>NBSA01000019.1:759282-1414209 GCA_002916415.1 Talaromyces borbonicus | reverse complement strand
TGCTAAGTGCGTGCGCATAAAGAAAAACAAATATACCTGGTGGGACTTACTAACGTTATTTACTCTCCCTACCATAGTAATTATTCACATTATTTACTATGTACCTCCGTACAGTGCAGGTCGCCGAGAAAACGACGAGATTTTCCGGCAATGCGGGTCGCAGGCTCTCCAAGTTAAGAACCTAGATCAATGAGCAACTAACTTAACTCGGTTATGAGAGAATTATTAATTTATTATCACTCCGTATTTGACTCAGATATCACCGCCGTGGGTCAGAGGGCCAGTTCCACCAGATCCAGATTCAGATCCAGAAGAACTTAGACTTTTTTCCACGCGACCGAAAAGTTGAAAGTCGATGCGATATCCACGTGGGCCGCACATGGAGAATCGCAGCTGTGGGGATTTCTTCTTCTTTTTCTTCTTTTTTTTCCTTATTTTTCATTTTTCATTTTTCTTCAGTCATAGTGGAACTGGTCTAATTGAGATTTGGAATAGTTAAGTTATTAATTTGTAGACTCAGGCTCACCGTCTCGAAAACCCGCAGTCGGTTATTGTCCGTGAATCTCCCTGCCCAGATAGCGGGTGATCATCGGCTACTTACTGCTTCAACTTATGCATTGGGTGGCAATTGGCGAGCTTGTGCTCTGTGTTTCTTACGGAGATTCAATTTTATTATGACTGAATAAATAACCAATTCTCGTCTTGTTGATGGATCATTCCATAGTATTTTAGCTTATCTGTGTCTGCTCGTGGTTGACTGACTCAATAATACGGGAGAGTTGCGAGGGTTAGGGTTGAGTATCAACTCTCGGTCGCGTGACTGACTGAACCCTAAAACATCAACTTTCTCCAGATGCCATAGTTATCTTCTAGTTATCTTCTACTTATACTTCGAAGGCTAGTATAGAGATACTCCTAGTTTATAGGTCATTACAAGGGTCAACCCAGTGCTGAATGCGTATACTATAAGTCCAAGAATGCTGCGTTCCGTTGTCATCCCCGATCTCCGTTCCGCAATGAATTGCAGTGAAAAGGTCACCTTGACGCTGGGATGAGGTCATGACATTCATCCATGGATTCATGGATAAATTGGCGATGTTTCCAATTTATACAAATATTTCCCTCCTGGTTCCCGAGGTCGAGTAAAAGATTGTATTCATCCTGCCAAGAAAGCTTCGGAATACAATAACAAGTTCCGATCTGATCGCAATCATGGCCCTGGTCCTTCAAGCCTACACATTTGCGCAGCAATATGTCAGCTCATATTTACATTCAACACCAACAAAATCTCCCATGGGCCTTAAACTCGGCGTAATTTCAACTGCCCAGATTAATCCCGCTGCCAGTAAGTTGCCTACAAGATCCTGGTCATCCCCGGCCGTCCAGGCCACAGCTCAACTGCCTCCGGTGAGACTGACTTCGTGAAAGTCATTCATCCTGCCGAGACTCATCCAGACGTTATACTTTACGCTATCGCCTCGCGTGATATGAATTCAGCCAAGCAAGTGGCACAGAAATATCACTTCAAGAAAGCATACGGCTCGTATCAAGACCTAATTGAAGACACCGAAGTGGATATTGTATACATCTCCCTTCCCAATGCGCTCCATTACGAATGGTCAGCGAAGGCACTACGCGCAGGAAAGCACGTTCTTTGTGAAAAGCCTTTTACTTCCAACGCAGACGAGGCTCGCAAGTTAGTTCACTTGGCCAAAGAAAGGAATCTGGTGTGTGAGGAAGCGGTCAGCATTATCACTCTGTCTCCTGCCCCTATGGTCTTCGCTGACGACCTGCGCAGTTTCATTGGCAATTCCATCCGGCCGCTCATTTATTCCGCTCTCTCCTTGATTCCGGAGAATATGGGCGCATACTTCGCACTGATGCCGTCATGACAGCCTGTCCCGGTGTTCCCGAAGGAGACATTCGATGGCAATTCGACCTTTCTGGTGAGTCGCAAAATCATGCAATTGACAATAAATCAAATTACTGAGTCTTTGCTCAGGAGGATCAACGATGGATTTCACCTACGCTTTGTCGTTCACTCGATTAGCCGTTCATGGATCGAAGCTCAGAGAGATCCAATCAGCCGTGGCACGGCCATACGCCCGAGACAACCGAGTTGATGAAGCGATGCATTCTCTGCTGCTCTTTGAGGATTCACGGGACGGCCATTTGATCCAGAGCCGTGTCTACACTGATATGGCCCGTCAGTGGGCGATCCCAAAACTCGTCCCTCGTGTGTGGGAATTTCCCTCAATTGAAGTTGAAACTGAAAAGGCAGTAATCTATTTTTACAACGCCATGATGCCGCACTTGTATCATTACATCTCAATTGCTGACAAGTCCACCGGCAAGACACAATACAAAAAGCAGTATCAGGGCGGATCCTGCTGGGGCGAGGCCTGGACTACAGGTGGCAAGGGTGGCAAGTCTTATTGGAGCACGTACCGCTATCAGCTGGAAGCCTTCACTGAAAAGGTCCGCGGAAAGCATGTTCCTTTTTGGATATCAGGTGAAGAAAGTATTTCGCAGATGGAGACTATCGACGCTATCTACAAAGCGGCAGGGCTACCCATCAGGCCGACTGTTTCCCAGAGCTCCAAAGGCTAATATATTTTTGGATGTGCAATCGAAACCAATTCTTCACGTATTTCATTTGGCAACCTCAAACTGTACATGAGATAATGACTAAAGCTACTTGAACGATCGCTAATTGTTTCAGGCGAGCTATTACCCGAGTATTGCTTGATGCCTTGGTCGATACTCAAAAAATGGTTACGAATTTGTATGCAGCCAAAAAGATTGATTTTTATTTTGTAGTTCCCAGTTCGATCAATTCGACCCTTTCTTGCGTTAAATCTAATGGGCAAACACAAATATTATGGGCATAGTACCTACAGCTTATCCACGAAGTAATCAAAGGACCAGTCTCGGTGTTTCAAGGACATAGGTTGGTCGTGTAGACCGAATTGTCTCCAGCGAGTATCTCAGTAGAAAGTCCTGGTCCCTCCAACTCGTATCAATTCTAGCATATTGGCTGAAGACCCTTCAGTTTTTCAGGTAAGTCTGCCGTGGTAATAATTACGGGTTTCCAGCATTGAATGGTCTCAGGATCGAACTAACAGATTCCTGGAGTGAAAGTATCAAAATGGTCGTATCTGCAGAATTTTGATAACCTTGGGAATCTAGGAGTAAGTCAGAGACGTTGATTGGATGGCATCATTTTGTTACAGCAACCTTGGAACCCTGGAAACTTCTGAAAGAAATAAATCTGACTGCGTCAGCAGAAATCGAAATAGATACCTAGGTACTACCTACATTGCGTAAAATAAGAGGTTCAAGAAGACACTCGACCTTACTTTTGAGTTCTCATGAATCAAATAATCACTAGATTTATCATGAACTTGAGGATCGGAAAATTCTAATCAGTTGGCTATCATCTACCTAGATATGTAGGCTTGATCACTTCCACAACTTCTCCGGCGACTGTACAACAAAGCTGGAGAACCTAGGGGCGATGACAAAGAGCCCAGCCATCATATCAATAATTAGAATGGGCTTGGGACCTTCGGGGCACTTTCGTTGTTAATAGGTACCTATGTACTTATTCTACCTAGGTACAAATTAATCTACCTCCAGGGCCATTTTTATATCAACCACGATGAAGGATATATCAGAGGTTACCTAGGTAGCTCTTCCTTTTTGACCTGAGATCTCGATAGGCGCAAGTGTCCAAATCTTCCAACACGTTTTAGTAGCTAACTAGGTACTCGGGTCATATTTACTTTCTTATTTGTTTTTCTTACAAGTAGTCACTTAATGAAAAGCAAAGTCTCCAGGGCTTGTTGATGTGTATGGAAATAGCCGGTGCTGACAAAGGCCGGTTAACTAACTACGTATGATTTGTGGGGAAGCCAGGAGTCCGCACCAGAAAAAGCCACCTCAGATACCTAGGTAGGAATCATTCAGAGCTCTACAGGGCTGTGACGAAGGACCCCCGGATAATGTCTCCCTGTCGCGGGTTAGGAAAATGCTGCTCGAGACGATCGCTCACGTTATCGGCTAAAGCCCGCAATATTTCTCCGGCTTTGTCAACATACCGATCTCACTCTACAGCATCGGCGAGGCAAACCTCAGCCTCCGCAAACGAAGCCAAACCACACACTATCGATCCGCGATGGCTGACCGATATCAAACGACGAATTGGCAAGTGTCTCATGTTCGGCATGAAACCGGCGCAGGTGAGAGAGGCCGGAATAATTCTACAGGTTATAGCAAGAGATTGGCGGGAATTGATAGCTGGGAGTGAGGGGTTCTTGACGCACCCGACAAGAAGAGCTCTCTTTCGTCGCGATGTAGTCTGGGGGGACATGGTATTATTTCCTAGCCCAATTGCCCCAATTGCCCCAATAGCCCAATTGACTCTGGACGAATACCGAAGTATTGTGACTGATGATTCCGGTTCATGAACTAGGACTCTCTGGTAAGCATAACGCGTTAGAGCTCGATGTCGTGTCGGATATAGCAATGATATATTGTGTTCTCTTCGGAGCCTGATCGTGGTCATCTAGGGTCAGTGGATTGTTTCCGACGATCGTCAAGAGAACGATAGCTGAAATTTGGAGTGGTTAGGTCATGTCAATAACGTAGCCTACGTGCGATATGCGGAAACCGCGCGAGTCAATCTGATGCACAACTACGCGACGCAGATTGATCCTCTGCATCGGACGGAGTGGCTCAACACGGTCGGAAATAAAGGGATTGGCTTGATTTTGCAAAGCATCAAGATAGACTATAAATTTGTTGGTCTCTCTCTCACACAGACGATTGCAAAGCGTGTCTAATGACGGTTCCTGACAGCCCATGACGTGGCCGGACAAAATCACCGTATACCATCGACTCAGTCAGAAGCCGTCAGAAACCCTGAACAAGTCTTTCTTCCAGCAAGAAGCGTTGGTTCTATCAGAATGCAAACAGCGCCCGGCCGCGCGTGTAATCGAACAGAACTTCCTCTACGACTATACACAGCTGCGCAAGACGAGCACGGCGCCAGGGTTTATTCTGCGACAATTTGAAGAAACGTGGGCCCTGCAAGAAGCGAGCAAGAAGCGATGGCAGCAGCAAGTTGCCGATGTGGAAAATGAGGTGCGCCGCTTAGAGTTGGATAGTTGGGATAATCCCGATGCTGTAGAAGACATGGGATCCGCAGCCTGAGCGGGTGCAAAGTCGATACAGCTTTGGAACTTTAGCACAATTTTCATCTCCAATCTAGCCATGCTGCGTTATTGTTACCATTTGTGGTGATAGGTGTTTTGAGACTTTAATCATTGTGGTGTAATAGATCTACGTCCCAAGGTAGAAAAAAAGTACCACAGATATTGGCAAAGTCAATTCGGACGATCTGCCGGACTTTCGAGTCATGTTGGATCGTATCTCCGACGGCGCGGAAAATGATCGATACCTCAAGTTTATGATGCGGCTGTTGGTAACGTAGTAGATATAGGCTTCTAAATAACTAATGAACTAACTGGAATTGATTTGTTGATTGATTATTTCTTGTGCTGAAACTAGCACACCATACAGAAAATCCTGCGCATGAGTCACTCTCGCCAAGACGTTCATGCAAGGACGATCATACTAACATCGGCCGTCTCGTACAAAACTAAGCGTATTCTCCAGGCCTCCTCTTCCTGACGACCGCGAAATTTGAACAGTAATTAGGAGAACAACTTGTGCATGAAAGATACATCGTGTATGTAAATCTGTGTATGACTTGGTCTGGAATGAGACGGCTTGTATTTTAAGCCTCAAGTGTACGATTTACAATACCGCCCGATACCGACAACGTTACGGCTTACGGTAACAGAACGGTATTCTTGACCCACCGCGGGGAGATTCTACGCTTGCAAAGTACACACTGGTACCATGGAGTACAAGTACGAGTCGCATCCGCCTTTGCACTAGACAAGGTGAGTGATCAGTAATTGGACAGACTATGTAAGATGTACGAGCATAAGCATAAGCAAGAGCATGTAGGTCAGTTTGCGATAATTCAACGCTCATACCTACTATGCCGTCCAGCATTTCTGCAGGATCGACCACAGAGGAACCTTGGAAACTTGGAAAAAATAATAAATATGGATCTTGCCTGCTGTCGTCAATGCATAATACACTAGTTGCTAAGAAATTGAACGGCATGCTGGCCGATCCACCCACAACGTCCGCCCAGGGATGATTCTTCACACAGATTGGTGGGCTGGTTATAAAACGCATGTACTTCAGTATGTGCTTGAAACTTCATAGTTCAATCAGATGGATGGAGAGGACACCCTCACGTCGTCTACTGTCTGACTAGGAGTAGCGCAGACCCCCTACCAGACCTAGCCCTTATTCCGAGTGAGGTTCCATTATCGCCATAGTACTCCATAACTCTGCAATAATGAAATGCAAACAAAATGCGAATGAAATGAGAAGAAATCCTACAGTCGATCTGCATCCTCGGCTGTTCAGGATCGACAGTAATTCCTCTATTGGGCATAGTCTCAGCGCATCTTTCGAACCTAACTTAAATTTTCTTACCAAAACCGGCCTTCCGAAACTGTATATTCCCGCGCTATTCCTTTATTGGTCATCCCAATCTGGTTTCCCAGGTTTAGTGGCTGCGTATTTTCAGCGTATTTGTGTAACGGATCTGTAATGGTAAATAACAGCCTCCATTTCCTTACATTTCCTTACATTTTATTTGTTTCTTCAGTTTCTTCAGCTTCTCCAGTGAAGAAGAAGAGCTTCGGCTTCACTTAGTATCAGCTTCAGTGTCTGTCAGTGTCACCTGCACATCGGGCCCCTCCCCCACGATTTCTGCTTCTATCTATAGGCTGTCGACCTGCAGACTGCATAGTGTACGGAATTCATAATTCATCTGTCTCTGTGGTGCGAATTTTCATCCAACTTACCTTGCGTGCGGAATCGATGGTAGAGATCGTCGGCTGCCACAAATTCCTGCAATCCACGCTGCTCCATGGTTGCGACAATGTAAATTATCTACTTTACCAACATCCAAATAGTTATTGTCGTTGATAGAAATAACAGTAATCGAAGGTCATTTAAAAAAAAATAGATATGAAATAAGTGACAGTAATTATATGAGAGTTTGTTGAATTTCTATTTGATCCTATTTTTTTTTATTTTTATTTTATTTTTTTTGCCTGAGGCTTGGCAGACCCGATTTTCCCGCAGGCGCATCCATCCCTTCGGCACGCCTGAATCACCTAATTTCCTTCATCCAACTTCCACCTCCCTCTTTCATCAACCTTCACTCTTTCTTCCTCTCATCATCAACCTCCATCACCACCATCTCTCCGCCCCCTTTCTCTCTGAGGACTCCCTCTCATGCATATTGTATCCTCATCATCCCCGTATATACTTAATTCATTCTGTCGCAACCCCCCGGCAACCCTACAAATTTCCCACCTTAACATATATCCAACCGCTGCCTGGTCCCTAGTCCTTGGCTTCTTACTCGCCAAGCTGACTCGGTGCTGGGCTCCAACGTCGCTCGCTCGTCCATGCCACGCTCAGCCGCCGCGGCTCGACGAGGTCATCACAGTAACAATACCAACAACAACAGCAGCAGCAGCAGCAATAGCAACAATACCGCGCATAATACCAATTCGAATAATTCCAACCTCGCCAGCACCAGCGGGAACGGCAATGCGCGGAACGAGAATGGTCTGGCCCCCAGTGGGAAGCGTCTAAATAAGCAGAAATCTTCAAGCCAACTGAACGGCCATGCAAGCGGCTGTAGTACCTCGCACTCCGTTCCTCACCTCGACCTACGCTCGTCCAGTGACCCTGCAATCGTGACCACATCGCAATCCGATACTGTCGCGACCGACCTTTCGAAGGGTCCCGGTTCGGAACGCGTGTACACCAACGGAACCACGGATGCTAAGGCTCACGGCGATATGGCAGGCGCTCAACTTAACGGTGTCGTGGCGGCAGACTGCGGATCGGCATCCGCAAAGGCGACACCCATCTCGAAACGCCATCAATCGACTTCTGTGAACCCATTCGCCTTGGCTTCAACCATCCTCCGGTCTTGCCCCCTGTACGACACCATTGCCATCTTGATTTTTCTGCTACAGCTTCCCCCAATCGTCCTCACTTTGGTCCAGTTTCTGTTTGCCTCCTTGACGTTTATGCCTCCGAGCGGTGGTTCTGGCTCGTCCTTCACCTCGAATTTCGACATTTTTCAAGGCCCCGCTGGCACTCCTTCGTTCGGGACCATGATCGCCATGGACGGCTTCTGCCTGCTACTTTGGGGTCTGTTCATGTGGACCTGGGCTCAGAATTTTGCTTTGGATTTAGCTCATGTTCAGGTCGCCATCACTCTGGGCGGCGGCGGATCGGGCAAAAACGGCGGTGTCAATGCCTTGTGTGTCGGGTCCGTTTTACTGGTGCATATTGTCCGAAGCAAAGGTGTCCAGGATTTCGTGATTGGTCATCTCTCGTCCGCTCAGCTGATTAGTCCCGACGTCCTAAATCGATGGTCAGGTCTTATCCCGCAAGAATTTCGGAGAACCGAACCGCAGTCTTCCCCTAGCTGGCTTAGAAGTCTCCTCGCCATACATATCTTAGCACAGGCCGCAACTGCCATGGCAAGACGGTCGATGGCTCGTAATCGCTCTCCTCAACCCTCTCGCTCCGGAAAAAGAGTCGACGCCGAGGCATCCGCTGGATCTCAAGCGCAAATTGACTCGGCTTTTGAGTCCACTGCCAGTATGACATCTTACGGTGTGGACGGTACAATGTCTGGTCCGTCGGCCTTTAAAGAAAGCCGAGAGCGGCTACAGAGTGCGAAAAAGCGGCGAAGACAGGCCAATCAGGTCCGAAGCAGGCAGCCGTTCTGGGCTGCCCTGGCAAGCACAAAAGTTACTGTTATGAGAGAATATGAACATTCACGAGCTGTTTCCAAAACTACCCGCGGCCTCCCGATGACCGAAGACGATCTACAAGGTATCACGCTCGACGACGGACTGATTTGGATTACAAGTGTGGACAGCTCGACAATCAAATTTGCCGCTGGCGACTTTGCTTCTGTAGAGGACATTGCGAGTTCAACCGCCACGGAGGATGAAACTCCCGCCAGCGAAGAAGCCGAACCATTTTACGTATGCGTGAACGGTGCGTCGTGGGCCACGACAAATATCAGCAAGGTCGCCGATGGATCCAAGGCTTCAAGCTCTGTCCAATGGAGAGGTGAGATATCTGGATTGGCTCCGAATTGTGCCTACACCTGTTCTTTTGTCCGCAACGACAACAACGAAGAGATTTGTTCCCTTAGCGTCAAAACACCGGCAGCACCAGATACCGATCAAACCATTGTCTCGATGATGCCCACTCCGCCTCGGCCCTTCCATCGGCCTTCTTCGCCGACGACCACCCTCAAGAACTCGATAGCCAACGCAGAGTCTAAGCTAAACGAGAAACGTTCACGGTTAAAGAAGGCGAAAGCAGACCATAAAGTCATGCTAACGCGGATCAGGAAGGAAGTTGACAATTTCAACCATCGTCTCAGCAGCGGCAGTGATGAAAATCGGCAAAAGCAACGGTCTCTTCAGTTGGAGCGGAACATACGACAAACCGAGGAAGCAACGGCTGCACTGGATTCGCAACTCGACAATTTGGAAAAGATACCCGAGGAAGAGCTTCAAGAATGGCAAAAGCAGAAGGCCCAGTTTGACGAAGAGATGGAAAGGCTCGAATCTGTAAAGGAGGAACTGTTGAATACTCGTACCTCGGTTGCCCGCGACATTGCCACCCTAGAATCCGACCTGGCTGCGGCCGTTCAGAAACGCGAGCGTTTGCAGAGCCGCAAGACTCGTCTCAATGAGCAGTACGAAAGGATCATCTCTGCCAACAAACAGGGTCTGAATGAACGAGAACGGCGTGCAGCCGAGCAGTTTGCTCGCGAGCAGGAACAGGCCAAGATTGAAGCAACTTACAACGAGCAATTAGCGAGCATCACCCGGGCTGTGCAAGACTACCAGATGCGCACTAATCAACTCTGGCAGCAAGCTTCTGCTATTGAACAGGCAATTCAACAACAACAGCAGCAAATGCTCATTGAAACTGGACCCCTGACCCCCGAAGGCATACTGCCTGGGACACGCCGTTTGACCGAAGAGAGACTGCTGGACGGCGAGGAGATCGATGCGGATACTGTTACTTCCGCCAACAACTTGACCATTACACCTGCAAATAGTCGGTCAATTTTAGGTGCCAGCTTCTCGGCGCTGAGATCCAGTCCTCAAACTACCTCTTCTATGCATGCTGGTTCTGTTTCTCAGACCGGAAGTCCGCTTCAGGCCACAGTTCAACCAATCGGGTACCAGGCTTCGCCTCGTGTTGGCATGCACAACTATCTTGGAGGCCGGGATTTTGTTTATCGAGATCGCTCGTCGTCGAATCGGTCTGCACGAAGCAGCCTCTACACTGATCTGGACTTTGACTTTAGCCGGTATTTGCTCGACCCAGTCGACCGACTCAGCACAGGATCAGATAGCAAGAGTAATCCTAGTCCGACTTACGGTGCTATCGGCAGTCCTTACACTCGAGCTGGCAGTCGTGGTAGTGGAGGTAGCAGTGGCAATAGTGGAAGTGGCAGCGGAAGTGGCAGTCCTCGGTCTACACGAGCAGAGGGGATTTAATCCTCGTTGGCAAGCCTACTCTCTCGCTCTGTATAGGAGTTGTACGCTGGAGAGCATACCGTCAAGTGCACTACGATTGTACAGTGTCCTTTTTCTTTCGTAGTGCATTTGCCACCTCCCATCATGCTGGGAAGCATTGTCAATTCCGGGTGGTGAACTCACAATTGTGTGTACAGACTTTTTGACCAGATAGATAGATCAGCTCTAGTATAGCCTCGGAACGTCAATTCAAAAATAAAATTTGTTGGCCGCGAAGAACACTAGTGCTTTGTAAAGTGTTGAATACCTAGGTAGCAACCTAGTGTTTTGTTAAAGTGATGCGCAGGGTATGGTATATTATATACATTAACTATTATACATATAATCGCAGTGTTTATATCTCCTCACCTATTTTCCAGAACCGGGCATCGGCATACATGAGACAGAAATCGTCATTTTCGTGTATTTCCCCGTGACTTCCCTGCTTGATGGAACCTCCTGTCGTTGCAATGGACGAAGAGACGACCTGTTGTACCAACCCGAGTACAATCATATGGTCGTATACCTGAATGGATTTTTCGGGAAGATATTTGCAGTCCAGTATAAATGTGAAGTCTTGATCGGTGTGGTCAGCTTCTTCTGTAGAGCTGTTGACACTAGGCCTTCGAATCAGTCGTGGTAGGGATATATTCAACGATTCATTTGGATCTGACGTTTTTTGATCTCTGGATGTGAGAGAATTGCTCTCTACAAAGTCGAATTCATCAAGTTCGACATTGGCATTGCCGCGAGAGAAGTTTCGCGCCAGAGTTGCCGTCGATTGATTGGGGGCAAGGAGATGGATCAAGAAGCGTCCTGAAGATTGTAATGCAGCCAGCGTCTCGGAAGGTTGGCGGACATTGAATGCAATGATTGGTTTGGGGTGGAGAGTGACGGTATTGAAGGACGAGACTGTCATGCCTCGCGGGGTTGGAGTGACGTTCGCCGAGCGCGGAGATGAGGTTGTAGACGGTGATGGTTCGGACGAGGATGGGGATGAACAGGCAGTGACAATGGCAACTGGGTGCGGTATTTGGCGCATCAAAAGACGAATCTTATGTGACAGTAAGGATTCGGCGTCTGTTTGTGATGTCTTGGGATGGTGGGCTGGGGAGCGTGTTGATGTTGATTGAGTACGTCTTTGATGGCATTTCGACGTTGTAGCAAGTTGATTCAACTGTGCATCTGTATCGAAAAGAAAATATCAGCTAAATGAAGCAAGTTTATAGGAATTGGAGTCCGCACGCGTTCGTTCGCTAAGAATTGTTCGCTGCACAGCTCGGCGGACTGGGAGCAGCGGCATGACGAGAAGCTTCATCTTTCGCCGCAATTGTCACTTGTCTCGTCAATACTCTCATTGGAGTAGATCACAATATCTTAAAGAAGATTTTTCTCCATAATACAGTGTTCTCATCAGCCCAATACCTCCAAAAAAGCTGGGGCTCGTGGGTTGAATTCCGAATTTCTTGAAAAACGAGGAACTTGGAAATAGTTGAGGGTTTCCAGTTTCAGTTTAGTGCTTAATTGCTCAGCGTCGATCTCCGTCTGCTTACATAAGCCCCGCCGCGAATTTGGCCCAAGAGTTCCGCTGCAGAGATTAATTTGAAGACATTAAAAAACCTCGCCGATTCACTCATTCATACCACGAAGACCTCAATCCGGTTGTCCAGTTGAGAACTGGATTCGGTCGATTTTCATCATCTAGAGGTCTTTAGATTCCATTCGATATGTCACTCAATACCTCCTTTCGCCGCGCAGGCTGCAGCGTCGGTCCTCCAACACCCCTATCGCGAACACTTTTGAGATCGCCAAATACATCCTCCTCGTCTTCGCCCTCGACATACATTTGCAATCAATGCCGCCATGCCACCCTTCTCCGTCGACCGAAACGCCCTTATACATTCACACAGCTCATTGCTCTGTCTGATGGAAGTACCTTTCTGCATCGCACCACGTCGCCAACGCCCGTGTATCGCTCGACCCGAGACACGCGCAATTCGCTGCTCTGGAACCCGACCAGTAAGAAATTGTTGACGGTTGAGGATGACGAGGCTGGACGTCTCGCTGCTTTCCGTGCAAAATTCGGTAGAGGTTTCGACGCGGCTAGCACTGCTGAGAAGGATGCTGGCGCAGCATCAGCATCAGCAGGAGCATCAAAAACCTCTACAAAGACAACAAACGACCAGATGGATACAAAGAGTACAAAGGAGCGAGAAGAAGACGCTGCTTCAGCAAGAGCTTTAGCCCGGGAAGAAGCCGAGTTACAGGAAGAAGAAGATAGTCTGCTGGATTTGATCAGTTCGTTCGGGCAAGAGTCGGACGGCGCGGGTGGGAAGAAAAAATAGTCTAGATTTGAACTTGCTGTTCTGCTAAACTTGTACCAACTAGAGATGACCTTGGGAGGACCTCAGCCTCGGTCATTTTTTCATTACCAAATTTCTTTCGGTGCTCAATTTCGAATGAGTTCTGCTATGCATTATGTACCATTAAATTTTATCATACATAGGTCGACTATGAAAACGATCAAACATTCCTATTCATCTACTTTACAAGTAGCATAAACGAACTAGTTATGTTAAATAGTATAAGGCGAGTAGAGGGATATCAATGGCTCATCTAGTGCGACTCTTCTGCTGCCATGGCTGCAGCAACTGCAGCGGCCCTTTCTTCGTGAGCGCTAGCCGCTGCAGATTCATGAGTAGACTCGGAAGTATCTGCTGCTGGCGCCGTCGCTGCTGGCACCGCCGCCTCTTCGTGGTTCTCTGCCGAGGGAGGGAAAAGCGGATTTCCTTCTTCGCCAGCATCGAGTTGTAGCAAGAAACTCTCCCACAGCTCAATCAACTAGATGATACCAGGATCAGACTTGTTCGGCACGAAAGAGAGGAAAGAATTTGTCGGATTGACTGGGATAGTAACTTACCTCCTTCTGAGCTTCAACGGCTCCTTCTAAGAATGTCTCTACTCCTGACTTGAAATCTTCTACCTTCTCTTTCTCAAACCTCTCTAGCTCATTCCGCATCAGTCGGCCCATGTCCTCAAATAGTAATCGACTCTGATGGACCTTGCGCTCAGCATCGGCCACATCTGCGTTACTTTGGTTGATTCGATCTTGTTGCGATTTGCCCTGTCTGAGAAGCTTTTCCTGCGTGTTTCGTCTCTTTTGTAGCTCTGCCTCTGCTGCGTGCCAGCTATGGAATGATTTTTGTCTTTGAGAGAATGCAGTCTTGATGCTACCAATAAGTCGAATATACTCGTCAATAGTAATCCCTAAAGTAAGGACATCTTGTTGTGCCTGGCGTTCGTAAAGCTCGCGAATTCGGAGCTGGAGATCAGATAGGCCTTCCAGAGGAGCTGAAAGGACAGGCGAAAGTTCGACTGCTGCCAATGCGTGCAGTGAGGCTGAAAAGTCTCCGGCGGCCTCGGCAAGACCTTTTCTCTGAGCAACAACACTGTCGATAGCTTTTAACAAGGCCTTGAGCTGATTCTCTAGAGCATCAAGATAGACTTTACGATCGTGAAACCACTAATTCTATGTCAATTCCACGGATATCTTTGACCAATAACAAAACGGGGATCAACTCACATCGTCATGCTCTATGAATTTACCGCCTCCGCCCACAGAGAGACCTAACGAGCTGAACATGCCTTTGCTCTGGCCGAGATCAGGCTCTCTGTTTTCTTTATTCTTGACATCGACGCCAAAGCTTTCGCTCTCCAGGAATATTTTGAGATCTGCATCGTGCTGCAGAATAGGATGCGCTGCAATTTTATTGATCATGCGCTCCAAAGCGGCTCTCCGAGTCTCCACGAAATTAGTGTCAAACCGGCCAACAGCCTGCTTCTCGGGCGGTGGAGGAACGACCACCCCAGGGTTATTATTGTGTAGTTGATTGTATATCCAGAGGAAGTCTCTGTATCGGCGACTGACTTCAAATTCAGGGCGTCGATACGCTTTTGACGTCGTCTGTCCTGGATGATTAGCTGGGCTTTCTTTCACCTGAACGTTGGGATCCGTTTCGAGGAACCCACCTTTGTACGGATCTGATAGACAATATGGCTACTGGTCAGATCACCGACTTTGTGCGGATCGCCCACTGTGATGTTGAAGGTAGGTTTGGCTGCCTGCTCAATACTGATGCTTGGCTGTGTCTGTCTTTTCTGAGCAGCGTCGCCGGCTGGGGTTTGCACAGGCGGCGGATTAAAGGCCCGTTGCTGCTCATCGCTGCGATCAACGGGCGGCCCAGCAGAGGATTGCGCCGGGGTATACGGAGGCTGCGAAGGCGTCACCGCAGTGGACTCCTTCAGTGGCGGCGTTGGCGCTTCTTCTATGATTGTCGATTCTCCCAGCGGACCTAACGGATCCGATGTGTCGTCCACTGCTTCCAACCTAGTTGCCTGTGCACTAACCTTGCGCGAGGTTCGAGGGTTGCGTCGAGCAGGTGATTGAGGCGCGGCTGCTGCTGTTTTTGGGGGGGCTGCGGAGGCTGTTTCGCTGTCTAGATCATCTTCCTCATCAGCAATCTCGGCCTACATGGCGCTGCTGTCGCTGTCTAGTATTCTGGCTGCTGAAACCAAGGCTTACCGGTTTGTCTGGCTGAGGTCGACGGTTCGTCTAGTTGCAACAAGCTATCAGTTTCCATGTGCATAATCGTGGTCGGGCCATACGTACCACCCCAGGGAGATTCGCTGCCGTCCAAGTCCATGGTCGTTAATGGTCTACAATCCGCGAAAAAAATATCGTATACCCGGTAGAAAATTGGCGAAGGTGATGCCTGAAACGAGCAAGAGACTGCGAGAGGCTGAAAGAATCAAGAGTGAGTGAGATATTTGAAATGACGGAGGTTGGAGCTTTGTGGAGAAGTAAGTGGTCGAGGACGCTGCGGGAAGGAAGCTCATGGTTGGTCAGCCTAACTAAACTACAGGCAGCCGCAATCGTCAAGAAACATGTTTTACTCTATTACTCTGCATGAAACCCTGCATCTTTAATTATTTGTCAGGAATCAGATTGTCCTTATTTAGATTGCTAATTTCTATTCCATTCATGAAAAGGAATAATCATTAGAGCCTGTATTCTATTTTGTTACCACAGTATTTGCCTATTTCGATTTGTTGATATCCCAGGGAAGCCCTAATTTGTGCATTTCTACTGCAAGCTGAAAGAGCCAGTCAAGACTCTCACACTGCGTCTTCGCCTTGGCCGGGGTATCACCCCAGACGTAGCTAGAAAGAGGGAAAAAGAGTCGGTCAGTAGCTGGCTTCGTGTCAAATAGAGTAGATACTAGACGATGCTCACATTCCATGGCGACGGACCAAGACCGCATAGGCATCCGGATTGGCATTGATAGCCCGTTCCAGTCCCTCGGTAAGATCTTCCTCAAAGGGGGTGTTTTCAATGATGGGGATACGCAGCGTATCGTGGTAGTTGTGCATTCCCTTGCCTTTCCCGCGCGGGATTCCCTTGATCTGCTCGATGTTGCTGATCTCAAAATACCCGTCCTTGCCATACTCGCGCTCTACCAGTAGCGTCACGAGTACGGCCCATTGCGAGTGTGTATGGATGCAGCACATGGCACCGCGTTCAAAGGCAGTCAGGAACAATGGAGTGCAGTCGGACGGCTTGAGGTTTTTCGGTTTGCGAATGTATTTTCTTTCCGATGGTGGGTATTTGGGGGTCGGAAACTGCATCACAAAAATATTCTCGGGCTGGATCAATTCCTTTTGCACGCCGGACGGGGCAATGAAGATATGATCTCCGTGGCGGATAGATGTCTAAGCATCACGGCGGCTGGTCAGTAAGTCTGCAGTCGAGAAGGTACCATCGATACGGTCTCATTTTGCGATCTGCTGTTGTTGGATACTGACCCCGCCTCCAGTACCTGTCACCCATCCCCAAGTATAGAATTTGCGACACATCTCGGGAATCAAATTGGCAGGATGTTGTGGATCGGGTGACTGCACTAGATGATCGTTGTTGTCGTTGTTGTCGTTGCTGTCTTGATCCCCCGGGCTGGTTGCCGGGAGGACTTGCACAGCAGTGTCTGTCATTTTGTTTATGTTTGCACTTGCTCAGACTTGCTCAGAGGAGAAGAGAAGATATTTGAAGGAGCGCGGTCAACGAAGAAAAGAAAAGAAAAGTTGTGATTGTGATTCTTTTCGACCTTCGTAAACGCGGGGCAGGCTGATGCCATCGCATCTCTGATTGGTCAATTCAGCTGGCAGCGAGGAAAGCACGACTGATTGGCCGGTCATTGCAGTTTGAGAAGTTGCCAGGGTTAGGGTTGGTACTTATCCCCTATGTATATCATAGTTAACCCTAATGTATATAAATATGATATATGTCAGTTCATCGTATATGCACTGTAGTATCAATTGCAGTAGTAAACTATGTAGTATACATCGTATCCAAAAGGACAACAAATGCAAAGTCGAAAGAAGCTCATGGAAGCACAAGCTAGAACAGGAGGTGCGGAGAAGAATGCTTTAACCGTTTCGGGAGGATGACGATAAGGCCCAGCTGGAGCAACATTTCATTGGAGCAACATTATGTCTTCCAGCGACACAGTCGACCAGCCTCGGGAAGAGAGAATGAAGAGTTGAACTATTTCGAGGGACGAAGAGAATGATTTCTTTATGCTGAGTATTTCCTCCCATTGAGTGTTAAGAACTGTAAGGAGAGAAAGGAGAGAAAAGGAAGGACAAGACCGGTCCAGCCAATCACCGTTGACAACAGCGATTACCTCATCAGCGCTAGGCCCAAACAGGCAGCGGACAGTCAGCTTCCTGGACGGACCAGTGAGAAGAGGCCACCTTTGACGAAATGCTGGAAGCTTCAAAGTTATATAGCCCCAACTTCTTCTTTCTCTCTCTCGTTCTTTCTTCTCAGCCTTCTCGTGTCTTCCTCCCAGCTCGTTCTGCACATCAAATTCTCAACGTCCATTTGCAGAATCATACAAGAGAATTGCTGGTCTCTCTCTCTATCTGATACCTGACTACTTTCTGTGCAACTGCTGTCAACAAGTAGAACCGCCTCACCATGCGTTTCAACGCTGCATTGACTTCGGCCTTGGTGTCGTCGGCCGGTCTCATGGGCCACGTCCTCGCTGACGATGCCGAAGTGCCCGCGCCTGATGCCACTTCGTCGGCCATCGAGCGTCCGACTTTCACTGTGCGTCAATTCTTGCAATCCCTCTGCTACCAATTTAGCTGCTCTATACCCTGCGTAATGAACATGTGCTGACCCAGCTGTCCTGTCCAGCCTACATCTCTCAAAGCACCCTTCTTGGAGCAGTTCACCGACGACTGGACCAAGCGATGGACTCCTTCCCATGCCAAAAAGGAAGATTCCACCTCGGACGAAGACTGGGCCTACGTCGGCGAGTGGTCGGTCGAAGAGCCCTCTGTCTTCAAGGGTATTGAAGGCGATAAGGGTTTGGTGTTGAAGAATCCCGCTGCTCACCACGCCATCTCCGCTAAGTTTCCCAAGAAGATTGACAACAAGGGTAAAACCCTTGTCGTCCAGTACGAAGTCAAGCCGCAGAGTGCGTATCCTAACTAGAATTCACTTCTGCTGCTAATTCAATACTGACTATCTCCGAAGACTCGCTGGTCTGTGGTGGCGCATACTTGAAGCTGCTCCAGGAAAACAAGAAGCTTCATGCCGAGGAATTCTCCAACGCCTCACCCTATGTGATTATGTTTGGTCCCGACAAGTGCGGTACCACTAACAAGGTACGGCTATTCTCGTGATCAAGAATATTAGTGATAGTAGCTAACTTCTTTCAGGTCCACTTCATTTTCAAGCACAAGAATCCCAAGACCGGTGAATACGAGGAGAAACACATGACAAGTCCCCCTGTGCCCCGCACTGAGAAGACCACCTCCGTCTACACTCTGATCGTGAAGCCCGACCAGAGCTTCGAGATCTTGATCAATGGCGATAACGTCAAGAACGGTACTCTTTTGGATGACTTTTCTCCAGCGGTCAACCCTCCCAAGGAGATTGATGACCCCAAGGATAAGAAGCCCAGCGACTGGGTTGATGAAGCCAAGATCGCCGACCCCGAGGCTACTAAGCCCGAGGACTGGGATGAGGACGCTCCTTTCGAGATTGTCGATGAGGAAGCTACCAAGCCTGAAGATTGGCTGGAGAACGAGCCGCTCACCGTCCCGGATCCCGAAGCTGAGAAGCCTGAAGACTGGGATGACGAAGAGGACGGTGACTGGATCGCACCCACTGTTCCCAACCCGGCTTGTGCGGACGTTTCCGGATGTGGCCCCTGGAGTCCCCCCATGAAGAAGAACCCGGCCTACAAGGGCAAGTGGACTGCACCTCTCATTGACAACCCTGCCTACAAGGGACCCTGGGCTCCTCGCAAGATCGCCAATCCTGACTACTTTGAGGACAAGACTCCGTCCAACTTTGAGCCTATGGGAGCTGTAAGTATTAACAAGCATTCTTTTCATTGGAAGATTATTGAAAACTGCCATACTGATTATGTTTTGTTACTAGATCGGATTTGAGCTCTGGACCATGCAGAACGACATTCTCTTTGACAACATCTATGTCGGCCATTCTATTGAAGATGCTGCTGCTTTCCGCGAGGAAACTTACGCCGTCAAGAAACCCATTGAACTTGCCGAGGAGGAAGCGTCCAAGCCCAAGCCCGAGATTAAGACCGAGACCGGTGTATCCTTTAAGGAGGATCCCGTTGCCTTTGTCCGTCAAAAAGTCGACCTGTTTGTCAGCCTGGTCCAGCAAGATCCCATTGAAGCCGTTAAGACCGTTCCCGAAGTCGCTGGCGGCTTGGGTGCAATTCTGTTGGCCACTATCGTCTTCCTTTTCGGAGCCATTGGTTCTAGCAGCCCAGCTCCCGCTAAGGTCGCCGAGAAGGGTAAGGCCGCTGCCGCTGCTACCAAGGAGAAGGCAGCTGAGGCTGTGAGCACCGCCGCAGAGACTGCCAAGGGCGCTACCAAGCGTACAACCCGATCATCTGCTGCTGAGTAAATGAATTAGGGTTGGAGGGAGAGCAGAAGTTATTTCCTTATAACGACACATCGAGCACGGCCTTGGAACTGTTCCTGTCCAGTTATATGTGTCTTGTAGAATCCAGTTGTTTCTGTGTCGCGAGTATCATATCATAGCAAAAACCAAACTTACCGGAGATAAGATCCTTGACAGCGGGAAGAATCCAAAAAGGTGTCTGATTTCTACGTCAGAACTGTGAAAGACTATTACACAGTTCTGCTTTTAGGAGGCGAGGGCGTTGGTCTTTGGTTGTTTCTTTTATACCTTCCAAGATTTATTTGTATTCAATTGTGCTCAATATCACATTTTCTGCAACTGTTCAGCTTTTCAGAGTGGGCGAGGAAATCGAGTACGCAAGAGCTTTCAACTAATATCTACCCAGGCTGATGCTTGCGAGATCTCATTGACTATTATTCACGTTGAAATCATTTTCATTCAACTTCTTCCATATAAAGACAGTGAAAAATGTAGAAGAGCAAAACCATCTCGGCGAGAAATCCGAATGTTCCCGAGAGTAGCCACGGATAGCCGCCTGTTCCGTATCAGATCAACCGAGAGTCTCTGCCAAAATCACGACAATCGTGAGATTTATGATTGTATGAATGATATTGGAATGAGTAGAATGAGTAGAAATCGATGGGAGTGAATTTTCTAGATAGGAATAGTAGAGTAGTGATACAATCAATACATTCAGTTGAGATATTTGGAGAGGAAGATAAGAGGCCGTTGCTTCGGTGATCCCAGCCAATCGTGGGCCCTAGAAAATACCCCAGCGAGCGGCCTTTCGCGGGGAAACTAAACTAAACTACTTATTATTTACCAAGGTAGATCGCTTTCTCTCATCCTCCTCCTTTCCGTGCACTCTTTTCCCTTTTCCCTTTTCCCTTTTCTCTTCTTCATCTTGCTCTCAACCTTCTGCATCGCAATTATCGTCACGCAATCAAACAAGTGCAGTAGGCATTTCCTCTCTACTTCCAGCTGCACAATGGCCGCTCGTCGCTCTCTAGCCCGGGGTGTGCCTGCTCTCCGCACTGCTGGTCCCCGCAGCAGCTTCACTACCGCCAATCGAGCAGCTGTGGGAAGTTCGAATCGCTTGACGCAGTTACAAAATCAGACGCAATTGTCGGTGTCAGCTATTTCATACATTTCTAGACGACAGCTTCACGTATCGGCTCGTCGGTCCGCCCAGTACGGTACCACGTCTGCCGCATCTACGACTACTGAATTCCCAACCTCGCACAACCAAATCACGAAACCCCTCGACACCACAAATTTCATCGATAATGAATTCGTCTCGTCAAAAGCTACGGAATGGATTGATTTGTACGACCCGGCCACAAATAACTTGGTGACTCGAGTGCCTCAGAGCACAGATGAGGAACTCAAAGCCGCCGTTGACTCGGCCGAGAAGGCCTTTCCTGCCTGGCGGGCTACTAGCATCATATCTCGACAGGAGATCATGTTCAAATTTGTCAGTCTGATTCGCCGTGATTGGGATCGTCTTGCCGCCTCGATCACTCTCGAGCAGGGCAAGACCTTTGCCGACGCCAAAGGCGATGTGTTGCGCGGCCTACAGGTCGCCGAGAACGCTTGCGGGATCACTTCGCAAATCACCGGAGATGTCCTTGAGGTAGCCAAGGATATGGAGACTCGCAGTTATCGAGAGCCCCTCGGCGTTGTTGCTGCTATTTGCCCGTTCAGTAAGTATATAGACTTCTGAGTTCGCTGGAACGGTCCTCGCATAGACTAGCCATAAGAAAGACGCTGATCGATTCGTGATAGATTTCCCTGCTATGATTCCTCTTTGGTCCATTCCCATTGCCACTGTGACCGGCAACACTATTGTCATCAAACCATCGGAGCGGGATCCAGGTGCAGCCATGATTCTCGCCGAGCTGGCCCGTGAAGCGGGCTTCCCGCCTGGTGTGATCAACATTGTCCACGGCGCTCATAAGACTGTCAATTTCATCCTGGACGAGCCTGCTATCAAGGCAATTTCGTTTGTAGGTGGGAACCGGGCCGGTGAATATATCTACACTCGTGGTAGTGCCAACGGAAAGCGTGTTCAAGCCAATTTGGGTGCCAAGAACCATGCCACTGTACTTCCCGATTGCAACAAGAATCACGCTTTGAACGCGATTGCGGGAGCTGCTTTTGGAGCCGCTGGGCAGCGTTGCATGGCTTTGAGCACTTTAGTCATGGTTGGCGAGACCAAGGAGTGGCTGCCCGAGCTGGCAGAACGCGCAAAGCAGCTCCAAGTTAACGGTGGATTTGAAGCTGGTGCTGATCTTGGACCTGTCATCAGCCCACAGAGCCTGAAACGTATTGAGGATTTGATCGCCTCGGCTGAAAAGGAGGGTGCTACTATTCTGCTCGACGGTCGGGGCTATAAGCCTGAGAAGTATCCCAATGGCAATTGGGTAAGTCTTTTCCTCTCTCTTTCTTTTCCCTACCCTAGATACTTGTTGTGGCATTAGGTTGACTCTTTTTGCAGCTTGCTCCTACCATCATTACCAACGTCACTCCAGACATGACTTGCTACAAACAGGAGATCTTTGGACCTGTCCTCGTATGTCTTAATGTCGACACGCTCGAAGATGCGATCGCACTTACGAACAACAACGAGTACGGCAATGGTGCCGCCATCTTCACAACTTCTGGTTCTTCGGCGTCGCGGTTCCAAAAGAACATTGAAGCTGGACAAATTGGTATCAACGTCCCCATCCCCGTGCCTCTGCCGATGTTCTCCTTTACTGGTAACAAGAAGAGTATTGCCGGCGGCGGTGCCAACACTTTCTACGGTAGACCCGGTATGCAGTTCTACACGCAGCAGAAGACAGTGACGAGTCTGTGGCGTAGCGAGGATGCTTCCCACACGCGGGCGAGCGTCGTGATGCCTACGCATAAATAGGTTTTCTTTACGAGTTTACCAATCTGTATAGCTAGCTTGTCTCGTGTTTACATGGGTGAAAAGGGGTACCATTTCCGTATTTCTGATAAATTTGCAAGAATGAATTCAAACATGAAGCCTGCTATCTGGAGAATGCACGATTGTATCTGACTAAAGTATTAGACAGCGATATCAACTGCGCCGTGACAAGAACGACACAAGACGTGCGGCCTTCAACCGGCCGAGAGATTACTCAGTGTTGGGTCCATTGTAGTCGTAGACAAGTCGGGCAAGTAGATACTGGCCGTCCTTTGCGACCACCACACGACGAGTGTGGTGGCGCTGGCCATTGATTATTTCAAAGCCCCAGATCTGCATTGATTTCATTGTCAGTGAGCTGATGACTGAAGACGTCACATGCAGATATCCACAAGTACAACCACACAGGACGTTCATACCTGTTCGGCGGTCCAGCCATTCTCTTGGTTTCTCACCCAGCTTTGTAAATACAAGCCTTCACCCTCGCCGTAGACTATACCGTCCTTATCCTGGATATCATCGACCAGGAACCCTTCGGCTTCTTCCGATCCGTCGGATTTGGTTTCACCTTTGAGAAATTTCACAATCTTCTCATCCTGAGGTGTGGTCTGCAGTTCCAGCACCGGGCGCACTTTACCGTCGGCACCCTTGGAGCCACGGATCAATCGACTCTGCGATCTCAACTGTCCAAAGACACGATCGGTATGATCGCGTTCCCGCCAGTCGGTGGTGCGATACTCTTGAGACCTGATGCCGCCGGTGGCGGTCTGGTCGATGTCGATCTTGGTGACGGGTGCGTTGGCCGGGTCGTCGCCGTTGGGTTGCACGTATTCCTTGACGTTGAGAGTGACGGTGGCAATGCTGATGGCTTTACGAGTCAGCCAGCTGATGCCTTGCTGTGATTGAGTTAGTCATTGCATTTGAATTGCCACTCGCTGTTACCCGGTCTCTCTTTCTCTCAGAGATGATATTTGAGTGGCCTGGATTTTGCGGGGTTCTCAATTTGCGGGGGCATCAAAAACTAGGTGCTGTTAAGAGAGTGTTCACTATTTACTGACCAAGGCAAGAAGGGCGTCTGTGTCCTCAGACAGAGTCTTGTTCTACACGGCTCATACCACAGTCAGTGAGACTGTGTGTTAAATCGTCTGACGTGGACAAAATCATAGACTGACCATGGTATACGTGCCATTGAGATGCTGGAGTGTGACTTCGGCGGGGGCAGCCATGATGAGGATTCTTCGGTGAAGTGTTTAATACAATCACAATGGATGCTGCTAAAAGAAAATATGCAAAATACAAGACAAGACGATCGAACAGAGAGACTCTTGTTGCTAATGAAGAGAGAGATAGTTGAGGAAGACTAAAAAAGTTCCGAGTTGGGGTATTTATACACGCCCAAGACACGTGAAAACGTCACTTGTCAACTTGTCAACTTGTCTAAGGACGATGGGAAAGGTTGCATTGATGAATCTGGTTCCTGCATGCATAGCACAGCTACGTAGCTAGAGAACTTTCCAATGATCGTCGCTCTACAAAGTAAAAAAGGTCAGCTAATGCAGAGGACTTTGTAAGCACACAGTTCCGAGGTATCTGAAGCCGACGATCCAGTGCGAGAACAATGAGGAGGCCGTGTTTTTTTTGCATGTGGTTGGCGGCTCCAGCGCTTTTTCCCCACTTGAACGAAGCACGGAGCTGAGCGTCGCTAGTAATAGCCAGGAAGAATAGAGATGCCGATCAATTGCTTGGTAGCTGTATGATCAGGAAGAGTATCAACAAAGAGATGAAGATGAAGATGAAGATGAAGATGAGAGAGAAAAGAATAATGTAGATAGAGATATTCTGCTGAGTAAGGGAGAAGTGGAAGAAGAGGAAGTGTTGCTTATGTAAGTAGGCCAGATTCGATGCCCCTGACCCACATGTTCCTGCCTCAACATCAACAAATAATTGGAAAGTGTACAGAACTTCAACTTCAACTTCTTCTCTTCTTCTTCTTCTTCTTCAGCTCATCTCATTCTATCATACACATCACGACGTAGTACCTACTCTCAAATAATGTCGCTGAATAAGAAATACGCCAATCTCCCCGATCTGGTGCGTCGCTGTTCACTGCTCTGTCAAAGCTGCATCCCGCTGATCCAACCCAGGACCTTGCTCCAGACGTCTACGAAACCCCAGACTTGACTGACGGCGCATCTACCGTTCCCGTACGTAGCATTTTTCCGCTTACTGAGATTGTAGCGACCATGCTAATTGATCGCATGCTGCAGACAACGACCGTCCGTACTAACTCCGACTCCGACGACGAATCCAATCCGGACATTGACCGTCACAATCTCAATGCAGATGAAGCCAGACTACATTTCCTGCGAGCCAGTGGGGTCAGTGCCCGCGAAGTAGACTTCTCAGACACAATTGCTACCAAGCGGAAAGCATACCAGTCCCGTTCGGGACAACGAAGACGTCGTCATGCCGACGGTTCACAAGAAATTGGCGACATAAGTGATGCCGACTCGGATGCCCAAGAATCTTTCGAGCGAAAACTTGCTCGTCTTCGTAGAGAAACGGAAGAACTGAAGGCTGAACTTCAAAGCAGAACCAGCCGGACGGACGGACCTGCCAACGATGCCGACGACTTGAATAACGACGATGATGACAGTGTCGACGATCTAAGCAAGGCTCTGGACAGCATTCACTATTCAGCTAAAGGCATCAATCACACCGCGGATGCCATTCTTTCGCGCAAGTTGGCCGTCGCCACTGCCAATAACGCGAAAAAGGAAAAATCAGACAAGGAAAACACCACACCGACGCCGCCGACAGTGCCGGCAGCTCCATCGGGTCTTCTCGAGCATGCGGCAGCGTTCGACACGAGGCTCACCCTCATGGAGGCCGCGCTTGGCATCTCAGGAGGTTCGAATCCGTTCTTGGAAATGAAGGATTCTCAATTCCACAACCAGGCTGTACTCCCTGCTCTCGAGTATCTTACGTCCCAATTGACAACCCTGACGGGTACACTCGGCGGGCCGACGTCGTCGTCTTCCGCTACCTCCACAACAGCTACAAACGCCCAACTAGAGTCGTTGTCATCACGGATCAAACGACTGACTGTTGATGCGGAGAATCTGGCGAATGCTCGTCGTCGGGCCGCCGATGTTACAACCAGAGCTGCTCCTGAGTCTCCCTCTGCTGATGCATTCGATCCGTCCGGTGCAGGTGATGGCGATAATTCGAGTTCTCCTTCACAAGCCCAACGAGACGAACAAGCGGCCAAGATCCAAGCCCTCTATGCGACCTTGCCGACTATCCAATCTCTCCACCCGCTGCTGCCCAGCGTATTGGAACGACTTCGTTCTCTGCGTGCCATACACGCCGGCGCAGCTCAGGCTAGTGAGACTCTAGACGCGCTAGAAAAGGATCAAGCCGAGATGAGTAAAGAGATTGAACAATGGCGAGAAGGTCTAAAGGCCGTAGAAGAAAAAGTGCGAGAAAGCGAGATTGCGATGAAGAAAAATATTGAGCACGTTAGCCCGTGGGTGGATGATCTGAAGAAGAGAATGGAAAGATTAGAAAATCGCGTTTGATACGGAGAGCGACCGTCTTGTGATATAGAGATACCCTTGAGCATATTTTATTCAAATCATTGAGTTCTGTCTACCTAGGCATTTAAAAATATTTATTCATGTGATAGACCTCCCGAGTCGGGATACATGGCCGTCGTCTACTTTGGGGATATACCAACGTCAACAAAATTGAAGCTGATCTTAATTGACCCAACTATCATGCAAGGCATCCTCCTTTAAGCTGTCGAATAAAGAGATACTCTATCGTGAAACAAAACTGTACAAGAAACAAAGAAAGAAGAAAAAATTGAGACAGACAGAAAGAGAGAGAGACAGGGAGACGCTAAAACCAAAGGTCTATATTTCACAAATCGTCAAAGTGAACCTAGAGTAATGGGTTCTGTCTATATTCTGCCGTGGCAGGCTGATTGTCCTTTTTCTGCTGGGCACTCTGGGCGTCCTTCTCGGCCACTGCAGGTTCAATGCGCGAGTGTCCGACTTCGGTCTTCAAGGCAGCGGATTCATCGTCGCCGGCTTCTTCTTCGGCAAGGAACTTCTCGGCTTCCAATGCAGCGATACAGCCGGAGCCTACAGCCAAATTAAAAGAAAAGGGTTAGTTCGGTCGAATAATGTTTCAATGTTCTAATGCTTAGTGCGAGTGGTGTCAAAACATACCTGCGCTGGTAATGGCTTGTCTGTAACGTTTATCCTGCACGTCTCCAGCCGCAAAGACACCCGGCACAGAGGTGTAACTTGTGCCTGGTTGAGTCAAAATATAGCCCTCGCTATCCAACTCAACCTGGCCCTTGACGAGGGCAGTGGCTGGATCGTGACCAACAGCATAGAATAGACCGTTGGCGTCGACTTTTTCCTCCTCGCCAGTAACGACATTCTTGACTTTGAGATGGGTCATGAGACCCCGAGGACCTTCCTCGCCAACCACTTCGGTTGCAACGGTGTTGAAGCGAACGGTCACCTTGGGATTGGCCAACAGACGCTTGGCCATGGCCTTACTGGCTCGTAGCTTGTCCTTGCGTACGAGTACAGTGACGTGACTACCGTACTTGGTAAGAAACATCGCCTCTTCCGCAGCAGAGTCGCCTCCGCCAATCACGAACAGAGGCTTGTTTCGGAAGATGGGGACCGCACCGTCGCATACAGCGCATGCCGAAATACCGTTCTGCCAGTACTTGTCCTCTCCGGGCAAGTCGAGACGTCTAGCATTGGCACCCGTGGCGATAATGACTGCATCTGCGGTGTGTGCTGGTTCCTCGTCGGGGCCGTCAGACCATTCCTTCCATAGTCGAAAGGGCCGTTTGCTGAGGTCAACACGGGTAATGGTCTCGGTGATAATCTCGGTTCCAAATCGCTTGGACTGTTTGCGCATATTGTCCATCAGCTCCGAGCCTCCAATGCCATCGGGGAAACCGGGGAAATTTTCAATATCGGTGGTCGTAGTCAATTGCCCGCCAGCGGCTGTGCCCCCTGCCAGCATTCCTTCATACATAACTGGTTGAAGTTCGGCTCGTGAGAGATAGATAGCGGCAGTATGAGCTGCTGGGCCGGAGCCAATGACTATTACCCAAATACCTATTAGTATTGTCCTGATGGCAGAAAAAAAAAACACGGCAGCACCTACTGACGACCTTGGAGTGAACCATTTTCCTTTGAGAGCCGACGCGGAGTGGCGTCACGGAAGCCGATGAAGAGGTGGTATTCTGCTGCAAGGACGAAGCAGTAGCAGCAGCAGAGAGCCCCAAGGACCTAAAAGAAAAAGAGGAAAAACGTCGAAAAGCCGAAGAAAACACGGTGGAGGTTGATGCCGCTCAACGAGCGAGCCACGAGATAATTCACGGCGGGGTTCGGGTTTGGGTTTGAAGATTAAGTCACCGCAACGGTCTTTAAAATTGCCAAAAATAAAGCGCAGAAACGAAATGTGAACACAGTTCCCAGCAAGTAAATTTCCTTTATAGAGTTGTTGTAGTCAGTGAAAGCGCAATTGATTTATCATCCCGAGGAGTCCAGAAAGTTGTAGACGGAATTCTTTTCTTTTGCGGGCAACAACAGCGATCACGTGGGGCAGATGGAGACTTTTGCTTACCAACCGCTGATTGTCTCGGCCTTCATCGTCCACCGTGAAGTATATCTCCGAAAAAATGGCCCTGTTCATCGGACAGCGATGATAGATTGAAAATTTTGAAAGATTCCACAACTTCTTATCTAAAGTCTGCCGATGAGATCGAAATCTTCCGACCCCTTTGAAGCATGTGGATTTGCGATAAAAGGACTCAAGAAAATAATATCTGAAATTTGATTGAATGTAAATCAAGTAACAACTCATTGATTAACAAGAACGCCAGTCACAAAACTTGCTATGCACAATATTGCCAAGAAACATCACCAAGAAAAAGAAAGAAAGCGCTGCATGCAGGATTTGCTTTACGCCTGAAATGGGTATCCGAAATGTACAGCTTTTACTCCCTCGAAGAGACCAAACGAAGAGACCAAATGTCAAAACAAAAAAAAAAAAATGAGATGGTGTAGAAAAATAAAGGAATGAAACAACGACAATCACAGGTAGATCACACAAGACCTAACCATTTCTTCCTCTTCGGCGGAGTGATTGATTCCTCGTCACTATACTCCCCGTCGTACTGCGGCGGCCCTTGACTGTAGGGATGTCCATGACCGCCAGCCGCAGCGTGATATTCCTCGTCCTCCTCTTCGTCGTAATCGTCATCCTCGTCTTGGTATTCTTGCTCGTGACCGTATTGATCACTGTGGCCACCTCGTACTTGCTGTGGACTGCCTTCGTGTGCTTGATATTCTGGGTGTTGTTGTTCAAGATCCTGATCCTTGGATTTCGTCTTCCCTCTACCCAACCATTTCTTCCATCCTTTCCTGATGGGACGTGGTTCGGGATCGAATCCATCTCCCTCGAACCATAGAGCAGGCACAAGTAGTTTGTAAGGGGTGGTAATTCCGGCCGGATCTAATGGGTTCACTTCCACATTTAATGTGATATCCAATCCACCCTCTAGATTGACAAAATCATTATCCTCTGAATCTGCATTGTTTTTGCCTGCCCTTTTAGCCGCCTTGGTGGACAAGTCAGTAGTGCGACGATGGAATGCGGTGGGTCGAAACTCGTCTGCACTCGCAGCAAAGTACCCGTCTCCATTCTCTGCTGGTCGGCGTGTAGTCGACGCATCTGTGCTGAAACGTCGTCTTTGGGTGTCGTCCAGGTTAAATTCCTTCGTGGGTGGACGGCCCCGACCGGACAGGCGTCTAAGTAATCCGGTTTGGGGGCGGGCCTGATTTTCGCCACGGCTCAGCGATAAAGTTCGCTTGAGCAGTCCTGGTCGTGCGGTTTCTCCTCGACTTATGCTCGGAGATTCGACTGGAGTTGGTGGAGTTGGCGGCGGCGTTGTTCCTGATCCAGAGATTAGAATCGTTCCAAACAAAATGATAAGTCAAAGAGGAAAGAAACCGGCATACCTGGATGATACTCGCGAATAGAACACCAGTTACGACGAGGAAGCATTCTTTTGTTATTTCTGTTCTTCCCATCCACGTCGTGCGTAAAAATAGGGATCATGTCCTCATCCGTGTTGGAATCTAAATGATGAACTTTGTTCCGTTTATTGAGGAAATCTGCCATCATCTCAGGAGGCGGCGCGTTCACAATCGCCGAGGATATCACGTTTGGCATATAGCGATAATCCTTGTCTTTGGTAATCCCAAGGGTCGGATTCGAATAGAATTGCCCAACTGCTGCCAAGTGAACATCGCCCCTAGAATCACGTCAGCTATCAGGAATGATAATTTACACTGGAGGAGTATGGCAACATACCCAAGAATCGTCACGCGAACAGACTTTTCAGCAGCGAGGTCTTGAAGGTCTTCGATCAAGAGCGTCCTTTCTGTCTTGTGGTGCTTAGCTGTCCAGTGATCATCCATATCATCTAATATCTCGACACCACCGTCAAACTTGTTCACGAAACCCGAGAACAGCCCTGTCCTAGTCAGGGCCTTGACGGGATCCATAGCCCGACTGCTCAGTATATTTTCAAGCCAAACCTTTGGAGTGCAAGATTAGCCAACGAAGCCTCGTCAATAATTCTCCGGAGCAGGACTCACCATTCGAGGATAGGCAATCGGTATTCCCAAAAGCACAATGAGATGCTTGACTTGACCACGCTCAATTTCGCGATAACAACGGTCCCATATCAAGTCATATGTGGGCTCGCTTACAACTTCGCTGCGCTGTAAAACTGGTCAAAACGTGTACCGAGGTTAATATAAAGAGAAATACGTACAGTGCGCTCTGTGCGACAGTCTATACCCAAGAATGCCAAGCCTTTTCCTAAGGACATGAAGACACTGCGACTCCTCTCCTTGATATAGGGACCTATATCAGACCCAAGAAGCCAACTGGGCTCGTCCGCTTCAGTCTCTTCGGGCACACTCTGATGCTGAAATAGCATGTAGTACTTGAAAGCGATATTGCCCAAGCCTGAGAAGACAGGAGAGTTCATAAGATGACTAGGATACGAACCGAATCCGTCGATAATGTCGTGGTCATCCCAGATGTTGACCATGGGGATTTGACAATTAGCAAGACTGAACATTCCGCGCGAGAAACAAGCTGCGTAGTGATTCAGATAGAACGTCTCAAGCTCGGCCTTGAATGCTGGACTGAATGGTGCATTATGCTTATGGTGCGGATTCTTGATGCGGGTCCATTCCTCAAAAAGTTCAGACTCTTGCATTACCTTATCGCAATAGATCTGATCTCCTCCGCCGATCATCACATGGAACGGGCGAGTCTGATGGTCGTTCAAAACATCTCGCCACAAAGGATCTGGCCCACTGAACTTGTCACGATCGACCGAAAGACTAAAACCATTGCACGAATGAAACATGATGTTCATGGATTGACCTTTGGCTGGGACCCAAAATCCTGTCGCCGGTCCTTCATTGATGCGGTAGGCAATGCGTTCTTGCTTCTCGCCTAGTTCCACTTCGATATTGAATCGCCAGAATGTGACGTCTCTTGCTGGGTCGGAGTATAACCGGAATCCTTGTATCTCTTCGTATAACCCACTGTTCTCGCCGTTCACTGGGTGAAGTCTATTGCTAGGTATAGCTGCAGATCCACCGTGCTTGCCTTCGGTTCCATAGTCCACAGGGCTGGGCGAACTTTCAAAAAGCCCGTCTTCACTTTCTACTGACGACAGATCGAAACCTTCTTCAAGGTGGTCAACGGGCTTGACGTAGAGAGCGCGTCCGTCGCGTCCGACCTTCACCAAGCCAGCAACGGGGTCTACGTATTCAGGGGCTAGGTGGGCACCTTCCTCGTCGTTGATTTCTCGTGGTGGAGGAGGAAGAAGGTCCATGGGCTGAGCGAAAAGACGCAATGTTGGTGGAGTTTCAAGCGACGATAATGAGTCTGTCGTGACTATCATAATGCTACCACGCCAGATTTCCTGCTCTGTAGGACCCTGCGGTCCATCGACAGTTGTTTTCTTGATTCCAAGATATCGCAGTAAAGGACCACACTTCAAGAATAATAGTGGGTTGAATCGATTTCGCTCGTTGACTTTCGGAGCAGGTTTTCGATACGAGTTGGAAAGAGCGCGACTCTGTCGCCTTTTCGTGCTTGCGCCCTTCTCCCACCATGCTTTACCCTTGTCTACATCGAGACGTTCAAAGTCACGGTCGATGAGACGTAATCTTGCCACCGGTGCCTTGCGCCATTCATCTAATGGAGGAGGTGTTGGTGGTGGAACGTCGAATGAGACGGTGTTTCGTTTTGATTTTTTGAGCGCTGACGTTGCATCGCGAGGTTCTTCTGACGGCGGTGGCTGCTGCTGCGGTAAATCACCCTGACCGCTTACGGCGTGGTTGAGAGCCTCGCCAGCGAAATGAGTGGGACGAACCCCAGTTGAAGAATCCAGAGGTATTTGTTCGTTCTCAAAAGTTGGATGGCGATTTGCATTCGCAGTAGAAAATTGTTTAGGCCCCACTGAGGTGCTAGGTCGTTGAGAGTCATAATTGGGCCTGACAGGTCCTCTGACCTTCATACTTCCCCCTCGTTGAACGCTTACTGGGGATTGAGAAGAGTTAAAAGAACCGGGACTTTGCATATTTTGACGGCCATACTGCGATGATTGTATGTACTGCCCATTTGGAGGAAGTGTTGATTGGCCACCTATGGATTTCCGCTGATGCACTTGTGAATCTGCCATTTGTGCCGGTTGGGGGTCGTGGGCAAATGCATATTGGGGTTCTTGAGTGGGATGCATCGTTGCATATTGTACATTTTCAGGACTGCTGGGCACATTTCGACTGGTAGATGGTTGTCTTCCGTGACCCTGGTATTCAGAACTGTCTTGTGCATTCTCATTGCGTGGGGAGTCGAAGCGATCCTGAATTGTATCTGCCTTTGTAGTTGCTGAAGCTTCTGGCCCAGTGAGACCTGCTTGTTGACTCTCGCGCCGGGCCATCTTCTCTCGCAATCTTCGTTCAGCTTCAATCACTCGGGCCCTCTTTTCTTCCTTGCTCATACCGACGAGCTTCGTCTCCAGCTGTTGTAATGGAGATCGACCTGTCGGTGCGGATTTATCCGCTGTCGTAGATCTCACAGTGCTCGAGCGACTGACAGGAGAAGCTTGACTGGGTGAACGTGCAAGAGGCTCTGAGGGTATTTGAAAGTCCCTGGCTCTATTAGACGGTGCTTGTGGTGGAGGACTGGCCATTACCGGTGAAGGCTGTCCATACATTGACGGCTGTGCTGCTGAGCTACGACGACCAACAGGGGGTTGATTCTGGGGGCTTTCGTAGAACGCGCCATTGTGTCCCGCGTATCCAGCAGCACCTGGCGGAAATCCACCGTCAAAGGGTCGATCTGACGATCTTCCGGAAAACGAACGAGGCACGCTATCTCGATACGGGACGGGCCCTCGATTAGGAACCGAACCTTGTCGAAAGGAAGGCGGAGGTCCTCTTGGAGCGGTTGGGGCGACTGGAGCCATTGGAGGAACAAACCCATGATCCCCGGCTGCAAACTCGTCTGCATTATCAAGGCTCATTCTTTTAGACCGAGTTGAGGCTGAGCGATTAGGTCCACTACCACTTTGCATTGCCGCACGGGGCGCCGTAGTAGCTGATATGGGGGGATTCGAATTTGCTGTAGCCATTTTAACCTGGTGCTTTGTGCAAATCTCGTCAAGGTGGAAGCGTCAGGCCACGATATGAAGAGCCGATGGGGGAAGAAGATCAGTCCGCGACTGGGGAGCTAGGAATGACCAAGCGGTCCTGGGCTTATGCTCCTGGCTCTGGGTAGCGTGCGCAAGGGCAGCCAGCAAGCACCTTTACTTGAGAAGCAAGTGTATGATCGGAATTGATTGCAGTCAAACAATCAGTGGGGGCGGCCGTTGGGTGCGAGGACCAAACCGGCTACAATGGCCAACAAACAATTGTGATTTCAAGAGACACAACAATCTCCACGCCTGAAATGTCAATTAATCGAAGGTTGTCAGCGGAGAGAACAAAATTCAGTCCGAGAAAGAAGATCGGATCAAAGAAGTGCATATAAGGTGGGAGCTCCAGCCTCGCAGCGATGCTATGCCGCGAAGATGTTAACTTACCAATAGTTTATTAACCAGCGGCTCCGTCAGTCGAGCTGATGAGGACAACAGCAAACTCTTGATCGCAATTTTCTGCGAGTAACCAACAAGAGCGACGATGAAAAAAATAAAAGAAAGAAAGAAAAAAATACAGAAGAAGAAGAAAAGACAAGATGACGACGAAAAGAAGGCGGGAAGAAGAAAGAAAGGCAGGTTGCAGGCCAGCGGATTAATTTTAAGCTGGTGGCTGGAGACGACACTAAAGTTGATTTGATGACGGAAGGGAAAGCACCAGCTCAGCAGGGTAAATGCATCACTTGGTTGGATATTTAATATATGCAGATTCAGCTATAATAGTTTTCATTTAGTAGATATTTCCCCGATCTTAGTCGTTCAGAAGGAGAAAGGAATATAGCATAATATGGATTTTACACATTGGGTTGGATTCTGCGTCGCGCAAGTTCCTTGTGCGATGCTCAGGCGCAATTGCATGGAAGTGTCTTGTATTGTGTGTCCTTGATCAAGGCCCAGATATAATAAATATTGTTATTATGAAATATCAATTGAGACTGCTTTCCCTGTTACCAGGACTCGGAGTCTGTTTATTGTGCAGGTTGAAAGTTGTACTCCGTTGAGGAGAGTACCTTTATGCTGAATTAAGTATGGAGCTGGTACCTGAAGACCCACCAAAGCCCAACTCAGTGCCATATCCCTGTAACCCGTACCAGCCAGTTAGCTATAAAGCGTGCTCTCATCTATTCCATACCGCCTGTTTGCGAGGGACTGCAAAGATGAGACTATATTCTAGACGATGATATCAGTGAATATAACAAAAACACCACAGAGATGCATAGAATTAATAGGTTGACTGGAGTCTTGAATATCTCGAGTATTAGGTAAGCACGATCGGGTGTGATTGGTGGACTCTACGGGGTCCTCCTTAGTCAGCGCTGCAACGGGGATGTCCTCAAACGGCCCCAAGGAGAAAAGGGAAGAAAAGTGTCCTTTCGCTGTCTCAGCTCTTCAACTGCTCACTTCTTCTGCCATTTTACAATCTCTACCTGGAAATTCCCCCCTAATGCTACATAATACTGATATACTCAGCTCATGACCTGACGGGCTGATCTTATTATACGCCTCCGACGGTACAAGAGCCTGCCATCTGGTCGTCTTGCCTGTTGATTCGCCAATACGACGCTGGGTTTTCGTCGATGGCAAACGGCTGCTTTTCTTCGCCTTTTCTTTGCACATACTTTGCGCATCTCTATTACTCGGTGAGGGGAAACTCTCTAATATAATAAAATGCATTTCTCAACTTCGTTGTCGTTATCGTTATTTTCGCTGCTCTTTGCGCCGTCACTCGCTGAGCGGCTTCCGCGCTCCTACGATACCCACGACTTTTTCGCGCTGCACCTCGACGACTCCTTACCCCCCGAATTCGTGGCAAAGACCATCGGTGCTCACCATGAAGGTCAAATCGGGAGTCTTCCAGGCCACCACAAATTTTCGATTCCACAGGGCCAGTCGCTTGAAGTCGAGTCATTATTAGAAGATCTACGATCGTGGCGGAAATCTTCAAAACGGACAAATTCGTTGACAAAGCGAAGAGATGGACTAGATGGTGTTCTCTGGTCGCAGAAACTTTCGCTAAAACAGCGACTACATAAAAGACTGCCTACGGATGTAGTTGATTCCAGGGGCGACTCGACTTCGCCACAGCCGGAGGCTGTCGAGACGCAGAAGCTGATCGCCGAGGAGTTGGACATTGAAGATCCGTTGTTTGAAAAACAATGGCACTTATTCAACCCCGTTCAAGTCGGACACGACATGAACGTGACCGGCCTATGGCTCGAGGGCATCACCGGGGAAGGAGTTGTCACTGCAATTGTGGACGATGGCTTGGATATGTATAGTGATGATTTAAAGGATAACTACTTTGCCGATGGGTCCTGGGACTTTAATGAGAATTGGCAAGAGCCAAAGCCCTTATTGCGCGACGACACGCACGGGACGAGATGCGCCGGCGAGGTTGCCGCTGTTCGGAACGGTGTTTGTGGTGTCGGAATGGCCTACGACAGCAAAGTTGCGGGAATCCGGATTCTCTCCAAACCCATCGACGATGCGGATGAGGCTGCTGCGGTGAACTACGGGTTCCAGAAAAATCATATCTACTCTTGTTCGTGGGGTCCCCGAGACGACGGAGAGACGATGGAGGCGCCCGGCATTCTCGTGAAGCGTGCCATGGTCAACGGGATCGTTCAGGGCCGCGGCGGGAAAGGCTCGATATTCGTGTTCGCCGCCGGCAATGGTGGTAATCGCGGTGACAATTGCAACTTCGATGGGTACACGAACAGTATATACAGCGTTACCGTCGGAGCGATTGGCTCGAACGGCAACCACCCGTCGTATTCCGAGGCATGCTCTGCGCAACTCGTAGTAGCCTATAGCAGCGGGGGTGGCCCTTCTATCTTTACCACCGACGTTGGTACGAATGCATGTGCTAGTACGCATGGAGGGACGTCGGCTGCGGGCCCTCTTGTTGCAGGAGCAATTTCACTCGCGTTGAGCGTAAGGCCAGATTTAACTTGGCGAGACGTGCAGTATCTTTTGGTAGAAACGGCAGTGCCAGTGCATGCAGACGACGACGAAGTGCAGATGACACCCATTGGCAAAGAGTTCAGCCATCAATTTGGATACGGAACCGTGGACACGTATAATTTTGTGCAGAAAGCCAAGGAGTGGGATCTTGTGAAACCGCAAGCTTGGTTCAATTCACCGTGGCTGCGAGTCGAGCAGGACGTTCCTCAGGGCGAACAGGGTCTGGCCAGTTATTTTGAAGTGACTTCAGATATGCTGAAAGACGCCAATTTCGATAATCTGGAGCATGTTACTGTAACGATGAACGTCAATCATACGCGCCGCGGCGACCTCAGTGTTGAGCTGCGCGGCCCGCAGGGCATCGTCAGCCATCTGAGCGTCCCTCGGGAACACGACAATGCGGCAATGGGCTATGACGACTGGACCTTTATGTCTGTCGCGCACTGGTAAGCATCAACTTTTTTTGGTCGATTTGCGTACTAGTACTAGGTCGTCGGTTTCTAACATTATTGCTTAGGGGCGAGACTGGTGAAGGGGTCTGGACTGTGATTGTCAAGGACACCGTGAAGAACGAACACACTGGAGTCTTTACCGATTGGCGCCTGACGCTTTGGGGAAGCTCCGTGGACGCTGCTTCTCAGCCTTCGCATCCGCTCCCTGACGAACACGACGACGATCATCGCCCTGAAGACGCCGTGTATGCCACCGTCAGTATTAAGCCTCATACCCAGACCCGTCCGGCACCAACGGCAACAGACCACGCAGAACGGCCAACCAAACCTACTGCCGTTCCTGCGGAACCGACACCCATCAACGAGGAGCTCTCCGAGGAACCCACTCACAGCTCGGACGGTGCTGAGGCCTCATCGTCTCCGTCGCCGTCGCCGTCGCCCGGGTTTCTCCCGTCCTTTCTGCCTACATTTGGTGCCACGCCTCATACGCAAATCTGGATCTACGCTTCGATTGCTCTCATTCTTGTTTTCTGCCTTGCGCTGGGGATCTACTTCTACGTTCAACGGCGCAAACGCCTACGCAACAACCCACACGACGACTACGAGTTTGAAATGATTGACGACGAAGGCGACGACGACGCGCAGGCACCGTTAGCAGGCCGACGCGGGCGGAAACGCCGCGGTGGAGAGTTGTATAATGCCTTTGCCGAAGAAAGCGACGAGGAGCTACTCAGCGACGAAGACTCGGGCGGCGACGAGGGTTCTTTTCGAGACGAAATCCGAGAAAAGAATTCGGCTGAGCATGAGAAATAGAGATAATTGAGCATGAGAGATATCGCATTAGCGGATCTTTTCTGTACAGAAGTTTTGTTTTGTATTGTTGCCTGAGGGTTTCCATGGTTGTGTTGATAACGCTAGTTTATTACGATTTGGTCGGAGTATTCCCTATTCAACAAGGATACCGTATTGTACCGTACTGTAAATCCGCTGTCGATACTCCGTACTCGGTACTTACATAAGAGATCGTAGATCACGCTAGTTAACTAATTTAAATGAAGTATTTAGGAGTAGGCTATTACTGTATGGCGCATTTCCGACTACTCAGAACTTAGTATTTGGTACTTTGTTAGTATAACAAGGAGAAGGACTGAAGAATTATAATTATCAGATATGTACTGTCAGTATGGAGGTGGCACTGTAAAGGTACCCGGACAGTGGCTGACGGAGGGTGGAACGGACAGTCGTTAGTCATCACGGCGGGCATATCCAGGGTCCAAACTAGTTAATTTACTATGGACCACTACATAAGTTCATCAAAATGTATGGAGAATGTACCGAGTACTTGACTAGTACTAGTTACGGCGATCCGCAGAGAGTGGATCCATGGAAAAGGAGGGTCATCTTTATTATACTAATTAAATAAGTACTATAAGTTACGGACACGGAGTACCGAGTAACTACGATGTACACGGTACCTCACTCCCTCCTGTCAGGTCCGTCACGATGGCCAGGCCACCGTCCGCCGTCCTGAGGCATCCTTTGTCCCTTCTATAAAGAGAAAGGAGTCTCCTTTGTCGTTCTGTTCCTGCATGCATGTTTCTTCAATCAACAACAAATATACTTCTCTCCAGAGTCATACACACACTCTCTCTACCTCTCTGCCATATTATTCAGTTTCATTCCTTCATTCGCCTTTTCTAGACACAAGCTGCTATCAACCTAAAGCCAAGGTCAAAGTCAACCGCGAATACATCTGCCAACATGGCTGTTACAAGCCACGATGACCCCCAGGATCCGGAAAAGGAGCTGCTGTCAATGACTCCGCCGGAAGCTCCTGAGGAATACGAGTACCCGTCGGGTCCTAAGCTGGCGCTCGTGCTGATTTCTCTTTACATCTCGATGTTTCTCGTTGCTTTGGTATGATTCAAACTGTTTCTCTATCATTTTGTAGTGGCCAGACTGACCAGATCGCTCCGGCAATAGGACAAATTAATCATCTCAACTGCCACTCCGGCCATCACTAATGCTTTCCATGCCTCGGACGAAGTAGGCTGGTATGGAGCAGCTTATATGTTGACCAACTGCGCCTTCCTGCTCATCTTCGGCAAGATATACACCTTCCTCAGCGTCAAGGGTGTCTTTCTCTTCTCCGTTGTTCTGTTCGAAGTCGGATCCGCCATCTGCGGCGCTGCTCCTAACTCCATTGCGTTTATCATCGGCCGGGCTATTGCCGGATTGGGAGCTGCAGGTGTCCAGGAAGGAATTGTACGTTCACTATTCGTCCCCTTTTCTTGTTGCTAACGAGGTTTGCTAACCAGCATATGTAGATGGTCCTTATCGTGTATTCGGTGCCCCTGGCAAAGCGACCTCAATACCAGGGTCTGTTTGGCGCGGTCTACGGTATCTCGTCCATTATCGGCCCGCTCATCGGTGGAGCCTTCACGTCTCATGTATCTTGGAGATGGTGCTTTTACATCAACTTGCCATTTGGAGGAGTGGTTCTTTTGGTTATTTTTTTCCTGCTCCATGTTCCAGACACGACTGGCGGAGTCAAGTTAAGTTTGAAACGGAAAGTCAGACTGCTCAACTTGGAAGGCGTTATTGCTCTTCTTCCGGGAGTGATTTGCCTGTGCTTGGCCCTTCAATGGGGTGGATTTACCTACAGTGTAAGTTTCATTCGACAACAAGCCTGCTATAATGCAAGCATGCAGTGCTGACAATTGAATAGTGGAGCAACGGGCGCATCATTGCCTTGCTCACAGTCTCGATCGCGTTGTTGATTGCCTTCATCTTGATTCAAATCTTGGAACCCAAGACAGCCACGGTGCCACCGCATATTTTTGTCCAACGAAGCATTTTCACCGGCTTTATTGTGAGCTGTGCGGTCGGTGTACACATGACAATGGTTGGTAAGTGATTCTATTGAAGTGTCTCGTCAAGAGACCACACCACAACCACAACCGTTTGCTGATTGCCTGCGACAGTTTACTTCCTTCCCATTTGGTTCCAATCCGTCAAAGGTGACTCCGCTGTCGAAAGTGGTGTTCATTTGCTTCCCATGGTGATTTCCATGGTTGTGTCGTCCATTGCCAGCGGCGTTGGAACTACCAAAGCCGGCTACTACACACCTTTCTTGATCGTCGGCACATGCATTGTATCCGTGGGCACGGGTCTTTTGTACCTTCTCAAAGTCGATACCACCGTCGGCCAGTGGATCGGTTATCAGATCGTGTACGGTTTCGGATTGGGATGTTGCTTCCAAGCCCCCAACATGGCAGCACAGACGGTCCTTCCGCGTCGCGAGGTGGCTATCGGTGCTTCTCTGATGCTTTTTGGGCAGACACTCTTCGGAGCTATATTTATCTCCGTTGGCCAGAACCTACTCGACCAGCATCTAGCTTCCCAGCTCGGTAGTCTTTCGGGCATTCATATCACTCCGGAGCAAATCCAAAACGGTGGTATCACAGGTCTTTTCCAAATGATTCCAGCGCAGTACCACGAAGCTGTTCTGAGCGCATACAACTCTTCGTTACGGTTATGCTTTTTGGTCGCTATTATCTTCGCCTGTCTTTCTGTTCTGGGCAGTCTCGGCATGGAGTGGCGCAATGTCAAGCAAGAAGAAGGCAAACACGAGATCAAAGAGGACACCAGAGAAGAGACGAAAGAAGAGAGCAAAGACGAAGAACGTGATACCCACACCGGCGAAAGCGTCTCCGAAAGTGTTGAACTTCAGTATACTGAGCGACGAGAATGAAAGTCGGTCTTGAGCGATTTCGAGGTTGACATAGAAGCAAACATCATTCGCTGCTTTTTGGTTTATTTCATTTCTTGAAAATTTTTTTCAATCCTTCTTTTAGTGATTTAATATTGTTCAGTCATTGTTCTTACTAGCTGCATTAGGCGAAAAGTGTCTTGCTTTCTTGCTGATGGATTGTTTACTGGTCATATAGAATCTTAGTAGCAAATGAGGGCTTACAAACTTGCTGTAAATCAAAATAAAATTGGATGAGTTATGTTAAGTGGCGGGGAACTAAATAGAGAGCTATTCTAGATCGGGCTTAGTCGGATAGGTTATCTCTTGTAGAGCGCTCTCTACTCTGCGCTCTTAGCGGTAGAAACATGCCGAACAAAGGAAATGGAAACGACCTCATTGTCTAACTTGTCATCTTCATTCCATCCAGCATCGCATCTTGTAGTCAGTCATTTGGAAACGAGTTTATTCTCTAGTGTAACCCTCTTCCATATTGAATACTACCTGCGCTGAGTCATCTAGATCCAAGCTTACTTTCCACGGTGTCAACGGGGTTAACTGCCTATATGAAACGATGTCACACCAAGGGTGGGATAGCAAAAGGCGGTTCAAGCCTGTCTTGAGCTGTTCGTTCTGCAGAACTCGCAAGTAAGTTGGCCTCTTTTTGTATTGAGACTATTCCTTGTATTTGCGCAGATATCAAAATCATTCTTTATATTAAACTTCTTTCTAGAATGCGATGCGATAGACGAGATCCCTGCAGTTCGTGCTTGAGACGTGGCAAACCAGAAGAGTGCACGTACAGCTCTTCAGAGCTCGAGCGCAAAGATGCGGTTGACTACAGGCCGCATGCCAGGGGTCAACAGGCTCGTGAAAGAGTTGCTCGTCTCGAGAAACTGGTCACTCAGATGAAGGACCAAATGCGCGTCATGGAACAGAGCTCTTCATCCCCGGCGGCAGTAGCAGCCGGTGGAAGACCGTCTTCACCCGGTCCTCTTCCCGACGTTGACTCGCAGCTTGCTTCGGATACGGTGGGAAAATTGACTCTTACCGACGACCATGCCGTGTATATTGGTAGCACGCACTGGGTTACTGTTCTGGAAGAGGTGAGTATTGTGGTTGTGAGGATTTCATCTAAAAGACCAGTTTTAATGACGTTTATACCAGATTCAAAGCCTCAAAGACGAATTGTCAGACGACCACTCGGAAGCTGCCAGTGTTCGTGAATCGACTGTGTTTGATGCCGCGTCCGACGAATCTCCGGCATCCAAGATATCGCTTCTCTCGAACCATCCTTCCTTTTCAAGAGAGCAGATTCTTGTTAAGTTGCCTCCACGTAAAATAGTCGATAGACACGTCTCTCATTTCTTCAATGCCTTTGATTTTGCCTCTTGTGAGTTGGTTCCTTATCCTTTCGGTCGATTTCTTGTTACATTCATTCTCACCAAAATAATGCCACAGGTATCCTTCATCGAGGAAAATTCCTGGAAGAGGTCAGCTATCTCGCGGAACAAACTTCTTATTTGTATTATTGATCTTGCTAACTCTAATCTAGTACTCAAAATTCTGGGAGAGTCCCTTGACTGCGCCCATCATGTGGATAGGCCTATTATTCAGTGTAATGAGCATTTCTGCCTTTATCCAACAGCAAGACGTTTCGGCTTTTGGTGTGAACTCTGCAGAGGCCCAGGATATGCTTCACACTTACCGAACCCTTACCATTGGCTGTTTGGTCGCTGGGGATTATTTGCGACCTAGCCGATATGCCATCGAAACCCTAACCTTGCACTTTGCTGTTGATCAAAATATGAATCTGAATACGGAGACTGGCAATTGGATTCTGATTGGAGTGGTCATCCGGCTTGCATTGCGTATGGGACTGCACCGGGATCCATCTCACTGGCCAAATATACGACCTTTGGAGGCAGAATATCGACGGCGACTCTGGATCACTCTATATCATATGGATTTCTTCACAAGCGCCAAAGTTGGACTGCCACGTATCATCAAGGACTCTCAGTGCGATGCACGGCCCCCGGCAAATCTGCTAGACGACGACCTCAGCTTCGAACACGATGAAGTGCCCCCGGGAAGGCCGTTGACTCATTCCACTCCATTATCACATATTATCCAACGGCAAACCATTCTCAAAGTAACGGCGGAAATATACGATGCCACTGAGGTAGGACCGCCATCCTCGGGCACTATTGCAATGCTAGATGCCAAACTCAAAAGAGCAATTGACTCCATTCCTGAACAATCAAAGTATCGATCACTCGAGACATCGATTGCAGATAACCCCTCTATGATCCTACACCGGATGTTTATGGACATCATGATCAACAAGGCCACTTATCTTCTACATCGTCAAAGCTTCATGAAAGGATTTGCGGAAGAGGAGACTAAAAGATCAAGCGAACTATGCATTGACGCTGCGCTGGCTATCATGGAACATCAACGCAGAATGAGTGAGGAGACTCAACCTGGAGGTATCATGTTTGGTGTTCGATGGCGAGTAGCCTCATCGCTCAACCATGAGTTCTTACAAGCCACGATGATGTTATGTTTTGCGCTCAGTCGTTTTCAGGAGGGTCACGTCGTCGGTCATCCTGATTTGAGCGGTCTTCATCGACAGAATGAGATCATCGAGGCATTGACCATCACCAAGGCTCTATGGGAGAAGGATGCCGATAACTCGGTAGAGGCAGATAGAGCAGCAAAGGCCATTGCCTCTGTGCTCAAGCAAGAATATGAAAAATCCAGCTCGTCTCATCTAATGTCTTGGGATGGCACACAAACTTCGCAAGTGTACGAACAGCCGGCTACGACTACTGCTATCGACCCCACCACGGGGTTTCCCGAAGGATCACTAGGAGCGGTTGCACAAAGCAGTTATCCTGGGTTTTTTGACCCGAGCAAAAACATGATGATGGCCGGGCCCCCTTTCCCTGCCAACGATGCTAGCATGGTGACATTCGGGAGTTTGTGGGACGAATTTGTAACTGAGCCTGTTGATGGGATGTGGCATTAATAATGCGTGGATATTGGTAAATAGAAATATACCTGGTGGGATTGTTCCCTGGAATATTCCATGTCGCATGGATAGATGAGGAAATAGAAAGTAGAGCTTCTTCTCAATAAGGACGGACTTGATCTCGGAGATAAGAAGAAAGGCGGGCCGACTTAGTCATGCTCCCATTCTCCAATCACGGGGCATGACATAACGCAGCCTAACTAGCTTGCCTACTTAACACTATCCACCTCCAGACAACAACTACCTATATCACGACAACCTCGACCTCGATCTGGACCCCCGACGTTGACAATTCATTCTGCTTACTTGCAAAACTGATAAATTGAATTTGTTTTCTCAAGCTCTAGTCATACAACCGACAGCTCGTCTGCAGCCATCTTGCCGATCCGCAGTCAACGAACGAACTCGCTGAGCTCGATCGCTTACCCCCCCCCCCGCGCAGCCGCGGGAAATTTATAGTAGTCCATGGAGTCGCACGATGATGATTTTGATAGCGTCTCGTGGAGGAATGATCCTAGCAGCGATGTCTCGCGACCCACGACCGCCGGTACCGATGCGGACGAGTCTGGGCAATCCCGCCGCGACGTCAATGGCAAGCGGAGAATGAGCGTGGCTGAGGATGAAACCCAGGCTGGACCTTTGGCCGATGCCGTTGACCTCGCAGGTATAGGAGACGGGGTTTTGGAGTGTTCGGTTGATTCTCCATTGAAAGAAAACGACGGCACAAAAGATGCATATATTTCGTACCTGGTTACGACTCATGTATGTTGTTCCGCTCTCAGCCGGTTATGTTTAAGATATCTTTCTCCAGCGAGTTACTGATGCGCGAGAGAAACGGAACAGACCGATTTCAAGACTTTCCAAAAGACAGACTTCACAGTCCGGCGGCGCTTTCGTGATTTCTTCTTTCTTTACAAGACCTTGTACCGAGAATATCCGGCCTGTGCAGTGCCGCCTTTACCAGACAAACACAAAGTCGAGAGCTACGTTACAGGTGATCGATTTGGCCCCGACTTTACACAGCGTCGAGCATGGTCACTTCATCGATTTATCAAGCGGTTGACACTGCATCCTGTGCTCCGGCGCGCGTCATTGCTGGCCATCTTTCTAGAGTCTCCGGATTGGAACGCGCACATGCGGCTACACGGCGGCCGCACGTCGACCGCCACGACGGAATCTTCCGGTGGTATATTTGATAATTTCGCCGATACTTTTGTCAATGCATTTACCAAAGTCCACAAGCCGGATCGGAGATTTATCGAAGTTCGGGAAAAGGCCGACAAGCTGGACGAAGATCTTAATCACGTCGAGAAGATTGTCGCTCGCGTCGCACGGCGTGAGGCGGACTTGGAGTCGGATTATTCTGATCTGGCGACCCAATTCCGTAAACTAGTCCCTCTGGAACCAGAAGTCGAGATGCCTTTACAAGTATTCGCGGCATCAGTCGACGAGACGTCGCGTGGGCTGAAAGCTCTTAAAGACCACACTGACCAGAACTATCTCGGCTCACTCCGGGATATGGAAGCTTACATATTATCGGTCAAATCGCTGCTCAAGACCCGCGAGCAAAAACAACTCGATTTCGAGGCTCTAGTCGAGTATCGAAACAAGGCCGTCTCCGATCGCGACTCGCTTGTAAACAATCCATCCTCGGCTTACGCCTCCAACCCACTGACTTCGTCGCCTGCCTCGTTCCTCCGGTCTAAAATGGAGGATATGCGTGGCGTTGACCACGAGCAAGCGCGGCGCGAGCGAATACGCAAACTTGAACTGCGCATCGACGAACTTACGCGCGAAGTCGAGTCTGCCAAGACTACTTCCGAGATGTTCGACGAGGAAGTTGTGCGCGAAGTAGCAGATTTCGAGCGTATCAAGGCCGTTGAATTCCGTGATTCGCTCGGGGCACTGGCCGAAAACCACATTGAATTTTACCAGGGTGTGATCAATACATGGGAGAGATTTATCTCGGAGATGGACGCTGAATATGGAGGGCCTCCCAGCGGAGGCGAAGACGGCTTTCGAAGTCGAAGTCAGGCGGTATCGTGATGTCTCTCGTCTTTGTCCATTACTTAATACAACTTGTTTAGTCCTTGTTGAACACAATAATAGCCTTTTTATGTCTACAGCAATACATGCGAAAGGAAGCTTTTGTGTAGTGGAGGTGTAGGAATTCATTTTCATTCAGAAAAGATTTGTATTCAAAGATTATGATCAATCGGTGGATCGACAAGTTCACTTTCCATCTTGAAGCACTACTTCAAACGATGCCATTTCTGGACCCAGATCCAACGGGCCGGATAAAACAGCTGGGTCTCGCGCTCTCAGAGTCATACCACGAGCTCGTTCCTGTGTCCGCACTCATGTTCATGATAAGTTTGTGTGTCTCTAAAACATGTATCCATCTTATACCTAGATAGACATAAAATGCAGAAAGGTAGGGGTATCGTACCTCCTCACATATCTGGCTCGCAGTCTTTTCGACTTTGAGGCTTTGTCCGGCTACCAGCTCGAAATACGTCTCGTGGTCGTATTGAATTGCCGATGCGTTGGTCTCGTTGTCAGGCGAGTTTATGGTGGTAGTGATTGAAGACGATGGTTTTGTTGACTTCGCGAAATTCGGGTGCATGTCTTTGTTCGCCATGGATTGATTGATTTGATTGTTTTCGGATTCGAATGTCTCGACCAGGCACTGCACTTGCACAAGTTAAAAGGATTTTACAAGGCTACCAAGGTAGATTTATGGATAGACAGCTATTGAGATCCATACTTGGATATCAGTGTATCTACCTACCTAGGTAAGTAGGCAAAGCATTGACGTACCTGAATAACGACGTATATCCAAATAACCAGGTCTAGTTAATCACCGATAAATGTTTACACTTCAAACATAATTCACAGGCCTTTCGAGTAATACGTTGAGTAACACATCGACAGGTTGGTCCGAAGATTATGGCCTGAATTTCAATAAGATAAATTTTCTTCACAGTGTGGCTGAGTCAATGCAGTCCCTGTACGATGTAGGGATGCAGCTGCACCCGGGCAGGAGGAAAGTACTCATGTACCCCGAGGTCGTCTTCTCGTCTCTTCTATCCACACATCTTCATCCGCCTGGCCTTGGTATTACTTGAAGTTCATCTTTTTGGTCTTATGCTATAAAGTCTGTCTCGTCCTGTCACACAACCTGGCCCGAATACTGACTCATCGTGAACCAGTCAGTCTTTGCCTACCTATTTTCTCAAACAGAGTCTCACGAGCTGTTTGACAATCAGCATTCGTACAGTGTCAACGAGGCTGAGTGGTCACTTTCAGCATGTCTGCCCGTCAGCAAGAATACCTAGGTATATAAGCATGGTAGTTCTCTCGTCATCCGTGCTCACAGTCAAGCTTCCTATTATCTAGCTGTCTCAAAGAAGAAATTCAGGGACACCTTGGAAGATAATTGAAAAGGGGAAATGTCGAATGCAGTGGTTTCAATGGGTAAACAAGCCCTTTCTGTCATTTCGGCAACACAGGAGACAACAGCGGCACTAGCAAATCTCAACTTTGATTTCGCGATGATCAAGCTGGAGGCGCCAGTGGAATTTCACGGAGTGGGCAATCTACTCTCGAAGACGAGGAAGCAACAAGCTGAGTGTGGCTCACTTCATTTAACGGCACGAAAACTGGGACTTTTGTTCATAGAACATATCCCCAAAGTTCCTCATCTACTTAGAGCCTACGGTTCTCGTTCCTCAGAAATCATCGAGCAGTCCATGAATGATGCATCATTCAAATCCGAGCGCGGATTGATAGACGATTTTGTCGGCACTGATGGCACTTCTATTTGGGCCGCTGCTACGTCTGGCCAGGGAGCAGTTGAAGCACATTTGCTGGCCTGTATCTTGGCTCGAGCCTGGTCTCCATCGGAGGCAGTATCTATATGGATGGAAATGATTGCAATACGTCAAACTCTTCTCAATAATCGAGTTCGAGCTCTTGATGGCGTTTTCGATAATATTATTTCGACAGCATCGCAAATTCAATTTACCCGTTATCAAATATCAGAATGGGATGCCAGTGCTAGAGCAGTAAGTAGAGTCTAGCTGCAATCTCTCTACATTGACTAGAAAAACGTTTCTCATCTGAGATTGACCATACAAGTGGCTACGTGTTGCAGACAGAGTAAAAGAAAAGCAACAAAAGCAGTTGATGCTGATAGTTGACAATATAAAAATGAAAATTGATTCCAGTGCACTACAAATGTACGACACTACCATCACCGTCTGGGCCAATGCCATGAGCGCCATGAACCGCCTGATTTCTGGGACTCCTCTACGAATGCAAAAGCCTGATGTGTTACTTGGCTTTGCAGCATGGCATATCTTTCCAGATATCTCGTATCTTGGAAATCGCAACAAATATATTGATTTCAAGGACTCGCTGGCTCAAAAAGGGGGCGTTCTTACAATTGGTATGCAAGGCACCCACCCGCAGGCGAATGGGATCGAATGGACAATGCCCCTATCACATTACCAGGCCTATGGAAGACCAGTAACGATGAGTACCGAAATCGGCACAAACTCATTGAACGTTCCGTTCAACCGTCTCATCCAAGTGGCGATAGGCAGTGCGATCAGTAAATGGGACAGTCAAGCAGATAATTTCGATTCTGTGGCCCGTTTTTTGGTCGCCTTGAACAAAGCAAGATCTGTCAGCAAAGCGGAGGATAACTTGGAAGACTCTTTATTGACTTCAAGTGACCGTTTACTTTGGATAAACACCCTGGCTTCGGAAGCTGAATCTTATCTCCAGGCCACAGTGGAAGAGAGAAGAGAATTTGTGAAGTTTGTGAATCTGGGGCGTCGACGATTCCCGAAATTTTTATACCCAGGATCACATCCGCCAACTGGGTTTGGTATATGTGACATCTGGGGGTTAGTGGGACAGATAATTATGGATCGTGACGACCCCGTGCCTGGCCACGACCCGGTGTCTGCTCTCCGTTGTATATTCGGTCAAAAAGCACTTGACAAAAAGATCTCCAAGGGTCTTCCGGTAGCTGCATTTTTCAATGCTAGTGGTTTGTTGGAAATGGCTACTCTTGTGCCTCGGCGCTTCCCAAACGAGACATCGCCACGACATCAACACTGGGTTATACTGAAGTCTTTGCATGACAATTCATTTGCAGATAGCCCCTCGTCTCATACATGCCAAATTGAATTCACAAGGGATCAACCTACGGAAAGCCTGACCAATTTCCGTTGCGCTGAGCTGTGCCGCTCAATTGAGATCACGCTCGAAAGAAACGAACCATGCGGGTTGCTCAGCAAGCACGATGATAAATTTCAATTGATTGATGTAACATCTTGGGGAGCCTCCCAGATGATTGATCATGCCTACAGTGACTGCACTTCGTCGTACAATCTAGACTGCCAAAAACTACAGAGTGTTGTTTCTGGGTGGACAGAGGGAGCACGATCATGCCCAGCAACACTGCATAAGTGGTCCACTCCCGGTCCTCAGGGACGCTTACAGATATTCTTCGAAGGCATTGAATCTATAGATGAATTGAATTGCTTCCCGGAAATGTCACTAGCTAATGCTGTGGCATTGCTTGAAGATCCAAGTCTTGGTTCCTCGACGATCGATAATTTCTTTCTTGCTCGCGGTCCATCCCCTCGCTACCTTTACTTTCATTCTCTTGAAATACTTGGAATCGCTTCTCAAATATATAAATCTTTACCTGGGGCTACGGTGAATCTTTCAGTATGCAAGCGTAACTTGGAATCTGCCAACTGGATTGAGTCCAAAAAGAAGGAATCTGCAAACAAGTATTTTTGGAGTCGGCAGACCAAGTTTGCGTGCATTGCAATGTTTTCGTCCGGCTGCTCTAATCTGAAACCGGATGATTTTGACAGATGCATTGCCATGTCGGTTGAAAATACATTGTACGTATCACAAACTCTACTGAGAGATCCATATTGGAAAACCGACGAATCTCCACCCGACGACTTACATCGAAGATCATCTCAAGACATTCGGTGCATCTTGGGAAATTTTGGAAAGCCGGGGGTCACTATCATCGACTTGTTGAAAGATCCAGATCTAAAAGATGTGGGAATCGAGACCTGGCAACTTGTTGATCACAAGTCCTTTGATTGGAAACCCAAAGACTGTTTCCAAAGCACTTCATTACAACTTTCGTTTTGTCCCTCAGAGCCAATTCCAATAAGAACAAGCACGAAACAAATTGATAAAGATGCTTTCATTATTGAAGCTTTCATATCGGCGCATGAAGCAGGAGAATGGGTGGGAGATATTGACATCCTGCAGATGGAAACGAGCATGAAATTTCGTTATCTCCCAAGGAACTGTAACCATCCAGAAAAAGAGCGTACCAACCTGTCAAAAACAGGTAAAATTATATCTATAGACAATTGGGCAGAATTTCTCGATCCACCATCAAATACTGCGGTCATTCGTGCCCAAGATAATTGGCAAGCTCGTTTGGCCTTCGCTGCAGCCACTTTACAGCGAGGGAATTCTCTCTTGATCTGTAAAGACTACCTTTGCTTGAGCTGTGTAAGGAAGAATCTGCTAAAAATTACCCTGCCAAGGAGATCTCAGGCTCCTCAATGCTTCATACTTTGGTGAAATTGGTGGAATGCCACTTAGTGCGTATTCTATATCAGATGAAATGACGGGCCTCGAAAGGAGACTTCATGGTGATGTATCGAGGCAAAATAGAGTGAATGGCCTTTCGTGTACTTAGGTAAAAATAATAGAAAACGTGCATGAATTTTCAAGCATTTAGAAACATTTACTATTCATTTGATAACATCCATGAATCCATTCATCTTGGTCAATTGGAGCTACCCAGGCTTGTAGCTATCTATGATATTTTTATGGAAATTAACCATGGAGCTGTGAGAGAATTTCTCCCATGCAGAATAACATACAACTCCAGCTGTACCTACTCCATCGACGTGATGCCACACCTACGAAAACCTTAGAAGCTCGTTAAGAGACATCTTGTACGGAGCTTGCCCTGTAAATATAATGTTCGATTGATATCGCCAAGTTCAAGGTTGCTTCGTGTAGGTACTTTGAATTTAAAAAAGTCTCAATATCTCAATTTTCATGTTATAAATAGCTAGATAAAGCACCGCATAGTAAAAAAAGTTTACCTTTTAATATTAATATCATGCATTGCATCAACCGGACGAAACTCTTCCAAGTTCATCTGCGCCTTTGGAAACACTTCTACTTTCCAGTGAGAATCAAAGCTGTCTGTAGCACTAGAACCGACCTTTGGTCTCTGGGAGGGAAGGGGTCGGACTATTGATTGAAGAATTTGACCAGACTGAAGTCTTTCAAGATCTCGATGATCGAATGTTGGCTTCATATGGAGACCTCCTATTCAAAATTCGAGTTACACGGAGACCGATTCGAGACTCAAGAACCGCAGTTTTACCTATGTCTCTAATATCTTGTCTCCAAAAGAATCCATCCATGGATCATATGATTCCAACATTTGATTTATAAGCGAGCTCGTATTCCAATTTCATTTTACAAATTAAAATATCAGAAGACTCTAAAGACACCAGTCTAAATCTACCATTCGTACAACAAATTGAACCTTGGAATGTTCAGCGAGATTTGGGTAGAGATATCAAACCTTGGAACACTCGGAATCCATATCATGACTACCCAGGTGACTTCAAGGTTTCCAAGGTTGTGTCAGCTATGTGTGCTTTGTAACATTTTAGGCGAGGCGGAGGAGAGCTATCTGAGTCCCTAGTACTAAAAATGGTCTTGCTCAGCATCTTGTCTTGAAGGCTACTGAATGCATACAACAGATGCTGTGCAATAGATGAGATGAAGCAGACAAGAGTAGTTTACCATGGTTATCTATATCACTTACAGAATGTGAGAGCTACCAACATGAGCAATTTTTCGACCGAATGCCCGTGGCCTCCAGGGCTGTGATAAGTTATGCCTCGGATCAGAAACCCTGAGAAACTTGAATTTTCATGTTGACAAGTATCCATGGATACTCCTGCTTGTGCCACTTCTCGGGCATAAAATCACCCTCATCCTTGCTGATAACTCGTGATTATTCGCCCTGTATTCCTATTTAAATGAATACCTACATCATCCAGCTCATGCCACCCTCGTGATAGTGGTGAGACAATGTGTAACATGATTCTATAAGCGTATTGCCCCTTTTATTCAAAATTCTCGTGTCAGTCTACCGAATATCAAGTCCATCATTCGTTTATGTTACATCGATATATCTATGTTGCTACCTATTCAAAGTTCCCTATTGTGTTACATCTCACGACTGTCTGTCCTGTCTCATGACAGCTTCCTAGAAGCTGAAAACATGAGCACTTTATAAAAAGAAAAATCTACATTCCAATTGATAACAAGTAAGTCAGTTGAGATTACAAGTTCAATTATATCCAGTTCCGTTCCGGCATCATTACAGTGCCCAGGTAAGCCGAGACTTGATATCTGCAGGTTGCCAATATGATTTTGACATGATATTGATGTATGCCCACTCTAGACCTAACTATGCCAAATCTCGCTCCGCGGATCACAAAAGTCCAACCAAGTAGCAGTGCTACCGGAGTCGTGATAGATGTGACTATCCTCGGCAGCAATTTGTATGTTTATGGTTCGACGCTGGTCTATTTTGGCGATACATTCGTCACGCCTCTCCTGACCAGCACCCCGGACGAGCTTCATGTACAGATTATAAGGTCTGATGCGAGTGACCTCTCTGTGCGTGTCATAACCCCTTATGGTACTGGTGGTGCAGCTTTTCCGTTCCAAATAGGCAATTCTGGGTCAAACCATATCCATATAGATCCAGCAACGGGACCAGCAGCCGGTGGAAATGTGGTGATGATCAACGGCTCAAACTTCCTCACTGCTAGGAATGTTGCTTTCGGTTCCAAACCTGCAGAGAGCTTTGCTATTTTGTCTGATACACATATCGGTGCCATCGTGCCAGCTGCCTCAAGTGAAGGACCAGTGGACGTTACTGTGACCAACGCAACTAGCACTAGCACCCCTACAACATACTTTTATACTATGTTTCCTCTTCCTATAGTTGTTTCGCTGAATCCTAACTATGGACCGAATTCCGGTGGAAATTCGGTCATTGTCACTGGCAGCGGGTTTACCTACGCTCATCAAGTGAGCTTTGGTCCAAATCCTTCTCCTAAATTTACAGTACATTCTGATACATCAATCACTGCAATAGCACCACCCGGAAGCGGTGTTGTGACCGTCACTGTGTCCACGCCAGTCGGCGATGGTACTTTGGGAGCTCTCTATTCCTACAGCTCACCACCCCCGACTCCTTCAATCAGTGCTCTAACACCAAATTCTGGTCCGATTTCTGGTGGAAATCTTGTTACTATAATTGGCACAAATTTGAATGCCGTTACAAGTCTGACCGTCGACGGCCATAACATTCCTTTCACGATTATTTCCAGTACAGCGATTAGCTTCACAGCGCCAGCCGCAGCTACTCCTGGTCCTGTCAATGTCATTGTCTTCGCTGGCAGTACCCCAAGTGCCCCTGCTATTTATACGTACGCTGGACCACCTGCACCAGTCTCAATCTCACCGAGTACAGGAATAGTCACCGGTGGCACATCAGTCATTATAACTGGCAGCGGATTGACAGGCACTTCAAGCGTTACCTTTGGGTCGACCCCTGCTACTGGGATAACTGTGGTAAATGACACGACAATTACCCTTACTACACCTGCACATGCTGCAGGTGTCGTTCCTGTGACTATTACGACTCCTGGAGGCACAAGCAGTTCACTCACATTTACTTATCAATTACCTCCTGTCATCACTTCTGTCAATCCCGCCAATGGCCCGGAAGCTGGAAATACAACCGTGAATATAAACGGAACCTCGTTCCTCAACGTCACGAATGTTGACTTTGGACATATTCCTGCTCTTTCTTATACTGTGATGTCTGATAGTCAAATAGTCGCCGTTTCTCCCCCAGGAACCGGGGTTGTTGCAATCACTGTCAGCAATCCCGTATCTTCCAGCAACGGTGCTCTTTTCCAATACTTCCCCATACCGGTCATTAACTCTTTGACTCCTACATCTGGGTCCTCCGCCGGCGGCAACAACGTAACGATTAAAGGAAGCGGCTTTTTAGGAACGCTGACCGTGGCCTTTGGTGGTTTGCCAACTACTTTCACAGTGATGGACAATAATACCATCTCAGCAGTAGCGCCAGCTACTGGAGTCCCGGGTCCGGTATCTGTGACTGTACAAACCCCCGGTGGAACAAGCATAGGTCGGACATACACTTATGTCTAGACTTGTGGAATAGTCTGGAATTTTTGAAATCAAGGGAATATTGCGTGAGACTTTGGCATACAATTGTCGACAAGTCAAGATCCTCTTCCTGTCTCCTTCAAGCTCGAGTAAACAATATTTGAATTACTTGTTTTGTATCCGTTGGAATTCCCTTGCGGTTGAATTTAAAAGTAGGCCCTCACATTGAAAGAAAAACGATTTCATTTGCGTCACCTTCAAAATATACTGTATTTTCAATTAAAAAGACCTTTAAAAGGCTGTCCAGCCAACCTTATATTGGTAAAGCTCATCCAATTGTCGAGAGAGTAGAGAGGATACACAGTGTTCATTTCATGACATTCATCTACATTCTGGAGAGAAGTTGATGATATAAAGCCAGACTCAGCAGTTGGATATCAATCCTAACCCTAATTTGTCAGCAGATGCCTAAGCTAGTCCCAATTAAACAAACAGCCGCAAAGATCTCGGCCTCAGGCAAGATAATTCGGCTAACTGATTCAGGCCAAGCTCAAGCATCTTACAAGCTTCATTCTCGCCCATAGCTTCATCGTCACAACGGTTTATGCATTCTAGACGTCGTTTGGAGACACAGCGAACGGTTGAAAAACTAGCTTCACTATTTCTACAATGCAGACACTCGGCCAATCATTGATACGTCGCTATATATGTCCATCATGCTGCTATAATATTCGGAAAGGCGCTCGACGAGCTCTGTCGACCGCGCGATCGACACCTGATATTTACGACGTCGTCTGCGTTGGCGGGGGTCCTGCGGGACTTGCTCTTGTCGCAGCTCTTCGTATGGCACACACTCTTACTCAATGCTACTTAAGATCGAGGTGCTGACCAGATATATACTAGGCGCATCGCCCGTCACTTCTGGTCTAAGAATCGCATTGATCGAGAGCCAAGACCTGGATAGATCTCGCGCCTGGAATCCGCCTTCAACCGAATTCTCTAATCGTTGTAGCAGTCTGACACCCACATCAGTCTCCTTCTTACAGAAAATTGGTGCTTGGAGACATGTCGACTCTTCACGGGTGCAGCCGTATCATGGAATGGAAGTATGGGACGGGCAGACTGGGTCCAAGATCACATTCGACTGGTCTGTGGATATGTCACCCTTTGAAGATCAACGGCCGGTAGCTACGATGACTGAGAACGCGAATCTTGTTCGGGGACTACTTCGGCGTATACGGGAGCTTGAAATGTCCGATCAGGATAAAAATACAGGCGGATCTCTATCAATATTCTCCAATACAATGGTGTCGTCCATCGACAATGGAACCCGGAGCGAAGAGGGCCCCAACCTGTCTGCGTGGCCCGTGGTTTCTCTCGCTCCATCTCCGGTACCTTCTTCTACCTCTTCTGTTACTGGGCCTATCGCTGCGCGACTGCTAGTAGGTGCAGACGGTATCAACAGTCCAGTACGCTCGTTTGCAGATATCTCCACTTCGGGATGGGATTATCAGCGCCACGGAATTGTAGCGACTCTTTCACTACCAGAGGACCTCCCACGCCTGAACTTGCGCACGGCATATCAGCGCTTTCTTCCCTCACTAGGCGGCCCCATTGCACTCTTGCCGTTACCCAATAACAAAGCAACTCTGGTCTGGTCTACCAAAGTCGAACACGCAGCCTATCTCAAGACTCTTCCAGAAGCCGCATTCATAGCCATGGTCAACGCGGCATTCCGTCTGTCCATGACGGATCTGACGTACATGCTTACCATGGACCCCTCAAAACATGGTCAGCATGAAGATGAACTTGCTTGGCGACTTCAACATACTCCGCAGCCGAGTTATACCCCACCGCCAGTCACGTCAATTCAGAAGGGGACTATAGCTTCGTTCCCATTACGATTCCGTCATGCATCATCCTATATCTCTCCGCGCGTCGCGCTCGTCGGAGACGCAGCGCACGTCATCCACCCTTTGGCCGGCCAGGGTCTCAACCTGGGCGTTGGCGACGTTGCCTCTCTCAGCGAGACTATCGAGTATGCCGTCAACCACGGTATGGATATAGGCGATCACTTAGCATTAGAGTCGTACATGACGGCACGTTACGCGGCAAATACGAAAATCGGTGGAATGTGTGATTTGCTGCATAAGCTGTACAACGTGCCTGGGAACGGACCCGTTGCGTTAGCGAGGAGTGTAGGCCTGGATTTTATCGATCGGATGCCGTGGTTGAAAGGGTTGGTAATGAAGCAAGCAGATTGAATTACTTTTTTTTTCTTCTTGATACTGTCTTATAATCATGATCGTTCTATACTATCCATGTAGAATATTTATACTTTTCTTGCAGTCGATTGATGTGTATGATGAAAATTTTTTACATGTCTATTATTTTCCTATATTCTATCGCATTATCTAAACGCGACACACTTTTCCCCCACCCAAACTGAACTCGACTTGCTACCTATTCAACAAAGATCAGAAGAAATCCCGTCTTGATGTATCATTGCCGACATTGGAACTCGATAAGGGTAAATTTACGCCATGAAATGAACAGGTGCGAAAAATGCTGTATGAAGATGTGTAAAAAATGGTGTCAATAGGGACAGCGCCGAAAAGAGACAAGACGTGTCTAGATACCCGCATCTTCAGTCCTTTGGGTGGTTTCGCCAACAGCCAGATCCGCGACTGCGGCAGTTGTGGATTCTGGAAGCGCAGATGTGGATGTGCTGTTCTGGATTCCTTGATGCTTATTCCTGATGCGTTGCTTGACTTCGTCTGCAAGGTTCTTGAGCTCAACTAAAACACCTTCCTTTTCAGGGTGACCCTCGGGAAGACCCATTTCTTTGATCTTGACCTGGCCCGTGGCGAGCTCGTCTTCACCTAGAATCACTGCGAAGGGAATACCTGCTGTCTCTGCAGCTTTGAATTGTTGAGGTAGTTTAGGTTTGACTTTGTACGAGAATTCGGCCTGCAAAAATTTTCACATTTAGTCCGTGTCACATTGGTAGAGACGATGCACGAGAATTCAGAGTATAATACCTTCACACCTGCAGCCCATAACGTCTTGCAAATCTCCATTCGTTCCTTGAGCATCCCGGTGAAACCTTTCCCTCCAAACGCCATGACGTAGACGTCGACTTCGCTGCTGCGAGCCTCGGTGGTCTTCTCCCGCTCCATACGAGCCTTGGTGATTGAAAAGATCCGGTCAACGCCGAAAGATATTCCAACGCATGGGATTTGTGCTTTCGCGTAGAACATGCCGACGAGATTGTCGTATCGACCACCGGCGGCAATACTTCCAACACCAACAGTCGGGTCACTCGAGCGGTCTTCGTCGTCGCCTGTCGCAGTCTTGGATTTTTTTGCTGATTTTTGAAGATTCTTTGCCTCTGGCGCTGAAGTGGCTGCTGCTGCCGGCGCGGACCCTTCTGTGACAACCTCGTAGATAACTCCAGTATAATAATCCAAGCCTCGTGCCAGACTAAGGTCAAAGGAGATAGAGTCCAGCACATCAAATGCCTCGAGATAATCCATCAGAAGCGTCATGTCCTCGATACCTTGCTTTGCGGCCGCATTGGCCATCAGGGTCTCGTCTTTCGAAAGCTCTTCTAACAGGTCCTTACGGCCCTTTTTGCTCACGTACTGTCCAATTTTATCTGCAATCTCGGGGTCAAGACCCTTATCCTCGACCATCTCCTTGCGGACCTCGGCCCAGGGCATTTTATCTAATTTATCCACGGCACTCGAAATGGGTCTGATTTTGTCGGGCGACACGCCGCAAACTTCGAACATGCCGTCGAGCACCTTGCGGTGATTGATCTTGATGGTGAATTGTCCCTTCCATCCGAGATCCTCGAATACTTCGTTAATCACCTTCAACACCTCGGCGTCGGGCACCATGGGGTCAAAGTTGGCACCGGCAATGTCGAAATCGCATTGATAAAACTCGCGCATCCGGCCCTTGGCAATGGCCGGCTGATCTCGTCGATAGACCTTGGCAATGTGATAGCGTTTGATGCTGCGGACGTCTGGGTTCATGGCCAGCCAGCGGGCGAAGGGGACAGTCAAATCGTAGCGCAACGAGCAGATCTCTCCGCCCTGGTCCTGCAAGTCGTAGATGAGTTTGGAGTCTTCGCCATATTTGCCGGCCAGAATCTCCCGCAGCTCAAAGACGGGGGTGTCGAGAGCCGTGCCACCGTGACGGCGAAAGACATTGGTGATAGTGGAAAAAATGCGGTCGCGAATCAGTGTATCGGCTCCAGACCAGTCCCTTGTTCCCTTGGGAGTTTTGAGGTTGAAGGACACCTTGCCGTCCTTGTCCTTGCCCATTTCGTCGGCGACGGAAGGTGAAACGATGGTATGAGAGAGGAAACGACGGCGGTCGACAGTGCCTATACCAGCGAAAGAACGGATGCTGCTGAGGGGGTCAGTAGTGGTGTTGTTGGTAAAATTATGATGATGACGATGACAGAGCCCAAAATTTGTTCCTAGGAACCCCACTACGGCTTTTCCCCGCCGAGCAGAAACAGCTGGGCGGGCTCTGCGCGCAAAGCTGGACAGCGCGGCAGGGGCCTGCATAAATTGCTGTCAAGACTGGGACCGCCCGTGGAGATTCCGTCCATCAAAATGTACAAAAGAGCAGTGCTTTGCGTATTCTTCTTAGAGATAAAAGGCTGCTCCCTATCACGATAATGGATGTCCAATTTGTAGACGCGTGTTCCAAGTATTTCTGTCAACAACCACGAAGCAAGAGGAGTTTCAGTAAGGGGAACAACCGCGGAAAGATTTGCTGATAATGCCGCGGAGGCCGGATTGGGTGAGAAGTTAGGGCTTAGGGCTATTGTCATCTCGTCATTGGAAAGCGTAGTTTTTCTCTAATACTGTTAGTTCTTGAAAACCCCAAAAATGTGTTGATTTATACCTAGAATTTAATGGAAAATAAAAAGAAATAATATTATATAGTTTTTGATTCACTAAAATATTTAAAAAGGGAAAATGGAAAATGGAAAATGGAAAATGGAAAATCCTACGTATCATCATAATATAAAGTGGACTTATATTTAACATATGAAAGCAATTTTTTGATACCTGCAACATTCATAGCACAGCAGCGATCTTCTCACAGAGCAGAGAAACACATGCTGCCTTGTCAGTCTTAAGAGTAGTTCTAATACCCAAGCATTTAGTGCCTAGGTATTATGAAAAGTATGTTCATTGAGAGGCTCTGTAGAGTCAAATGATTTCTGTAGAAAAGGACCAAAGCAAGTCATGGTGTTTCGTAACGACCTATCTATGCAATACAGACACTATATAGTGGTCAATACAAACTTTCCAAATGTATTCCCCTGCCTAGGTAGAATAAGAGATATGGTCAAACACCGAGAAAGTCATTCTCGAAAATTAGACCGTAATTATTACGATGCGTAAACGGTAGCATTTCATCAAACTCAGATATCACGCCAGCTCAATGCTGCACTTAGCGAGCGAGACTTGAATGCCAACAGTCAACTGAACTGTTTCGGTGTTCAGAGGGTCCTCTCGTCAAAGAGGAAAAGATTGCAGGTGCATTGAAGATGATTTTATGAGAATATGATTAATACCTAGGTATCCATGGGTGTATTACATGAACCGCCAATCTGAATCTAGCGTGTCGCATGTGCTGCAGTAAAATATAATTTTTGTCGGGCTCCAGGACTGATGTCTCGCAATCACTCTTCCGGGATCACTGGGAAATAAAACCTAGATACTTTCAAGATTAAATTGAAGAGTTTATAGCTTAGTGAAGACCTGATACAGGTGTCTAGAGAAAGTAGATTCAAAGCCATATCATAGGTTTACAAAAACTCCAATAGTGTATATACATTAGCTTTTTTCTTTCCTCCAATATGATATCAGCTTACCTAGGTACTCAAGTGGTGTAGGGATTCGAGTAACTTTTCCATGGATACTTATGCGATTCACACACCTGGGCATATATGAACAATGAAACAGTAACAGATTGGCAATAAATAATGTGAGGCTATTAAGTATTAGCGGCTCCACATTGGGCGGCTAAATATGCTGATCATATGGCTTTTACAAGAATCCTATAATATAAGTTTCATGCGGCGCAGTCAATTCCAGAGGCCGAGCGTAACATAACTCGGATTTAATTGGATGTGAGACAAGAGTCCCTGGGCGGTTGTGAGCCTTTAGTACCTAGGTATTCAACTAATACCGTAGGTACAGACGTCTAATCTACCGTACCAAGTATGTGCTAATAAAACTTACTTCAATCTCTCCTTTCTTTCAGACTGAGTCAGGGACAGCGCGTATAGTAAACATAGAGTTTATTCTTTTCCGAGGTTCTCGCACGAAATTTAAAGTTGGTAACAAGAAGTTGTAGTTCTGAGTCTCCAATGAGTGAAGTCGCGATATTGATAACCACTGCGAATTGGTATACCTAGGTATATGCCACATGGTATGAAGCTGCAACTTGAGCTCCATGAATATACTGATTCATAGCTAAGCAGTGGGTACTTCCGTACTTTGCAATCACTGATAAGCCGAGCTATATTTCGCTATGTGCTGAGTTACGCCAACTTCATTTATCCACGTTTCGCTTCGAAAAAGAGGAAGAGGCTTCCTCGGCGGCTATTGAGGCTGATATGCAGGTACAAGAGCTAACTTGAAACATGATTGTATCCAAATATAAATCCTTTTTGCCTACTCTTAGAGCTATCACTATAATTCTGTCATGTCGCGCTATAGTCACGTTTTATAAAAGGTTTGTTGGTAAGCTCGACTGGTCTTCATGGCATAAAACGTACGACTAGGTAACTTGGAATACGAGCGTGAGAGCTACGCCGCAACTGTAGTTCCATTTTTAAGAACAGCCAGAAGTCAACTAGTGCTGACTAGCCCCTAAATAAGCGCCAGGGGTCTTAAGATTTATTCATGAGTCGGCCTTGCTATGGTGCTCCCCAAATTGGAATTGCGATAATTGGCAGATTGACCCTTGCAACTGGTATTATAAAATCATGCACTTGAAAGCAACCCTCCAGTGAGATCAGCTACCATAAGACAGCGTCCCATAAGAGCTGCATTCAACAGGCAGCTATATGAGAATCTCCGGAGTGATTGGTTATAATGCAAGACTAGCCACAAGAAAGAAGACTTTGCAAGGGAGCGATTGTTTCAAGTTGGGCGCCAACTTGGGATCCAAAAGAAGCTGATATTCCTAATTTAGACCTCGCTTACATCGATGTGTGAGCCGTATGGGATATCTTGAACTATTTAAGTAGCCATGATATGCCCTCAAGTCCTCAAAGAATAGCAAGCACAGCGGCACTATTCAAAGCTCCTCGATTGAACCTTGTCAACTGCAACACCACTCGATTGAAGCAACATATTGATTGTGAAATCCCTACCTCTATTTACGACATCCGTTGTCTAATATATCGTGTGCCGTACTGTATCTTTCTCGAAAGATATCTCCCCACTATCAGACCTTTGAAACAAATACTTGGTTATACCTGACAATCGTAAGAAGGCCCTTAACACAGCCCTTCTTTGGAGATAAGATTACTGAATCCGACAGAAGCTTTCAACGATGCCCTCAAACGGCAGAAGCAGCAGCAGCAGCAGCAGCAGCGCAAACAGTGACAAGTCTATTAGCAAAGGAAGGAACAAATACTTTGATAAGAATTGCGAAGTGTGCCGTGGAACTGGTAGAGCGTACAGATATGAGACATGCCCGAAGTGTAATGGTTCAGGACACAACATCGCATATCAAGACTTCGATTGCAGCCGATGCCGTGGACGAAAGCGAGTGGCGATTCCAGTAAGGTGCAGCTGTGGCTACTGATAAGATAGGGCCCAATTCGAAGAGCTGGTTGATGGAGGAGAGAGAGTCAAGCTCTAGTACTAGGTACTTGTGTCCGGGTACTGTTTTGTGTATTTGTTAATTGCTCATGCCTGTTGTTACCTCACCAAGTTGTTGTACAGATGTGGGAATTTCTGTCACGCTATTCTTAATTGTGGTCTTTTGTCTCTTGTGTTTGTGGATATTTTGATATGCAGTTTACCTACCTTTCATTTGCACCGCCTCGTTGCAGTCATGAATATCTAAGAACACCTTTCCAAATCAAACTATATACACAGTGTAAAAGAGCCAGCACGTACTGATTTTGGAGAAATTACACGAACAACCAAGTTCTAATAATTTACTATAACCCAAAAAAAAAGAGAGAAAGAAAGAAATAAGCAGAAACTAAGAACAATATTATAATTCGACTGATCGCCTCCCTACTTATCGTCGGTCTCTTTCCTGTTCTATATCCTGTCCTATTGGTTGAGAAGTTGTATCTGAGTGGTTGCCACCTTCCTGCTCGCTGGGGGGATTTTCGCCTTTAGTCTCGGCTTTACTATCCCCTTTCTCAACGACTTCTTTTACCTTTACCTTCAGTCTTTGATGCAAGGACCCGTCATCTGGGAATTGCGCTTCCATCTGTTTTACGAAATCGTCCCAAAATCGAGGCCTAACCTTTCTTTGAAGCCAGTCCATATCCTCAGGGTGGTCCTTCATGTATTCCAGCTGGTGGGCAGAGATTTTTCCGGCCGACCGTAGCCAACTCCTAACGCTTTCTCGTACAGGTGGTCTCTCTCTCACTTTGCCAGGCGGGCGGGTAAATGGGAAATTCTTGAGTTGTTTTTGGACATCTGCGGACTGAAGCAGCTCGGGCATAGGTTCCCTAGTCGTGTTTGATTAGAAAGCTGAGAAGTGGATTTATGAAGATGCCGACGGCAACATACAATGACTCGCCGGTCCATTTGTAGCATAGAATTGGCACATCAGCGTCGTTATCGGCTTCGCCACAATCAACCACAAAAAAGCATCGTCGATTATTATAGCCGAAGTCAGTATCATATCCGCACCACCGGATTCCAGGCTCCAATAGACAATTCCAGTGATATTGACAGATACGATTGACCATTGATAAGGATTTATCCAGCCAAACGTCGTCGGGAGACCACTCGTCGGCGGGAACAAGGTGAGTGAGTGTTTGAACTATGACGCGTAATGGCGAAGGGTGATGAGGCCGTGGTGGACCGGTGTATATATCGTCTATCGAATGCATGTCTCAGATGATTATTCGTACAGGAAATATCAGAATGAATGGAAGGTCCCGTTTTGGTAGCTCTCTTTATACTGCAGTAGACAGAGCCCGCGCATGTGACTCGGTCAAGCAAGACGAGTTGCGCGGCTAAGGCGATGATGATATTGGACGGTTCAAATACCACGGCGGGCTACCTTGCCGCAGTTGATTCGAACTTCTACAGAATATCTCATTTTAATTTTAGCAGCAGGCGGACGCAGATCAATAATCAAATTCAAAAATCTTTTGCAGAGAAGAGATTATGAAAAATAAAAGAAGAAAAAAAAAAAAAAACCCGATCATTTATTTTATTGTAAGAGGCTTGTTTCTCCAGCTTGTATCTTCAGCTGTGATTGGCTGTAGAGACTGTACTGGGGAGCCTCGTATTAGTCATCAACTAGCCTATTTCCGGCTCTCCGACCAAACCACCACTCACTTTGTCCATCTTCTATTTTCAACGAGCTGATATTTCCACGTTTACTGAATCTTTTTCTTGATATTTTACATCCTATTTCTGATAGTTATTTAACTTTGTTATATGTAATATAAACATATTCCGCTGGATGGAGGTTTATATACATATAAGACATTCAAAAACATGTTGTATTAAGCTTGTAGCAATGTGTGGCTCTCCGAAGTGGTGGTTTAGCCGGAGAGATAGTGCAATACGTCAACCAGGCTGTCGTTGTAGCACACTCGATTCCACTCCTCACTACTCATGCTCTCATACTTTGGCAGAAATATTTGATGACAGAAATGATTGACAGGATACCCTACGACCGGCAAATAGCTGTCGCCTTCTAAGCAGCTTGCCGGGTCGATGACTGGCCGATGCAAGAAGCAATTCTCCGAAGCGCGGGTCTAGTGTCGTCTCCTACTGGCCACAGCACGAGTCAGATTTTGGGGGTCTGAGTGTCTGGGGTAAATCCCCTCATTGAATTGTACGAGAGAAAGGGACAGAAAGAAAAAGACTCAAAAGCAATTCAGCCAGTTTTTCCGATCCGACAGACTTGTAAGATGTATCGTATCAGTCACCGGGTTTATGGAATAAAAAACGAGGCTCTATCCCGTACCTCCCTCCGTACGAGGAGTAAGCTGGTATTAAATACTGGCAGTTGCGGCACAGCAACTGGACTTTGCTTCCGCCAATCGCCACATCCAGGATAAGTCATCGTTACCAATACCGTACTACACTGTAGTGACTGTACGTACTCCGTAGATTACAACTTTGTTAATTGAGGATGATGAGGGGTTAGACCGCTTGGACCTCGAGTGGTCTTGGTCCCGCGAGACGAGAGAATCTGGGGTCAGTGGGAATCGCTGTTATTAATCTGGTTAATTTACTACCTATGTACATCCCTTTCGAATCACAAGCTGCAAAAGAACATCCAACATCTCATTCTATGCAGGCCACTCCGCCCGTTAGTTACCATTTACCTGGTTACGACTCACACCTAATACCACTGTCCGGGGTGGAGGGTGACGAGAGCGATACGTTGGTTCGTATTACTCTCGGTAAAACAATAGCAGGAAAGTCAATATCAACCAATAGCCAGTTAGAAAGCCATCGTAATTGTATGGTCAGGATCGGGGTAAAGCGTGGTATCAATACATTGATTAGTTGTAAATTTTCAACCTGTTCTCTCTTCTTTGCACGCGAAGGCGCTCAACTAGCGCCTCAAGCTCGAACTAGGGTAATTACAGCCAATCAGTGACGGGATGGAAGTGGCTCTGGCGCACATGTGTCTCGCGTGGCAAGATCAAATGAGGCAAAGCGCTTTTAGACCCCACGACTTCAACGGTGGCACAGCTGTATCATCGTATGATAAGGATTACGGTAAGTACCATACACCAGTGCACGGTGAGTGAGTGTCTGTATAGCAGCTTAATACATGGTCAATAGAAGTACTGTATCAATATACATGTTAAAGTAAGAGTCAGTACTGTGATCTAGACATCCAATCAAAGCTGTAACGATTAGTGACGTATTGAATGGCCCCTTGCTGCGGTCATTGTATCGTGTATTACGGATACATGTATAAGTTACAGCCCGCACTAAATGTTCTTACTACTCCGTAGTTAACTATATTATTATTAGCCATTATTACTATCCATGGATGTCTCCCTCCAAGCTTAAGTCTCGTCCCTCCCATTCAAATCCATCAGCAGCAAATACTAGCCAGCTCACAGCCTGCAACCACCTGATATCTAAGTAACTAGCATAAGTTAGTTAACTAAGTTAAATAAATTAGTTAACTAAGTCAAGTACTTCTTTCTTGTAATGCGGAGTCGAGAGCGAGGCCTGAGGCCAAGTAATGCACTAACTAATTAACTAGTTAGTTACTTATCCGTAGTTAGTTAACTACTAAGTTATCGGTCTCCACCAATCCAGCCCGTCAACCCACGGCTACACACTGTCCTCGCTCGGAAACAGGTACCGCCATCCATCTCTGTCTTTCCTCGTCGTGACTACTCCATACTACTTACTCTACTCTACCTACTCTACTCGACTCAACCGATTTTATCCCTTCACTACATCATCTCCATCATCTCCCTCATCCGCTGCTTCAGACCACCCCGCGACAATTTCCCTCGTCTAGCTCTCTCTCTGGCAATCCATCTACGTGGTAACGACTCATCGCGCCGCCCAGATTAACACCTTGCTCTCGCAGTCTCGCACGCAGGTCGCCGACATTCCACTGTGAAAAACAAAAGACGTCGTCATTATCCTTTCAACATCGACGAAGAAACACAATCGCTAACATTGCCCGATCCTGCTCTCGCAACGGACAGACGTCTACAATCGTCGCTGCTGAATCGCCGTGAGGTGGAACTCCATTATCTGGGCCATTTCTCGAGGCGCACCCGGATATCTTCGACGTACCCGCTAGAGGTAACGCCCCGAATGAGTGCGCGCTAGGCGTGGCTCGATCAAAATGGGGTCTTTTTTCAAGAACTTGAGGTCAAGTAATGTATGTATCACCATTGTCTGTGATCTGTTGTTTCGTCGCGGGTGCTACCATCAACGTTGCCGCCACTGCGCCATCGCCACATGGTGCGGCGTATACATCACGTTTTCTTCGACCGGATGCTCACAAAAAATCCCCCCAGGGCCAATTAACCCCAACCACAAATATATCCTCACCCAAAAAGGATCATCATGTCCTGCCCATTAGTCCGCTGGAGAAAATGCTGCAGGACTCCGGTCCCGTGCGAGCAGACGGCAGCGACAAATTCTTTGGAATGGAAAATGTGAGTAGCTTCTGACTTCTATTGCTTTGACCTTGACTAGATACTAATTTTCGCGGTCGTAGTACGGGAATACATGGTACGCCGTTGGTTGGTTTCTCCAACTCTGAATCAGCACTAATCACTAAATTTCTAGCTACTGCAACTCCATCCTACAATGCCTATACTATTCAGTGCCGTTCCGAGAATCCGTCATAAATTATCCAAAACGCACGCCTATCGGATCGTTAGAAAGTGCTTTGGCCAAAAATCTTAGATACCAGAGCGCCGAGGCTTTCTTCGAGGCCGAAGCAGCCGCTGCGAAAGCGAAACACGGTGCCGGCCCATCGTCAACTCGCAATGCCGGCGTGACTCCAACCCAGCCGTCTAAACCCGAAGACAAGGACTCACCGGAGTACAAGAAGAAAGTCGCCATTCAGACGTTGCCTCTTCTCGAGACGAAGGACAATTCCGCAAGCTACGGCATGTCCGAGTCGTTGTTCACTTCGCTAAAAGATCTCTTCGAGAGCGTCGTGGCCAGTCAGTCCAAATTTGGTGTTATCCGACCCCACCACTTTCTAGAGGTCTTGCGTCGAGAAAACGAGATGTTTCGTACGGCAATGCACCAGGACGCTCACGAATTTTTAAATCTCCTGTTGAATGAAGTCGTTACCAATGTGGAAGCCGAATCAGCTAAACAGATTGAAAACCTTGCCGTCGACAATACTGACTCCGAGCAGACTGTTGCCGTGACGGAGTCGTCCATGGCCTCGACTGGCACTCAGGTTGGCGGTTCAACGGGCTCAAAGACTCCCAACACAACGCGCTGGGTCCACGAACTATTTGAGGGAACCCTGACCTCAGAAACGCAATGTCTGACGTGCGAGAAAGTCTCCCAGCGAGATGAAGTATTTCTGGATCTATCTGTCGATCTGGAACAACACTCGTCAGTGACGTCTTGTTTGCGGAAATTTTCAGCAGAGGAAATGCTTTGCGAAAGAAATAAATTTCATTGCGACAATTGCGGTGGTTTACAGGAAGCAGAAAAGCGAATGAAGATTAAGCGACTGCCTAAAATTCTTGCATTGCATCTGAAGCGTTTCAAGTACACGGAGGATCTGCAGAGACTCCAAAAGCTTTTTCACCGCGTCGTCTATCCTTATCATCTCCGCCTCTTCAACACCACAGACGATGCTGAGGATCCTGATCGCCTCTACGAGCTCTATGCGGTAGTTGTGCATATTGGAGGTGGTCCATACCACGGACACTACGTATCGATCATCAAGACTGAAGACCGCGGCTGGCTGCTGTTCGACGACGAGATGGTGGAGCCCGTGGACAAGAGCTACGTGCGCAATTTCTTTGGGGACCGTCCCGGTCTTGCGTGCGCCTACGTGCTGTTCTATCAGGAGACAACACTGGAAGCCGTGCAACGAGAACAAGAGCAAGAGGGCCGCGATCCGATGGCAGGGGTCGCCGATCTGAGAGACGGTAGCGAAATCCCACTTTCGTCGCCTCTAAATCACATTCATACGTACACGGGTATTCCAGACGACGACACCCATCGGTTTACTCCCTTGAGAACCGTGCCCACCGCTCCTCAAATGTCGACTCATCCAGAGCACGCTTTTTCGACGAGTCCGCCGGCACCGCCAATCCCACAGACTACAGTAGATTCAGCCACCAAGAAGAGCGAAATTCAATCTCGAAAGGAGCGGGCCAAGGAAGAAAAGGAGCGAAAAGCCGCCGAAAAGGAAAAAGAAAAAGCTGATCGACAGAGACGGAAAGAACTCGAGAATAAACGCCGAGAAGATATCAAGCGCGAGGAAGCGGAAATGAAAGCCGCTCTTGAGCTTAGCAAGGCTTCAAAGGCTGAAGAAGATCGAAAAGCAGGCACGGAGAACGGTGACGGTGCGCAGCACAAGTCGTTGACGGGTGGTCTCAACCGATTCCGAAGGAGTAGCAAGAGCTTGAGTCATAGATTCGCATCTCCCAAGGACAGTGGCAAGAGGACAATGTCGTCGGAACTGACTCGTCCGGAAGGTCTTTCTGATAACGGCCACCCTCCAGATATGAAACTGCACGAGCATGTCATTGACGAAGACGTTCCAGCTGAGAAGCGTCAGTCGAGCGAACATAGCAGTACCATTCCGCAGACGGTCACGCAGATCTCCGAAATAGTCCCTAAAAGCAAGACCGACAAGGCTGACAAAGACAAAGGAAACAAATGGAAAGGCTTTGGGATTAGGAAGAAATCAATGAGCCTGCTCAGCTGATTCGTCTTTTCTCGGACCGCAGAATATTTCCTTTCGTCACTATGATTCTGGTACATAATTCGCCCTAGTCTGTTATCTTTGTCTCAACAGAAAAATTACCGTCAATTGCATTGCGTCGCGTCTGGTCTGTATCGTCATTTGCCAATCGCTTTGATCCGCGACTCCCAGTCTTGCCAGGCGATATTCGTCGTATGTGGAACGTGAGAGCGAGGTTTTTTCTTCATCCAGTGAAGGATGGATGCATGTCTTGCCACGAATCTTCTTGGACTTGTTATCGTTTTCATTTCCCCTCGCTATGTCGAGAGCTATAATCTCTTACAGTTCTCGGCTTGTGGTTCAGATTTGAGTTATCGCCAGGTCACTGGACGGCGTGCAATTTGTACACTAGGTTCCGGGGGAATTCTTACGAGATCACTTCGTAATGGTATTTGCGGTTGAGAATGACCTGTTACAGTAGCTTATTGTATCATTTACCTTCTGACTTGTTAGTTTCAGTAATCCGGTCTTAAGTAACCATAATGAGCATCGTAGCATTCCAACTTCCAAGTCTTTCCGCCTCACCCATGGACATTAAAGATGAAGATGCAACTATTATTTTGGGTAAATACCAATCATGTATTATCAGGCAGGCCCGTCACTACCTGCATGTGTCAATGCTAGCTACCTATCATAACAATATCATTGTGAAGAATACCAGCGCAACTTGAGAAACGTCAATGGTACAGAAGGGCTGACGCATGCAATTTCCTAGGATATATAACCGACGCTTTGATTTGAAAGGCATTAACTCGTCGTCTTCGTCGTCGACATGTAAAAGATCCGCAGATTCATCCCAGGATTAACTCATAAACGATAATCACCGTATTTATCACGATCAGCGGTACTACAGGACAAAAAATCACAATTAGTAAAAATCGACCATAGACTCTTGGTCTCCGATACCAGTTGGTAGGCAGGAAAGAACGTACTTCGCATTACAGTCCGTACACTTGTAATCAGATTCACTGTGCGTGCTTTTATGCTTGAATTATCGTAACTCGAGCCGAAACTTGGTTCTTGCTGTGTGCGACCCCAGCCGACTGATTCAAAGGAGTTAGTTCTTGGTATCGATTATCAATACCGAATAAGCAATAAAAAAGTAGAACGCACTTCTGGCGAGAAATCTGTCTTCGGAAAGGACTGCCACCGCGTTTATAAGAAGTACCGTAACTGTAGAGAATCGTCCGGGTCAGTATGAAGGCTGCAAGATTGAGCAGGGAATAAAGGATTTGCGCAAGGGGAAAGACATACCATAAATCAGCCTGCCGAACCCGAGAAATAACATCTTGCAAGTAGTCTTTTCCCGCGAAAGAAACACATGCAGAGTGAGAGAGACGGGCTTGAGATGTAAAGAGATGCTTTTGCGACAATTGACTTGAGATGTTGGCAGAATAATAATACGCTGGCTGATATTTGCACGAGCTCAAGGGTTAGGGTGACTATTCACCGCCCAAGCATGTGGCTCATTTCTATTGGTGGATGACTTCGATAATAACTTTCGAGGGTTACGGTATGACATCAAAACATCTCCTTCCACAGCTCCAGCTTTATCCATGCATGCAGCATGATGGAAGAATTGACAAGATGGTCGGGTTAGGAGGTAATTTCTCGTATAATATATTTTCTGATCACCATCCACATTATTCGCTAACGAAGTTTGTCACCGCCAGATTTCATGTTATATGCATTGATCCCCGCCATTATCCTGATACATCTCTCTGCATCGCCGTATACAAAAGTGGAGGAGTCCTTTCACATTCAAGCAACGCATGATATCTTAACATTTGGGATTCCATTGCCCATCCGGCTCAATTTGACTGCAATCAATCACTATTTTCAGTCCAATTACGATCATTTTGCTTTTCCCGGAGCTGTGCCTCGGACTTTTATTGGAGCTCTCGGGCTTGCAGCTGCTTCGTGGCCAATCGCACGGTTCTACGAAAATGTTGACCGACAATTGCTAGGTAGGTCGAGTTGCAACCTGGGGAGTTTCTCGATGCTGACTGTTTCTTGTAATATTCTTGTAGTCCGTGCCATTCTTGGCCTGTTCAACGCTCTATCTTTGATCACGTATGCGCGGGGCGTACGAAAGTCTTTTGGTAATACTGCGGCCCAGTGGTATTTGCTATTTCAGGCCAGTCAATTCCATATTGCATATTATGCATCCCGGACTCTGTCGAATATGTTCGCGTTTGGTATTAGTAAGTTCTACGGTTGTTGAAAATCAATGCTGCGTATACACGATGCTAAAATGAACAGCCACGCTTGCATTTCAATTGCTTCTTCCAGAACCCGATACGAGATTAAAAGTTGATAAATCCAAGAAATCCAGCACTTCTGGGACTACTGCCGAGAAAGCTACCGCCTTGCCTCATTACGAAAGAAATCGTATTGCCTTGGTACTTCTCACTGTTGCTGGGATTATATTCCGTTCGGAACTAGCACTGCTACTTGCAGTGAATACCGTCTACTATTTTCTGGCCGGGAGACTTCGCTTTTGGCAGGATATTGTGCCAGCAGGGATAATCGGACTATCTGCTGGTCTCGCTGCTACTGTCACTATTGATTCGTATTTCTGGCAGGAATTTCCCCTCTGGCCAGAATTCAGCGCTTTCAAATTCAATGTTATATCCGGCCAAGCATCCGCCTGGGGCGTGGACCCGTGGTACTTTTACTTCCTGAGTGCTTTGCCACGTCTGCTTCTCAATCCTCTGACCTGGCTTGTCTGTATTCCAATATCTCTGGTCCAAAGTGCGACTCGACGAAGATCACTTCCAGTACTCGTTCCCTCATTGGCCTTTGTGGCCATATACAGCTTTCAACCTCATAAGGAATGGCGTTTTATCATCTACATTATTCCAGCACTTACAGCTGTTGCAGGCCAAGGGGCTGCTCAAATCTGGAACAATCGCAAAAGCTCACCAGTTTATCGCATGCTTTCGTTCCTGTTAGTATTGTCTACGGGAGCTTCGTTCGTGATTTCTACTTTCATCCTCCTACCAGTGTCGTCTGCGAATTATCCTGGAGCTGAAGCTATACAACGCCTTCATGTCCACGGCCAAGGAACTCAGCCCCGCATCGTGGTTCACATGGACAACCTAGCTTGTCAGACAGGAGTCACTCGCTTTCTCCAGGAGCCTCCATCTGCAGTCCACACGGGTAAAGAAGATGACGCTGCATCCAGCACCTATTGGGAATACGACAAGACAGAAGACTTTGTCCTCAAATCCACCCCGGAATTCTGGGCTGGTATTGATTACGCACTTCTTGAAGACCACGAACTCGAAGATGTTCAATCGCTTGTTGCAGACCCCGAATCCTGGGAAGTCGTCGATACTATCGATGGTTTTGGCGGGTTTAGACTGATCAGACCGGGCCAGGAAGCGGCGTCTAGCCAAGACAATGAGAGCAGCAGTGTAGAGATTAATGCGATTAAAAAACTCGCTGGCCAAACAGCTGCTAGATATTATACGATGGTCAGAGACAGATATGTTCGCCGACTCGCGAGAGGTTATTGGTTCGAGCTGAGCTTGGTGCCAAAAATCAGGCTTGTGAAACACTCGCGATCTGGTTGAATGCCATGTCATATCATCTGTAAGTCTCCAGGGTTGTATATAAACAGTTGGAAAGGGCTCTATTGGCTCGAGCCAATCTCGAGAAATTCAAACAATCATTAAAAAGAGTGTCTTTTTTTCTGCCGTTAGATTTTACAGCTAGTTACCTAGGTAATGTTAATGACTAGCAGCTTTAAGAATTTTGACCCTCACCCGGCCGGGCACTCGAGGCACAGTGGCAATTGACAAATTCCAGATTCAGAAACTTGGAAGTACCATCGACTATTAGCATTCGGACAAGTTGATAAATGCGGTAAATATATTTCTTCGACAAGGTGACAACTCTGTCTATATAACTAGGTAGCCAGGGACGACCACTTTTCATACGTGAAATCCTGACTCGCCTTTACGCGCCTTTCTTCATACTCCTTCATAGAATGTTGCCATTTCTGCGCCACTTCATCGTTGATCCGCCTGTTTACAACCATTTGATCTTGATATGGTTTCTTGATGTCCGCCTCTGCTTCACGCCACATCTGCCCAAGGACAGCGCGGATCTCGTCGCGCCCGGCCTTGGCCTCGGGGTTCTGTGTTGCTTCTCGTTTTTGTTTCTCGCATTGCTGTTTTGCTCGAATCCAATAATCCTTTTGGAACGTGAGAAAGGGATTGAGAGCGATTTTGGGTGGTTTAATGGGCGGATCGCCGATTGTAGCTCGGATATGAGTATCAAGCGCTTGCTGGTAAAGTTGGTGTCTTCGTTCTTCTTCACTCATCATAGCAGGATTTACGGTCGTGACTGGATCTGGTGGTGGCTTTTCTGAAGTCAGGTTGGGCGACACTTTATTCGAGGATTCATTTTTCATTACTTTTGTCCGTTTCACTTTGGCGTTGTCCTTTTCTTGCCTTTTATTAGTGGTAGGCGTTGGAATTTTCGCTTGTCCGAGGATCTCTGCTCGCGAATACTGCCCCGGTTTGATATGATCAATACTTCTAGACGATGGTGGTACGAGTGGATCTGGTACTGAAATTGGGCCAAGCAGTTCATCCATGATTTCTGATGCAGCTCTCAATCCGGATAAGTATGCGCCATGCACCGTTGCGGGATGTGTAGCACAGGTAGCTTCGCCAGCAAAATGGAGATTGTCGACCTTCTGCGCCATGAGATCGTAATCCCCAGGCAGCGCATCTGCCGCGACGTAGGAATATGTGCCTCGAGTGAATTTGTCCGATTTCCAACGTGTAATTATAGTTTCCAGAGGATCGGGTATGGACTGCGACTTAAAGATATTGCGAAGCTCAGATAGAACCTCGGCCACAATCTCTTGATCTGGCATCTCTTCTGCTTGATGGGCTGCATCCCCTGCCATCAAGGCTATCAAAACGGGGATCCCGGAGGTTTTAACACAGTTCCAAAACAAGTAGAATCTCCCCCTGTTCCTGGCGTAATGCGCTTGGGACATGCTATTTGGAACTTCAGAGTCACGGAGAAGTCCGAACATGTCTCGGCTCGTATCCCAGAATGCTTCGTCAAAGACCAGAACGACCTTGTTAAGCACCCCAAACCCGAGACGATCCACGGCTCCGATTTTCCAGTCTGGCAGCGCAGGTTGAAAATCCACGGAGCGATGTTTCAATGTCCCCAGAGAACCGGTATAGACAACGTGGTCGGCTGTGATGGTACTGTTTTCGGTACGAACAATAGCCGTGCGCCTCTGTCTTTTGTCGGTGGTATTATACGTGATGTTGAGCACAGTCTCGTTTGTGCGAACGTCAAGTTTCGATGGGAATGCCCATAGACCTCGAGGTAATTGCTGGTACCCGCCAATGACTTGGCTATGTTCTCCTTCGAATTCGTTTCCCATGTCTTGGTCCCAGCCTGATAAGCTCAAGGCATTAAGATTGGTAGCGTTGGCATATTCCAGATTCGCGTAGTGCCAATTTAGGAGTCGCATATCCTTCGGCGTCAACGGGAGCATGCCCTGGTACTGTTTGATTCCTTCGTCCATTACAGCTCCAAGATTCTGTGTAGGGGTCTTTCTGGCAATGGAGTCCAGTTGTAAATCTTCTCGGGATGATACGCCATTTTTAAGTTTCCATCCCATACTCTGACATTCCGCCGCTGCCGGTAATTCTTCATCCGACCCGAGATCCATTGTTTGGTTAGCTGATGATGGTGGTAGAATGCGGGATGCGTTATGTCCGATCCCGCGACGGAACCGCGCTGCTGGAAGCATCAGATGATGGGTTCCGGCAGCACGCGCTTCTTCGTATTGATGAATTGTGACACCATCATCAAGAGGTATATCGCGGCCGTGATTGATCATGTCGCGGTCACCCTCAGCAGTTGACTGGATCATTGATTTGTGACGGTAATTTCCTGATCTATCAAGAACATCGTTGTATAACCGTTCGTCCATTGCGTCTTGCATTTCATCAACAGCCGAACCGTCAATGTCGTATATAGTAGAGATATCTCGCAATAAATGATAGCGAAGAGCAAGCTGTGAACGTATGATGGGGTCTAAAGGATTTCCTCGCTCAAAGCCCACGATTATCTGAGCCCCCATTTCGGCAGTAGGTCGTAGTCCTTGCGGCAACGTCGTCTGTGGATGACTCTTTAGAGGATGAGAATATATTCGTCCTCCAATACGACGTCGCCCCTCTAGCAAAACGACTTTCAAAGACGAGATTTTGTCCTGATGCTGCTGATAAAGTGCCTCTAGCTGCCGCGCACAAGCAAGACCGGCAACACCAGCTCCCACGACGACCACAGTTATTTCGTCATCTTTTCGCCTGCCTTTCCTTGGTGCAGTCAAAGCCTGCGGTACCTCGACACAGCCGAAATTGATATAGCCATTTCTTATTAGCCATTGGTAGGCAAAGTCTGCAAGGCCCATCCATCTGCAGTCTTTAGCGCAACCGAGGGCTTCTTCCTTGGTCACGCTGATCATGGGATTACGAGTCCAGAGGCGCAAAATCCCGTTTCTAATGTTGAGGTATGTAGTGACGTGGAAATGACAAAGACGATGTTTTAATGCAGCCTGCTCGTCCTTGTGTAGAGAATATGGATTGAGCCGTGAGGCATGGGCAGCTGCGATGCACTGTTGAGCATATACCGGGCCCGGTAGTGAACTAGGTATGGAAGAACGGGGTTTATAATCCTCATAGTTCGGAGCTGTCACGTTTGATATTCCCGTATTAACTTCTGGATAATCCCTTATTTTTGTCCTCACAGCCGGGGAGGCAGATTTGAGTTGAGGCCATGGAGATGCGTTCGATACGGATGTGGCAGGGGTATTATGACCCGTGCGGTCTGAATCCTGCTCATTTTGATACGACCTCTCGGATGCACTCTGCGAGGAGAAAGAAGTCACATCTTTCTGTGGTAGTGTTTTCCCCATGGAAATGCCTATTGAGTCTTTCGTCTCCTCCAGATTGCCGGAATTTTGACTGGGATCTGCAGAAAAATCTGCGCGGACATCCTGCACATATACATTGCTCATTTCCGAATTTGGCTCAATACATCGACGCTTACTCGAGGGCTGAGAAGGTTGAAGAACAGATTGCGAGAAGGTGTAATGTTTGAATGTAAGAGACTTTGAGCCCGCGCTAATGAATTGGCCACTGTCTCCCATCCCACTTGTAGTTGATGTGGTCAACATTGTTGCAGGGTGGCCCCTTGATGGCGCGTACGAATTGATGGAGTGAGAACCTTGATAATCCATATTGGGAACTCGCAAGTGTCCCTAGATCATGCAATCCGTATATAGGATGTACTATAGAGCCGTCCTGATATATGCCAAATTTGAATCGGATATAGAAAGCACGGCAGAGTAAAACACTATCGGGCTAGCGGCACGGCAATCAGCACGGTTTGGACGGGGTGAGGTCAAGACTTGCGTTTGCGAGCGAAGCTAAACATCTATCAAACAAAGGTCGCATTTGAAGCCCGAGAGAATTGACCTGGTTAGGAATCCATATCGCCAAGTCGTCGGTGTTAGCATGAAGCATAACTTGACTAGAGTAGGATTTACAGTGAGATCTGAGGTCAAAGGCCGAGCACGTATTGAAGGTATTGGAGTTACCGTACAAATGAAATACGATAGTTACAGCAGCGCTTTGCGCTGTAGAATCATATATGCATCGTAATTACGAGTATCATACGTACTCGATGTATCGCTCCTTCCCTCGATCTGGTCCCGCGTAGTTCTCAGACCGACCTATGAGCAGTTAAATTTCTCAATACCGAAAATTACCAAGACTCTCTCTTCTTGATAGATTCATTTTTACAGTGAAGTTGAAGCTTTTACCGGCATGATGGATTCGAATTCGGCTATACAGATTCCTAAATGCGCGAGCGTTGATGGACTGATTGGGTCTCTATCAGCTTGTGCACCCCGGAAGCACATTACATACCCTACTACAAAAAAAGCAATGAAACGAATTAGGCTAGGGGTAAAAAAGACGCGTTGAAGTACCTAGGTAGATCATGGATCAACGATGATAAACTCCTGAGCTGCGTGCTTATATTCATCCACCTCCTGTTCTACTCAGACAGCTAGCTACCTAGGCATTTCTCAATTAGCGCCATTTCCCCCTCAACTGAGAACTGCGCAAATCCGTCCTCGGGCCCATTCGAAACATCGCATCAAACCACCATCAAGCAAGATGCCCCCTGAACGCCAGACCGCCTCGGATTCAGAGACGGCCGATCCGTCTAGTAAATCGAATTCAAGTTCTGATCCGGATGGCGACGTACCAAAGAGTACACGCTGGTCTGAAGTCTCCGGTTCGGCTAATGCCGATTATCGGTACAGATTGGACACGAGAGACCCTAAAGTCGCATATTCCTTCATCACAATTTGTCAGCCGCCATTCTGGGAACACGACGAGTATGACGAGGATGATGAGGATGATGAGGGCGAAGACGGAGACAAAGATAAAGACGAAGACGAAGACGAACGCCAAAGAAAAGAATCAAAATGTGACGGCGGTAAGACCTGCTGTTGTAACAAACCTGCCGCTGAACGGCCCGACTGGCCCTGGGTGATCAGCAAGGCAGGTCAAACAAAGTACTTCACGTTCAGATCGTTTGCGATACTACGCTTGCCAGATGCATTCGGCATGTACGTTTACAACGACTTTGAGGCTTATGGTACTATTGAAATAGTGGAAAACATATTTCAGGACTACCACGAAGCCCTACTCCAAAAGAATTGGAAAGAACAATGGATCATATGTGAGGCAACGGCTCTCTTGTGGGCGGGTGATAACCTCAGCCCAATGTATATGTAAGTTGTGCTATTACGAATGAGGTCGTCTCGGGAGGAATCGAAACTGAACCGCAGTAGGGCCGATGACAGTGAACAAGTCTATACCGTGGTATCCCTGATCACTCGTATGGTTCTCCACGCGTTGTCAACCCTTGAATCCATGAATTTGCTCAAGCCCGATCCAGAAGTCAAATCTCTTGGTCTGGTCATGTCATTGTTTATTGTTGGCTTCAAGATGTGGAAAGACATGTGCGAGGACTTCTCGGAATCAAGGAAGAGGTACCACGCTTCGAAGTTCGATTCCTATCTGGTGGCCTATGCAGAAAAATTTGGCATTGACCTGAAGGGTCCACCAGGTATTGACGATGCGGTAGCAGAAGCAGAAGACGAAGAAGTCAAACTTCAGTCTTGTTCGTTAAAAGATCCATGGGAGTGGAGGAAATACCTTGGCCAATACAAAAAGGAATACGGGTATTACCCTCGTAAGATAGCTGACCGAACCAAATCTATCGGTGGCGATTCGTACGACATAACTACGTGGACCAGCAAGGAGCGAAAGAGATTCAGCTTTACGAAAGAAGATCCATTGACGAAAGAAGAGATTGAGGCACTCCGGACTGGCCATATTCTCGACCTGGCCTAGAACTCCTTTTTGTGGGAATGGGGATAAGCCCGAATGTGAGACGGGGTATTGGAATAGTCTCCCATGGCCATTTGTTGGATGATCGATCAATGGTCCACGCTTGAAGGCTGGACACCCGGGGATGTCGTTTTGATATCTGCCATTTTGCATATTTATGCTAACTATCTATCGCAAAGATAAGGGTTAGGGCTAGAAGCTTGAACATACTATACCCATACCTGTTAATATTGATATTCACCATCATTTTTTCGATACATATATATTGAACTAGACATTAATCAAATATCATCCTCGATTTTAATTGAATACTATAGCTTTGCTCGTTCATTCTTAGCCTTCTGATCCCAACTCTTTTGCGCACCGAAATTGATAGCCATGTTCCATACCGCGGCAGCCACGCCCACCGGCGGCGCCAGCAGAAGCATCCATGCCCACCATCGCGGACTATGATGTTGTATCGTCAAGATAGCCTTATCCACCTCCTTTGCCAGGTCGGCGCGATCTCCATCGTTCCAGATAATAACGCCTCTTGAGCCTTTGTCGGTGTCCTGCTCCGAGGCTCCGTTTCGATATAATGCTTTTTTCACTTTCCCTTGCACATCGCCTTGACTCTTGACGCGATTCTCGGCATCTTCCGCCGTCAAATGCGGATCTCGCGCACGCAACCGCGACATTTGCACCGCGGGATCCTTGACAGCTACTACCACCACGGTTCCGCAGATGACATCCATGCCGGATTCGAACAGTAGCGGTACATCTAGCACCACCGCCCAGTTCCCGCGTAGGTAGTAATACAATAGGGATTTATACACCTCCCATCGCACGGCCGGATGAACAATTTTGTTGAGAATCGTTCTGTCGCGTTTCCGCTCCTCACTATCACCAAAAACCCGTCGACCTAGCGCGGGTCGATTTAGAGCTCGTTGTCCCTCAGCGTTCGCCGGCAATAGCAAATCTGGCGTGCTGGGTCCGAAGTAATTGACTATCGCTTTGTAGCCGGCGGTGCCGGGCTCGACAACTTTGCGCGCTAGGATATCGGCATCGATGATGGGCAGGTTGTGTGGTGGAGAGGACAGGAGAGATGAGACGGTGGATTTGCCGGTGGCTATAGAGCCGGTCAACCCGACAATCAGCATTGCTGAAGATGACTAATGTGTATTCTTAAAGCAATCGAGAAAAATATGTATGGGCGATGATTATGTTTGGTTGCGGGATGTAAAGACAAGACCGAACCCGCAATGACTGAAACAGCCCGTCAAGTGCTTGGCCGTAGAAAATATTTATTGATTGGAAACGAAAATGAAAATTGAATGAGCCCTTTGATGGTTTTTAAAATGAATTGGGCATGTCTGCGAAGGACGATGTCGAGCACCAGATATACCAAGCTAGGTACCTACTACCTAGGTATTTCACTCGAAGGTAGATGATGCAACTATCTGAATGCCCGCAGCGAGAAGTTGGAGCTAGGATAAGAGCCGAGCCGCGGCCCGCTTTTGCCGTTTTACCAGACTCAATCATCAGATACAAATTTGTACTGGGTGTATGCTACCCATAATATCTATAATTAACTTAGATTTGATTCCTATCATTCTATCCCTGATAAGATATCTTTATGCAATAAGTTGCATCCGTAGGTAAAGTTCCGTATCTAAATATCCAATATCCATCTATATGTCAAATATCAAAATGTCCAATCCGAGTCTAATCCGAAAACGCCCCGTCGCGCCCGCTTCCCTCCCCAAAAAAAAACAAAAACGCCATCACATGCAGTCGCAAATAAACAACAAAAAAAGATCAATAGAATGAGTGTCGGAAGCCAAAGCAGTCAGTCCATCACAGGTAGTCCCTCTTTGGTGAGATCTTGCGGCTCTCCGTCCCATCCAATCTCAGGCCACCCGTCGGGCAGCGTCGAATAAGGGGGCAACGCGTATCGATTCTCACATTCATCATATGTGCAATTTAGATTGCATAGACCCCAAACATTGCAATAACACGAAGCGGCATCGGGGCAATGAACTGGATTCATTCCGAATATCACTAGAAACATGATGTGAGACCGGAGAATAAGCAGCGTATGACAGGGATGATCTTACTGTGCCAGGAATATTCCATGATGCGGCCACTCATGTCATCGTCCAACGGCGTATCTAGAAGCCACTGCTTGTATCGTTCGTAATCACTTTTTGGTCGTTCACGAATCTTCCATCGTGCCACGCCAAATTGAGCACAACACGACACAGCAACGGTAGCTGGCACTTTGGCGCCGGGAAACAGCTCTTTAAACCCGTCCAGAAAGTACGAACCGGCATGGATAGTATCGCGGTCTGTGTCCGTCATGGGATGAATCTCCTCGGGACACCCCAGCACCCAGGCGCAGCGCATATTCACGTAACCAATCTGTTGGAGATAAGGAAGCTGGAAACGCTTGATCATAGGGACCCCGTCGTAGTAAGGATCGTCGTTGTGCCATTGGTATCTTTGCGAGTGTATAAAAAGCATGTAGTCCGGCAAATGGTCGTAATGATCAATGATGTAGCTAGAAAAGTCAGTCTGAGGGGAATCATTGTGCATTTCATTAGTAGAGATGATGCATACGTGAGATAGACCATGGATTCTCGACCTTTGTTGACCGGCACAGTCAAGTTGGCTCGATTATCGTCAACAACATAGACGCTCTTATGCCAGTCGGGGAACGAGTCGTAGAGCCAGGTGGTGTTGTCTTCTGATGTACTCGCCACAATCAAAGTTTTGGTGAAATCAGCTCTTGCTGGTGTAGGACTTGGTGCAGGTACTTTAGTCACAGCTTCCAGTTGTGACCAGCCATTGCCGTTGTCGCTGGAGCCCCATGTCGGATTCGCGAGGTTTTTGCCAGAGGAAGTCCCAAACCTGGAACTCTCGTACGAGGAACCGAATCGTAATGACTGTAATCTGTTGCTCGCGCAGAACCAGTAAAAGCTGCACACGAAAAGAAATGCCACCACTAAGACCTTGTATCGACGATAGGAAGAGGCGTGGATGGTACTGAGAGACTTAGGGTACGGATATACCATGACGATAATTGGTTTCCAGACGGCGACGCTAAATTAATACTGGCAGACTAACTCATTGAGGACTAGGGTATATCACAAGAGAAAAAGGCAGGTAAACAAGGAAAATAAACGAAGGAAGATAAAGCAATAGACGGCAGAATACAAATACGAGCAGAAAATGGAATGAGAGACTCGGTGAATGAAGAAAAGAAGGACTGAATAATTGAATAATAATTGAATGAATGATTGAAAGAAAGAATGAGAAGAGAAGAAGAAAAAGAAGAAGAAGAAGAATGTTGAAATCAACAAGAAAGGAGTATTTAGTCCTTAGTCAGCAGAGGGCAGTTATTTAGCTCAGTCAAGTATTATTTTTTATTTATTTATTATTATGGAGCAAGAACGAGGTGGGCCGCTCTTGCTGTTGTGAGCTTGGAGCTTGAAGCTTGTACCTAGCTCTTTGACAGGCAGGAGCACACCCAGACAAGCTCCTTCCTTCCTAAGCTCCCAGTCATCTCAATCTCTTCTTTTTTTCTTCTTCTTTTCTCTTTTCTCTTCTCTTCTCTTCTCTTTTCCTCTCATCTTTTCCTCTCATCTTCCTCTTTGTTTCGTTCATTCGATCATCTCCAAAAAAAAGAAAAAAGAAAGAAAGCCTCATCGGCTATCTGTCATCGACTGCAGATAACAACCTAGGCCGCTCTAGTCTTCAATCGCTTGATCACTTCAGGAACTAATCATCCCGGACCAGTCCCATCCTTGCCAAATATAGCCCGTGGCTGTGGCTGTGTCGACGGGGAAGAATAGGCGATCATGGGTCCCTCCTTCAATAGTCTGACTCTTGAATGGTCTCGGCTTGCCGGTGACGATGCCGCGTATCGCATGCGCACTGCACACACGCAATGCTCCACCCGACGAGACCCCTGAGCTGACCCGTAAATATTATCCACCTCAATATGCCACTCATCGTGGGGCCTGCATTTGCTCCGAGACAAAAAACGAAGACTTGCGTCAGTATTTTTTCCGTGTCCGATTCCCCAGCACAGATTTATGTGACAGACCTTCAGTAAGACGTCCGGAATACGACGGCAACTAGCAGGGATCCTTCTCCAACGAAATGAACTTGTCAATGGCTCCACAGCATGGAAGGCCGAGAATCTCTTCACAAAGACCATTCGGTCGCTTTTCCAATGGCGACTCGCCGCCGGAAAGCAATCGATCCTACCTGCAGATCACGGTACTACATTCTTCGATGCAGAAACGTCTTGAGATGACTGTCAGCCAGGAAAAGCTCGACATCAATGTCTACTCAAATTAATACGTTTCAATGGAGAGAATTGCTCTATGACAGAGATTAATCTTTCAAGACAAGACTTCATTGCGCAATCATCAATCTACCTGCACTTCGTCTCCAGTGTCCATCCACTTTATCCCCCTTAACCGGTCCTTTGAATCTGCATATGCCAACATGCACATCATCCACTTACCAAATTCCTGATTTGGTCCGCATTGATCCGGATCGAGTGCCCAGACCCCACCAAACGATGTGTTTTGGGGTGGACATGAACAAGGCCAATTACAAGATGCATGCCGCTATGGAATTGAAATGCCACAAATGAGCAGGAATATCAAGTGATGGAGGAGTACCGCCATTTCCTTGGGGACTTTCAGTTCCGTTAATGGGTCCTTCAACATCAAACGCATGCACTGGTTGGCCCGTGGGAGCTCTGATCCAAAATTCCGGTCCCCATTGCAGATATCCCAGACTACTACTCGGGAATTTCGGGACTGGATCATCCGTATGTGTAACCCGAAAGTTGTTGGTTCCTCCTGTGACCAGGTTTGCAAAGGCGGTATTTCCTACGCGAGGGCTGCCAAAAGTATACTACAGCGATTGTTCATTAGCTGCCCGACCAGCAGATAGTGACTCTCCGGAAAGCGTACTTACCAAACTGACATTGCCAAAGGTTCCTGCGTTGCGTAGCTGTGTCGCCGCAAGTACAGCCAATGCGCCCCCAAAACCGTGTCCAACGACAGCAACATTAGTAAGTTTGGAAGTGTTGGTCACTGTACTGAGGTGCGTAATGATATTGTCCGATACAGAGTCCCATGAGTTGAGAAAGCCTTGGTTAACCTGGCAATTTGTAGTGTTCCCGCATAAGGTAGTCGAAGTCAGTGTATCATCGAGCGTCAAAAGCCATCTTGTAACGGCTCGTACGCCGCGAAACGCGAGAACAGTCGTGTTATAGACCGTGTCCGATGCGATGAACCCTGTAACACCGCCTATCCCCTTGCTACCCAAAAGTCTTTCAACACGACGATGTCATATCTCACGGGTGGAAGTTCAGACTTACTCTAGGAAGGAATAACCTATCGAGGACCCTGCGCTCTCCACAATAGGGCAATTCCGGGCCGAGCAGCGGATAAGGGTCCCAGGTGAAGCGATATCATTGCTCAAGCAATAAGATGCAGCCGAGTATTGCTCGAACAAATTGAGTGTGAAGAGTTGTTGCTGCGTGATTTGTTGGACGGCATCAGTGTCTAGGGCAAGAGTTGTCAGGCCTCAACATATTAAATAAAGATCACCACACAAAAGGAGCTTTACCTCGACCGATCAGTCCAGCAGTGGCTGTAGCGCATAATGCCGTAAGCGTGGCGATGGTTTTTAACAGCATCATTATCCGAGTTGTTTGCGAGGTCCGTTCAGTACTTTCACAACGATAAGCTTCTGGTACTTGAAAGTTCAGGAATTTATGGCTTGAAATTTTCAGAATTCAAACGAATGATTTGGCTTATGCAATGTACATTATGGATGCGGTCATCATGTTACAGGCAAGTTATATATACACGTACATTGTCCTGACAGAGCCCTGGAGCACGTCTTGGTGCATCTAAGTAAAGACGGTGATCTTGGCTGATACCATATCAACCTCACATTTTGTAACGTATGACCAAGCACAACATGATTTATTCTGGAAGCCTCACCTATCTGAATAGGCAATTGTTCTTTGAATTTCGTATTCATTCAAGACGGGCACCTGAAGACCTAACAGCCCTGGTGTGTAACCCTATCAAAATGGTGAATGCAACCTTCTACCACTTACTGCGTACATGCTTGTTGCAACTCAAAGCACCTCGTACCTATGCGTGTCAAGCTTTCCAAGGACATCGCTTAATGCATAAACAGGGCATACCCTGGTCTGAAAGGTGTCAATTATCTGCCTGATCTACACTGATGTTTCAATTCTGGAACCTCGGCACCAGCGACCATCGGAGAAACAGCAATATTCTGCTGCCACGTTTTAGGAACATTGATCCTGGTGTTGCCCCAAATCATACATCTGCCTCATGATATCTGATCATTATCTTGCTTCACCTCAGTTGCATCCTCCATCCCGGTGTCTTCGTTGTCCGCATCAGCACCGCCAGCCAGAACCTTTGTCTTCAGCTCGTCTATACCCGGATGAGGCGTGCCCGGTGTGACTGCAACGACCTTATCATTTTCGTCGACAAATTCAAAGTTATATCGTGACAACAAATGCGGAATGGCCGAAAGTTGAGGACCGTATCTCGCCGTGTTGTCGTACAACTCGAAGAGGGGGACGGCCAGAAGCTTCATGTTTTTGGGGACGCTCAGAACTTCTGTATATCATGTTAGAAGCGAGTCTCGGAGATGACTCATTCCAAAAACGGAAACCACGTAGGCACTCGGACGAAGGGAAAAAGAAGAGGAAGAAGAATGGGTAAAAGGACGTACTCTTTTTCGGCAGCTGAATGAGGTACAATTTCTTACACTCCTTGGGACGCGTAACATGTCCCGGCAGGAATGGATACATAAAAGTCTCAAAATTAGGACGCCACCATTGCGCCAATGTGTCGCCGATTTCCCAGTCTTCATTGACCCCTTCACCAGTAAATTGCGAGCCAACCGGTGCCAAGCGCTCGTTCAGACGGGTTTTGAAGCCTGTGATTTCGTCGTCGTCGTGGTGTAGATAGTCTCCAGGTCTGCCATCATCCGAGGTAAGTCATCTTAAAAGGCGAACTTTTGTCACACTTCGACAACGTCTGGGAAAGGGAGAGGAGGAAGAGGGAGGGCGGTGGTACAATTTGAAAAAGGCATTTGCAATCTGCAACATCAACACATGCGGATGATTGTGCTCGTGACAGACCAGGACACCTTCACATGTCCGGCGCATACCGTGTTGCTCGTAATGTTCTTCCAATCGTTTCAGACGAGCCAGCACTGAAGGATCTTCTTCGGGCTGTTGCTCTTTTGTGCCGAAAGTGTAGTTGGATAAAGGGTAGAGGCGGATGGTCTGTGGTTGATTCGCGTCGAACGATTTGGGTATGATTGGTCTAGTCAATCGAATGTTAGCCACGTCAAAGTCTATAGATTCTTGGAAGATTTTGCGCCCCGGTTTGGATCGGGGAAAGAAATCAATGTGATATTGTCTGTGTAGCTGACGGGTCTGCTAGGACGTACGGCTTGGTGCTCTGCATCGCGGTGACTGTGACGGTCGACATCGCGGGCAATAAATCGTATGTTATAGTGAGAAATTTGAAAAGCGATTGACTGAGTTCAAATGTGGAATAAAGAATGGTTGAGTCGCTGTCTTGAATTCAGTTGAAATTGGAGAGGTATGGATAAACTCCGCGGGATGCTGCTTTTCAAGGTCAATCTTGAGCTGAGCTCTGGCCAATGACAGTTGACTGCATGCACTCTCCGCATCCTTAGGCACAAAAAACAGTTCTCAACAAATAAGTGAACATGAAGTCAGTCAGTCTAGTGAAATTTTTACATTTTAAGTAGATAAGTAGATTATCTATCTAATTGCCAGTCTTATTACTGAACATATTGACTTGAAGATGACTATTCTGAAATGTATGATTTCTACACTCTAAGAAACATCACGAATTGGTATGTTTACAACTTGGAATCAAAATCCCCAAACTCACTCAAGTCCACAATAGGGCTAGGGCCCGGACTGACTGGTAGTCGTGCCTTGAACTGAGTGACATTAGTTATGTAGATTGGCGACTTGCTCGTAGCTTTGACAGCTTCGACGCCGTTGCTGATACTGACGTCGGTAAGCTGATTGTGTAAGGCTTCTGCACCCTCTGCGGTCTCGGTCGTGTCAAGGGGTATCTCTTCAGTGGGCGCACTCTGAGCATTGAGGTGTATCGAAATCTTGGCTCGCGTAGCAGAGGAAGGCTCGATGTATTGCTGATAAAAGGTAAGGATATCCGGCTTGGTCAATGCACGAACTGCGGCAGCATCGATTTCGTGCTGCAAGAAATTGAAATACTCGGATCCAATGTGTGTCCAGAAGCGCGAGGTTTCAGAGCTCAGGTTCTTCAGTTTCTCAAGTCGCTTGTTGACGATACTGCGTTTGTGGCTTTCAAACTCATCTTCGGTCATCTCTTCAAGAATCTTGCCGAATTGTGCGAGAAAATTGTCAATACGACTCTCCAAATGCTGGGCGGTTCGTTCACTCTGGATAATAACACGATACCCGATTGTCGTGGCGGAGTATCGTGCTCCACTCCAGACGACGTATCCGAGCTGTTCCTTGCTTCGGAGCTGATCAAAGGCCGGCTCTTCGGTCATTTGCGCGAACAATAGGAGCTTCGCACGCAGCACATCGTCTGATATCTTGCCGACAAACAGATAATACTCGATGCAATTATTCACGTTTTGTGGATCTTTAAGCTGCCTCTCATAGACGTAGTTGCTTCCCGGTGGGAAGATGATGTTTCTGCGCACATGCCATTGAGATTGTGGAAGTGTGCGGCTCCGTATTGTCTTCTCGACGATATCGGTCATTTTCAGCGCATCTTCTTTGTACAGATTGCCGTGCGCCAACACTTCAATGTGATTTTGTTGGAGAAGCTGAGGAAAGAATGCCGCCACATCTTCCGCCTCGATATGTTCGAGTTCAGCAGCGTATTGCTCATTGATCCAGGTCTTTTCAGCCGTGAGATAGCGAGTCATGTCCCCGACTTGATAGTAGGGCTGCTGAAATTCAGCATTTCGGTATCCCCTTGTCAGCCGCTCCTTGATAATCTTGAAACGATCCGGAAGGACGGTGAGATCGCGCATTGTAGTGACCACTTTTTCGAGAAGTACGGACATCTTATCGTTATAGCCGCCGACGGAGACATCAAGACCAAAAATGCTGGCTGAAAGACTGTAGTCCAAACCAGCGAGCTCGGCATCGTACGAATATTCCACTAGAGCGTCTCTTACCAACTCGCAGTACAGTTTGGCTTTGACGTGGTTGGCAGGTGTAGCCCAGACTAAAGAGTTCCTCAAGGTTATATGAACTGTGGCCTTGGGTACCCAGAATCTATCGTCCTTTTTGAACCATACGCGGACATGATCGTCAAGTCGGATGAGCTTCGGTGTTGCGGCTGGCTCGGCGACCTCTTTCTTTTCTACCGTCAGACGAGTGGGGATGAACTCGTTCTTGTGTGGCATATGCAGATCCTGGACTCGGTCTGACGGAGACGACGACAACGCGCTCTCGATTTCATTCAAAAATTCCCGGGGAATCTTTTCTTCTTTATATTCTGTCCCATACCATTTCTCCTTAGCATTCCAATCGCCCGGGAAATCCTGCGCGACGATCATGAGTCTGAAATTATCGCTGCGAAGATACGAAAGAGCCTTGGAGATCAATTCGGCATCAAACTTGCGGAGAAGATTGTTCCCACTCAGCAACCATTCACGCGGTAACGGTTTCTGCATAACGCTGCTCAGTCGACTGGTGAACCGAGATGCAGGTGATTTCTGCTTGAAGCGGAATTCAACCTCGGCGAGGTTCTGCATTTCATCGTAGATCCATTTCTCGGGAGCACGCTCTTTGATCATCGCGATATACTGAAAGATAACCTTAACGATCTCTTTGTAATGAGCGAGACCGTCTTCGGTAAGCCGCACGGAAATGGTGAAAAAAGCAGACCCAGGACCGACGGACATTGCGCCTGCTGAGAGTCCATTTGCCCATCCCTTGGCTTTGATATACGCTAGAATACTGCCCGGACCCTCGTGACCGATCAGATGGCTTATGTATCGACTGGGAAGAGTCTCGTATAGCTCTTCTTCGTCCAAGAAGGGGAAGTAAATATCGAACGAGCGCGTATCCATGACAGGCTTTGCAAAGATCTGGGTACAAAGCTGCTTATCCGAGAACGGCTGCACGTGGTCCCATCGATTCTGCGGCAGGTTCTTATTCTGCACTTCTGAAAATAGCTCGACAACCCACTTCTCAAGTTGATCGAGCGATTCTCGGCCCAAGACGACGAGTTTCATGCGGTTTGCTGAGTAGTGCGTCTTATGGAACTCGATGAATTTACTACGGACTTCGACACCACGGCTTTGAGGGTCGTCACGCAGGGTTTGCAGATTGCCCGTGGAGAATTTGTGGTAGGGATGTTCTGGATTTGAGAGCGACTTGTTAAGCTGCATCAATCTCCACAAATCACTCTGCAAGTTTTTCTTGTTTTCCGAGTCCACCGCTCGCAGCTCCCGGTCCAACGTCGATTCCAGGAATAAAGGAGATATGAAGAACTGCGCAAAGCGGTCAAGAGCGCCATATAGAGGCGAGGCTGAATTGCCTTCCGATAATGATGTAGTCGATGAGGACGCGGTGGGTTTCTCAGTTGTTCCATTTGGGGTGGTTTCCGGTGACTCATTTTCCCCCGTTGCGGCCACTTCAAAGAAATAATTCGTCTCTATTGCGCCGGTATACGCGTTGGAGGAGCCTGAATGGGCTGCAAGGTACTGGTTGTAGGCATTCTCTTTGGGATACTGTAAGATAAGGTTAGAGAGAATAGTTGGGAATCCAATTTAATCAATAGGTTGAGCTCACCTTTTCCGTTCCCATAAATAATAAATGCTACGATCACCCGAAAATCAACTGATCAGTCTTCTTCATCTCTCTTTTTTTTCTCTCTCTCGTATTTTTCAAAAGAAAGAGCCGGCACGCAGACTCACCTCTACAGCATGCGCCATGCCAGGCATCGCATCATCATCTGAGAAATTTCCAACATTGACATTTGCCGAGGCACTTGCCTTGTCTGTATCCGGATCATGTACGAGTAACGCCTCTAATTGATTCTCCAGCTTGATAACCCGGTACGAGCGATCGTCTAGTTCGGGCTTTTCTAGCCGATCGGCAACGTGCGTGACTTTCGACATGGCAGTCGAGCAAGCTGTCGATGTAGTAAATGGGCGATAATGTAGAAGAGTGGCGAGGCGCGAATGTCGCGACTGCCAGGAGGGAAATGTGGGAGAAGTCGAAGGAGTACAGGAAGAAGAAGAGGAGGAGGAAAAGAGCAATCTAGGATTTATCTTTCCGGGTCGAACTGAAAAGCGAAGAGTTGTCAAAGATGACGAGTGTTGCTTTGGTGTTGTGATGGGTATTGGTGAATTTGCGGAGAGATATCCTCTTCGGCTCGGGGGAAAATGAAATTGATGGACGCGCAACGACGACGAGGACCTTGGAGGCATCCGTTGATGCAAGGGAAGAAGATGTATAGAAAGTGAGTCAATACATTCAAAATGGATTATGAATCATAGTCGTAAAGCTATCAAAGGCGAACCGAATGTCGTGGTATCAGATGATTCGACAAGAAAAAACGGTTGATTGAGTCAATGGAGTGAGGCGCTTGTCTCTCGATCTAGGGCAGCGAAAGCACGGATCACAGTAGATCCACATCAACCCTCAGCCGGGGACAAGAGACACTTCATGACAAAAGAAAAGAGCAACAAGAGAGATAAATCAATTGAGTAAATGAAATGAATAAGAAGATGTGAAGGAAAGAAATGAAGAAAAGTCCAAATATTCAGCTGATTAACGAGCAAAGGGAGAAGGTTAATGGGTTGATTCCTTATTTTTCAGGTGTTTTTGGGCGTTTTCAGATTACCTATCAAATCGTCTAGGAAACTTTACTTACTTTGAAAATTTGGAAACGAAATTCTGAAATGATCAATCGCCAGCGGTGAGGAAAGAGATCCCCATGATTGCTACTCTCTTCTCTCAGCAATGTGAACAAGGGATGAAGGCATACAGTCTACTTGTGCTGCATTTGATTCATCTGTGGTAATAAGCCGATGTTCTTCTCTCGCTGTTTGATTTGCATGTGACAAAATTATAGATTTGATAAGTTCGAGACTGTTGCCAGAACAATTGCAAGGTCGGACACATCGCTCCATCACTGTCCTTGATCCTTGTTTCCTACCGCCTCATCTTCGTCGGTCTCGTCCCCCGTTTTCAAATTCACTCGTTGTTCAATCCACATAAAGACCTCTTTCTCATGCTGGAGAAGCATCTCGTTAAGACCTGTCTTGGGGGAGCGCAGCAGTCGGCCGTATCGTTTGGATGGTTTGCGTCGATTTTCGCCATGCCATACGCCGTGGGTATGAGCAACGAAGACGAGAGAATTCTAAATAAAAAAAGAAAAGAAAAAGAAACAGTCACCAATTACATCATTACCCCAGATCCATGATTAAGAAACAATAACGGAAAAGGTCTAGACGTACGTCTTTGTACCACCTTGATAGCCACGTCTGTGTTTGTGATGCTACGGCTCGAACCGGGTTTTCGGCGACGAACGAGATCACGCTATTCACGCGTTGATAGATGCTGTCTATTAGACCAGAGGGATCAGTTTCAGTCTCAATTGTTTTGGTAGGTAGTGGCTATTTGTTTTAGGAGCTCACCTCGGTTGATGAGGAGATTAGCTACACCGTAGAATGCGTCGCCTACTCCAAGAAAGAAGACGTGGGTAGCTTCGTTCGGCCTGCCAAGAGTCAACATGTACGGCGCCCTCAAAATTCTTGACAAAGAAGACCAACTCAATGTAGTTATCCCACAGGTATCCCGCCAATTCCTCGGTCTGATTAGGGCGGTCTGTGTCGTCTTCTTCGTATTTCACCACGCCTGCCCCTTCAGTGGTCACATATTTGGGTATATTGACATCAATCACTGCGTAATTTTGCTGAGTCGCCCACGCGATATACTCCTTGATCACATCCGCCTAACAAGCAATTAGCGAGACCCGGCCAAGTCATTGCTATCAAAGCATCGTTTCGAAGGAGAGATACCATCCAGCAGTTATGTGCCTCGAGTTTATTCGTAATGGGATGATGGATACCCATCACGTCAGGCCTGCGAGATCAGCACAGCATATTCTAGTAGTTCCCAAACCAGATGTAGACAACTCACGGGTCGTGAAAAATTACAAGGAGAGGGACCGCCTTGTCGTAATTTGCACTTTTCAATCATTAGTGCTCAATCGTTCAAGAACCCAAACAGCGTGCCCAACTTGCCTAGCTAAGACTTGATTTTCAAATGATTTCGATATTGAAGCCCGATAAATCCATAGACTAGTCAATTTGTATGCGTCGTAAAGTTGCTTTGCTTGATACTGTCGGATGACGTCTATGAATTGGTCAGCTTGACAAATCAACAACCTGCAACAATCTCTCATTCCTACCGTGAAATCTGTCGGTAAACAACCCCTCCTGAGCTGGAAGTTTGGGATACATGCATCGCCAATACTTTGATTGCGCAGACATGACAGTCCGCACCACTTGAACAGCTGGATTTGATGGCGTAGTAGCAGCAAGACGTGCGGGGGGCTCTCCCATGAGTGTTTTAGTCACTGCTAAGGCTGATTTTGAGATGGAGCGGAAATTATAACCACCCTGGGAGGCGTCAAACATGAGAAATCAATACCCTAGCCGTGGAAAATAAAAATGAAATAAAAGATGAGGGAAACGGGTACTAACCTCCAAACAAACAGCGACTTTACCATTTGCCAAAGTCATTAGCATATGTGTCATATGCGAGTAACAAGCAGGAGTTACAAAGCATCCACCCAGCTCATCACCAGCAGCCGCATCAAATCCTGAGGCAACTTTTTCACCTGTTAGCCATTTATGTTTTGGGGGATGGTATGTACATTTGATAATTTATTTGGGAGAAAAAAAAGTAAACAAACAAACGATTCCTCTTACCAATTACGAGATCGGGATCAAATTCAGTCGCTATCGGCATGACTACCTGTTGAAACGCAAACATATAATCGCCATCACCCATACCCTGAGACGGCCAGGGGATATTTATGTTTCTAATGGGAAACTATTGTCAGTAAAATAAAAATACCAGGTTGTGAGAGTCAGAAGGGAAAACGTACTTCCCAAGCCCAGCCCCTTCGCCAACTTGATCCCAGTCTCCCTCTTTGCCTCCAGGGTAAAATTTTCCGTCTGCATAAACATGTGGCGATATATAGAGGACGTTTGGATCGTCGTAAAACGCCTTCTGAATACCGTTTCCTATGGACAATCTGTTGGTCCTTTTGTCTCGAAATCTCGACCAGTGCCGTAAAAAGTACAATGGCAGTTACTCACCATGATGAACATCCCTAATCTTTTCTCAGACCTGACCAGACAAGCAAAAAGAAAAAAGGAAAAATCAAGTGAAAAAAGACAAGAAGGAGCTCACCAGTCAACAATCAAAATCTTGCGGCACGACTCTCCCAGCTGCTGCTGACACACTTTGGCAGCAATGGATACATTATTGAACAGACAGAATCCCATAGCCTTATCGTGCTCGGCATGGTGACCGGGCGGTCGAATTACAGCAATAGCATTCTTGACCTTGCGTGTGGCGACGGCCAAACACGTCTCAATGGCGCCTCCTGCTGAAAGCAACGCAGAGGCATATGTCAGTCGATTGAAGTAGATGGAATCCCGCGATTCCTCGAGCATGATTAGAGTCTCGTCAGGAAGGTCTTATTTCTCGGTCAGCCATGTATCTTTACTGTCGCAAGAGAAAACAGGAAAATAGAAATACGGAATGAACATGAAGTAAGAACATACTCTGCGTCTCCGATACGAATTGGTAATGTTCATCTGAATGAACGAGCTCTACCTCCTCCTTGGTCGCATTTCTCACTGCGATTCGTTTGAGGGGAATTGGTGCAAGTGGTTTTGGCGTAGCGACGATGTCCGGGTCCTCGACGAGGCCTGCACGACAAATCTCCTTGTAAATGTAGTAGATACGTCGAGGATCTTCAGGATGCACGTCGCCGGCAGGGCGGACCTCGCAATGATATCGCATTCGGATATCATAACACAGGCCCGTCGCCAGTGACGAAACAGGGAGTCCCACAGATGTTGAAGCAGTGTCGTCGGCAGACCAATCCGAGCTCTCTTCCATGATACTATCCGACTCTTCACTCGATTTCAGCATCATCATGGGAAGACTGTCGTCTTCAATAGATCGAGTCAAGCCTTGAAGTTCCGCAGACCCCACAGAAGAAGTAGCAGGCAGCGGCGTCGGTGACATCAAGGTAGATGGGAGCTTGGGCATTCCCAATAGAGTAGCTGGCTGCAGACCATTCCCCGATGCTGGCAATGCCGATATTCTAGCAGGAATCTCCGTAGAAGACATGGCAGCAGCAACAGCGGGCGAGAGCTCTGAGGGAGCTGAGATGCTGGCTAATGAACCATGGTCCCGCATAATTGTATCCTCATCTTGATCCATTCTCTCTAGCTGTGTGATGATACACAACAGAGTCTGATCAATACAGAAATGGATGAAGAAGCTCTTTAGGTTTGAAAGCTGGCTGGAGCTTTATCCCCTCATGGCCCTCTCCACCTTCGCAAGGGCCTGATACCAATGATCGCTGGGAATGTGGCCTGAGAAAGTAACCTGCCAGAGCTTTAAAGAATTGCTGAAATTGAAGATTTTTTCATGTATCTTGCAGAATATCTGGTTGGTACTTGCTCTCGTAATATGCCAGGCAATATCGATACAGTTCCAGAACGAGGCGAGCTAGCAGGATGGTTCCCAAAATGAAAGATAACAGCTGTTGGAGATTGAATTGAAGAGAGAACAACAGATCAAGCTGAAATGATTAAAAGAAAATCTGTTCCGTGCTCTGTCAATGTAAAGGAAAGCTCCATGTATGCCAGGACATGTGAGCAAAAGTAGGGCAGGAACTCAGCGAGCTTTCTCCGTGTTGAGTACCGTAATTTTGGAAGTCGGGCTAGCACGTGATTTGAAACACAATTCTTGACAGCTTACAGCCTCGTTACCAGGGATTATTACAACATGTAATTAATTCTATCCGTTGTCGCGTAAAGCGCGCTATCACTTCACTCAACGATTCGAAGTACATGTGATTATTTAGCCGCTCTCGACAGAAGATTCAAATTGAGGCTTACGAAATATCCATGGTTGTTTTCAAGGTTTGTTTGGAGATTCAGATCCGCATCCCGCACGTCTGTCTTGCGGCTTACGAGCGAACATTTGACTCAAAATTGAAGCAAAAAAAACATCAATTCATTAAACTATTTATTGTCCTTGGGGCAAAGAATAACAGTCCAATCTAAGTTTCAGGACATATCATCGATTTGTCAAAACATAGCTCATGTTCCAAATCTCCGACCAAATACGACTCGAGTAGAGGACGACGTACGTGGTGGATAGACAAACGAGCAGTATCTACCTAGAGCACACTTCGAAAAGTGGCGGCCGATTCCTAGGCGTTTCCGTCGACCTTGGAGATGTACACTACAACGATATTAGTTTTTGTTTCCTGCCACAAGGTTCATGATTGAGACTTACCAATGAGGTCAACAACACGGCGAGAGTAACCCCATTCGTTGTCGTACCAGCTGACGAGCTACAGAAATCTATTAGCACCCATCGAAGTAAAAGAAGATTGCCCAAGAAAAAAATCCCTACATACCTTGATGAAGTTGGAGTTAAGGGCAATACCAGCCTTGGCGTCGAAGACGGAGCTGTTGCTGTTGCCGTTCAGATCCGAGGAGACAACGTCGTCCTCGGTGTAGCCGACAATGCCTTGAAGTCAAAATTAGCAAACGTCAGGTACATGCGCCGCATTTTAAGAAAAGGGAAAAAATGACATACCCATGAGCTCGCCCTCAGCGTACTTCTTCACGGTGGCCTTGATCTCGTCGTAGGTGACGGGCTTCTCAGTGCGGCAGGTCAAGTCAACGACAGAGACGTTGGAGGTAGGAACACGCATGGACATTCCGGTAAGCTTTCCATTGAGGGAAGGAATGACCTTGCCGACAGCCTTGGCGGCACCGGTGCTGCTGGGGATGATGTTCTGAGCAGCCGTACGACCACCACGCCAGTCCTTGGCAGAAGGACCGTCGACGGTCTTCTGGGTAGCGGTGTAGGAGTGGATGGTAGTCATCAGACCCTCGACGAGGCCCCAGTTGTCGTTGACGATCTTGGCGAGAGGAGCCAAGCAGTTGGTGGTGCAAGAAGCGTTGGAGATGACGGAGTGCTCGCTCTTGTAGGTTTCGTGGTTGACTCCCATAACGAACATCTACTTTGGGGTTAGTGACCTGGCTATCGGAGAAGGAAAAAATAGCTTTGAGGAGATGGGGGATGCAAAACTGACAGGAGCATCCGCAGAAGGAGCCGAGATGACGACCTTCTTGGCACCACCCTTCAAGTGGGCAGAAGCCTTCTCGGTGGTGGTGAAGACACCAGTGGACTCGACGATGTAGGCAGCACCAGTCTCGGACCACTTGATGTTGGCGGGGTCACGCTCCTGGTAGAACTTGATGTGCTTGCCGTTGACGACGAGACCGTCGTCCTTGACCTCGATAGTGCCCTTGAACTGGCCGTGCTGGGTGTCGTACTTGAGCATGTATGCCTGTGAATGGAATTAGTGTCATTTTCTTTTCTTTTTTCAATCGACCGTCATCAATTGAGGACCGCCCACGAGAAACCCCGCGAGTCTTCCCACAGACGATTCAGGACAAAAGTACGTACCGCATAGTGAGTCTCAATGAAAGGATCATTGACAGCAACGACCTCGGCGTCGCTGTGCTCGATACTGCAGGATTTGCGTTAGTATGAAAAGGCAGGTGGAAAAGCATATAGACATGGAAGGGCCCGAGAGTCAAGCATACACGTTACGGAAGACCTAGACGAGACATTGTTAGCTCGACGTCATTCCTGTCGGGGTTGGAGCCCGCGAAGAGCAGAGCAGGCTGGTAAGGAGGCGAATAATGCGGGACAACTTACAATACGACCAATGCGGCCGAAACCGTTGATGCCAACCTGTGACGATGAAAGTCAGTGAGACTGTACATTCGATGCGAAACACGAGGCGATACGAGATGAATTTGACTTACCTTGGTGACCATGATTGCGGTGGTAGTTGCTAGTTGGTGGTGGTGATGATGAATGTGTAGGCTAGTGGCGGGGTCAATTAGCTAGCTGGTCCAGCTTTATGTATAACAACGATAAGCTGAGATGAACTCACGGTAGGAATTGATGATGGATAATGAAGATTGAAGCTTGACTGAGGGGGAAAGAAGCTGATAATATATCTGGAGGAAGAGAAGAGAGAAGAGGAAGAAAGAGAAATCAGGAGAGATTTTTTTTGGTATTATAATTTATAATTAATAGAGAGAGAAGGAGAGAGCGGCGGCGGCGGTCGGCGGGGTAGGTGGTTGAGCAAGGAAGCAGCTATGGACGAAAGAGGCAGAACCGGTGTGAATCAGAAATAGAAATCTTGACGCAAACGAACAGTCAATACTTAGTCAGCCACAGACGCTCTCTCGTTTGGTCTCCCGGTGTGTTTTCTCTCTTCTTCTTCTTATTATTTTAACCTTAACTAGTAAAATATTTTTATATTTTTATATCCTGACTCATATCGGACGCCAATTCTCTGTTCGATCATGAGATGGTGATGGCATCTTTTCTCTGCTATTCAAACAAGCTCCATTAATTCACTTGTATTGACTACCTACGAGACTACTGACTGCCGTCTCTCGTAGACCGGGCAAAACAGGAACAACTTCTCGTGGTAAACGGCTGTTGACAGGCTCCTCCGCCAATGAGAAACGGGAGCGGCCGTGTCGCATCGTGGCTATTGACGGTGGAAGGAAAGAATTGGAACGAGCAACGACTGTCTCCGAAGCACGAGAATAGATGCAAGACTGCTTTTGATTAGCCTAGGCTATTCCTGTGTATGGACTGTCGAGCCACGATTGTTTCCGATATCAATACTCCTGAGCCGAGGACTGTCCTTGTCTGTCCTGCTGTTGCGAATGACGGCAAATTAGTCGGGCCGTACAAGATTGTACTGTTACTCCGTAGGTAGAATTACATAGCTAGTTACTTTGCGATATCAATTTCGATGCAAGCAGTACAGTGCTAAATTCGTAAATCATACAATAGTACTCCGTCCAATGTACGGAGTTCATCTGGTGCCGTTCTGGGTATCACAGTCAATCAGACCCGACGTTCCGGATGCGCGCCACAAGGAAAGAGCCACTGATGTTGCATGAGATTCGAGTCATTGCTTACATGAAGATTGCCACCACATTGACTGACTGACTGACTGACTGACTGACTGACTGACTGAATCACTTCGTCAGGATCTGACGTTTGGAGTCATCGTCTGCTGACCGCGAAAAATAGAGAAAAAAGTCTTGCCGATTTGCCGCCATCAATGCTCCCAATCATCTCAATTACAAATCCGGGCTCCCACTACGAAAGCGTGCAAATTCGGTTCACCGGATGCCAGAACAAGGGACATGAGGCAACAGATGAAAGAGATAAAGTCTAGAAATGAGAAGAGAGAAGGAGAAAAAAATACAATGTATATATTATTGACGCTCAAGCAATAGACGAATCCTCCCTCTCCTATACAAGCGCGATCGGATAATCGGCCTGTGTCCAAGACGCTCCTAACAGCTGATTCTCTGCTTATAAAGCGACCGAAGACAAGAAAGGGAGGAACGAGCGTCATGATCTATCGAGACAGATTGTTTACTCCTCCTTGACACCACCGCGCCAGTTCTTCTCGGCACTTTCGATAGACGCCTTGTCACTCTTGACCTGGCCCTGGCCCATGCCCATGAAGCCGGCGGCGGCCTTGAAGGGACGCTGGAGATCGCCCGTAGCAGGCTTGCCGAAGACGTGGATCTTGACCAGGTTGCTCTCGAGGGCGCTCTTGACGGGCAGAATGGACTGAATCAAGAGCGGGTTGGTGTACTTCAAGTACAAATGCATGACCGCCATCATGCCGACGCCCATGAGCTGCGAGCGCATCAGCTGACGCAGCTGCTGCTTGTCGTACTCCATGACGGTCGTCGTCACGGGCCGCGGTTCCTCGCCGGAGCCCATCGGGGCTGGTTCGACGTATTTCAGGGTGGTCAAGTCTGTGGCGCCCATCGGTTAGTCAACCTGATTTCCAAAATTTCCGCCCCGGAAAGGAGGGAAAAGAGTAAAAGAGACGATGTAGTCCTACCCTTCTTTTTGTTGATCTGAGCCTGGACGTAAAGGTAAATGGCCAGGATGATGACATTGGACGCCAGGTACAAGCCGCGGACGCCGAGGAGGACATCAGGGTTGTCGAAAGGAATCCGCTTGGAGACCTGCATCATCCCGAGGATGACGACAAGATTGGTACTGTGATAGTGGTCAGTAAGTTTCCGTATTTGTAATATTTTTGATATTTTCATCAAGAAAGATGCGCGAGTTCTCGCGAGTTCTCGGCAACCGGACGACTGTGGCGTGGGACCAGAGGAGCAGACAGAAAGATTTTAGACTTACATTTGAGCGGACATGATGGGCAGAGGATGGCTGCGACTGATGCAATGCAGGTAATGAGAGACGAGGAGCAGCAAATAGCTTTGAAGATTGGCCTGGTGGGATGTTCTTGACAATGTTCGCTTCAAAAGGGGAGACCGGAAACTGGAGCCTGAAGCCACGTTAATTATTTTCGAGAAAAAGAACGGACTGCCCGTTGCAGGCAAAGTGTCACGTGAGTTCCGCGCAAGAGTGGCAACCGCGGGCGGGCTGTAGCTTATCAGCCAATCAGAATGAATGTACTCATTACATAATTAGAGACCTGAACAACTGAACAACTGATCTAGTTAACCTAGAGTAAGTATATAGAACTATCATTTATCAATTAACTATGTTATATTACTATTAGTAAATCATGTTTATTCAATTATCAGCTAATATCAATAACTTATAATGGCCGAGTCTTCGGTCTACTCACGTGATACGCAGCACGTGATGCGGCGCAGACTATGCACTATTCGACCTAACTGGTCCCAGTTAGCTTAACTGCTACTAGTTAACTAGTTAGTGCCGGGCTTGAGCACGAAAGAGTAGGAGGACTTCCTCCATGCCAGCGCTGCCCGGCCAAGAATGCAGCTCGCCGTGAAACCAGCCTGATGGAATGATGAATTGAATTTCGGGCTTATTGCCCACTGGATCTGCAGACAGCCTTCTAAGGGTCTCATGTCAGCATTCATGGCAAATGCGCTGAGTCTTGAGACTCGCCGTGGTTGAGCCGTAGCGATGAGGGGGTCTCCTCGATCAATGATGCTCAGCGCCGGCCGATGAGCTTGATCTAACTTGGATCCGTGGCATCGTCTCGATCAAATTATTCTTCTTCTATTATGCTTGTTATTCTTCTTCTCCTCCTCCTCTTCATACCACCGCAGAGGCAGATATCAATCAGACGAACAGTCAGCCCAACTCCAACCGCAGGCTAGCGCTGATTGGCTGAATGACAGGGCCCCCCTTCTTCTAGGCTACCCAGCAAAAAGTGGCCGCCCGAGACCCAGCCCCCTCGCGCGCCAAACAATACTAATAATACAAAGACAAAGTACGCTGCGGAAAGAGGGCGAAGGAAAAAAAAAATATCCCCCGACAACGCGCGCGCTATCTCCAAATTCATTTCTTACCCGCTCAACTACCACACCATCACCAACTCCAACAATAATAACAAATTAAACAACCATCGATAATCGTCCTCCGTCCCCGGAAATTTATCGCATTCAACTCTTCGTTACGCGACTCACTGTCTGATCTTGACTGTCCGTCAACGAGCAGCTGAAAAAAAGAAAAGAAAAGCGAAGCGAAGCTATCATGGCTGGTGGTAAAGGAAAGTCTGTTGGTGGAAAGGCCGCCCCTGGCAAGGATGCCGCGGGGAAGACGCAAAAATCGCACAGCGCAAAGGCTGGTTTGCAGGTTAGTTTTTCAGTTTGTGTTGTTCTTTTCTTTTCTTTCTCTTGAATGCCTTTGATGTTGCTTTTTTATTTGTTCGATGCGCCAACGCCCGTGGAGGCCTTTCGCGATGTGGTGAACCGCTCCCATCCGCCCTCGGCCGCACTCGCCACCCATCGCAACGAAACGCGTCTACCAGTTTGCGCCGGACGTCGTGATGTCGCGATGGAGTGATGCACCGAAGAACCAGTGTCGCAACACCCTTGGCCTTCTTCCTGTTCTCTCTGTCACGTGTAGTTGACGTGTTTGACGACCGCATCCTCATACTTACTAATCTTGACCTCGAATAGTTTCCTTGCGGTCGAGTCAAGCGATTCCTCAAGAACAACACACAAAACAAAATGCGCGTTGGTGCTAAAGGTAATTGACCCTGTCAAGAACAGTCCTTGATATCCAAAATTCAAAATCCAAAAAAGAAGAGAAGACTAACGCGTCGCAGCCGCCGTCTACGTCACAGCAGTCCTCGAATACTTAACTGCCGAAGTCCTCGAACTGGCAGGAAACGCTGCCAAGGATCTCAAAGTCAAGCGTATTACACCGCGTCATTTACAGCTTGCCATTCGTGGTGACGAGGAACTCGACACTTTGATTCGCGCCACCATTGCCTACGGTGGTGTGTTGCCTCGTATCAACCGCGCCTTGCTACTCAAGGTCGAGCAGAAGAAGAAGGGCAAGGTCGACTCTTAAATTCGTCTTCTTTCTCTGATATCCTTGATTTTTTTTTTCCTTTTTTCTGTCTGAACCCGACCAGTCACCACTTCGCTGATACACAACGACTCCGACAACAAAAAAGACCACAAAAAAAAAACAGGAATCTTCTCAACCTCTCTACGAGACTTTATATCCGATTGATTGAGTATTCATGGGCTCGGACTTTGTCGTTTTCACTGTTGTCTTCCACCTTTTTTTGGCTTTCTTTTTTTTTTGTGTCAACTTTATTTCTCTCTGCTTTTGATCGCAAGGTCGGTCGGTGTTTTGTGTAACGGATTATTGTGTTGAAATTTTATCTGATGGTTATTCCTATTACTGCAATCGCCTTGGTGATGGAAAATATAGTGTCTACCTGTCTCTTTCCTTCCGATGTCGAAGTAGACGGCAGGAATGTAGATTTGTCCGCGTAAAGGAATTACCTAGTAATTGTTGAGGTTTACAGTATTAATTTTGCCTTGAAGTGACAAGAAGATTGATTCGAGTAATGCAAATACAGACAACAACCAGACGAAAACATACACCAAATCAATAACCATGGATACAAACAGATCGAGTACTACTGACATGCAATCCAAACAAGATAATTCACACAGGCAAAAGAAGAAAAGAAGAAGAAAGAAAAAAAACCAGATGCCATGACATACCGCTTCGACTTCCCTCAAGTCATCACCCATACAATAGAATAAACTTTTTTTTCTCTCATCTTCATCTTCATCTTCATCTTCAAGAATAGACAATTCCCCCAACCCCTGAGGCAAATAAACTAGTCAGTCTAGCCGCCCCCATCTCGTCACCATTCGCTTCTAACTCAATGTCGTTTGTGCTCGTTCAGTCGTACTGCTCGTATCGGAATTCGTATGTATGTCGAATGTGTCGTTTTTCTCGTTTCGTACAATCTATTCTCATATTTCCATGATAAACAGATCGTCAATTAGGAAGTAGACAAGACGCTCATAAAAAGACATGCGTTGATCTGCTTGCAATCAAGCCCAGGGTGCGCGTCATGGCTTGAACCATAGGGATTTCATCAAGTGGACTGCACCCGGGCAAAGCAGAATGATCGCCTCGTTCCAATCAGTTATTTGTCATTGTCGTTCGTAAATGTGTGTGTTCATGCTGGGCTGCCCCATGGGAAAAAAAAGTATATCTAAAACAGTTCCGACGAAAAAATCATTGATAATCATGGACTTGAGCCGCGAAAGTAAAGCCATAAAAAAAATTCAAAAATAATTTAGATAGAGAGGATTATCGCAGGCAAAGCCAAGGGGTGGAAATAACATGAACAAAGAGGTGGAAACAAAAATAACAGTAACATTCTCTCTTTGGAGGAGGGAGTTTTTTCTTCTTCTTCTTGGAGTCATCTCGTCGTCCATCATTGGAATCGTTATAATAATAACAAGCGTCCCGGTATGGGTCACGGCCTTCGTGTTTCAAATTACAATTGTCGTAAGCATTGATCTCCTCGCTCCAAAAATGTCTTCTGCGATATAAAATTTTTTTCTCATCTTCTCGGAAGCGTCCGCACCTGTATGCACGTTTGCCCATATGCGTTCTTAAATCATGATTTGACTCCATAATATTGTTTTTTATTCTCCTACTCAACGATGATCTCTACCCCAGATCCTGATCGAAGTTCGTCGCTACCACGCGTTTGGTGTCCATTCTGGCGCCGAAATCCTGGGCCTCGTTCGGGTGCGGGCCCGCGAGGCTGTCTCATAGGAAGTCTTTCTTGTGACTGGTTATCAAAGCCCACCCCAATAGATCGGTTACTACCGATCGCTCCCGCCGACGCGCCTTGACTATCCTGTTCCCAAGAAAACATTCCACGCAATCGCCGGGGACTACCCGTAGGGCCGCCGAGACTCGTGCCGAGAGACAAGCCGCCAAGACTGTTGACAAGAAGTCCATCGTCTCGCTGAAGACCAAGAGAGGTACCCGAGGGTGTGGGAGTCAGAGTTGGTGTATTAGAAGTCCCACTTGCCGCACCATCGTATTGATGTTGAAGACGTGCTCCGTTATTTTGCAGAGTAGCAGGAAAGCTAGCGGACGACGGCACAGGAGACGGCGTATACGAACGTAGATCTGCAAAGGACTTGGCTGCACGCAAATTCTGGGGGTTTCCGAATCCACCGGGAGATTCCATCACACCAAGAAAACCCGATGTCTGTCCACGCATAGTACTGAACGCGCCAGGCCCATCACCTCGAGATTCACTAAAATCAATAGTGGCAGCGCGATTGAGCCCTCGACGCGAGGCTTCAGCGGCGTGTACAGTCGCGGGGATCGAGGATAGAGGCGGGCTGACGTTCGAGCCTGGCGGCGCACGGAAGACGTGTACTTGACGTTGATCTCCGGTTCCACGTGATGCGTGGCTCAATCCCATATTGTGAGCCAGGGTGTGGACAGTGCGACGCTGCACGGGAGTCAGGTTCGACGGGAATATGAGTGCCTCGCGGCTCATATCTTCCTTGAAGAGGAGCATTTGAGAGTAGAATTGGAGTGTTTGGCTGTCGTTGAGATCAACATCTAAGAAAGAATTAGTTTTCAATCCGCGTTTTCGTTTATTACTTATCACACGGGAGGGCTTAAAATATACCAAGCTTTGGTCCGCGTTGAGATACAGGTGAAGGAGATGTGGCAGGAATGTGCGATGCCAAAGAAGACATGGAACTTTGTGTTTGCAACTGAGACGAAGCGATTGGTCTGTGTTGCTCTTCCAACTGTCCACGACGCTCCCTCTTCTCTCGTTCGATGCGTTCCCGTTCCTGAAGGGGGAGCATCTTTTTGTATTCAACGCGCAATTTCCGGCCCTGTAACTCGAAATGGTTGAGCATATCGATCACTGCGGCAGTCTCTTCGGCAGATGTGAAATTGGCAAAGGCAAGTCCACGAAAGACGCCGTTGTCGAAGTGGTAATTAAAAGCATACGGAAGAGGTAGATTCATTTCAGTCATTAGTTGCACGAGCTGTTCTTTCTTCACCGCAAACGGGATATTCTTTATGACAATCGCCGTTGGAATGAGCTCGTCGTCGCCGTCTTGGCTGGGGGAGGACTGCATTTGTGCACCGACTAGCGGACCAGGAGCCAAGCCAGCCAAGGAAGGAGGAACGCCGGGTTGTTGGTCGAGCCAAGGCTATAGTAATATTAGCAGATGGATTCAGCGTACGAAACGAAGAGAATAGTGTACCGTTGGGAGCCCAGTCCTGCCCCGAGGAGGCTTCATTCTACCGGTGGCGGAGCCGAGGCCAGCCAGAGAATGGCCACCGGCGAATCCATTGGGGTTCCAAGTTTGCGAGCCAGAGATTTCGTAAGCATAGTTAGGGGCGCCTTGCAGTGGGTTGAGGCGATCGATTCGAGACGTATCGTATCTTGCCAGAGGGTCATCGTAAGGGTTGGTGGGCATCGGGCCGTACGCGTCAAACTGGCGTGACGGCTGTCGGTGGAGTGTCTGTGGATGGCGTTGCGATCCTGGTGATCGCGAAGCAGAATTATCGTGATACATGATGGGCGGTTTGATTTCACGATTGTCTGAACGATATGACAGTTGAGTTGTAGAGAAGGTGAGACGAGAAGACGAGATCTAAACAATTTTCGCTTTAAACGATCATGGGCGCGCAGAATACCACAAGTAAATGAGTACCAGACGCTGCCACCAATATTCCGAGTCACGAGCGAACGAGGCTCAACAGTTTCTTGAGACGAAGCCTTGGAAAGTCGGGAGCCGGAATGAGTTGTGAGAAAATGAAGCCGGGAGTGGATCGACGTTCTCGAGTCAGAAAGATCGCGAGCGGTTAACGGATGCCAAAAAATCCCGCTCCCAAGAAATACGAGGCCAGTTTTAAATATCGCACAGACGAGGACGTTATACGACAGGATTCGAACGGGACGAATTAATGGTAACAGAAATATTCAAAAAGGGAACAAACACGCTCAAGGGTATGTGTGATTGGATTTGTCCCTCGTCTGATGAGGGTTTTTTTTCTCTCTCTCTTTTCGTAGTGGGAGTGGATCGAATATTAGCGGCGAGACGGTGAGAGGTTAGGAGGAAGGGAGGAAAAGAGAAAAGGAAGAGGAGGAGAAAGAAATATTCTCGACGTCTCAGGGCATGGATGATAGATAAAAGGAGAATAGGATAGGGTGACGGTGGAGAGGGAGGATGAAGAGAGAGAAGAAGGGAAAAAAAAATAGGGATGGAAGATGAGGATGAGGATGAGGATGAGGACGAAGGTGGATGGAGATGGGGATGGGGGGGGGAAGGAGCGAGTGAGGGAAACGAAAGACAAGGAGAGCAGGAGCAGTAGTAAGAGGAAGGGGCGAGGGGACGGAAGAGTTAGTTAGTTAGCGTAGGGGAGGTAAGGCAAGAGCGAAAGAGACAGAGAGAGGAAAGGAAAAGGGAAAAGGGAAAAGGGAAAGAGCGACTAACTTGCTAGCAGTGAAAAGGAAAGTGAAAGGCGGTGGGTGTCGGCACTAGGGAAGGAAGGCGCTGTGGGGGGGTTTGTTTTGGGCGTGTTTGGTGCCTCAGGAGGAGATCTTCTTTCTCCTTGTTCTTACTATCTCTACTATTTTTTCTACCTGCTTAATACTATCATCTCCTTGACAGCATCATCTATGAACTGACTATTGATACTAGTGTGCCACCAGTCTGGTATCTTATACCTCTAAATTATACAGCCTCCTCCATGTGGCATAATAATAACATCTCGGCACAGACACAATCTACCCATGGGTGGCATAGTTGTCGGGTCCTGCGCGCGGGGTGGCCGCATTACGCTTGGATGGTGACATGACAATACATTAACCTGAATATCTCAAGCTGATCACCAATGGACAATAGTTACTACTCGATATCTTTGAGCTTTGACCAGCTGCCCGCCACCTACGGGATCCGCTGAGCTCTGGGTTCCTAGCACGGGCACGGCCTCAGTCGGATGTCGTACGATGGTGGCCTTGCCACGATTGGACTGCAACCTCGCAATGGTCGAGCGTTTTTGTGCGGGTTTAGGGAGTATGTGATCATCAAAGTCCTGGACAGTCGTTAATTTCTGTTACGACTTCATCATTCCCACCATCTTCAAGGTTTGTTCCGCGAACTCAAGATCTAAAGGACGATGATGAATAGATGTGGGTATCGAAATGATGCACACGGTGGGTAATTCACTAATTATAATTAATTATTATTAGCAGCCCTTGTCCGGAAACCTGGGATCGTGGCCCGCCCCGTTGCAAGCGCCCGTCCGGTACCTAGGTAGAACGCTACGGTACCGTACCTTTTAGGCGGTCCTAGCCGCTCCATAGCCTTCACTCCTGAGTCCTGACTCCTGAGCTACTTAGCTTTTGATGACACAATGAAAGCTCCTGGTAGCTAAGTTATTTAATTACCCCTGGAATGAAAATGGGTCTTAAACGGTGGTCTTAAACGGTGGTCCTTTCGCTAGTCCAGCTTCTGCAGACTGTCGATGGAATGGATCGTGGGCCAGATTTACCCCTGTCCTTGGAAATTCTGGAATGAGAGACAGCTTCAGCGGCAGCTCAAAAATATGGATCGTCCCAGTTTCAAGTTTATGGCCAGTGGGTTCGCTCCTCCTTTTTGTTTGTTTATCAATCTTGTTATTGCTCCTTTTTCAAAAATATCCGTGAAGATGGAACTGCGCTGCCATTCTGGAGACTTCATTCCATATGCGGAAGATTAACCATGAATCTGAGAGGATTTTCTTTCGAAGTGAGGACACTGTCTTGTGTCACCCTCGTAAGCCACCCACATCTACTATTCGCGATTCGAAAATTTCAGATACAAATAGCAAAAAAGAATCCGCGATGTTGACTCAGAACGAGACAATGGCACATATCCATCCTTCTCCAGGTGAATTTCAGGGTCCGTACAACAACCAAGGTTTCACGGCAAGGCCAGCATACACGAGCCGACATAATTATATCTTTTCTTGTAGCACGAGAGTCCACGGCATTTAGTGCTGCGAAGAGGTCTCGTGATCTTGCGGGCCATGTGTATTCATTGCTAGCTTCTGACCATATTTTAGTGCACTGTTGGTACATCTCTCCACATCCTTTCTGGCTCATACCATCGGGACCACAGTAACGGGGTTTAGCCCATAGATATATTAAACCCAACTACTCTCAAATTTGACAATGACCAATACAGCCCTCTGGGACATCTTTGGAGCAAGATTCGAGTCAGCTGTCTGTCTACGATCCTAGAGGGTAGTCATGGGACTGGCCGCGGATTCATATGCAAAGCTCTGATTGTAAATATTTAGAAAGACTGATGATGATGACAAAAGCTCTCGGTGACATCAACGCTAAGGTGGGAGTCCGGATTTCGGATTAACTCGTTAACCGTTGTAGTATTCATCAACTTAATTATTTGACGTCTCCCGGGTCTTTAAATTATTAATGCGTACCTAGGTAGACGTTAATTGAGTAATCTGCTCGTTGTTCCATCTCCAACGTCTCGGCAATATCTTCCATTCACTCTCGCGGACTCCAATATTGAAACAAAAAGAATAAGAAGAATGTCAGCGACACGTCACTTACTGCGCTCTCACGGTCTTGCCCCTCAGACTCAACTGCCAACTCTTGTTTACGGCACAGCCTGGAAAAAAGAACGTACAACGGAGCTGGTATATACAGCGATACGATCTGGATTTCGCGCTATAGATACTGCAGCACAACCAAAGCACTATCGCGAAGATCTGGTCGGAGAAGGCATTAGACGGGCTGTAAGCGAGGGCCTGGTGAAGCGCGAAGATATCTACGTGAGTCTCTTCCAAGATTTTAAATATATCTACGGCATGCCTCAGCGAGACGTAATAATCGCTAATAACTTCAACAGATTCAAACCAAATACACTCCAGTACAGTCACAAAATCCGAGGGATATGCCTTACGATGCAAATCTTAGCATAAAAGATCAAGTCAGGGCTTCAATTCACTCGTCCCTCAAGAATCTGCAAATTCCTAGCAGTGTTTCTGGCTCGGGTACAAAGGAGCAGTATATCGATACATTAGTATTTCACACTCCTCTGTCCTCCATTGAAGCGACGGTCGAAGCATGGAATACCGCTGAAAGTTTCGTGCCGGAGTTCATAGGAAACCTAGGAATATCGAATTGCTCTTTCGAGATTTTAAACGCGCTGTTCGACTCCCCCAATGTCAGGATTAAGCCGTCGGTGGTCCAGAATCGGTTCTATGCCGACACCGAATACGACGTTGAAGTGCGCGCGTTTGCTCGCAAGAATGGTATTATCTATCAGTCGTTCTGGACGCTGACGGCCAATCCAGAACTTGCAAAGAGTGAACCTGTGCAGCAGCTCGCGCAAAAGGCAGATCTTAGTACTGCTGCTGCCCTGTATTCTCTCGTGATTAGTCTGGGAAATGTTTCGGTCTTGGACGGAACTAAGAACGAAGCCCACATGAAAGAGGATCTAGAATTGTTCACGAAGATTGGGTCGTTCAGTGACGGGAATCCACAAGAATGGCAAGACTTGCTCCGCAGTTTCAAGAGTCTCATCGGCGAGTCAACTTGAATCCAACAGTATGTAATATTATGGCTCATTTTGGTAGTAAACTCGCTTAAATACAAAAAACTTATGGTCCTGTGCCTTCTCGTATATTGTTTCTCCTTAGCGTTGCCACGCCCCTGGAAAGTTATCGGCCATATAAGCAATTGCCTCAGCACGGAAGGTATCAGGTTCAATGTATGCCAGACCGGTAACGTTGACATTAAATGCTATATTTGACGGGTTTGATCCCCCGTAGACAGGCCACTGTAATCCTTGCTGGTTGATTCCCTTCTTGCTACTAAATGCATTGTTGTTCGGGTCCAGATCATGTACGAAGCTGATCCATGCCGTGGCCATTATGGAGGCTAGCTCCGTAAAAGTCTCCGGCTCGTCGGCAAATGGATCCTCAGCCACGGCGGTGTCGTATCCAAGACCTTGTGTGTTATCGAAGACGAACGCGACTTCCTGGAAGTGACAGCTTCCAATAGATGCGGGGACACCATGCACGAGCACATCAAAATGATACGAATACGCGGGCACACTGTATCGCGCCCATGCTTCGGTAGCAATTCTCCGACCCGTGTGCATGGCCAAGTCACCTCCGTACGCAGCCGAGCGTTTCCATTGTTGTCCAAGAGGTGATCCTGGAGGGGGCCGGCCCTGGAGAGTAGACGGTATGCCGAGTGCAGGAATATCCGGGTATAGCTCAGCAACTTTTTCGATCTCCGATTCAGTTAGTGCTGGTGCCTCGACCAATAGCGACTGTTTGAACTGCTCGGTAGTATTGATACCGGCGATCCCAAAGGAGGTGCCTTCGTCAAAGTTTGTGCCTATCAAGAACGGCACTTTGACGAATTTACCGGATTTGGTCGCTATTGTGGCTGATTCGGTGATGATGTCGCCGTCTATAACAAGTGCGGCCGCAGCAGTGACATCGCTAGAATTGAAGATATTGCTGAGTTGTTCGGTGGGTATGCCGCGTAGACAGTTCAAGGTATCCGAAGATCCCTGACAGCCAGCCAACTGGACAATCTTCTGATAGTTGGGCTCCCAGGTCGAGGCATTGGCGTAGGGAGCGAACGGCCATGTTCCTCCTGACTCGGCAATGGCGCCTCGGAAAAGACCATCGTCCCGACCTCCAAAGGCAAGGAGATGCGTACCCACGGAGGCACCACCAGCAGATTCTCCATGTATAGTGACTTTCTGCGGGTCGCCTCCAAAAGCAGCAATATTCTCCTGGACCCAATGCAGTGCGAGACGCTGATCACGAATTCCAAGGTTGCCCACGCCAGCTTTGGCGACTTCTTCTCCCCACAGAAATCCCCAACCGGACAACCTATAATTCACACTCACTCCGATGATGGGTTTGCCAATCTCGACAGACCGCTGGACTAAGAATGACTGGTTGTATCTGGGATCTCTACTTCCACCTTCAAAGAACCCACCACCGTGGATCCAGAATATGACCGGTAGCTTTTCATTCGGGGGGATATTGCTGGGTCGAACGACATTGATCGTTAGACAGTCTTCACTAACGTCGTTGCCGAGAACCCATTGGTCACTGCCATATCCAATACATTCGGGACTGTATTGAGTTGCGTTTCTGGCCCCAGTCCATGATTCGTTGAGGGACTGTGGCAGCTGTAGCCGGAGAGGCCCTAAAGGTGGTTGTGTATAGGGCATACCCAGGAAAAAGTCCTGGTTGTAGTGGGAATTATGGACCCCATAGTAGCTACCGTTCTTCACAGTCACAACAGGTGCCCCTGACGGGACACTACTTGTCTCGATGGGGCTCCGCCGGCCAACCACTGCTGCGGACACCGGGAGGAAGATGACCGACGTCGAGAGAAACAGCAGGCTGCTGGTGAGTAGTTTGACCACCATTCTGAATTTCTCAAAAGACTAGTCCCTGCAGAGGCGATGATTGTCTTTGACAATTGGCCTTGGGATTCTGGTAACCCATCCGAGGGCAGTGAAGGATACATTTATACCCAAGTAATAAACCTTGCAACCCATCTGACATCTCTTCTCCCCGCTTGTTTGCAAATTAATTCCCCGCACTGTTGAGCACAAGCAGGTGATACTCGACGTCCTTTGTCACTTATGTCGAAGAGTTATTTACCCGATGAAAAATGACCTGATCTGCCCTTTCTTGGGAGTTGGCAACCTTGACTACGTATGCCAAAAGCCAAAGTAGGAAATCCATCGCCGACGGCCGTTGAAGAATTGAAGCCCTAAGAAACTGCCTAATTTGGTAATCCCCGCGATTTCTCATTGCCGTTTGGCCGATCAATACCTTGGACACAGATTCGCAGAGCCTGACACTGGGGCTGGCTCTGTCTCTCCACATTTCGGTCAGTATTAGTTGCAGGTGTGGTGAAAGTCAAAATGTTCCTAGCGTTGTCGATCTGATCTTGCGCTGTTCTAAAACTTGATTCATGGTGATATAACAGCCTTGGTTATTGGCGTTACAATTCGGTTCGGCAATTCCGCGAGATTACCTGCGCCAGTTATGACGCTTTTTCTTTCATATTTCTCCGCTCATGATACCTTATCCTTCTTGTATCGGATAGCATTCACGGCACTTGAATTGGAAATAATATTGCCCCATTGCCGTCAAGAACTTGTCAAATGAGATCGGTAATTGCATTGAATATGTCTTCACGATGGCCACCCCAGATTGACATGGTGCTCCGGTGGGGACCCCATACATGTAGCGCATAAGTTATGCCCGGCAGACAAATTTGACTGCCGAGTAGCAGCCTGATCCTGGCTGTCACGGAAATCGAGAAAATCGCTGGACTGACTGAATATGCAGTAACTCCATAGCTTCAGTATAAGATTCACCGAACAGAACGAACGGGCTGGCAGGATTCACACAAAAGATCCATTGCCGCGATGAAAAGGGAGCTTTCGACTTTGAAAGGCTGTTTGGACGCAAGCCGAGGGGAGTACTCGATTGTTCAAAGAATTCAAGTTCGCCTGACCTTAATTTGATCGACTTGCCTTTGCCTTTGGAGATCCTCCTCTATCAAAATACGAATATACGACGAGTATTATCGTCATTTGTGAGCGAGATGAGGAAAATAAAGATAATAATCTGACATGCTGAGGTAATGAGTAGGTTAACTAATTTCGGTTTAGCCGGCTGATTGTCCTTCGGTACGATTAGTCATACGCTTAATGCTTACTAAGTTTATAAGGTCTAACTACTTCCGGCTAGGCGTGGGGCTCTCCGGTTAGTCAGCCTCTTGGTCGATAACTTAAGCAAATCAAGCTAGTCCGCTTCGGGAAGTCTTCAAAATCGCGATTCTGGCATCAACTTCTTCCTTGTGTTTTGGAACAGGCCATCTCTACGAAGAGATTCGAGATATATTATTTATAGCAAGATAGAGACAAACATGAAGTTCATTATTTTTCATTTTGATATGTATTTGTTGACTGTTAGGACTGTCGAGGTTGAAAATGGTTCTGCTGACTAAGATATCACGTGAATGGACGTCTCGCTAGGCAGTCGGCGCAAACGGGCTGACCTAAGCTACTAACTAAACAAGCTGGGGCGGGATGAAGTCAGACGGTGTCTGGAAAGAAAGAACCAGCATAAAATTCCTCTATCCAACCCATTTCATCCACTTCAACTACCCAGTTGGCCATTCTCTATATTTGTTGTCGCTCTTTGGCATCAATTGCAACTGCAGGAGCAGCGACATTCAAATTGCGCGGTTTCGCCACTTTCAGATCTATCATCAACCCGCAGTCGCAGTCCAAGCTGCAACGAAATCCAGACAGATCAATATATTCGTCCTGCTGCAGTGTTATGCTGTAAACCATATCTCTGTGGTATAACTACCGCTTTATCGGCCAGATCTACTCTTCTGATATCTCCAGAAATATTCCAGAAACATCCCTCCGGCGAATTTCATCCTCTATTGATCGGATCGTAGACTATTGTGCCATGTCGCTCTTCTCCGTTCAATAGTTCGACGAGTCCTATTGAAGACTCTGCCAACGATTCACGACTTTATGCGCTTTTCCCCTCCACCAAGGATTGTTAATCCGCAACAATCGGCTTGAGAATTCGAAATTTCTCGTGCGCTATCACTGTACATTTGCCGGTATCATCTTGAAACGCAATTATCTTTGTCGCCACAGACGACCAAACGACAGCAAAGACGACCGTCCGAGAGTGACATTTCTGGACTTCGACCGAACGAAAAACAAGCCAGACTGAAGGCTCCATCCCAGAATTCCAGCAGTATGGCTTCCCAAGGCGTCCCGTCACGCAAGCGTCCTGCTCCAGGAGCCTCACCTGTCGTGCATGCACCGATCGGGCAAATCCCAAGTTACACAACCACGTCGAATCAACTATCTGACGATCAATTTCTTCAATGGGGTCAAGATCCCCGGGGTGCCGCTGCTGCTACTATGGCACCGCAGTCTTTTCCTGTTGATACGACTACATTCAATCCCGTGTCGTATCCAACTGCGAACCAAGATCTGCCTCAGCCCCAAAACTCAACTTCAAATCAACTGACCAGAAGACCTATGACTCAGCTGATGAATCGGAACCGCTCTTCTGAACAATCTTCTGTTACAAACGCCCCGGAGACCGGCGATGGATGGGGAGAGAGCTTGGCGGAACTAGAGCAGCGCGCGTTGGTCGCAAAGAGAGAGGCTCAAGCAAAACGGAAACAGATACCCCCGTTTGTGCAAAAATTGAGAAGGTATGCCCGTTTTATGCTTTATACAAGAATTTATCAGGTTCATGTTAGGTTCACTGACTGCTGCGATCCAGTTTTCTTGACGAGCCACAATACGCCGATTTTATTCGGTGGTCGGATGACGGCAATTCATTCATTGTCTTAGATGAAGATGAATTTGCGCGTAGATTGATACCCGAACTCTTCAAACACAACAAATACGCATCTTTTGTTCGCCAGCTGAATATGTATGGGTTTCACAAGAAAGTTGGCCTCTCAGATAATTCAATGCGGGCCAGTGAAAGGAAGAATAAAAGTCCAAGCGAATACGCCAACCCGTATTTCAAACGCGGCCATCCTGATCTTCTTTGGCTGATCCAAAAGCCGAAAAATACTCCTGGTCAAAGCGGGAAAGGTGGGAAAGGGTCTAAAATCAAGACCGAGGAAGCCGACGATCACGAGCTTGACGAATACGTTGAGGATATCGGTCGTGACGATCGTCCTCGAAACAATGGTCAACTTGCCATTACTAGTGGGCCAGATGTTATGCCAAATGATCAACTGGCCGGTGTGTATCGTGAACTGCAGACCATTCGCCAGCAACAACAGATAATATCCAGCACAATCTCAAAATTACGTCGAGAGCATGAGCAATTGTACGCGCAGGCCGCTAACTTTCAAGAACAACACAGTCGTCATGAGAATTCCATCAACGCAATTCTGACTTTTCTTGCCACTGTATATAATCGCAGCCTGCAAGGTCACGAGAGCCCGCAAAATATCGTCAATTCGTTCTCTGGAATCATCTCCCAGGATCCCAGCAATGTTGTTGACGTCGGAGACAATTTCGCTTTGAGCACTCTGGGCGGTGAACATAGCTCAGGGACTCCCAGGTTCAAGAAACAGCCCTTACTCTTGAAGGCCCCTCCACAAGTGGGTGCAATTAATGATCGCGCGGCTACGTTGTCTCCGTCTATCAGCAATTACGACACGTCGTCCAGCCGAAAGTATTCTCGTCAAAGCACTACACCATCGCATACCATCGAAGAAGTTCAAGATGTCACCAGTCCCCTGGCAAGTGAATCAGTGCGGTCCTCGCAGGATCAGCGAAAACCTCAGCGCGACATCATGTCGATGATTCAGCTGTCGAATGCAGCTAATGGGACTCCAACAACTTTTGCCGACTTCCCCAACATTATCAACTCGCTTGAGACATCCGGTGGCAACACAGCACTGACACCCAAGCAACGAGCAGATATGTTGCGGCAGATAGCTCGTGACACGACTGTCAGCGATCCCAGCATTGCATCTTCCAACAACGCTCTCATCACTCCTACTCCACCACCCATGCCAGAAAATTACTCTGCACAACTTGCAAACACCCGCAATGAAATCGATAATCTCATGAAAATGCAAGCGGAGCAAGATCGATCTGTGCAGAACCTTACCAATCTGCTACAACCACTGAGTCCGACGGGCCAGATACCAGGTCTTCAGGACGGCAATGTACCACCTCCACCACTTGATCTCGATCAGATATTCAACAGTCATGATTATTTCACAGACTACACCGATTTTGAGAACAAGGGGAATTTTGAAGTAGGGGATACCTCGACAGGAGCCCCCTCTCAACCCTACCGATCAAATGCTGAAGATCGAACAAACAACGACGATCTTTTCAACTTTGATAACTTGGAGGGCAACGATGCTGTAGAGGGAGATCTATTTGGCGACAACCCTAGGACATCCGCGGCGGACACCAGCTACTTTGGAAATTTCGACGAGTACGGCAAGCCCGGGTTCAACGCTGACGATGTTAGCGTTCGGGGTACGAACGGCGGCAACGATGGCGGAGGTGGCGGCCACAAATCCAACAATGTTGCTTCGACATCAGAGCCAGGACGGATAATTGAGACTCTGACGGACAGCGAATCTACTAGTCCCGCGAATACAGTGGATGAGAACCTTCAAGGGGGGAACGCAGCCAATATAGTCGATGTAAATATACAAAGTCCCAAACGACGGCGGAAGGCCTAATTGGTCTCTGAACGTGCTGCCTACTGGAAGATGAAGTTATAAATTGCCATATAGCTAATCATGCATGAACTGATTCTAATGATAATCGAGATCTATGTGTAGAATGTTGGCCAGGTACTGAATTGAAGCCGTAAATTATTCAAGTACTGGGGCCTTAATTAGAAAACCATCCATTGAGATTGGACCCATCCGAATACTGTTCACTAGGTAAATTTGAAGGATTAGATTGAAAAAGTAAACGTCCAATTCCATCTATGGGGCTAAGAGTTGTTGATAAACTTGGACTACAAGCACGATCCAAATAGCCCGCCCATCTTACAACCTTGGAAGAATGCATATTTGAGTCGTGGAAACAAATTCGCTTGCTATCATAATGCTAACAGACCAAAAAAACATTGAAGTCGTTGGCGGGCATTCAGACCTCGAGACTCCAACTACAACTGAGATTCAGACAAAAAAATCTCTACATGACGATGCAATCTTTATCTCTAGAACTTTGCGGTCTGCGGTCTGGAACGCTTTGTAATGGTTGCCTTCGACCGGTTGCGTTTGTGGACGTGCCGGGGAATTGTCCCCTATAGGTATTTGAGTCCATATTCGGTCCGTAAACATTGTTGTTACCTTGCTGGTGCTGTTGACCACGAGGAGGATATCTAGGAGCTGTCTCTGCTGCTTTATTGCGAGCTACCTGGTCATAAGAAGGTGGCGGTGCATCGTCTGCCAAGTCGTCGTCGTTGTTGTTATTCCCATTGTGCGCATCTTGGGGGATGTTGTGCGCCGGATTGCTTTCGTTGTTGGTAGGAGTGAACCGTAGAGAAGACGAGGATATAGATGAATTATGATTACGTGCACGGCTCGATGTTACTGAGCTCGTGGACTGTGAGTAATCATGTGCTGGTGTCGAATTCCGACCCCCGGAGTTTGAGGTGGAGATGGGTCCTCTCGAAGAATCGGAGCGATTGCGATTGGCAGGTTGACGTTCTTGGCGCTGCTGTTGCTCTTCTTCTTGGAATTGCAGGGAAAGAGCATATGCGTAATCTGCATCTTCTTGCTCAGTCGAGGTTTGCGAAGGGATATCCGCTACCGGCTCGTTTCGGCTTGTTGTTCGCGGTGGAACAGATGGGCCATGGCCGACTGGCCGGAAATCTCCTGAATAGTACTCGGTGTTGGCCCCTGTGATGTCCACAAGGGACTCCCAGACAACTTCTGCATGATCAGCATAGCCGGCGTCTGTCACCAAGGTAAAGAGCTGCTCTGATTGCGGGTGTTTGTAGAGTGTTGAGAAGTGGTCGTTTCGGAAGAGGATTGATATCGACCCCGGTGGAAGACTTTTGCTCAGGTGGTCGAGGCCGAATCCTGTTAATTGAGTAGTGTTCTCAAAGTTTACGAATTGATCAATAAGCTGAATGTCGTTTAAAAGACGTTCTTCGTCGAAGGTTAAGGGTTCCCCGGCGTGGAGAACGCGGTCTTCTAGTTCTTCTCGACGGAAGTGTAGAAGCTGTATATCCTCGTAATATTGCGCGGTTCGAATCAAAGCGTCATGAACTTTGCTTGTAGGTTCGGCTAACCACCCATGCACCAACGGGACCTTGAATGAATCGTACAGTTGAATGTCTCTATTCTCGAAGAAAGAGCCATGCGTTGTTGTGGAAGTAAGCGTTAGACGAGGATTGACATTCATGCCGGTATGGAGCATGGTAAGAAACCGGCTGAGAGCCTCAATATCGGGGAGCTCCTCACTTGAGTACGTAACCAATTCGTCGAACAACGCTTGGATAAGTAAACCAAGGGAGATGTGCTCGCGAGTCTGCATCGCCCTGACTATTGGGGGTTGTGCCTGCCTGTCGGAACGCATGACAAGACCATTCACCAGAGCTAGAAGAGGACAGGGCCCGTTTTTGCTCTGTACAAGAACAGGTGATTCGCGTAGTTGGCCAGTATGGTCGGTCCAGTTGATGTGTCGAATTGCGTAGGTTTCAGCTTGTTTTGCCTGGAAACTTTTCAGTTCAGCTTCAGACATCTCAGGTAGAGGCTCTTGAATAGTAGAATCGGGGATTGAGGACTGAGGATGGCCTGTGTTCTGTATCTGTAAACTGGGCCGCTCTTCACCAGACCATGGATTTGTCTCTGCGTTGGTGGGCGTGGTCTCAAGATCTATAAGAGGCGGGGACGATGAAGCCTTTGGCATATGTGATGTTGTCAAGGAATCGGAGACTTGAGCTGTCTCCGTGCCGGAGAGTGAAAGTTCTTGCCACTGATTTTTCAAATCCCAGTCTTCACCTTGATCTAGATTGTATGCATTGGCCTGTTCATGGTCCTCGCGAAGCGTCTTGGTCGCGCCGGGTGGGCCAGGGATCTGTGTAACCTCCGTGGAAGGGTGTGTTGCAGTCTCTGCGCCTTGCTGGGAATTGGAGTTGTTCCAGGGATCTTCCGCCTGATCGAAGAGCGACAGACGCGCTGTCATGGGAATGAATCCGGAAGCTGCTTAGGAGTAAGCGATGATGGACATAGCCAACAGGAATACGAATATGCTTACTTTGACTGTTTCTTTCATGGCCGTCATCGGGACTAAGGCTCGACATTGCAGAATTTTGTTCCGTGCGATCATGGGTAGGGTCTTGTTTACTATTATCGTCCCAAGGGTTGGGGCTGGGATTTCGGGCTCGTAAGAAAGGATTGTTGGACCGTAACCGTTGCGGAGATGACCCCAAGGCAGCCTCTTCTGCCGACGAAAAGTTCCATACACCATCCTCACTAGTAGTCATACTCGAGCCCGTATTTTGATAAGTTGCCGTCTTAGCCGGAGTTTCTTGTCCTCGTTCCAATGTCCGTGATGACGGTGCTGGCAGGGGAGTCATTCCCGCGGGTCGCTCGACCAGCTCATCCTCCCACGGACTATGACTCATGACAGGCGACTTTTGCGCTTCCTCAAGAGGCCTGAGATCGAATGCCGGGGAGGTTCGGAGGTCGGGAGAATATATGGATTCCGTATCAAGCTCCCAGCTATCCTTGCGAGGTGGATGATGGGAATTTGCAGAACGCGGAGACGTAGAGCTTCGTGATACAGGCGACTTAGGCTCCGAGCCGGTTCTGGCTCGAGGCGGAAGTTGAATTCCAGGCGGAGGGCTCTTTCGAAGCACCATGAGCACGATATGAAATGATTTTGTTTCTTATTTTGGATCAGAATGCAGTGCTGACTCTTCGTATGAGGATGTCGTTATCCGACCATCGACATGGGCAAGAAATGCGTCTCAACACTGATGAGAATCGTCTCTTTTCATTCCGATTGATTTCGGTGGCGATAATTAAAAACTGAGCCTCTTGTCGGAGATTCGTACGAGATTATGCGTCTTGATGCGTCTTCGGTATAAGTGTCGAAGCTCTATGCGAGAAGCGTAATATGCAGTCTTCAAGTGTGGATATGGAAAGACGACTCAGATAAAAACATAACAGATGTAGTATCAAAAAGATGAAGCACCTTAGAAACAAAGCAGCGTCTCAATAAAGGCATAGGCTGCCATGTTTGTTTGTTATTTGTTATTTCTTGGATCGGCACAGATCCAAGGCTGACAAGAAGAGGCGAAGTATCAAGGAAGCTAAGCAGTGGCAGTAAAGGTAAGCAGGAGCACTAGTTATTAGTTATTGCTAAGACGATGTCATAACGCGGGGGAAACGGAGACTCTGTGGCTTAGGCAATCGTGTTACCAGTAATTACGAGTAAATGACTGACAAAAGAGGAGATCAGTATGTAAAGAGATAAGCAATACCGTCTCGTATTGTAAAGCTTATCAGGAGCGGAATAACTACAAGCTCCGACGTAGCCAGCCGCGGCGTCCAATCAAAGAGCGCAATTAATTCGACATTTTTCTTTTTTCTCGCGAACTACAAGAAATTCCAAGCTGCATTTTGATGATCATTCTGCTACACCGACATTCGTCAGGCGATTCGCGCGCAAGATGGACTCTGTCGTTCAGCCAGATCAGTATGTGGCTGTCCGATTGCCCTCTGATATGTACAAGCTGGTGAAGGTGAAGCCCGATACGTGAGTCTCGAGAAACCCGATGTCAAAACTTGCTGATGGCTTATGTCGTGATGTGTGCTATAGAACAGTGCTCCTTGGTAAATACGGCAGCTTTTATACCAACCAGATCCTCGGTCGACCCTATCATTTGACGTACGAGCTGCTGAATGAACCGGAAGAAGATGGGCATAATCTGCGCGTCGTTCCTGCCGCCGAGCTTCATGCCGAAGCTCTGATTAGTGAAGGTTCCGCCGAGATGGATGGCATATTCGAAGAGGCAGACTCGGGAAATGCAGATACATCGGCGCTCCGGCGGTCGAATCGCGACGTCAATGACGACGGGTCAGCACAGATGCTGACGTTGGAAGAAATTGAAGAATTAAAACAAAACACCACAGGCGCAGGGAGAGAAATCATTGAAAAATTGTTGGAGTCACATTCCATGATTGACAAAAAGACGGCCTTCTCGCTTGCAAAATATAAGCTGCGCAAAGAGAAAAAATATCTCAGGAGATTCACCATTGAGCCCTTGGACGTCAATCTTTTGACGGATTACATGCTTGAACAAAAGGAGGCACACAAGGTATTGGAGCTGCGTCACGAATCACTTGCCCTTTTGGGGTGTTGGGGCAATGTCCATCATAGCGGCAACTTGGAAGTTGTCGAGCCGCACAGGAGATATCTGGTGATAGACGATACAGGCGGTCTTGTAGTGGCCGCCATGGCCGAGCGGATGGGAATCCTGTATCCCACGGACGATAAAGGTAGAGATGAGAATGCCGAGGACGATATACAAGATGGATCGAATATGGAAGCAGAGCCGGCCGCAGATATCGCGGCAACAGCAACTCAGACACCTTCCGCGCAACAGGGGGCAAAAGCGCAACAGCAACAACGACAGAAGAAACAACCCATGGCAGCCAACCGCAACACCATCACTGTTATTCATCCTCATGCGCAACCCAATCTCAGCCTCTTAAAATACTTCGGCTACGACGCTGAGGAGCCCGACGAAAACCACCCTTTATACGACCATCTGAAACTAGCTACTTGGCTTCAGGTTCTCGATCCGGAAGCCGACAATATATATTCCGAAAAGCCAGAAGAACTCGATGAAGCTACATTGAAGAGTTACAAACCGCGACAACGAGGCACTTATCATCGAAAATACATGAGATGGACTCGAGTCCGAAGAGTTGTTGACGAAATACGGACGGGCGGGTACGACGGTCTTATAGTAGCAAGTGTGATGGAGCCGGAATCCATACTAAAACATCTTGTCCCTTTGCTTGCCGGCGGCTCACCCGTCGTGGTGTATTCACCGTCGGTGGAGCCGTTGACATTCTTGATGGATCAATATTCGACCTCTCGCCGCTCAGCATACTTGCATAGAAAGGCAGATCTTGGGAAGCAGAGGAAGACTGTCGCCCCTGAAGAAATGGATGTGGACCAGCTGTTAGCGGAATCAAAGCTCTCTACGGAATTCCCTCTCGATCCGACTTTGATTCTGGCCCCTATGCTACAGACATCGCGTGTCCGGGAGTGGCAGGTTCTTCCCGGACGAACGCATCCTCTGATGTCAGGACGAGGCGGCGCAGAGGGTTATATTTTCCACGGAATTCGAGTCATTCCACAAGCGCAGCACGTTCAAGCCCGAGGAGTAGCGACGCGCAAGAAGCGGAAGCTAGATACTAGTGATGTTGGTACTCCAGATGATGCATCAACACCAATCGGTGTATGAGTTTTGTAAAATAGATGCAATTTAGAATCAAGAGACCTTGCTCTCGTGATGCGACATACGACCTTCGCTCTCCTAATGGACTCCTAACGGACCTCGGGAGTTGGTGCAGGATCTGGGATTTGGATTTGGTCATTGTTGTAGAACGGATACTACTATATACATGGACGCAAACAGGATCACATTGGCACTACCAATTACTAGAATCACAAGATACAGCACGTCTATAGACTCTTTCCCATAAACTTTCTCTTTGCGAAACTCAGCCAGAACTATGCGACAGCAAATTAGCACCCAAGACCAATTCGGCGACCTCTAGACGAAAATGCTTACCTTGGAGGGACCTTCACCACCTGGGTATAATCTCGAAAGTAAACGGATCGCAAGTTCCTGTCGGACTTGTGACAGGTATCTATACTGCGAGTCAAAAAAAGCACTTCCCCGAGGTATATGGTAAGATGGGACCTCTGCTTACTGTCGCAATTGCTCAGCGTCTTGTCTGTCGCGTGGGCGCTCGAAAGCTTGGTTGAGGGGAAACGACACGTCGCCAGGAATAGCGAATTGTTCAAGAGCAACGTTGATCAATGCCTGGAGTTGTCAGCATGAAGATATCGCAGACTCGTACAGCCATCCCAATCAATACCTTCTCGGCGTCTCGGGCCGTCATGGTAGATTTCACTTTGCCCAGACACTCGCTCACAAACAAAATACCATAGATCAACATGCGATCAGCGGGACCCTTGATTTCGAAATTGCGGAACAGCACATTGGCACGGAATAACGACAGGATCTCGTCAATGCAGTCGTACGATTCACTATTGGGATCAATATCGATGTCGGACTCTGAAGGCGGAAGCGCGGGGAGGACGTATGCGGGGCCACGAGTGCGAGTGCGCAGAGGGAGGAGGGGGAAGTTCCCTAAATGAATTGGTCAGAGGTCAAAGGATTGATTTGAATGATCCATTTCATCTCCTTCGATGTCTGTATTTGTGAGCGGAAGTCCGGCGCTGCGTACCGATGACCGGGAGGTCTGCCTCATCGAGGAAGATTGAGTGGTATGCCTAGAGTCGAGCATGAGTACGAGTCCGATGTTTGTGCGGCATATTGCCTAGATATGATTTATACATACCGGCATTGTCAAAGTCCAATATGGGAATATAATGCCTGATACAATTCTCAATATGGTTATGGCCTGAAATGAAAGAGCCGGAGATGTTGCTCGAGGTTGTTTGTTCGGGGTGGTGATATCTGACTGATATGACGGAGCTGCACAAGCACATTATTGGTGCCTGGTTGATGCCTGGAAACCAGCTTACACTAGTCTAACTATATTAGGACTAGCTCTTCTTCCCGCCGCGAAGAACCTCTTTACGCGGTTCAGCTACGCTTCAGATCTGAGCTTCATCAAGCAATTTCCACCGCTTGCTAAAGAAATTGCTGCAATCACCACTAGTTGGACCCAATTGACCATCATCCCGGATTTGAGTCGTCTGATACTCCGTCAGATATTAGCATCATGTCGGATTACGATGACGATGTCGATATGGATGGCACCACTAACGGTGCCGCGATAAAATTCAGCTCCGACAACACCAATACCAAGGGGAAGAAGATTATTGCAGATTTACCAGTTGGTGCTGAGGACAATTTACCATGGTTTGTTTTTTCCCCCCTCTTTTTTCAGGCGGGGAAACTGAGAGTGAAACACTGATGTGTATGCAGGGTCGAAAAATATCGACCGAGCTCGCTGGACGAGGTTCATGGACATCAGGATATATTAGCTACCATCAACAGATTCGTCGACTCGCGCGTATGTGTGTTGACATCTTCACGAAATGAGAATCTATTTTATTAACAGCTAATTCTCCAGCGATTACCTCATCTTCTCCTGTACGGACCCCCGGGCACGGGTAAAACGACTACCATTCTTGCGCTGGCACGACGGATATACGGTAGTAAGAATATGCGGCAGATGGTGCTGGAATTAAACGCGTCAGACGACAGAGGCATTGATGTCGTGCGAGACCAAATCAAGACCTTCGCCAGCACAAAACAGATCTTTTCTATAGCCGCACCAGCCGCCAAGGAGAATTCCCTGGGTGCTTTCAAATTAATCATTCTAGACGAAGCGGACGCAATGACTGCGACGGCGCAAATGGCTCTACGAAGAATCATGGAGAAGTACACCTCAAACACGCGATTCTGTATCATTGCAAACTACACGCATAAGCTGTCGCCGGCGTTATTGTCCCGTTGCACCAGATTCCGCTTCAGTCCGCTGAAAGAAGCCGATATACGTTCGTTAGTTGACAAAGTCATCGAGGCGGAGAATGTGCGCATACAACCGGAAGCGATTGAAAGTCTTGTGCGGTTGAGTAAAGGTGATATGCGACGGGCATTGAACGTCCTTCAAGCGTGTCACGCGAGCAGTATGCTGAATTCCCTGAATTTTCTATTCCACTGATTTTTCCAGTACTAACGTGCAATTTCTTTTTCAAGGTATTCCCCTTCCGATGCGCAACGCTCCAAAAGACCAGCCACCCGCCAAGCACGAGCTTATTACTGACGACACTATCTACAACTGTATTGCCGCTCCTCATCCCTCCGATATCCACGAGATAATGACAACTCTCCTTTCTACAAGCGACGTCACATCCTGTCTCAACACCATTAACACGTTGAAACAAAGCAAAGGATTAGCGTTGGCGGATATACTCAGTGCCCTGGGTGAACAATTGCAGACTTTAGAAGTCCCTGCTCAGACCCGGGTCAGTTGGCTAGAGGGATTGGCAGAGGTCGAGTGGCGGTTGTCAGGCGGAGGTAGCGAGCTTGTTCAGACTGGCGGGCTAGTGGGAGTTATCAGAAATGGTTGCGAGTTAATGGGCGATCATAACGGGGCTATGGAATTCTGAAGTCAGAGTGAAGTTGGGAAAAGAAGGACGGGCAGGTTTAAATACTACGAAAGGTATACTTGTATGTTGCAGCATCTCGTCCAAAGAGATAGTAATAGAAAGGTCCATTGCGGTACGGTGGCCTACTAAAATACTCCCCCACAAACAGATATTATGCGTATGTCTCTTGACAAAAAGGCCGTTTCCTCGTAAATGACGCGACATTCCTGCTTCATCATCACGAGATTCAATCTTTTACCCGCGGAGCACGTCCACCCATTCCTCATCGTGGTAAATCGCTCGGTATTCTCGTCGTTTTACTTCTCGGCCGCAGAAGCAACCCCAGCAGACGCAATCATTGACTTCTTCTTGACCAGTCTCAACCCAGCCAACACCATAGCAAGAACCTCCAGACCCAGAACCACTCCCAACGTAACCATAGCACCAATTACACCAGCGACAGCATTGGAGATGCCCGAGCCTTTCTCAGAGGATGAGGATGACGGACTGGAAGAGGGTGAAGAAGAAGAAGCGGTCGAACTGCTGGCGCAGACCCCAGTTGTGTTACCGCAAACCTGGCACCACTGGTCTTGACTTAAGATAGCGAATTTCTGTGTGTTTGTGACAAAGTCGTTCCAGGGAATGACAGTCTCGGAGCCTCCGAACAGGGGATACGCAGTCAGGTCGGAGTTGGGAGCAGAAGTACCGTTGTTGAACAGGAACCGTACACTGATATCGGATGTTGACGGGAAAGCACCGTTGGTCACCGTGGCATTGGTAACAAGTTCCCATACCATGCTAGACGCATAGTCAGGTATACCGTAGAAGATGGGATCAACGGCTGGCAAATTTGCAAGGCCGAAGTAGGACTGGAATGTGCCGTAGGATCCGAACTGGACATTCAATCGTGGGTCCGCGGCATTGGTCGTGATTGTTTCGTTCAGTGACATAAGAACCTGGCCAGCGAGCTGGGCCCCTGCAATGGCCCGCGCAGTGCTCGAGGCATTATAGGCAAGATTGTATTCGTGAATGTTGGCGAGCACGAGGAGCTCGTGCATGGTCTCGTTACTGACCTGGTTCAAGGCCGGATAATCCGTAGTAGAATTGTGGATGAGAGCCACGTTTAGCAAATCCCAGATCACAAATGCGTTTTTGAAATTCAACTGCGATTCGGAGAATGTGGCGTTCACTGCAGGAGCCACGCTCTTGTACAAATCCGTAGTGGAGTTGAGGTACGAGCTATACAAGTCCGACGAGAAAAATTCATTGCTGCTGATTAGGGCATTGTTGCAAGAAGACGAGCTCTGAAGCCAGGGATTATTTTCGCTGCCGCTACCCGAACTCTGGATGTTGATAGGAATCAGTTGAAATCCGTTCAAAGGAGACTCAATAACAGAGCCGTTACGAAGAGTTTGGTTTGAAGCGCTACCGAGTGGAGGGTAGAGGCCCTGAACCCAGCCAGCAGCTGAATTCTGGATAACATTGTCCAGTGGTGCGCTGACAGCGAGTTGTGATAATTGAACTTTCTCGCTTTGGATACCCAATATTTGTGTGGGCGATCCATTGGCAATGTAGCGATCATGGTAATTGGTTCCAGAGCCAAGGACCTCGAGGTATCCCAGATCCGTGAGACTGGCTGGGGGAAGACTTTTTGCTGTGCGGTCACCATGTCGGTGGAAGACATAGGCTCCCAGGATGGTTTCTGCTGCGGACAGCGGAATGGCTGGCGCTAGGGCCGTTGCCGCAAGCAGTATATTGCTCTTCGTAAACATCTCGTGGTTTTCGGGCGTGAACTGATATTCTGATTGCAATCTTGTAACAATACAAGTATAAAAAAGAGGTGAAGAGAGGACCAGACGGGAAGAAGGGAGAATCAGGTGGGAAAAGGATGAGGGGCACAGGCACTGAAGTCAATGGGTTGGTTGTTTTGTGTCCTTTGATAACAAATTGATAAAAGATTGAAAAGGTCCCACTAGGATTCAAGGTCCATAATTCTAGATGACTAACAGATGACTCTTACAATCCTCACGAACGGCCAGACTCTCCTACTGGAGCGTTATCCGCGGAGGTGCCATCTCATTTTTTCCTTGGAGATGCTCGTGCGGGGTCAACATCGTATCGCGCGGAAGCCATTTGATAAGCACATTCTCGACAAAAAGTCCAAACGGACAATTGGATTATGATGTCAAACATAGAATAAGGTGAAAACACAGAAGAACCGATCTGACAGTTGAGCCAACGGCATGATCCGATGCTCGTTATTCGAATCATGGGCCACAGAGTTCGAGAGCTAGAAATGAGGGGCCAAGTGGGATGCCGCGGATATCGCCGAGCCTTCCGAAATTTCGGGGCGTGTCATCGGACGACACCGTCGGAACCATGAAGTGCCAAACGTACATCCTCATAATTGTCGTAGCTACGAACGTTGCTCGTATCAGATGTGGGATGGTTCCAAGGCTGTACCTGGGTAAAAGCATACAGTGGATTTAGGGTTGGCCATCATTGGAATGGGGTCATGTAATTGATTCTGTGAAATAATGTTGATAACCAGGTCTGTCAGGGTCCTATCTTGATTTATTCGATTCGCCGGTGGCTTCATGGCGGCTCCTACAGACCGGACAGGTATCCAATCTTAAAGATTCATCGCTCGTGTCCCTTCAATAGTCCGGAGTCGACTGTATTAGAGTATTTGTTGGAAATCGTCCAGGAGAGATCTAGTCTGGGTTTCAAGGTCAATATGGTGAATTTTGACATAGCTGCTATATATTAAGTCCAGAGAACGGAAATAGTGGGGCTTCAGCTATAGCAGACAGTAGCTGTTGGAGTGAGAGCTGATACTGACGAACTGAGAGTGAAAGAGGCGTGGACAATGGAAAGTAGAAGTCAAGGTTGCTCGACTTGAGCGGATTCCAGGAAAGAAGAGGAGGAGGAGGAGGAGGAGGAGAAGAAGAAGAAGAAGAAGAAGAAGAATAAGAAGAAGAAGGTGAGCCATGTGACTTTTTGCTTCTTACAGGCAGGAACATACCGTGGCCTCAGGCATGCACTGTACCTTGTCAACCCTCAGCCTCAAATTCAATCTTAACCTCAGCTGTCACAATGTAGATAATATTCTTCGAGAGGAACTTCGCCAAGAGAAAGGAAGTTTCTCCCTATTTTAGATGCCAGCATCTTTCCCAACTTGTCATTGCTTTGATCCTACTTCATCAATTCATTGAATCAATCTACAAAAAGTCTGGTGGATGAGTGTAATGTAATCTGCAAGTAAATGCTGAATAAGAAGCCAGAAATTAATTTAATATAACTGTCAACCGTATAATACGTTCTTACTGGATTAGGAACGTGCAGCGTACCGCCACGTCGCGCTATATGCCGTGGTAGTGGGCCTCGCTTATACGTATTTGTCAGTCAATCCCCTTTCCAGGAGCTACTTCCTACTATATATATTTTCTCATACAAACCTGAGTAGATTCCGGGTTTGTCTTTTTTAGATTCATAGCCAATATATTAGTATTACTATCCCGTTGTATGTTTACATGGTAGCATGTCATTTAACATTACAATGAAGCCCCAAGAATAGTCTAATCAAGAAACCTGAAGCTTTATACAAAGAATTAAAACTCTAGCCATCTGCAGCCTGGATCTTTCTCTTACAAGTAAAACAGCACGCACAATACAGAGACATTCCATACCGGCTCAACATCAACTGATTCTAGAATATTAGAAACATTAGTGACAGCATACACAATCAAAATCTTTCTCAAAGATCACCTTTCGGAAAGCTGCAAGCATGTTTAAAACTAATTAACAGATTCTCATGCTCTTATCAAAAAGTCAATGACAAAGTTAGATCAATGTTATCAAGCTTCATGCTATAAACAAGAATATATAACAATTCATTGATCTGGAATAAAAGGAGGTGCTCACTAAACCAACAAGCATAACAGATAAAGAAAAGAAAGACAAATACATTCAGCAATCACAGATCATCAATTTAAAAAAATATAGAGCGCAACAACAAGTAATGATAGTAATGAAACATATAATTCTTATCACTGTTAACTAGCTTGCAAAGAATAGTCTAAATAGTATAACAGAGCCTTATACAATACTAATAAAGCTGAAAGAAGAGTATAAATCAAACACAGATAACAAACACCATATAACTTGTAAGAAATGGCAAGACCTAGCAAACAAGTTATTAAGAGGATGACATACCAATATGACGATATAGCTCGCTGACTTTAAGAAAATCTATAATGATCTAGTTTAATATGAAGCTCAAGAATAAAAAAATGAGAGCAACGTGATCAAAGAATTTATAGACGCAATGGAAGGCTTATAAATGAGATTCTATGACCAGCATATCTCCAATATAAGGAGAGAGCAGATCATGAAGATGAGTGAGCTGCTGAAAAACTTCGAGTTGTTAATAAAAATGCAATCAGTTTCAGCTCATGCTATCTTTTAAGATAAGAACCAAGATGGAAGCAATAAATCTGATCAGAAAGTTAACTGGAGAAAGGTTTGCCTATGTGGTCGTTGTAAAGCTAATTGCTGTGAAAGATGGGAAAATTATGATCATTGTAATGAGTAACTTTAGAAAGATGACTTTAAACCAGATCCCTAAAAAAAGAAAAAGGTTGAAGAAGTAATAAAAAAAAGCTGAGTCTTTAGAAACTTCTATAATGAGCACAAGAAGAGAGCAGTAAAAATAAAAGTTCAAGTCAATATAGTTTTCAGTATCAGATTGCTGACAGTCTTGCCATACAACTCAATTCTATTTAATACTAAAGCTTCAGACCACATTACACATGAATTATCTCAAATACAGGATTATTATCCTCACATCGAAGAGATTAGTAGTGTCAGAAACTTAATCATAAGTCAGTATAAAAATATGATAATTATTAATATGAAGAATCCGAACAGCGATGTTACTGAGATAGAATTTCTTAATATACTGTACTTCTCTCAAGCACCATTATTGTTAGTAGCAGGCTTGAAGATAATTAAAACAGGATTAATTATTAACCTTAAAAATAACAACATATTCTAATGTAGAGGAAAAAATATCAAGATCCTTATATACCTGAGACTCTGAAATGATAACTTGTGATTTAAAAAGCTTGAAAGATCTACTGTGTATACATTAATACAGAAGCAAATCCTAGACTTAAAAACTTTGCTAGATCTCTGGTATCAACAACTTGGCCATCTAGCAAACAATATTCTTAACTGCGTTCAAGAGCACTCAACGGGTGTTGAGATAAACTCAACTGAACAAAAAGCCTGCAAGGTCTGTAGATTGTCAAAGACTTCTCAGTAGATTTTATATTATATAATGGCGTCAGGAACAGCACTGTGAGAGATAACATATCTAAATATTATTCTAATAACTACTATTATAGAGAATTATAATTAGATCATCTATTTCTATTACTCTCTCTCTGCTGATCACCAAGTCAAATTCTAAAGATTGAAGAGCGAGTTGTTTAGAAAGATCTTTAAATTCATTACATTAAAGATCAAGTAAGGATTTATTATGAAAAGACTTCATACAGATATGGAGCAAACCCTTAGATATTTATTCCAAGATAATATTATTTTATATGGTATAGAGCTTCATTAATCAGCACTATATATGCTGCAATAAAATGATACAGCAGAAAGATTAGGAGCTATTATTATTATAATGATAAGAACACTCCTCGAGCAAGTAAGATTTTTAAATAACTTGATTATTTATACAGTGGACCACGCGATATATCTTTTTTGCAGATTACCAATGAGAAAGCTTGACTGGAAGTCATCATTCAAAATGACAAAAAGTATTATCAAACTAGAGAAAAACATTATTCCAGCCCTTGACCACCTTCAAATCTTTAGCTGCAAGATATTCAGAAAAATTCTATCTTCCAAGATATTAAGACTTAATAAGATGTTAGCTTGAGCAGAGATTGGGTATCTTATAGGCTACAAAATCTCAAATATTTTTAAGATATGGATTCTGATCTGATAGAAAGTCGTGCTCATTCACAACATTACATTTGATGAGGATTTGTTGTTCGATCTGAGTGTGAAGATTTTTATACACACAAAGGAACCGCTTATTGAAGTAGAATAAATTATGATTACACTCTATCAAGTGGTTAGCGAGGATGAAGGTATTGAGGATATAATAGATCTAGCCCAAAAAGCAGCTCCTCAAGCAAAGCAGAATACAGCAGCTGAAGGGGTGATAAGTATAAACATTAAAAAATCTGTAGCTGAGGCACTAAAAGCAGCTCTGCAGAAAACTTAGTAAACATAGTCTTTGACACTCTTCTCAACTTATACTGAAGATGGTACTGAAGTACCCACACAGCTAAATTTAGCAGAGAAATACTTCCAAACAATCAAGCAAGACATTGCAATGAGTGAGCTTAGACAGCTCAGAATTGACACTCCAAAATCACTCTCACCACCCGCGGAAAGCAATATTCCTTGAGATTTTAACACAGAAGCTGATCTTCAGCTTCAAGCTAAGACAGCAAGAGAGCTCTCACCAGTGTGCACCCCTCAAGCCCAGGAAATCTCTGCAGCATTTAACAAAGCAAATATTGTTATAGAAAGACGCTGATATCAACCTTCATGATATGCTTATGCTATCTATGTGAGCCTGAAGCTGTCACAGATGCCCCCTTTGCATTTTTATATATTCTACTCGATGATCAACACATTCACAATATTTAAGGAGCTAAAGAAAACTGCTTTACACTGTAATGAGCTCCTCAAAGAGCCACAGACCTGGCAAGACATCTTAAAATTTCCAGAATCTCACAGATTAGGATTTATGAAGGCTTGTAACAATGAGATTGTCTCCTTGCTCTCCATACAGACGTTCAAGAAAGTTTCCGAGCACTCTGTTCCGAAATCAAAAGATGTTGAGATTATACTGACAAGATGGATATTCGTCTATAAGCTTAACAGCACTGATTATCTCATACAGTATAAAGCATGCTTTGTCATGTGAGATAATCACTAGCTTCAATGAGATGATATCTACACTGTAATCATGAGCATGAGAGTTATTTATGCACTTCTTATTCTAGCCATTGTTTTTGGATATAAGTCATGACAGCATAACCTTATTATGGTCTATCTGAATATTCTGATTGATTGTAATATGTATTTCATATGTCTTTTAACAGGAATTGATGAAGCACCTGGTACGCTCTACTATCTGCTCAAAGTATTATATGGTTTGAAGTAATCCTCACTGCTTTGGAAGGAAGAATTCAGTGCCATATTCAGAGAACTAGGATTCAATCAAGTCTCTGATAAGATCTGTCTTTTCATTTGCGAAGATGGCCTTATTCTCTTTTTTTATGTTGATGATGTAATAACGCTCTTTCTTTCTGATGATGAACACAAGGCGAAGGCTCTCTGGGATGAGATTATGAAGCGATATTCTGTTAGAGCTATGAGGGATCTAGACTAGTTTCTCTCAACTTAAATTATTTATGATGAAACTAATAGAATGTTGTATCTCTGTTAGGATTTATACATGAAAGAACTTGTCAAGTGTTTTGATCTTGATATAACCAGACTGTTATCAACATTTTGTATAATTAGCACAAAGCTTGAGAAGAATGAGAATGCAGTGATTAAGTTAATAATGCTTTTCTATTAGAAAAAGATAGAATTGATTATCTATCTTTTTTATATAATGTGTCCAGATATTGTCTGGATTGCAGGAAAGTTAAATTTATTCATGATGAATTCTAGTTTAATCTACATGCAAGCAGTAGACTGTGTCATTCTTTATTTATATAAGATGCGCCATCTAGCTATCTGCTTCTAAGGAGATGACAAAGTGAAGTTTATTATTGCAGCAAGTAACACTTCCTTTGCTGATAACAAAGATTGTTGAAGCTCTGGAGAATATATCTTTCAGTTTTATAAAGGCTCTATTGATTGGTCAGTAAAGAAGCAATCTATAGTTATAATATTGATTATAGAAGCTGAGCTTCTTGCTTTATCTAAAATAACAAAGCAGCTTATTTGGTGGATGTGTTTCTTTAAAGCTGTCTGCTTTAACCCTGACCAAGGTATATATATAATTAACTGTGATAACTGTCAGACAGTTCATGCTATGATAAAGAATAAAGCTATTTAAATCAGACTTAGGCATGTTAATATCCATGGCTACTGACTGCGCGAGAAGGTCTAATGTCATGAGATTAGTATCAAATGGATCTTAACTGCTGATATGATTGCTGATGGTCTTATTAAGGCCTTATTAATCAAGAAGCATAAGGAATTCCTGAAGTAACTCAATCTTGTGAATATTAATGAGTTGATTTAAAAAAGAAAGGAATAATGTGTTAATCATGCATTTTCCTCTGATAGGCTATATGCATTTAATTAATAAGGTCTTTTTATTTCTTCTCATCTCTTTTTTATATATAATGTTTAGTTCTTTTTACTGTCAATTACAAATAGTGTAGTTGATTAACTAAGCTATTAGAGCTCTCTACTCTTATTACACTTGAATAAGGTGTATAAGAGGTGGTGTCTTTTGGGGGGGTTAATGCTCCTCCGGAGCCTTAATCTTTAAACATGCTGAGCCTGTGGTCTGATAAATTCTTTGGAAATCTTACTTTTTGCTATTTGAAGCTATTTATGTTGTTCTTTTTATTGCTCATCAGATATTTTTTCTGTTTAATAATCAGGGAGCTTATATGGCTTGATTGCAAGCTGTATGATTTTTCTAGTCTTTTTCTGAAGTGCTGATTGGTTATGCTGTGGATTGTTGTTTGAATCAGGAATAGGCTGTTCTTTTTTATTTTTGCTTGCTATATCAAGAATCTCTATCTCTATTCATTTATATATGTTTTTTGAGCTTTAATTCTTGCCTCTGTGGCTGCCACGCTGAAGGGGTGTGTTAACTGTATAATACGTTTTTACTGGATTAGGAACGTGCAGTGTACCGCCATGTTGTGTTATATGCCGTGGTAGTGGGTTTCACTTATACATATTTGTCAGCCAATCCTCTTTCTAGGAGCTATTTTCTACTATATATATTTTCTCATACAAACCTGAGTAGATTCTGGGTTTGCCTTTTTTAGATTCATAGCCAATACACCAGTATTACTATCCCGTCGTATGTTTACAATAACTTTACAATACAGAGTGGTATGTAAATGTCGGTAACCGTTTCACAATTACTAAAAATACCAAGCTCCGCAAAGCTGACAGTCAGCGACCCGCCTAATCCCCACTATGATTATGGAATCACCCAGACGCTAACCAAATGAAGATAAGTCTGTGAGATTCTCCCCAGGAAATTTACGTATTGCCCTTTACTACCACGCATTTCTACTAGTAGATTCAGCTACTACTAAACGCTTCTTTTTTTACCTTAGACATTCATCCCGGATGATGAGACCAGTAAACACGCACACTTCAAATAGATCATTTGAGCGGATTACTGAATCATTTTGCAGTTGCGGAAACCTACTTTGAGACTCATATCAGTTTGGATCGAAAGAAAAGCATTCAAGCTCCTGGAAAGTTTCGCTAGCGGCTATTCATCGTTGCAACACGGTACAGATACTCCAGAATGTCCGACACAGGAACTCCAAAGAAGACATCCACATCTTTATGGCAGTGGGCTAAACCCTCCTCAGCGAAAGGTAACGAATGACATGACGTAGCCCGGTTCTCGAATGACAATTAGGATCTGTTTCCCCATGCATTAACACTCATGTTAATATGTGTCCAGAGCCAGTCACCGATCCTCAAGAATCGAAACTGAAGAAATACCAGCGACGTCGAGAGCAAGTGAGGAGAGCGCAACGGTAGGTAACTGCTGAGCCTTTCATCTGCTTTGGCGTCTATCGAGCCTATTTTAACTTGAAGGTTCTGTCCAGCAATCATCGGGAGAAAAAAGAAAAATACCTTCAGTTCTTGGAGACGGAGATAGCAAACTTACGAAAAGAAAGAATTTTACTCACCCAGCGAGCAGAAAAAGCAGAGGCAGAAGTACAGCGCCTTGTGCAAGACATGCCCAACTTGAATACGTCTGTAGCGCATCAAAATGCCCAGCCTTTTGTGACTCTGTCTGTAAGGCACGGGCCGGACAGCGAGCACGCCCTTCGGGTTGACGTTGCAGGCTCATTTGTTTCTGCAACAAATAACCATACGATATCATGCAAATGTTCGCCAACGGACCAATTCTGCACCGAAATTTCTCCAACGAAACAATACGCTCTTCCCACTATCGACGATAACTCTCGACTTGTCTATTCCGAGGCGACAAGTATCCCCGCTGAGCTCTCGGCTGCATTTTCATATTCTTCGCCAGCAAGTAATCCATCAGTGCCTCAAACCGATCTTTCGTATGTGGGCTCAGACGAGTTCTGGAAATCAACCGTTCCTCCGCAAACCTTACAAAAGGGGATCGATTTTGTTCTTGCGTAAATATCTCCAGCCCCAGCCTCGGATTATTTTCCATTCTTGCTTTGTGTTCTTCCAAAACTAATTCCAAGCAGACTAGAAAAACCCTGTCTTGCCCACATTATCGACCAACCGGAATCGGCAAGTGGACATGCCCTGACCGTACAAGCGGCTCTCATGAATTATACACTCATTCCAGACCACTCCGATTCTGCGTGCTGCCAAGTTCCTGCCGTGGTGGTCGAGAAGCTGCTACAATTGAGTTACTCACTGCCGCTCTGGGGGGAAATCACTCCTGTTCAAGCCTGGCAAAGGCTCAGCAGCCGGCCGGGATTTGATAAATACGATGCGCAAAGGCTTTGCGAGTTTCAGGCCGCTATTTCATCCGAGGTTCGATGCTATGGGTATGCTACAATGACAAATTACCATTTTATTGTTATGGAATGAAGACTAATTATAGATAACAGATTCGGTGCGGTGATGGACGAGTCGGATTTTGAGCGTTTATCTAACCACTTTTTTCCACAATTCTACTAGTTTGGGGATCCCCAAATGAGACGACGTCGCAGAAAAGTTATCCTAAGTCAATAAAGGGGCATTCTTTGTTGTCGTTTCCCTCTGTCCTCCGAATTACCTATGTATATAAGCCGCCAAATTTGATATTCGTTTTTCGAGCACAACAATTTTCGTAATAAAGTGCCACCAGGCTTTGACGACTCCTTTCATACTGTTTCTTTTGTGTCTCCCGAGGCCCACATGAAGGGTTTGAATTTAGATAGACTTTGAATCAAGAAGGATCCGTTGCTGAATCCATCTACCTGAACAGGCGCATAGTTATACCTATTAGCTCGCTCCGCCCGACACAGAAAGGGATAATTGTTTATCGCAATTCCTGTGTAACTGAAAATGGTAGCCAAAGAACCCACCCCCGTTAGAGAGAGTTTCTCCTTTAAATCAATGAGGATTTAGCCCGATTCTTACTTAAAATGCTTACGGAACCGTTATTACCGGAGAATCTGATCTTTATTATAGTACCTACCTAAGTAGGTACTAATTACATTAAGTATTTGGGTATTCCTGCCATGGGCTGATTCAAGGCACACATAAGACCAAACACATCATCAAGGGTTCAACGAGTTTGGAACTCCATAGAAATCTGTTTTACAAAGCGGACAACAAGCACGACGGGTCGTTAACCACGGGTTGATGCATCTGATGTGAAATGCATGCCCGCATGTCAAACCACGAACGTCATCGTCTGGTCGAATCATGTCAAGACAAACCGCACAAAACTCTCCAGGGTTGTCGGAAAACTCAGTTTCATCGTTCTCGGTCTCGACTTGCTCTGCTCTACGCAGTGGAAGATGCTGCTTTGCGTCTGTGATATCACTCGACCCAACTTCATCTGGTGAACCGGGCTCCGCAGCGACAGAAATTGACGGTTCAGCCCCGATTTCCTTCGTGGGTATTGACGCGCCGGTCTGTTCAAATCTCGTCGTGTCATTGACACCCTCTCTCGGAAGCGGTATTTGTGCTTGAAGAGAATCTTCCGAAACTGTAGCACCGTCTTTGCTATTGCGTAATTGCCCCTTTCTTTCTCTAGCGGTGACCCAATCCTTGTACTTCATCCCGGGAAATCTCTTATCAACTTCTTCAATTTCCATAGTCTTTTCATCCCGCTTGCGGCTAGGGGAAGCACGAAAAACGGCATATAGACCGATTGGACTGTCTCTTTCGTAGCTGCTTAAAAAGCTAGTGCGCACGCGGATTTGATAGAAGATTAAAAAGCTTGATCAAAAGTTCAGCTAGACTGCCAATCACATCTGCTTCGTAAATATCAAACTTACGCTATGCCTGCAGACGCGAAAATTCCCAAAGCAACGATCAAATAGATATAACTGCCATTACCAGGCAAGTGCGATGGTGCTGCTGATGGCGATGCACTCTGCGAAGATGAAGTATCATCTCGAGGGAGTATTTGGGAGACAGTGGGTCCTGGCGTGGTTGGTGTGCCATCAAATGTAAGCCCCCCCTGCTCGACACGAAAGACTGAATTTTGCAATAGATTGACAGGGGCCATTGTCAACACATTGTCCGCGCACTTTGTCTCTGAAGATTCTGAAGAGTGGCGCAAGCACTTGCTCAATGTCACCAACGCGGACAGACCTCGTTGGGACTTTGAGAAGAGGAATAATAATGAGCTAGACCGATGTGGTTATTGATGTATAGCTGAGAGGCGTTTCAACTCAAGATAGAGTCGATGAAAGGTCATTCCAGCTGTCCATACAATACGGACTGCTGGGTCGCCCCCATAATCAAGTCAGTTGGGGTTGGGACGAGAATGCTGACGAAGGCCTGTGCTGCTTGTTATAGCTGCGTCCGATCGAAATGCAAAGCCCCCACATGACAGACCATGATTGCTGTCTATCTCTTATCGTGGCTGTCCAGTTTAACTGGCTGAGGAACTCCAAGTGGCTGATTCCAAATCACTCAACCCCGCATTTCCCGATCCCGATCCTAGTTAAGTCTCCAATTTCGTCAGCACCAAATAAATATCCTCGGTTGTTTCCCAAGCGCCATGCATGCAGAGTTTGATATAATATTGTGCCTCAACGTGGATACAGCTGAAGGAAGAATAACTGGAAATGCATCGTCTCAAGTTTTCCAGCCCAGTCATCTAGGTATGCATTGCTGAATTCCATGTTGAGCTCAGTCAGTAGTGCTGGCGGACAGCCAGTAACTTCGGTGAACTCATGCGTTAAAAAGCCTCTTGTGAGTCTGGATGGACTAACATATAGATAATTCTCGACTGTTGATACTTCATGTGGCATAGACACCAGCCTCAATGCAAGGTGCACGCCAATTATCGCTGGATTTGCCCATTGTCCTGTTGAGACATCTGAGCGATCGTTGGCCACAGATTCATTCAGAAATTAATACCACGCAATTAGTATCCTGGTCCCTGCTTCTCATAGGATTGCTTGAATCAATTAATAGACGTAACCGCCCAGGAGTAAATCCTTGGCAGCATAAGGACTCCAGAATGCCACTAAAAATGGACCACAATACCTGACAACTTACTGGTGGGGCCGTCCCGAACCAGAGCTAGGCTAGGAGGCTAGGATGGCGGGCGCATCAAGAAAGAGTATGACCTAGATTCTCGCAGTCCGACGTAGTGAGTGATGGTTGAGAGAAGAGTTGAGATAGGAAGGATATTTTGAAATTATACAGGATTGACTGGTCAAAGAAGCGTGAAAAGATGAAAATCTAGAAAGGGAAACAACACGTGACTAGATGATTCGCAGGCAGGCACGCAGAGCGGCCTGAGGCTGGTTCTAGGGACCGTCAGCCTCAGGCACCGCAATCTGCCGCTCTCCAATCACAGCCAAAATGACATTGTATCCTCAGGCTCCTATGCTTAATAAGGCTTAATGGCTTTAAAGCTGAGACTGAGAGACGCCAGCGCCAACTTCCTCCTATATTTAACATGGCCGTGATGGCCACTGCTGGATTTCTTTTCTTTCTGTCCTAGTCTTGTCCTGACCAACTTCCTCCGCCGTTCCCTCGAAATGGTCTGTAAGGCGATCGTGCATCAACCAACCTTTCTCACTGGAAGACTAGGTTTGTCTTAAGTTATCTCTAAGGACCAGCTAGATGGCCGCGGTGACTGAGTCACGAGCTACCAGCCGCGCCATTATATTCGCTCGCTAAGCGATCGATAGTCCGGCTGAGACTTCAACGGCTGATATCTGACGTATTTTTTGGATATTGCTCAATTGGAAGACCTGTCCTACTGCTGTAAAGACCCCAGAACTCCGCTGGCGGAGCAGGTATCCGGGATGCTGGACGAAAAGAAAAGAAACGCCGTCAAGTACGTGGCTGCATCTCTGGGCTCAATTTCGCAGTCGCACGAGAGTGGAAACAAAAGTATTACAGCTCCAGCGCCAGTAGCACGAACAGGAGGGACAAATGCATCTGCCAAGGCGAAAATCAACGATCCTAATATGACCGATGGTCGGTTACTCATCAATCGACGGTGCATCTACGAACGCAGACTACCGGGCGACGCATACGTGACGGCACATGCTGAACGACTTCAGCATGGTTATTTCAGCAGCGAGAACACATCTGATCCGGAAATTCCCCATGTGGATTTTTTAGGGATTAACTTTGTTATGCATCCTGGCAATACAGGCAAGCACCGCTTCAAATCAGCGACAATACGAGCAACAATTCAAAACGCTCCCTTTGGCCCAAGCACCGAAAACCCCTTTCCGTACCCGCAGGAGAATCCGAAATTCTTGATGCACGCGCCTCATCTGATCTACGGCGCTGTATCACCGGAGGCTTTGCAGTGGACCTTCAGTCTGGCAGGATCGCTCGGTGTCTCGGAAAGCCCCGTATCGGCTTCAGTTAATCCGTCCGGTATGAGGAGCGCATCGTACAAGGTGTATGAAATGATGAAAATCCAGGGCTCGTGCAGAACTTTAAGGAGCCCTGACGGTCCCGAGTTTGACATAGAGGATGGAGAGATTGTGTGGTCACTAAGTGAAAATGGTCTTCAGAGATCTGGTTTACCGCGAGAATTTAGCTTTGTCATGTTGATATCGAAACCACACCCTGACAGCAAACTTTCCTTCAAAATTGACATTGACCCGGTCATCGATGCATGGTACGGCAGCTATCCATTGTGGTGGATTAATAGACCAAGTTACAAGCCCTTGCACAAAAGGGGAATCAACTTCCGCGTTGAGTTTGGACAGCGGTTCACTCCCATTACTTCAGAGCGAGGGTTTAATTTTGCTACTTTGGCGCAATCACTTGACGACTATGTGAATATGCCTGGTAGCACTTATTCCTCAAATATTTCCCCTGACGGTGTTTATAATGACCCAAACGGCGCGACTGTTTCCAATCCTCCTTTCCCACCTCAGCCGTCTGATGGCACTGACAACGGGAACAATTCTCAACCTGTTTACGCTCCAGGAAACCCACAATACCCTGAAAATTTCGACAATACAGGTCATCCTGAATTTCGTTACCCTCAATCTCAACCCCTCTACTACCCTCAACCCTCAGCAAATGGAGGCGAGACCTGGCAAAGCAATTCGCCTTTCAGACGCGGATGGCCTCGTGGCCCACCTTATTATGCAGGGATGGATGGCAGTGGAAACTATCCAGAGAGCACCATCAACGTGAGGGTTGTCCTCGACAATGCTACCACTTCACATATTGCAGCCGCCACTTTGGCCACACCAATCCGAAAGACATCTCCTTTTCTGAAGGCCCCTGACAATAAGGAGTCGTCGTCGACGTCTGACACTCTATTTCCTCATAGAGATTCGACAATCAGGACTAGGTCACTACGTCGATCCAAATCTCGTGACGGTCTGAATAGGCTCCCAATTAGACCGAGATCCATGGTAGAAACAGATCTTGCAGGGCATCACTACTATGGTCAAAGACAGCCGGACATTCCAGAGCCTGATGAGACAATTAACGAGTCTGCCACGAATGGCCTTGAAGCTAGTCCTGTGCTCGACTCGTCTACAATGTACGAAATAAATGATACTCCACCTCCAAACAGCATTCGCGACCCAAGCATTGTCAATGGACATGACTCCAATACTCCTTCAAAACTGCCGTACCCTGCTGTGCAGGTCAACGAAATTAAACAGCAAACGCCTCTCACGAATGGTGTGCAAAGTACCACGCCTCCGTCAAGTGGCATAAGACGCATGCGCAATGGTGTCAGTACTGGATACATCCGCCGGCGATCTGCGTCTTATGCTCAGAATGGATATTCGCTGAATAATAACCGTTATTCCTATCCGGCAGTTCCGGCTGAGGATGATCTGACCATGTTCTAGGATCAGGCGCATTTTCTCCATTGTTTATCGTATTTTTATTCTAGCTTTATTCGCGAGAGTTCTTCTCTTGAAGCATCATGCTGGAGTTCAGGGTAGGAGTTCTCACTTGCTGTTACAGATACCCGTCTATTTGTAATTTTTTTTATTCTTATGAGCGTTCAGAAGCGAGATTTTTTTTCATGCTCAGATATGCATGCCAATTGATGCTTAAGTTACTGGTGTCTCAATCAGATAAGATAACGTAGACTTAGCCCGAATTGGTCTAGCGCCTCGACTGTTGGAGCTCGTCTTCCTTCAAAACTTGAGGTCATTCCGCTTTTCACTGCTGGGGCAAACAACTTCACATTTTATCCAGCAATGCCGATGCAAGACACAAACTCTTGATGCTACTTAAAACTCCGTTGCGCTAGACAGAAAATTATTCCAGCGCCATAGTCACTCTACCATTCTTCCCTAATCTTTCTTGCGCCAACAACCCATGGACAGCCTCCAAGTAATCATAATAGAACAGCCGAACAAACGAGCACGTTTATGACTCCATCGCCATGTCTTCTCACTATAACACCGAACCACCGCCAACCGCATCAGTCACACTCAACACGACAATTGGCCCGTTGCACATATCCTTGTTCGCGAAGCAGACGCCTCTCGCGTGCAAGAACTTCATACAGCACTGCCTCGATGGATATTATACCGGAACTGTTTTCCATCGGGTTGTTCCCGGATTTGTGATCCAAGGTGGCGATCCCACGGGGACAGGATCGGGAGGGTCATCAATATACGAAGATCCCGAGTTCGAATTCGACCCAGAGGCTCGCGATCCCAACGAAAAAGTCGTCTTCCACGATGAAATCCACAGTCGACTACGTTTTAATCGGCGAGGCCTCGTTGGTATGGCCAAAAGCGAAGATGGGACGTACGGCAGTCAGTTTTTCATTACGCTGGCAAATACGGAGCGGGAAATGAATGGAAAGTGTACGATGTTCGGCAGGATTGAGGGTGATAGTATTTACAATGTGGTCAAAATCGCAGAGGCGGAGTTAGCGCAGGGCACGGATCGACCAGTGTTTGCGATAAAGATCACAGGATGTGAGGTGGGCGAGATGGGCCCGTTCGAAGGGAAATTAAAGAAGCGGGTTAAAATTGCGAAGGCCACTGAACCTTCTGAAGGAGATGTCACCAATAAGAAGAAAAAGAAGGCGAAACGGGGCAAGACGTTGCTTAGCTTTGGCGGCGAAGATGGAGAGGCTGATGCAGACCTCCCGGCCGTGATAACTAAGAAGCCCAAGTTCAATACCACTCTTGTTACAGCGGGGGAGCCTCTGGAGATGCAATCAGAAAGCCGCTCGGAAGGAAAGCGAAGATCTAGTATAAATGAACCGAGAGAATTGGCAAAACGACCTAAACCTTCTGCCATCTCTAATCCTCCCACGAAACCAAGACCAAAGAGTCCAGACCCATATACGCAGGTTCCTCCAAAGGATCCAGAGGAACCAGAGAGATCGCCGTCTCCAGTCTCTGCTCCGAAACAGTCAGCTCTCGAAAGAACAAACGCCCAGATTGCGTCTCTCAAAGCATCAATGCGCCGAGATGTCGCTGCTCCGGTAGAGACTACCAAAAAGAAGTCAGCACTTGAGGCCATGATTCCAGAAAATTCCATAAGAGGTCGAAAACGACCAGCACCAGGAAGTGCTAGTTCAAATGGAAATAGCAACTTGCGAGGAGCGGAAGCGGACGCATTGAAATTGTTCAACGCTTTCAAAGCCAAGCTTGAAAATTCCGACTCACAGAGTCAAACAAAAACTGGATCCGGAAAAGACGCTAAAGAGGTCGCGAGAAACAATTCGCGAACTTCAGACGAGGCTGAGGATGAGGAGGCACAATTATGCGATTTACACTTCATCGCCAATTGCCAATCATGCAATAATTGGGACAAGAACGGCGATGCTCTTGATGCCAATGCCGGCGATCAAGATGATGACTCTATAGACTGGATGTCTCATCGATTACAATTTAACAAGGACAATCTCGGCAAGGACCTTAATTGGAAGAAGGAACATCGCGACGATACAGACTCTCTAATGGTAATCGATCCCAGAGAGAAGGAAAAGGAATATTTGCAACGAGCCGGGAAAAGTCGGAAAACGGGGAGAGATCGAGAAAGGGAGCATAAAAAAGAGCGGGCCAATGAACGAGAATGGGATCGGAAATGAATGATCATTCAATGGAGTGCTTCAATCCTACCCAGTCTGGCGCTTTCTGTACTTCTGGGATTTAATAGACATTTGCCCCTTAGTACCCGAGTATCTAATGCTCTAATGCAACCTGCTTCCGGTGACTGCTCATATATATATCTAATCAATTCCGAAGTTTCCGCGCAGCAATGCGCATTTACCTGTCAATATCAAATGAGTAGCCGCGGAATTATGATTGGGATCGACCATGCCAGTGCGACGAAAGCTGTGCGAAATATGGCTCAGATTGTGAAACGAAAGTCTCCGTAACCCATCAATGTAAAGGACGCCCAAAATATCGGACTCGACCAATCAATTCGAGGTAGCATCATTTTCTGCCATGACAGCAAAGCTCTCCCATCAGGGACAAACTCCTCGGGTGATTTGCCACTGCTAGCTTCAGCAGAAGCCGCGTCCCAAACCTCTAGAAGATGGTCGAGAAAGGCGGAGGCTTTCTCAGCATCAAAGCCGAGAAACTGCATTTGAGCACGACGAAGAGCTTCTGCTAAAGATAAGTTCGGTTCCTCCTTAATTTTTTGGTAGAACAAGGTCATCAAGATCATGGATTCAAAGTCATCGACCTCAAAAAGTGTACCGATATACGCCTGGCAACCAGTACCCAAAACAACGTGAGTGAAGCCCAATACGTCGCTTCCGGCCGTGGCTTTTCCCAAGCCACTGAGACAAGCGGCGAACACAATGAGATTTGCCCGGCTCTGGATTGGGGACATGTCAATGACTCGAAATTCTTCTCCGATTGAGATGGAAGAGAGGAGAGGGTTGCTACTATTCAAAGTCCCGTGCGTCCCAATGTGAAGAATGGATGCAGCTCCTTGAATATGATTTTTGAAATCAGAGCGGGAAAGTGCCGAGGCTTCGACGGGCTAGGGAGACAGTCAGCTTTGATGGAGTAAGGTGTGTCCTCGAGAAGGAGAATCTTACCCATGTTGAAAACATTTTAGAAATGCTTATCGCCTCGATACCAGCCATGGGAAGAGAAGATTCCTTTGTTGCTCCGAAATTTCGAGAATCAGCGGGTTGATCATCGGAAACAGCTTTGGTAAATACCGATATCGAGGGCATAGCAGAGTCCGGGCTTCGTTTCGAGAGATGATAAAGCGCAGTCAGACTGGGGGCTTGGGAAACAGCGGCATGCTGAATCAATGGTGCTCCTTTAAATGTCAAGGCAGAAACAGGAAAAGCAGTCAGTGGCTGTGAAAGGGAGAAGATAACATGGTTTTTCTCCGATATTATTGCTTCAAATGGTGTTAAGAGCACATCGGATATAAGTCGTGAGAGTTCCCCAATCCTTAATTTGCGTTCCTCATCTCGTACTCCGCGTAATCCTGTCAAGTCTCGCATAATCTGCATTAATTCCATTGCCCATTTCCTTATTTCCACGTCACGAATAGTACTTGTCTCAAAGGCCTCTATACCTCTCGCAGTAATTGCCATTAGTACGCATCCTGATACGTTGAGACTTGCCTCCACTACCACTGTGTCGGGTTTCAGATGTGCGAAAAGATCGCGAGGCAATATCGAAGAATTCATGGTATCCATGAGGTCGTTGGCAGAGGAGGACCAGGTGGCAATGTCGAGATTCTCAACTTCTGCAATAAGCTCAGCTAACTCTTGATCCTGCTCCGGTGTGCGGTTCTTGATTGACTGTAGATGCGTCAAAGCTCGACGTTTATAGATACCCTCTGCCATACTCCTCTTATCCTCGTCTGACTGCTGCTCAGCTAACGATAGAAGTGAATCAACAAGCGATCGCGCCCTCGCCTCTTCCATAAAAAGGAGAGCATGTTCCTCCCATGAGACTTGGGGGTGACCATGGTCATAGACATCCAGAATCGCGACGGGTATATCGAGTTTGGCACATCTCAAGCATACATCCATCAGCAATAAAAAAACCTCATTGAGTCCTCTAGACAAAACCCCCACCCGAGCATCCCTATCGCTGGCTTGACGGCGACGCAATTCAATGAGTCGTCTTGCCTTGAGCAACATTATGAACGCCCGCTCTGGCTGGTTATTCTTCAAGTAGATTGCAGCCGCGTTGCTTTGTCTGATCGACAGATCTATGGGACCTTCACTTGGTGATTCATCGAGGTAGCTTGGCCTGATTTTCAAAGCAAACTCAAGAATTTCCAGTCCTCGTTTCCAATCCATAGCATTAACGCATACGGTGATAGCATTTGAGGCTAGTTCTGTGAAGAACAATAAATCAACATTCTTGCCAGCAAGAAACTCTTCTTGCCGATTATTGAACAGTTCGGAATTAGTCACCGAGTCCAGTATCTCTCGAGTTTTTCCAACATCTCCAACACGTGCGTATGCGATCATTTGGAACAAATACTGCGCATAAACTTTTGTAGACGATTGAGCAATCTTGATAAAGTCGAGCATGGAGGACTCGGCACCATCAAGATCACCATCAGCTAATGCTTGGTTGAATGCCACGTCGGCATCCCGGAATTTTTGGGACAGAGTATTTTCGAGACTGTAAGATTTTAAAATGGTCTCGAGGGGCACCCCAAGGTATTTGTCTGCAACCTCGGACTGTAATTTTTTCTGCTCCGGGGGCGCATCCGTCCTGAAAAAGGCAAAACATTCATCATTTAATTCGTACCATCGATATTTGACTTGCCAATTATTATAGTTCTCAAGAAGATTCATAGAGTCCACCCGCGCAAGTATGCGAATGACGTGGCTGTTGAAGCTGAATATAAAATCGAACTTCCGAGTCAAAATATGCTGGCGCTCAACTTTTCCAATGGGAGAACCGGTATTGATTTTTTCGACTTGTCGATTCAGGCTCGAGACGACGTTATCGAATTCACGCAGGGATTGGTCCACCAAGACTGCCGTTGCGGCTGTATTACGCATTTCATCCTGAAGACATGCTCTAGCAAACAGAGCTATGAACGCCGGAACAGCAGCTTTGAGTTCTATACAGCATTCGTAGGCACACTCATAACAAGCGTTCGACGTATCGAACCGAGAATATTTTTCCCATTCCCGTCGAGCAAATTGTATCATTACCATACCTAGATGGTAAGCAATAAGTTCGTTGCAGGATTCCCGACCCCATCTGCCTATAGCACTGGCAGATTTCCTTAGCTCTGACATATTTGCTTGGCCCTTGGAAATATTAAGGAGGATCTGATTGGTCTTCACGATCTGCTGATTTGCCTCGTCCATGTCAAAAAGCGCTAAAGCCTGGTCGAGATATTCACCGGATTGTTGAAGGAGTTGGCTCTTGACTGGGTCTGCAAGACCATCTTCTAATGATCTCGCATGCATGATACCGGCTAGACGAAGATATGCCGCAGCCTTTCCTCGAGGGCTATTGCCTGCTTCAAACAGCTCAACTGCCTCTTCATAACAACGGAAGCCATCTTCAGAATCCTTGAGTGCGTTCTTTGCTTCAATACCGTCCCACAGACTGTTATCTCCGCGCGCATGGTATGCGGGCACTGGAATCAGGTTTTGAATTATAGGATTGGTGAAAGGAGGTGAATAAAGACTGTCCCCTTGGATCAGTTTGCAATTGCCCATTCCTACTGGATCTGAAAGCCGATGGTAGGCATTGCTTAATTCAGCGATTAACGTGCCCAAGGACGGAGAACCCATGGCGTAGTGCAGCTCGAGATACAGCCGCCAAGTATATAAAGTCTTCGTTTCAGTGATATCGCTCAATGATCTCCTTTGCACTAGGTTGTTTATTTGTGGTGAAGCTTCCGCAATTCTTTGTTCGATTGTCCTGTTGAGTTCGTCTTTCTTCCACGCGCCATCAGGAGCAGACGGGTGAAATGTTGCGAGAAACCTCAGTTGTTGGGGAAACAGAACCAGGACCATGAGGCGCATACAAATGGCCAATTCAGCTTGATTTTCAGAAGCTTCATCGTCCGTTGCATTAGCACAATACTTTTGTACATTCTGGTTGAGCTCCGCCACGATTTCCGTAGAACCTGAGATCTGTTCCATCAAGGCTGTATTTGTCGTCGATTGCGATTCAAGCTGATAGCGGAGACATGGAGGATAGCGTCGGTAGTAATCTACAAGCACTTTTGACCAGGCATAACGCAGACCCCAAGAGGAGGCCAGCCTTCTGGGTCCATTTTCAAGAGCGTTGTTGTCGACCAGAGACTTGAACTCATCGAGCGCAATATAAGCCTCGTGAAGCCTGCCACGAAGTACGCATACCTTTATTTTCGAGTGAAGCAAGTAAGCCTTTTGTTCAAGATTTTCAGAGTTGTCGGCATTGTTTTGTAGCTGTAACTCCTGCTCTACAATATGATTGTAAGCTCGGCGGAGATCTCCGCGATACTCTTCTAAAAATAAAGATTGTATGGCGTCTTCTATCTGGGTCTGAATCTCCATTTCATCCGGAAAGCCTCGAGTTGTGAGCGGTTGATTGAAAATCGGAGTTTTCTAGACCTAAATGATAACCCCGGGGCTGCAAAGCGTGTACTGACAGTGGTGCTAGTTAAACGCTCAAGCAATGTGCCGTTATGCTCTCATGCGTCACAATTCATCGTTGTAAACAGCAAGAACTAGCATCTCGAGCAGCCGAACACCCGAGCTCCTTCCAGCAGATCATTATCATGCGGACCGCAGTCGTGAAGCGTGAGCGACATAATACCAGCTCGTCGGCTAATATAAGGTCCAATTGGTTTTGGTTCACGACGGGGGACGATCCGATCCGGTTCCACGTGGAGGGAACCCAGCCCCGCCTTCCATCCTCGGTTGGTCACCTTTTAAGGCAGACCAAATAACTAATCTCGCCAAGGAGACAGCATTGTTGGTCGAGCTGAAAGAGACTATCACCCTTGGCGGTCCCTCATACATAGGCCGGAAGCACTTACAGTCTCTACAATGGACGACGACTCGTTTTATCTATATGGGGTCGGCGAGAAACCGGATGCTCTGACTCTGGGCAGTCTAGTATTGGAGAAGTACTGGATGCCCCTCATTGCGCGGCATTATCGGCATGAACCACTCAGGTACGGGGCCATTCCATAATCTTTGCGAATTATGCATGTATTTTTTCAATGTTCCAAACGAAGCTATTTAAGTCCGAGTCTGAGGCGATATGCATTATTTTAATATAGAGGGCAGGCCCTGGAGGATAATACATGGTCAAGTAAGCTTGACAATGTGGTACTCCACGGCAGATCACGATTAAGTCCCGGCGTCGGTTTGAGCGGCTTTGACATTGTCGATCTTAAACTCGCGTGGAAAAAGGATCAGGAGCGCTTCGTGACCGCGCGTTCTGGCATGAAAATTACCCTGAAAGAGTAAATTCAAGCCCAACATCCTTTGCCAATAGGTAGTTCCAACGAGAGGAGACAGCGTGGACTAACCCAGAAAAAAAAAATGACTTGGCAGCCCCGAGGCGTTCCTTACAAATGAGGTTCTCTCCAATCCCAAAGCGAGATCTGATTTGAAGCTCTGGCTCTCCTCCGCAAAGAGCGACTTTGTAATGAACATGCAATGGGCGCGAAGGCCCAAAATCTGGTTTCTGACCGGCATTTACGTTCTGGAGGGAGCACGTACGATTATCCGCAAGTCAACTTCTTCCACCGTGGATGTAGGTATCAGTTCAGCAATTATCGGTGCTCTCAGCGGCGTACCCGTCGGAGGATCCGTTTCGCTGGGCCAAGGTGAGACGTGGGAGTTGCAAATGGGGATGGAAGAACAGCACGTCTGGGCCGCGCAGTATCGGATGATTGACGCAAAATATATTGCCGTTTCGTCCCGGCCCACAATTAACGACGGCATGCAGTTACCGACGACTATGTCGTTGTATAAGGATATATTGAGTTCGAGGAATCGGAGAACGAGAAGCCAGCTGGTTGACCGGCCTGGGAACGTGGATGTAGAAATCGCGTTGCAATCACCATTCCCACATAGGTCTTCAACAACGCAATCAGAACCGTTCCTGGTTGGAGTTATTGCACCGTCGAATGATTATATGCCGGGAATACATAGGCGTGTGTCTGACATGATGCCACCGTCAAATGATTATTCACCGGGATCAGATCTTTTAGGCTTAGACGAGAGGATTCTACCTGAAAGAAGTTCGCACATGGACGACCTCATAACCCTGCGACCTTCAATTGACGAGGAGGATGACGAAGAAGAAGAAGAATCCGATGAAGCATTTGAAGAATACGAAAGAGCTCTCGAAGAAGCCATTCGCATATTCGAGGCCGCTCCTTCAAGTCATTTGGTACGGTGAGATTTTCGCATCTGAACACCAGGGGCCCTCAAGGTGCTTAGTCTGTGAAATGGGAGCATACCTACTACGACGACACCATAGGAAAACACAATAGGAAGTGTCACCTGGGAAAATGCGAAGAAGTGTGAAACGAGGCTCGGAGCAATTTACTTGAACATTATATAAATATTGATACACTACTTTGTCTAGGTAAAACTAGAAACAAAACCCACCCCGGTATATAGTAGAAATACATCTCAAAATACAATCATGAAGAAAAAAAAAAGAAATCGTCTGAGAAAACCCCTCAGTTAAGTGAATTATAAGACCCAAAATCGAAGCTCCTTCAAAACTTTTCATCGAGAAGAAGGTGCTGACCCTCCCTGGCTGTATACGCGGTGGTGGCTGGGATGTGGAGGTCCGTGAGAGTCGTGATGATGAGGAGGATATGGATTGTGATGCATGTGCATTCCAGCAGGCCCGTTACCAGGTCCATTCTTGGGGTATGGTATTCCGCCTATTTGGGAGACTGGAGTCGAAGGATGAGACCCTACAGGAGGCGAGTAAGGTCGAGACATGGTTAGACCGGACTGGGGAGGAGGCGGATTTCCCAAGGAACTTCCACGTAATGAGCTGCTAGGTGGTTGCTGTTGGGAGGCAGAGGGTCCCATGTATGGAGATGAAGCGGAAGATAGACCTCCAGACATACCGATAGATGGTCGTCCTGAAGGCGGAGGAGCCTGTCCCTGCTGGCCATTCACCATCGCTTGCACGTGTTGCTGATACGATTGATGGCCGGTTTGGCTCGGTCGATGCTGAGGAGTTAGTCCATGTGGAGACGACGTTTGCGCATGTGTTGAAGAACCATACGATGGACCACCGGACCTGTGGGATTGACGAGATTGCGAAATGCTCAACGGAGTAGCGGGCGAGGGAGCAGGCGAGTGAATCTGGCGAGAGCCGTATACTACATTTTGATGAGGTGGCGGGGAGCCTGCATCCTGGCGACGGTAGCTCGGGATGGATGGAGGAGGGTCACGAGCATCACGAGGATCGCGAGGATCTCGAGAATCCCGACTGCCTGACGCCATAAGAGGCGGCGTCGGAGCACTTTGAGCATGGGGGTTGGAATAACCTGAATACCCGCGAAGAGGCCCGCTTGAAGAATTGCCCTGGGACGGAGTCGGCGGTTGACTGTTCGATGCAGAGTGCGAGGATTGATAACTTCCACTGGCAGGATACGGACCCTGAGGCGCAGAACGGACAGGATCTGTCGATTGCTGGGATTGAATGCGCGGATCAAATTTAGCCATCCAATCGTTGATTGGTGGTCCACTAGCACTGGCAGCACTCTGGTTACCCAACACCGAGGAAGGATAGGGTGAATACTCCGAGTATGTTGAGCGCGTCGAAGCAGACGGGGGAGGCTGGGGTGGTCCATGTGAAGATGTCTGAGACTGTTGCTGAGAACTTGCACCGAAGTAAGACGATGGCTTCTCCTCGTGTCGGAGGGCGCTCATTGGAGCCGAGCCTGCCGGCTCTGGTTGACCGTAAGCCGTTCTTGGCGATTGAGTAACGTCACTTGCAAAACGTTTGCGGGGCGGAAGCTCTTCTGGTTCGTCGTTCAAGATGCTCATAATATTGGACCTCTTAGCGGGTACCTGGCGGGGCGGCTCTGGAGCCGGAACTAATGGAGGTAGCTCCTTAACGGGTGAAACAGTCGTCTTCTGATGAACGTTACCCATAGCATATGAATGCCCCGCGTAATATTGTTGCTGGTTAAAAGAAGATCGGCGAATGGGTGACATATCAGGAGTGTGCTTTTGAACCTGCGGCGCAGGAGACCCAGGGGCCGTCGCACCAGTTAGGCTAGCATTGCGGGAATGCGAAGACACTATCGCTGAAGATGGCTGTATGACAGTTTGTTGCCCTGACATGTATTGTGTAGGTTGATACTGAGTTGAAGCTCCATGATAGTCAGATCTGGCTCGTATTCCCTGGGGCGGCAAAGGCTCTGTTTGGCCAACGTCGTGGTTCTGCGTGGTGGGAGCCGCTCGGGGAGAGAGCTGCAGCTCAGAAACTCTCGTTGCAGACAATGGTCGAGTTTCACGTCGATCTTCAGTGAAATAGCCTAACCGAGGACCGGTAATACTTCGAGGCGCAGGGGGAGCTCCTGACTGGCGCATGTTGCGTGACGGGTCATCAAGCATCATTGAAGACGTTGCGCTCGACGGTGCTCCAGTCGCTGCTTGAGCCAAGGGAGGATATCTGCTCAAATTTCGGTCGGAGGCTGATTCCTGGAGACTCCTAGGAGGAGAATTAGCGGCCACGCTCTTCTTTCGACCGTCTTCCACACGTTCATAGTCGGTGTGCGGAGCCAGGAGTCGATTTGAAACTGAGGATGGTGTGGCCTCGTATCTTCGTTTAATGGCAGGATTCGGCACTGGCAGGGGACCGGTTGGCTCTCCTCGCATCTTCTTGACCTCGGCGCCCTTGACAATTTCCTCGAAGTCATTGTTGCCGGAATCTATTTTGCGCTGATAGTAATTTTTGACCTAGAATATTACGTCAGCTCGACATCTCAGACGACGAGAAAAAGCTATGTGCCTGAATAATTTATCTCACTTACCATAATCGGCGTCTTCGTCTTCATGAAATTTGAAATTCCCTCAAAATCGCGTCCAAAATGCGCCAGCAAAAGTGGAAAGTCGCGAACTTCTGGAACCGACCAGTAACTTGTTGGTTGCATTGCGCCGTATCCAACCTCAAACGATGGTTTGGAACTTTCAAAATCGGCCGAAGCATCAAATACATAGATAGATTCTTTGCCGCGACCACGAGAGGACTTTGGTTTAGGAGGAAGTTCATCGGCTTCCCGCTCTGGTTCTTTAGGTTTGACAATCGCATCGTACGGGCTATCAATAACGCGAGGTTCTTGCTTTGCAATAAGTGGCACTCCTGGAGCGATAACAGTCGATGAATGAGGTTGAGAGATGTTAGCAATTGTCGGTGCTTGCGCTGGCGCGTGTAGAGACGCTGGAACCGTTTGAGGTGGGAGTGCTTGTTGCTGCAGCGGCTGCTGCTGCTGCTGATGTTGTTGAATTTGAGGTGGTTGAAGAGCCTGCGGCTGTGGTTGCTGCTGCGGCTGTGAATGTTGTTGATGCGACTGTTGCGCCGCTGCGGCAGCAGCAGCAGCCGCACCGCCACGGCCTCTTCGTCCTCGAGTGCTGGCTCCGCCTCTGCCACGTCTGCTAGGTTTCTCGCTCTGATCAGTTTCTTTGGCACCATTGCGGCGGGAATTCTCCGCTTCGGTCGTCGAGTCGTTTCCAAACGTTGGAGCCGCGGCTCGGCGAGGACGGCCAGTCTCAGTCATCTGCACAGTCTCCTCATCGTCTCCATCTGCCTTCAGATCCGACATGAGTGCGTTCGATTTGGGCCGCGTGGTGGACTTTCTCGCGCGTCGTTGTGATCGCCATCTCTTGTTCAGCTTCGCCTTGTACTTGATCTCCTCTTTAGTCATGTAATAGTGACTAATACATTGAGCATACGTGCGTCCCGGTAACTCCTCAGCAATCTTGCCCCATTTCTTAGGATAGGCCATGAAAGCGTCAGTGAATTTCTTGTGTTCCTCTTCGGTGAAATCATCAGGTGGTGGGTAGAATCCGAAGACGACCAGAGCATCTGCAGGGTCGATCTTGTTATTAGTATCCTTGTAAATTCCAGCGTCAATCTCGTATTTCTCCAGCATGTTTGGTACAACGGCTTCCTTGTCGAGATCCGGGCGGGCAGTGGCCTCCATCCGGCGGCGACGCTCAAATTCTTCTTGGGCCGAAATAGCCGACGCTTTCAGGGCATTCTGGAAATCGAGCTCGCTGTTGCCCTTGTAACGTCGTCCTTCCCGGCCCTCCGGCGCGGGTGCAGGAGAAGGTGTCACAGGTGGAGTTCCTGCAATGGGGGTGCTTGCTTTTCTCTCCTCTTCTTTTTTCTGCTGCTCCAACTCTCGTACAGACAATCGCCATGGTTTGTACAACGATGCGTATTCTTCTCGAAGTCGTTTGTTTTTCTCGGAAGCATCTTTCCGCTGCTTGGCCACTGTTTTTCGAATGGCGTCCTGTATTCGTTCGTGTGTCTTAACGTTCTCTTGATAGACGTCGAGCTCCGAGATTGGAGTCGGAGGACCCGATACCAAAAAGGGCAAACTTTCCACAGTGATGGCATCCTTGCTGACGGTCCCGACCGGTGTGGGCTGATATGAAGCGATTGCGGTAGCCTTGGTAGTGCTAGTCGTAGTGGTAGACGCAGTTTTGGATCCGTCGACTTCCTTATCCTTATCTGAAGCTGGCGGGGCCTCTACTGCCTGCGAAACTTCATCTAAACGAGTTTCAACAACGGACGGCTCCGGTTCTTCGGGGACACTTCCATCGATCATCATTCCCAACAATTGGACCTTCATCAGCAGCTCCACAATCACCGGATCCTCCAGCACTGGCAGTGGCATTTCCGCTTGCAAAGCACGCATGCTCTTTTCAAAAAGACTTTTGCGCTCTTGAAGATAATCCTCGGTGAAAACCTCGATTTCATCTTCTTCGTCGCTAGTTCGAGTTAAATCGGGTAAGATAGACGGAGTCGCTTCTGCTTCTGCTTCTATTTCCTCTTGACGTATTGATTCTGTCTCCGTTTCTCCCATCTTGACATCTTTGTCCGCTGTCGGTAATGACTCTACTGGAGGTAGAGTATCAACGGGCTCGTACTTTTCGTCACTAGAGGACTCTGAACTCTTGCGAACGATATTTTCTGAAAGCTTAGGCTCGTCCTGGACGTTAGTTTCGGAGACGATCTTCTTGTCAAATGTGGTTGCGAACGTCTGATCCATTTCATCGCGTGCATCCTGCTGGTTGCTGAGGGGATTCGATGCTGAAGGTAGGGGATTATAACCAGGGCGTACCCATTGTTTATTCTTGGCGTGACCACCACGGGAAGAGTGTCTTACTCCTGCACGAGGTCCGGTGGGCACGCTGGTCAACGGCATGCGCGGGGAAGTCTGAGGAGAGCCTCCAGAGCCTGAAGCAGGCAAGTGTGATCGTGAAATGCTCGGCAAAGTTGCCGCGGGCCCTAGAGGAGGAGAGACGGAAAACGATTCATCATGCTTGCGGATATCGCCTGTCGCGATTGTCGAGTCTTGTTTCAGAGCGGTTGTCGGAGAAATGGTATGTCGCGATTCCTGATCTCGCTGATCAAGGGGGTCCGCATGTGATCCTGAGATCTGCTTCGAAGGGCGACTGGGAAGGTCCAAATGAGGTGCGTCCGGACTAACATTCTTAGCAACATTCGGACTGACTTGAGATCTGGCATGATCCCGTAGCGCCTGTGGTTCGGAGGGAGCTTCTTTGAGAGGATCCTTAGATGCCACTGAAGATGTAGTCTCTGTTCGACTCCTTTCTGGGTTTGAAGATGATGGCGCGGGTTGAGAGACAGGTTGGGAAACTGGTTTATCGATCGAAAGTAAACTAGAAGGAAAATTGACGGACCCGAAGGCTGGGACCTGGGGCGCAGATGGAGGAGGCGACCCCTTCGGAGCTAAAGATTCTCGAATAGATTCTGTACGAGAAACTAAAGATTCGGGTCGTTCTGCATCTCTTCGTAGATCTCTCGTCGGCGGGAGAGCAGAAACGGAGGATAATCTTCTAGTAATTTCGGTATTGGCTTGATCTTGATTATTGGGATTGTCGTGCCGAATGGCTGGCGGCACTGAAGAAAGGTTGGCAGGTCCCGGGCCCGATGGCAGGCGAGTATCTGGGCGCGGTGGTACTGAGTCTTTCTTCCATGGTTCGAGTGGACGATCACGGTCGTCTCGTTCAGGCCGTCTATCGTCATCGCGGCGATCGAATCTATCACGACGATCAAAGTCGCGGTCGAGGTCACGGTCACGATCACGATCTCGAAAGTCACGATCTCGGTCGCGATCCCACCAGCCATCACGAGATCTACTGCGTCGACGGAAGTTATTGCGGTCTTCCATGAAATGACCGCGACCACGTCCTCTACCTCCTTCCCAGTCGCCACGACCGCGTCCTCGACCAAGACCGCCGCGCATGGGCGGCGGATGGCCAATGTTCTGGGTGCCGGAGGGACCATCACCAGGATTAGATGAACTTGATACGAGGCTGTCTCGAGAATTGCGGCGCATGCGCACTAGGTCTCCATCCCGAAAATCTCTAGGGTCGCGTTGCTGAGGCGAGCGGGACCGTCGAAACGGCGGGCGATTATCACGGGGGTCGAAATCTCGTTCTATACGGTCTCGGCGAGGCCAGTCTCTGTCGCGATCGTCTCGTCTAAAAGGTGGGCCATCGCGAAAGTCACGGTCTCTATCGCGGTCTCTATCTCTGTCCCGGTCGCGATCCCGGTCGCGGTCCCGGTCCCGATCGCGAAAATCATTACGTGAAAGGTAGCCTCGACCGCGAGCACCGCCGTAGTGGCCTCGGGGAGGACCGTCTATCAGAGCCTTTGGGCCCCGCGGAGGCTCGCGTCCCAGAGGCGCAAGATTCGGATCATCACGCGGGCCTGGCGGCAAAGATGAACGACGGTCTGAATAGCGCTGCGGTGGTGACCGATCTCCACGGGAAGAATACCCGGATGAAGGGGGAAAGCGCGAGGACATCACCAGTGCATGCTCTCAAACCGAAATGATGTAAGTGTCGAACAATTCCCACGATCCGAATTCAGCGCGAGGAACAATTGTGAGTAGCCAATAGACAACGCCGCAATAACGAACAGCCGCCAAAAAAAAGTATAGACGAGAAAGATGATGTCCAAAACAAAAAAAAAATAAAGAGCTGTGAGACCGAATTCCGAAATTGGATAGAGAATTTGGGCCAGAACCAGGCAGTGGTCCTTAGTTCGTCACGGGACGTGGCACGTGATGTTGAAAAAACTGGGGTAGACACAAGGCAACGAGGCAACGAGGCAACGAGGCGATGGGAAATTTCGTTGCAGGTAGACAGGGCCCAATCTTGATTGGGTTAAGCGTGTCGAAGTGCAGGCGCCCGCGACAAATTCAAGAATCGCGGCGGAAAAGGGCCGGGAATTGCTTGAAGAGTGAAACGAAATAGACGACAGAAAGAGAAAGGTTTAGCTTGATAGTTTGATATGCAAAAAATGAGTTGCAGTTGCACGTGGGATCAAACCCGCAGCAAAATACTCTTTTTTTTCTTCGATCGTCCTGGTGGTGGATGAATGTATTTGTTGCAATCTCGAATTTGCTCCTTGAAGAGTGTGACACAAGGGAGAGTATTCGATTGGGGTTTAGTGGCGCAACGCGGTACTTCTGGACCGGAACTTTCCAGGCGCCGGGGTTAGCTTTTTTTTTCGCGCTGATTTCTTGACGGGCTGAAAAAGTCAGACACGCAGAAACGCAATAATAATACGTACGTCCAGTATTCAGTATTAGAGAAAGACAAAAGAGAGAGTACGGTGCGTACAATAAAGAGTCTGGTCTGGACACTGGGGAAAATTGATTTTCGAGTCCCGAAAGCGTTCAGGCGATGAATAACAAGAGATAGATGTGTGCTGTAGACTGTTTGAGATGAAATCTGCGACCGGACAGGGCGGCGTGAGATGGATTCAAGGAATGAGTTGGTGTTGGTGGTTGGGCACAAGCCAGATGAAAGGATTGCTGTGTAGCGCGGCTCAGTCTCGGAGGTAGACAGAGAGAGATTGCAGGAAAGTAGTTCCACAATCTCCAGTTAACGGCTCGTAGTCAGGCAGGATCTCTAAGAACTGTTTCTGCCACGACGCAAGGATCGGTAAGATGACAGGCGTAGACAGTCAGTCAGAGAGAGTAGAGAGTTGGAAAAGGGAGAGAGAAGAGAAGAAGCATGGAGAGTGAGAGAGAGAGAGAGAGAGAGAGAGAGAGAGAGCGAGCGAGCGAGCGAGAAAGAGTGGGCTGGCACTGGCAGGGGAGGGAACGATGATGATCACAGGCACTTGAGGCACGCACCCAATGGGTACTACGCTAAGCCGGATGAGGGTTTAGTCCGGTCTAGTCTGGCTGGACAGCGCCACGGGGGGGTTCTTAACTTCTTACTTGGCATGTCTCCGTCTGCAACCCTTTATCATGATGGATATATGGATTTATCCAGGATATATCTAGAATATATCTTGTAGATTGATGGATGTTAGTTTGTTAGTCTTCGATCTAGAGTCCCCTATTGATTACTTAGTTTCTCAGCACTGAAATTAAGGCGACGATCTCAAATTGCAAGGATCATCTCCTACTACGAAGAGTGATAATTATTCCGTAAGAGGCAGTACTCGTATATCCGTGGTGGTCCAGGGTCACTTCAACTAATAATAAGCCGGTAGTATATACCAAGTAAAATTGTCAAACAAATTAGTTACGTCCGGAGCAGGATTAACTTAGTTAAGTTAGTAAGTAGGTTGGTTATGTAAGTTTGTTAGGTTGTAACAGATTTCAAGAGTGGATCCTTCATTTTCAGGCTTGTGCGTGCCCATTGTCTATTCAGGCCAATCAGAGGGTGTACTGGACATTTCCAAAGGGGGAAAAGACCCGAAACGAAAGTTGCATAACAATTACGGAGGACTCCATAGTCCATGCTGGCTAGTGGCTAGACACACTAACTAGCTTCCCAGTGAATTCTAATGATTCTATGGCTGACTAACTTAGTCTAGGGTTTGCCCCACCATTTCAGATCGGCCATGTCACATGTATCGTCGCGGCGTGATTGGTTCCTCGATCGCCAAACCATCTCGTCTTCTGATTGGTGCACCAATTCAAGGATGTCCGTGCTTTTTTTTCTCTTGTTTTCGTTTCTTTTTCTGGTTTTTTTGCCGGGGTGGCCCACCATACAAAACATGCACCGCCCGCGTGCTTGTTTCTAGTCTTGGTATTTATTGGAAGGGAAGGCCCAGCCTGGATCTTAGACTTGGAAGGGACCTTATTTAGCCTCAATCAGACGTTACAATTGCTCTCTTTTGGAAGACTCTTGTCCGCTTTTGGTTGTTAACCCTCCAGAAACGGTCTAGCCTCTAATCGGGCTAAACTTTGTATGCATACAAAGTATTCATAGTACTCCATACTCTGTACTCTGTACACTCTGTACACTCCATCCTAGAACTACTATGTAGGTACACTATGTATACTCATAGTACAGGCACAGTTTAAACTAATTCCCCAAAACATAAGCATTTAAAAAAACACTAAATAGCAGTCTGATATTCTATCTCTAGACAACAACAACAAGCATAAAAAAATTAGAAAGCAAAAAATCTATACGCCAAATCAGTTTCACATCGAATCAAATCTAATCCGAGTCCTGTTCGCGCAAAACCCAACTCCATCCCCACTGAACAGGCTTGGACGCAACACGGGTATTGTCTGAAATTTGCAATCATGAAATCACGAATAAAAAAATAAAGAGAGGAAAGGAAGAGGAGATAAGAAGAGAAGGAAAGAAGAAACTACATCTTGTAGATTTTCACCACCTTCAAAACATTCTTTCGACAAATAGGACAAATGTCCACTTCATTCGCGCAGGCCACACACGCGCAAACATGCCCGCAATCGTAAAAAAGCGCATCTTGCTCTTCGCCGTAGCAGATCTGACAAAGATCCATCTCTTCGTCCGCGACCTCCCAGTAACTAATACCTTTACCGTGCCGCTTGCCGTCCTTGTAGCCTCCAACGTATTTGTTGCCCGTCTTGCTTTCGATGAACGTACCCTGTCCATGACGCTGGTCTTCGACCCAGTCCCCTTCGTATGTATCACCGGACGGATACTCCATTTTCCCTTGGCCGTGACGCTGGCCAAAGATAAAGTCGCCATCGTAGACTGTGCCGGTGTCGGAGATGTGTGTTCCTCGCCCGTGATAGTAGCCTTTGCTGAATTCGCCGCTGTAATAGTCTCCATTAAACGTGGCGTCCACGGTCTTGGTACCCGTGAAAGCTCGCGTTGGATGTCTGCGCGACGATGCCCAGATATATTGAACAAGGCGGTCCGGGTTAGTAAAGAGGCCGTCTGCACCCAGTCTTGCCCGTCTGTGAATCAAAGTCAGCTCTGCCAATGATCAGAACGATCGGTACATATCACTCACTGTTCCTTATCCAGTCGATCCCCCACAATATAGCAATGGCCGTCGCCGACAGACATCGAAAAGGTCTCGGTAGACGAAACAGTTACGACCGAGGTGTTGTCGATCCGAGACCAGATCAAAAAGTCCTTGTTATCCGCCCATCCCAGGTTCTTGCGAATGTCTGATTTGACGTTATCCGTCAACGCAGATACAAATCCGCCAAGGAATTTCAACGACTGCGTGTCGGTGTCGAACCTCTGGACAAAATAATAGACATGCGGCAGCGGGGATGCAGGCTTAGTTGCTTCGCTACTAGTTTCTGCCGAACGGGTTGAATTCTCGTGAGAAACTTGACCGTCAGTCGCTGTGTCCATGTTTACATCTTGCGTCACACTCTGGGCAGGTTGTTCAAGATCTGCAGTCGGGGGTTGTGCGTTTGTGGAATGTGAATTGTTGTCAACATCCATTGGCTCTGTGTCTGCTTCTGAAGCAACCGGTCTAGCATTTACTTCAGCCGAAGGTACATCTCCAGAAGGCTCCAAACCTTCTCGTTGGCTAGAAGTGTTATTTGGCTGAGAGGACGGTTGCGCCGAGTTAGAAGCCGCGCTTCTGGATCCCTCCGCAGAAGATCTCTCTTCATCTGAATCCTGCGCGTCACGAACCTCCACGTTACCTTCAGACTTCTCCTCAAGTGTTTTTGTAACAGGCGAGTCCGGAATGGAAAACGACTTGGCAGCTTCTGCAGACAGCACATGTACCCATAATCTGACCGTCGCATTGTCCTCGGATAATGATGCCTCGGTCAGAGTGTCCTGTCGATCGAACAAAAGACCGGCACCTAGCTGCTTCTTGGTGTGTCCAATCTTCCAGATTTTCACTCGCTGGCTAGCAATTTGTTCCTTTTCGCTCGACTTGGAAAAGGCAATCTTCTTGCGCAGCTCGGCCACAGTAATGTCCTTAGGCAGATTTAGGTACATAACGTTGTTGTTACGTTTAGCGTGAGCCATCAAATCGTAAGTGTCAAAGAGGCTCGGCAGGTCGGTATCCACCGTGGGAAGTCCATAGACTTCGACTTGAATAGCTTTATCCGATGTCAAGCCAGATTCCGGTTCAGCAATCTTGTAAGAGCCAGTTTCAAAATAGGTGCGAAGTGGCTCAGCCACGTCCCATGCCTCTAATTTACCAGGAAGATATTGCTCAGCCATATCATGTCGCACGTACATAACGGCGACCGCGAAGTCATGGCCCGTTTTGTCGTTGGCATCCTTCAATTTACTCGCATCAAGACCAACGTGTGACTCCAGGGCAGCTTTCCGCGTCAAGCATTCTACTCTGTTGTGGCTGCCGTCGTCAAAGGCTACCCATTTCGAGCCTGGGCCGCCCGGTCGTAAAATGCTAAAGAACTTGCCAGAAGTACGACGCCCACGATGTATAATGAATCCATAAAGATCGTAATCGCCGGTCTGCCCATTGGCGACATAAGGTGCCAGGTCCAGTGTCTCGTCGAGGTCAACTCGATTATATAGGAGCTTCCATTGGCGCGAAGACTGGTCAAAACGTTGGCGGTTGAGCTCAATATGAAGCACGGGAGGCAGAGACCAACGACCAGGTTGGGCCTCAAAGTAACGACCAAGTGCGGTCTGAATTGTTTTGTCCTTGTCAACGGGGATCCGGATGCTGGGGATCAGCTGCGTCGGCAGGGTCTGGACAACGTTTGAGCTCTGAGGACCGGTAATTGTAGTAGGCGAGCCGTTGAATAGACGAGCGAATTTCTCGCCGGCGTCAGTGCCCTCAAGTTCGAGCTCTAGTGTTCGACGGACTCTTTCCCAGAATTCTGTAACGTCGCTTGAATATTCATGCAGATTGCGTAAGGTGGACGTGACTTTATCCGTATCAACGCACTGACTCTCGGGCTTCTGGTGGCGGAGCCGCCAGAGGAACTCCTGCAGAGCTTCGCATAGTGGACGGGGCTTCACGTTGCAATTTCGACGGTGTTCGTCAATGTCTACACTCTGGATAATCTCCCTAAAAGGAGCGAGATATATCCACGAAGCCAATCCCGCAACTTCAGCGCTGTGATTAATAACGGAATCACCCATTGGCCGATAGCCCGTCACCGCCAGGCTGTCCCAAACAGGTTCGGAATCGCTTGGGTGCCACCACAAAGAGAGAGTCGGATCGTCAAAGACTCTGATATAGGCATCGAAAGCCAACGTATCGTTTCGCAGTAGAGCCTGGCGCTGACCCTTTTGGCGAAGATGGATTTCCTCCCAGGGTCCGTGGAAATACGTCCAACCCCAATCGAGATTATGGGGGTTGAACTGGTGACAAGAAGATTGCATCCAGCCGGTACGAGGCTCGTTCGGGTTGTACATAATGACACCAATCTGCGCCGAGACTCGCCATACCTTCTTGGACCCTTGCGCAGACGCATCCGTGGTCGCTTCTGTATTGGCTCCAACGTAACTATAGCATTTTTTGTAATTCTCATACCACTCCTTTGAGTCTTGCAACGCCGGGATTTGTATGTTCATTCGAGGAGCCGTTTCTTGCAGATCATCCGTCGGAGCCCCGTTGCGAACTTCAAAGAGGGTTTCGGGAAGTTTCTCGTCCACTGCAGGCATCTCTTTGGAGCATTCAACGTAGACACTCAAAGACTGGCTACCATTTCCTCGCGGGAAGAATTTGATGGTCCACCAATACCCGCCGACGTATGCTGGAGGGGAGCGCATGATCTTGGCTCGGTTCGGCTTCTCCTTGGTGCCTCGAACACCTTTGATCTGCCATGTCAAACGGGCTTTTTCGGCGGGACGGTATTCGGGGTCTTCGACTTCGTTGAAGAATGATTTTTCCCAGTATTTGTCTGCACACACACATCGAGGAGTCAGTCAATTTTAGGGAACTTGACAAGACACAAGCCTGAAATAAGTTGCTTTTGACGTACATTCTAGAGCACTGTAATCTCCATCGCTAGATTCAATCTTTTTCAATTCTTCCTCGTCCGGAACGGAGGTATCTTCTTCCACTCCTGCCCACGGAGCTGGTTCCTCGTCTTGCGGGGCTGGGGCATTCTCAATCACCGATGTTTGGACATTGTGGTCTGTAGTTACGTTTGCAGGAGTCGTTTCCTCCGGAGACTCCGCCGCTGCTGGCTGATCGTTTTGTACAGAAGGTTCTGTTTGGGTTTCGGCGGCAGGAACAGAAACGGTGACTTCTCGGGGTGGCTGTACGGTATCGTCTGTCTGGTCCATTTCGCGGTTCGAAGATTCTTCAACGTTTTCTTGTAGTTCAGGCGTAGCGATTGGGATTTCAGAACCATTCGGATTGACCGGCTCCGATGGTTGCTGGGCGGATTCCATAGTAGTAGTTTAGTAGTGCTGAATAGAAATTCTTGCTGTGTATTTTATTGTTTATCTAGTTCAAGTAAACGCAAAACGCAGCTGCAGAAGTCGAGTGCAGGTTGAGAGATTGAAATTCGCTTCCAGCACAAATCTCAACTCGGAAAATAGGTAAGATGACCGGGATGCGGTAGTTATTCGAATATCCAGCATAGACACTGATATGATTGTCACTCCGGGCACACCGAGCAACAAGGGGATAAAAAGGAATCAAGAACGACTGAAGTTTTGGCAAGGAGCCGATGCATATAAATAAGTGTCTCGAGGTTCGGATACATTTATACTTCATTCTTTGAGCCGCCGGGGCGCCAGGGGAAGGAAGGTCCGATAGGCACGGGGACAAGACAGTCAGCAGCTGATAAGCGATTAGGTGATTAGCCATGTGGGGCGGACTGATCCACTTGAAGTTACGCCCGTTCAATACCGTATTGCCGTATTGAGTTACGTACGAATGTACTGTCTCGTATTGTTCGACTACTCTTGCACTGACAGCTTGTCAACCTGTCAAAATTACAGATACAGTAACTATCTCCGCTAAAAAAAACTAGGCAGCGAGTCTACTGAAGACTAAATTACTGAATAAACCGATATTTTACGCGGTTAGTACTTCACTGCCATCGGTATTTCGAATAATAACGTCCATCTGCATAGTATACTAGGCAAGGAAATACATACTCAAGGCTTTTTCAAGTAAACTCGTGCCTGAGTCACTCGCTAACCCATTGCGGGAATAATTAAAAAGTGAGGCGTGTCTAGGTTACCACGCGTACCTAGGAAGAATTCGCTGGCACCAACGATGATCTTAAGAACAATGCCGACTCGAAAATCAGTCTGAAGTGGATAAAGCCTGGAAAGGCCGAATTTGATACCACCAAGACAATGCCGGATACACTACCGAACACATATTATGCTTTATTAACTTCTGCGCGAGGCATGATTGGCTGATTGTAATGTCCACCGCCTGTTTCTAAATCGAAAAATCACATTCCTTTTTTTGCTTATTTCGCTGTACGGGGTAGAGTCGACCAGTAAAAAGTAGTAAAAGTTGTTGAATTAATTAATTGACTTGTCGATTTCCCTCGATTTAGTCAAAGCCAACAAAAAGAAAAGAAAAGAAATATTAATAACACCGCTCACAACTGGCCCCCCAGCAACATACTCACCGCCTTCCATTCTCGCACGCCAGCACAATTGTGGCAAACTTATGTGTTTTCGAGAACTACTCAATATGTAGACTTGATGAGAAATTCAATCAGATTCAGATTCCGCCAGAGGTTAAAAAAAGACGAACGAAAAGAAGTCAATGGTCTAGACATACCTCGGAGCAGAGAGAAAAAGTAAAAAAAAAAAAAAAAGACTACAATCCGTACCGAGAATTACGAATACCGAATGTAACTCCGCACTGTATTAGTTTGGAACACGCGCATCACGTGCAGTACCAATATCCGCACCATAGAGTTTATTTTATTTTATGCTTTGCCGGATATCTTCAACTTCTCCGTCAAGAGCGAGATTCAGCGACACAGGCACACGGAAGAAAAAATACAGTCTGAGCACTCCGGTGTGATGGCAGTCTCGTGCCATCTCTCACTCTCCTTGTGGCCTTATTTTCAGAAAATACTCTCTATATGTTGGTTGGAGTAGTTATCCGAATTCGTTCTGGCCAGTATGGTCATGCAGTCGGGTCACGGCGGCAGGATCAAACTCCATAAGTTAAGACCAGCCGATAAGGCCTCAAATGCGGAGTGGATCATCTCAAAATAGTGGGGAGACCGGAAAGGGCAGTGCAGTACGGAGTATTATTACTCACGGAGTACTATGTGCTGTATTGTATTGTATCAAACAGAACTTACTCGTATGTGTATGTATTGTGTCGGTTCTCCAATTTGGTCACTTCGCAGACGTTGTGCACCCTTTGATCTGTATATGACCGTGTCTGGAGGAGATGACCAACAGTGTAGTCTACGTCTATTGTCTGGTTACTGTCTACTGTCGAAGGAGTCCTTTGTATCATGCCAGCAGATGGACAGATCCCCGGCAAATTCTGCCGACTGGTACTCCGTGCTTGAGCGTGGATAACGGATCATTGTTACTGAAATTGATGATCCGCAGTCGAATCGTAAAAAATTGTCCAGTATGCTGGGTCGACCTTGCCGATATCGGCCTAATTTCAACGGTGGCAAAGTCAATCCATCCATTCATACTACTATGTAGTACATCGAACATCGACACATACTTACAAGGAAATATATTCATAGCACAGGGCTGATATTAATTGTACTTGAGTTAATTTGGTTGAATTGCTAATTCTTGACTCATCTAGCTGCAAGCACTAAGTAGTCCATGAGGAAATCGACCTATTAGCAAAATGCCATGGCTTGCATGTCTCGCACAAGAATTGCCTCGCTGATTCGCCCGTCAGAAGGAGAATTATCGACTTGCATGGGGCGACTCATGCTCAACATTTGTCTTTGGAGCAGTCATTTTTCGACTTTCTTTTCCACAGTATGGCATGGCATCCTTCTGGATGATTAATTGATGAGCCACCATAGCTCCTCAATTTATCCGAATCAGGAGGACTTTTCAGGAAAGCTTCTCGAAGATTGGATAAGCTCTGTCGGCGATCGGGTGGCGCCATTCCAAAGCCGGTTTAGCGTACACTCCATACCATAACTTAGGGATTTATTATGGCACTAGGGTTTGATTGTCCATAGAACTTCAGATCTGCGGGTCTCCTTGCTTCGATGCCGCGGCATCAGAAACGCCATCTGAAGCCGCTCTCTGTGCTCGGGCAAACGTGCTGGCCACAATCAGCGGGAATGCCACTGTAGCTTCGGCGTACACTTTGACGCTGTCTGCACCAGCCTTGATCTTCCCCCAGCTCACGGCCTCGTCGGGTCGTGCTCCCGCATCGCTTCCGTCGAATTCTTGAGCTGTATTGATATACACCGCACTCTCTGCTCCGTTTCTCATCAGGCACGCGTTGGCAATATGATGCTTGACAATCCCGCCGCCGAGAATAATCATTCCGGCTCTCTTGGCTCTCACGGCCATGGTATTGATGCGGCGGAGATCGTCCACAATATCTACACGCAGACGATTAGGCGACGATTTGAAAGTATGGAAGTACAGCATGTCACCCAACGATCCGTCCGTCAAAGCAGGACAGAAGATTGGAATGTCGTTTTTCCACGCCCAGTAACAAACAGAGCCTTCGTTATTGATCTCGCGGCCAAGCCGATTGATGATCCGTGACGGCGTCCAATGTAATTCGTCGTCCGGATCCCGCGACTGCGCAGCCTTGACTTTAGACTCTTCTTGTTCCTCGAGCATTCGATCCAGGATCGGAACCAGCCAGTCCTCAAAGGCGCAATAGTTACTATTGGGCACAATCAAATTTCCGATCCGATTCAAGCCTTGTGCTCGAAGTCCCGCACCCGGCGTGTTAAACGCTCCGAGATACGTGGGCGCCAGACACTTGATCAAATCTTCTTCCACGCCACCCGCCGTAGTCACAATCGCTGAGATGTGTTTATGTTGAACTAGAAAGCGTAGCGTCTCCCTCAATCCTGAAGAGATCAAATTACTCGTGTATCCCAGGAAAATCGTCGTGCGGTCGCCGGTTTCGGGATCTCGATACGCTCGCATGTCGTTGATAATGCGGACCGCCTCCCCGATAGCGCTGGCTTGGAATCCCATCGACGACATGTTCGCGACTAGTTCGGCCACCGTGATGTCGCGATTGACGAACTCGTTGAAGTCGACTCCGCGGACCTGCTTCGCATCATCTGGCACTGGCGCAGAAGGAACGAGAACCGCTGCAGTGGCGGATGCCGGTGCTTGTCCGACATGCTTGTTGTCTTTGGCGGTTGATTCTGAAGTAGACTCTTGAGCTGACATGTTTGTAGTATAATATTCCAGCTTCTTCAGTAAGAGCGAGCCGTGGTAAAAATGCGACGAAAAACTTTGCAGCAAAAGTTTGCCCCCCAGCAGGGTCCGACTAGATCAGACTGTTGCGAATAGGAGTACTGGTAGCAAGATCGCAGGGAGATAAAGCACCGGTAGCCTCTTAATTGCAACGCATTCCTCGATTTGTTGTATAGCAATCACAAGGGTCAAGTAAGAGTTCTGCAATATTGTGCTTTGCTGGAGTCCCAGTCCCAGCGGACCCTAAAAATTTATGGTGGACTCCCCCGCCAAATCTTAGCACCGTACTGCAGCGCCGATGCCCGTACTGTCTTTCCATCTCAACATAACATAGAGACTTTATACGATGGCAGGAAGCATCTAATGCGAAGCGAGTAGAAGCAGTGAATCAAATTTTATTATCGTCTTTGCATCTCGAAATCTCCAATCGCTTCAGAAAGCTGCTCAAAGGAAGAGTTGCATGTGACGGACAGCCTTGTAGTCAACCAATCAGAACAGCTGTGATTGCGATGTCATCTTGCCGAAATCAGCCTCGGTTCAGGCCAAATCCGGTATAGCGTAATGATTTCCCTGGAATCGCATCGTCATGTCTTCTTTCCAGCGTCCTTCTATTTATTTCGTCCGAATACTTCAACTTGCTGCTTTGAATGAGACGAAATAAACTCAAAGCGCATTGATTAATATATATATATCAGCAGTAGTGATTCATTCCTCAAAGTGCAATCATGCCGCATTCTACAATCAGCCGCGCCGAAGTGGCCAAACACAACACCGCAGAAGACTGCTGGGTAATCATCGATCACAAAGTCTACGATCTGTCGGATTTTCTCGATGCCCATCCCGGTGGAAATGTGGTTCTTCAACAAGTTGCCGGAAAGGATGCCACCGTCGACTTCTACCAGTTGCATCGCCAGGAGGTTCTGACCAAATACAAAGATCTTTGTATCGGGACCCTGGAGGGGGAGAAGCCAGAGGTCATCGATCAGAAGCCCGGTGATCTCAGTGCTGTTCCTTACGCAGAGCCTCTATGGTTGAGGCCCGAATTCACTAGTCCCTATTTTAAAGAAAGCCATCGGCGACTCCAAAAGGCAATCCGAGAATTCACCGACAAATACGTGACCCCGGAAGCGCAGGAAAAGGAAAAGGACGGTACCTATATAAGTCAAGAATTGATTGATCGGATGGCAGAGGCCAACATCCTGGCTATGCGGCTGGGTCCCGGAGAGCATCTTCATGGGCGACAATTGCTTGGTGGGGTTGTCGACGGAAAGGAATTCGATGCCTTTCACGATATGATTGTGGCCCAGGAAATGGTTCGATCAAGTGCAAGAGGTATGTTGTGTGTTTTAGGGAGGCACCCCCTTGTATTATACTGTGTTGCGTACTAATTCAAGACGTCGTCTAGGCTATCAAGATGGCAACATGTCGGGAATGGCTATCAGTCTCACCGCCATCAAACAGTGGTTGAAAAATAAGCCTCTTAGAGATCGATTGCTTGAAGAGGTGCTATCTGGAAAGAAGAAGATGTGTCTGGCTATCACCGAGGCTTTTGCCGGGTCCGACGTTGCTGGTCTTCGTACCACTGCAGAGAAGACTCCCGACGGGAAACATTACATTATCAACGGAACTAAAAAATGGATCACAAACGGCATGTTCTCCGACTACTTTGTAACTGGATGCCGTACCAAGAAAGGATTTTCGGTCATCTTGATTCCTCGCGGAGAAGGTGTTGAGACGACACTGATTAAGACTTCTTACTCCACTGCCGCAGGAACTGCCTTTGTGCAATTCGACAATGTCAAGGTCCCCGTGGAGAATTTGCTCGGCGAAGAAGATAAGGGCTTTCTTGTCATCATGAGCAATTTCAACCACGAGCGGTACATGATGGCAGCAGCCGTGATCCGCATGTCCCGCGTCATCGTCGAGGAGTGTTTGAAATGGTGCAATCAGCGAGTGGTTTTCAAGAAGCCCCTCATTGAGCAGCCTGCCATTCGTCAAAAGTACGTTCTTTTCCCTGTCCATCCTCCGTCTTCTATCTCGCCTTCTTTTTCAACATACTTGCCTCTGAACCTACTAATCTAACGCAAATCAATAGACTCGCCAAGATGATTTCTCAAGTCGAGGCAAACCAAGCCTGGTTGGAGTCCCTTACCCATCAAATGTGTCAGATGAGCTATGCTCAACAAGCCAAGCACCTCGCGGGCCCCATTGCGTTACTCAAGTCTTATTCCACTCAGTGCGCTGGTGAAATTGCTAGTTCTGCAACCAACATCTTTGGAGGTCGTGGTCTGACGCAGTCGGGCATGGGAAGAGTGATTGAGAATTTCAATAGAGGCTACAAATTTGATGCAATTTTGGGTGGAACAGAGGAGATTCTGGCAGATTTGGGTGTCAGGCAGGCCGTGAAGAACTTCCCCAAGGCAATGCTTTAGTTTTTTCTTCATTTTCTTCTACATTTCTATTGCATCTGGTGCGGGACTTTTATCGTGATAGATGCTGTTGCCATCGATGTCTTGAGTCTCGACTGACTAGAATCGACGCCATCTATCTCAATATCGTGACTACGCTATCAGCGATTATGTACAATAGCTTCATTCAATATCGACACAGTCTACTAGCCTTGAGGAGGTGAATGGGTCGTAATCTAGTAGGCAATATTTGAAATAATGCAATTCATGTACTTTTCCTAAAATTATACAAAGACGCTTCCTCTACTTCTTCGCCTTCGTCTTCTTTGATTTCCCTGACGCCGGTGACGATGCCTCTGCTTTTGATTTTTCTTCCGACCCAGCATCTGATTTTTTCTCTTTCTTCGTTTTCTTCTCCTTGATTACTTTCTCGTCCTTTTTGTCGTTCGACTTTGTTGACTCCTTTGATTCAGCCGCTGACGATGTAGCAGTCGATTTCTTGCCCTCTGTTTTCCCCTTCTTATTCAACACTGCCTTAGGATTAATGCCCTTCCTTCTGAGTCTGTTGCGTTCGGCTCTGGCAATGATTTCTGCATCTTCTTCCTCCTCGAAGGGACCAAAAGCGTCCTCACCAATAGCAACGCCATTCTCATCCGTGATAGGCGTCTTGTCAATGACCTCGGCATCAGTATCCTCAGCTCCCGAGGCAGATTGAGCGTGACTGTGCACGCCATCTGTAGCAGCGGCGCCGTTTGTCTTGCTGGCTCCGGGGCTAGGACCGATCTTCTTCAACTTGCAGACGAAGAAGCCATCGACGTTTTCTCGATGGGGGAAGTAGCGTCGAGTCAAGGTCATTTTTTCGTCAAATTTCTTGCCCATATAACTTGTGAAACCCTCCGATCCGAAACTGCCCAGACCTGTATCGACGATCTTGACGTTGGGCCGCTTGCGAAGAGCATATTGTACAACTTGCTCGTTCTCCTCCACGGTGACACTACAAGTCGAATAGACAATGTAGCCGCCCGTTTTGGAATGGTGGTCCGTCGAGTCAATGGCTGCAAGCAGAAGTTGTCGTTGCATGTGAGGAATGGCTAGGAAGTCGCGCTCGGTCTTGTTTGTTTTCACACTGGGGTCTTTGGAAATAACGCCAGTGCCTGTGCAGGGCGCATCGAGAAGAACTCGGTCGAACCCTCCAAGGATCTTGGGGAATGCTTCTTGACCATTGTAATTGCAGACTATTGTGTTCTTGCAGCCGAGACGATGAATGTTTCCAATAAGACCTTTTGTACGGGCTTTGCTGGCATCGTTCGCCACGACAATTCCCGTATTGCGCATCAGAGCGGATATGTAAGTTGTTTTACCACCTGGAGCAGAGGCCATATCGAGAATGCGCTCGTTTTCTTGGGGCGCGAGAGCCATGACGGGAAGAAATGACGACGCTGCTTGCAGAATGTAGTGTCCCGCAAGATACTCTGGGGTAGCACCTAGAGGTACAGCAGATTCGAAAATCTGTAGGCCAACCTTCGACCATTTGCCGACAGGTTGCAGAACTACTCCTCGATTGATCAATGCCTGCGCAAGGGTACGACGATTCGTACGAAGCGTGTTAGTACGAATGACCACAGGACGTGGAATTTCGTTAGCCTCAAAGAACGCAAAGGCTTCCATAGGCGTGAAAAGAGACATGAGCTTTTCGGCTAGATACGGAGTATACCCGTAGTACGTGCAGATGTCTTCCAGCAGAAGCTGCATATAATCTGCTCGAGACTTTCCGGGTTCTCCAAGAGTCGCTAAATCGCCCAACACTCTCAGAGTGTCTGCTATACGAGTTCGAAGTAATTGCATATTCGGTGCAATGCCTACTTTCGCCGCCGATTCTGCGTCGCCAAAGATATCTGGCCGTTCGCCGGCAATGTTGGTTTGTAGGGCTGAGTCTTGCATTTCCTGCCTAGCTTCTTCCTCTTCTAATTCACGCTGTTCGTCGAGTTTCCGCGATAACCCTTCTATATTCGCGGCCGTGAGTTTTTCCTCGGCATCTGATTCGTCCTCGTCTTCGGAAAACATCTTTTCTCGAGGATGATCTTCTTCCTCTTCCGAATCAAACACCGACCCTTCGTCGAATTTCTCGTCGTCGACTTCATCACTATTGTCAGAATCGCCGCTAACTTCATCCAAATCGTCGAACTCATCCTGCATCAATTGATCGAGGTCAGGAGCACTACCGCTACCCCAGCTGTCGTCGTCATTCCCTTGGTTTTCATCCGAGTCCGATTCGGGTTCAATGACTTTTTTGACTGATTTCTTGCTTTTCTCAACCTTGGCTGCTGGAACTTTCTTGGAATTTGCGGCACCATTAGATTTCTTTTCCTTGCCGGATTTCCCATTCACCGAGGTGCCATTGACTTGGCTTTTCACTGTTGTCGTCTTGACCTTCTTGACTTCTGTAGTCTTGGGTTCATCTTCTGACGCTGCCTTTCTTCGTTTTTTTCCATTGTCTGCTTTCGACTCGGCCTCAGCAGCTTTGCGTTTCTTAATCAACGAAATAGTGGCCTCGTCCAAGGGCGGAGGGGGACCCTGTTTTTTCATACGACGACCGACACCCATGGTTGTCGAATGAGAGGTGCAACACAGGAAAATCCAAATTAGAAAAAAATATTACTGGCTGTATTTGCAAAAGGCACGAAATCAAACTGGCGGGAATGCAATAAGAAAGTAATGATATTTTTTTTTTCGGGCAACCTGGCGGTATCAAATGGCAGAATCGGGGCCCGCAGTGTGGGTACTTCCTCTACTTCTGTACTGCGGGCCAGAGAGAGCTTCCAATCTAACATCAACCCATAGCAACACAGCTGATGAACATTAGACGATTGCGGTGATTGTGACTAGACTCTTCAGCATACGATTATAGACAGCAGCCATCACCATGACGGAAATATCATTTACAAAATCGTTTCTCCAAGCGGTGGACTCGAAGCCTGTGCGGCTACCCTACGACTATGTTGCCGATCCGTCCACGACGAGACTACCAGTCCCGGTACGTTTAAGGCTTTTCTTCTGAGGCACATGTTGTCTTGATCTTGCGCACATCTGAGAAAGATTTGTGTTGCATTCATATCGATGTTTACTGACTAGGTCACAGTATACTCTCCCCCGCCTCCAACCCCCGCATCCGCCTATGGCCAAGAAGATCAAAACAACTGCTGCACCAGGTTCCGCGAGATCAGTGACTGTGCAATTGAAATCGGCGCGGAATCCGGTGCTTGAGTTTTCTTTGGATAACACACCTCTTTCGACTACTACCATCCATGACTTGCGCGAAGCAGTCCGTCAACGCGTTGTTGCAGCCGACGGGAAGGAACCGCCAGCATCGGAGAAGATCAAGATATTGTATAAGAAAAAGCCAGTCAGCAGCAGCGCAGAACGTTCTATAGGCGAAATCATAGCCGATTCAGAGCCCGAATTACTCAGTGGAGGCAAGACGGTAGAATTCGGCGTTATGATCATGGGAGGAGCATCAGTCAAGTCCGAGGTGACGGAATCTCCGGCGGGACTCGGCGCAAAAGTCACAGAAACACAGCCATTTCCATCAAAACCTGCAGAAGGGGCTAGTGGTTCTGCAATTTTGCATACCGACGAGTTCTGGAAGGATTTAGAAGGGTATTTGGAATTGAGGACGAAAGATACCGTGGAAGCACTACGATTAGCAGGAATATTCAAGAGGGCATGGCAAGCGGATGCAAATAAATCACACTCTTGACATTGATTTATGTGTACGTTTAGGCATGAAATCCATCTCTTGTGGCCTGTTGCAATCTTCGCTGTATAGTAATGCGCAGTCACATTGATTTGCACAAGAATGATGCACTAGTGTCTTCACCACCGGGAAAAGATCTGATACTTGTGCGAATGTTCCTCGGTGTCTGCCTCGCGAAACTTCTCAATACCACTCAAAACCCCCTCTTCAACCACTTCCCATTCCCCTAATCCCACCAAATTCGACCACAGCTCAAGTACATCTCCAAGCTGCGGCCCATGCCAAGGAATGAAGTGGCAATATCCTGGCTGATAGAGGTCGTTCTTTCGGCCGTTTGGTCTTGCGATGGAATGATCTCCTTGATTTTCGCCCATCAAAGAATCATCAGTAAGACGAGCAAATCCATTAGCACCAATTTCGAACGGAAGATATAGACGACAGGTATCTTCGAATGTATGGTCAGCGTCTCTGTTACAGTACTCCATCCAGAGCCCGTGGGGTAGATTAGATACTTCGTGGAAAGGATAATTGAGAAGTGGCGTTAATGACTTGATATCGGAGACGAAGAGAGGAAAGGGGAAAACTGGATTGTCGTACTCCAGTGGATCAGGCATTTGGAAGGTGTGATAGGGGAAGGATGCAAAATCGCTTGAAGTAGGGAGACGTAGGCCAGGTGCTACGTAACGGATATTCTTTGGTCGACGAACTTGAAGAAGAAATCTTCGAATGAAGCCTTCAGGTATATTAAGACTGTCTAGGATCTCCTGGGAGACGAGACCACATAATTCTTGTGAGACGGGCTGGTTGAGTCTAGCTGCACAGGCCTCTAGGAGCCGGAGTTGATCATCCAGGTTGTTTAGTGGCTGAAGAGACGGATCTTCCAGTAGACATTCAATCCTTGTAATCAGATTGTTGAAAGAATCTATTGAATGCGTCAAGTCGTGTTCGCTGTACGGCAGCAGCTCCCATGGTGCGCATTCCCAGGGTCCTCTGGAGCTTGTCCCTTTGGTCCTGACAATTACTTTAGCAGTGTCAATCATGTCTAGCCATACACTTAGGACAACTTCGAGAGGATCCCATTCTATACGACCATTCGTTGTAGAAATTGAGTCCAAGATATCACTGCAAGATATAGCTTTAGATGTTTCTTGGTTGAAACTAGACAAGAGGTCAGCCCTAGGTCCGACAAGAATTTCGAAAGTGCTTCTTCTACTTCAACCCATCTCGATGACCACTGAGATTCAGATTGGTCATCTGATACAATCGCAAAATTAAGTCTTCTTCATGTCCTCCAAGAAAGAAGTTACTTGGTGTACTCAGGCCACTGGCGTAGTAGAAGAAATTCCCAAGAGGAGTCTCGTGAGCATTTTGTAAAAACAGTTTCAGTGATGGCGACAACCGTCTTGACCATTCTTCGTCGAGCGCATTATCCGTGATGTGCACCTGCCACCACGTCGAAGTTGGCATGTCGTGGTCTGCGTTGCCCATACCGGTCCAACCCAACCGAACGATCAGATTGTGTAGGGCTGCGCATCGTTCCCAGTCCATGCCCTCCATCTCCCGGACCGGACTATCAGGCGTCACTCGCCATGTGAGCTGGTCGTCCGTAGAGAAGCTCATAGTATAAATGCCCGGGGGTAGTATGCTCAACCGAAGATGTGAGTATGCCCGTTTCTCTTGATGTGTGGGGGTAAGTTCGTTGCTATATTAAAATCCTGCTAAGATGATTCGCTACCTAGGTGATAAAGATAGATTAGGAGGGCCAATTGTTGCGCAAAGTGATGTTCACTAACATTTATTGCAGACAGACCCTTGTAACCACAACTATATGACTGAAAGAGGCTCGCAATAATAGGTAAATTATTTGTTGAGAAACTCTCCATTCGTTCCAAGATTTGCTCGATTTCAGCGTGATTCCATAACAAAATGTTATGCCCCTTTGGGAATACTGGAGAAATTTGATATACAAAATTTAGGCATGGTTATAGTAGTAATTTGTTAAAATATATTGATATCTGAAGTATTTTAAATGACTAATCATGTACATGTCCACTGACCAATCGGAGTCCCGCGATTCCGGAGTTCTGGTCATACGTAATTGGTCAAAGTACCATTGTAGCCTGAGGTGTCAAATATCTGCCTTGTGGCGATATCTGACTGACATTCCATTTTTCATATTTACATCCTCTTCACACTGTTGAGACTGGTGAATCCTGCACTCGAGGAGCAACTTTGGAACGCAAGCATGGAACGGCCAGCAACACCGCCCGCCACGTCGGCGCAGCAAGGCCAGCTGCCTCGGGGTCCTATCACACCGGATCAACAGCGTCGTATAGTACGAGAAGAGAATCCATTTCTGATGATTACTCTCTAATCATGCTTGCTCTAGGAAATTAATCGGATGAAAGCCAAGGCAATACGTGAGCAGCGAGAAGCCGAAGCAGCAGCAGCCGCAGCTTTGGCACCCCGGCAGTCAAGCTCTTCAGCTCTCGCAGGCGTGAAGCGGTCACACAGCACAATGACATCGACAGAAGGCCCATCAACACTGCGCGATGCGGCCAATAATCGACCTCTGGAAAGCATCAAGCCAGCACGTGCATTCTCGAAATACGTCGAGTATGAGTTCAGTAAAATGACCGATACGAAAGGCGGTTTCTTAACGCAGGAGGACGATCCGCATAACAAGGCCTTGCACGTCAGCGACGGAAAGGAACAAAAGCCAGCGAATATGACGCAAAGGGAGTGGGAAAGAAAGATTCTTCTGGACGATTTAAGAAGAAACAAAGCCGGGCCGTTTGAGCCTGGTTTGAGTATTCTCGACGAAAAAGCAAATCAAAAGGCCTGTAGGGAGTGTGGTAGTTTGGAAATTGATTGGAAATGGGAAGAAGCTTTCAAGTGTTGTGTGTGCAATAGCTGCAAGGAAACATATCCGGAAAAATACAGCATGTTGACAAAGACTGAAGCAAGAGAGGATTATCTTCTCACAGATCGTAAGTTTTCCTACTGCTGGCCTGGCTCTTTTTTTTTTTTTGAATTAAAGGGCTAACTCGTATTGTTTCGACCATTAAAGCGGAGTTGCGGGACGAAGAGCTACTTCCACATCTCAAGAAACCGAATCCTCATAAATCTACATGGAACGATATGATGCTCTACTTGCGCTTTCAAGTCGAAGAGTACGCCTTCTCTTCAAAGAAGTGGGGTTCCCCCGAAGCTCTCGATGCGGAGTTTGAGAGACGCGAGGCCGAGAAGAAACGAAGACGAGAAGTGAAGTTTAAGCAAAAGCTTACGGATTTGAAAAAGCGAACCCGAGTCGAAGCATACCGACGGAACCGGCAGGGGCCTGCAGGGGGGAATTTTGGAGATGATCTCGGAGGCAAGAAGAAGCATGTGCATGAATGGGGGCGACAAGTGGATAATCCAGATACCGGTATGATTGTTAAGACCTGCATTGAGTGTGGAATGGAAGTGGAAGAGTTGGAGTTATGATGATATGGCGGAAGTTACTTTGGCATTTGATTTTGCATTATGATACCCCTATTGATTTTGAATAGTTCTTCCAAGTGAAGAGCTTGCGTCAAAAACTGAAGAAATGATTTAGAAACCTGACCTACACATCCACTTCAGACAGAGCAGATATAATGTTTGTAGAAGTTTTTTGAACATCTTGTATGATCTCTGCGGCAGCCTTGACCTCGTGAATCAGTCCAATTGATGCCCCTGCATAAGTTGCGAGTCTTCCTTCAGGACCCCAGCCGTTGTCACCAGCCTGCTGAGCCTCATCGTGTCGCTTTTTGAGTTCATCAAAGGATACACCCGCTTGCTGCTCCAGATACGACTTATTGATAATAGTTCTAGGACTGTACTGCTCTGGCCAGCCGAAAGTGCCTCGAAGGTGGTTGTAAAGTAAGGTGCGCGTAGTGTTGGCGGCACCGTCGTTGGCCCGCACGACCTCATTTTGATAACCGCGGCTGATTCGAGTTTCGTGAGCAGCTAGAAAACGAGTCCCCATAGCAATGCCCGAGGCACCCAGACACAGAGCAGCAGCAACGCCTCTTCCATCTGCAATACCTCCCGCAGCAATGGCGGGAATGGAGCTGCCTTCGGCAGCATCAATAATCTCCGGTAATAGGGAGAAAAGTCCTAAACCGTCTTTCGCACGGCCATGCCCACCAGCCTCCGAGCCTTGGACTACAATGACGTCTGGCCGTTCAGAGCTTTGAAGCAATTTAGTCGCCTCCGCCAACGTGCCTATCTGAATCCAGATTTGCGTCTGCGGAGACACGGCTCGTATCTTGTGCGACCACAGATCCAGATCCTCCTGACCATTTCTCGGTGCAAAAAGCCAGGCAGCACAAGGTTTGAATTCTTTCATGGCTTCGGTTGCAACGTCAACGTCGTCGCTCCAAAGCTGAAAGCCCATTCCAACGGGCAGAACTCGATCGGCTTGAAGCGGCGTCTTCCTAAAGACGCCTGATTTCTGAATCAGCTGTTTAGCCTCACGGAGGTCCTTTAGCGAATCCTGAGTCTTCGTGCTTGGTCCTATGAATCCCAGACCCCCAGCACTAGAAACAGCCACCGCCAGGGCTGGACCTGACATGATTCGCATTGGAGCTCCGACTATAAAAGGGCTTGAGGTCCACGGGTATCTAGAGAGAAGAGTCTGAGCCATTTTCAGAGTCGTATACATGGTGAAGCTGAATTGGAAAGAATAGACAATTTCAAAGTCGTTGATGGTGCCAGGCCTCAATGCTTCCTCTTGTATCTAGGCACCGTACAGGAATGAACCGTCATTGCCGACTTCATCCGCACGAGCCGTTGAACTGTAGCTTCGACATGTGCACCGCCCAAGTAGAGAGCGATCTATTTTTTTTAGCAGTGGCGCGTACAGAACAAAGTCTCACATGTCGAATTAATAATCAAATATCAGTATCCTGATGGTCGAGGTTGAGTATTACGAGACGTTGTTGGAGAAGCAATCCCATGGATGTCATGCAACTATTTGGAAGTAGCGGCAGAAATGACCTCGGCGGTGAGATCATAGCTAAACAACCTTATGGAAGGGGCGCGGCACCACAGAGGATGTACAACTTCCTACATTCCATCCTTGACAATGCCAGACTTACTCGAGAGATATCATGTCCCGTATGCATGATGATCTGTCGTCGTTGTCCTCTGGAATCGACAGTGTCACCCCCTTCCCGCGGTTGGAAGATGACATCGAACCGCCAACTCATATCGCGTACGACGACAGTGAGCATTTGACCACCTCAATTCGAGACGATCACACTGGACACGCCGAATCTCCATCCACTTTGTCTGACAGCGAGGATCCAGTGCACTCTCAAGTAACGGATAGCTTGAGTGGGACCGAGGTCGAGCAGGTCTTGTCGCCAAGCATAGAAATCCAACAGGACCCCCAAAATGCGGAGTCCCAGTCGTCGCAATATTTTGTGGAAAATGAGTCGTTGGAGGACACAGAAGACATATCGCTAGATTCTGCTGGCGATGACTTCATTGATGAGGAAGAAGATGATGAGGAGGAGGAGGAAGAGGAACAGGATGACGAGAGTAGCGACGACAATGATGTCGACCCTCAGGAACGGGGTAGTGAAAGTAACAAGATGCGCGGACCTTTCATGCGGTCTACGTCTTCGCTTTCAGGTCCCAATGCATTTGCTCCGCCTTTCTACAATCGACCACCGACACCTCTTCCTCCATCGCCGTCATTGACCTCGTTGCTTCGTCCGCCCTTCTCAACCACGACGTCCAGGCCCACAACCCCCGATACTTCGGATGCAGAGACACCAAACGACACAGAGGCAGCAGTCGCCAAATCTGCGAGGACCGCGACTACTGTGCCCAGGGCGAGTCCAAAAGTTCCGACGTATGAGTATTACGGCTTCGTGCTCTACTTGACTTCGTCTTGTGCATTCCGTACGTCCTCCATTCTGTCTGAGCGTCCTCAGTCACTCAAAGCTAATAAAATTTAGTGATGTACCTTTTGTGGTCCTATCTTCCGTCACCTTTCCTCCATCAACTTGGAATATACTACTACCCCAACCGATGGTGGTCTCTTGCCATCCCTGCTTGGCTCGTCATGTTTCTTGTTTACGTTTATGTCGCTTTGGCATGTTACAACACGGGTTATCTAACCCCACCGATGACGTCCATTGAAAACATCGTCGACGAAGCAGCTAATATAGCGGTCATTGACGGTAAACGGCGGCGGCGGCCTGGTGGTAGCGACCATATGAAACCAGGCTCAGCGACTAGCCAGACAATGTCTACGGCTCAGAATCGAAGAGCCCACGGCCACGCTGGATCCGGCAGTGCAATGACCAGCGCGAATCTACTCTGGAAAGACGTATGGGCCGAGGGCACCGACGCGGTCATGGATATCCCCATCGGAGGGGTCTGCGAAGTATTGTATGGGAGAGATAGAGAAGAGGGCCCTTGCAGTGCTGCGCCGGAAGAGCATGGCCCACGAGACAATCCTCCGCACAAACCAACCGACACCATATCACGCTTGACGATTCCTCCGACCGCATACAACAACTCTTTGGCTGACGACGCAGGACGTTCGTGGTAATCTGGATCAACCATTCCAGTTGTAACTTTTTTTTTTTAAAAAAAAAATGATACCCTTGTATTGAACACATTTCAGGCGCAGTTTTCATTTGATTGTCTGTGATATTTTTCCGAGCAGTATAATATAAAATAAAATAATACGACAGCGTTTAACTGGATCACACGAAGTAAACATATTCCTGCTTGTAAATGAATTTATCCGTTGAGTTTATTGGAGCCGGCTAGATTCACTTCAGCCAATAGTTGTGGCCTGAGGCAACACTAGCACCGGAACTAACTAAGCAGAACTAACTTAACTAAGCACGCGCAAATGCCAAAACGCAGCAACGAACAGCTTCCCCATTTCATCTTCCTGAATCATTCCGTAAAATGTCTTGAAACAAAACTCGATCAAGCACGAAGCGACAACTCACTGCTTTGTCATTCTTTTGAACCAGCCGGATGCTCTGTACCGCTTTCGTTGTCGAAACGTCGCCTTGTCACTTGCTCTCTGGTCGCCCTTGAGCTCTCGACTGGCAGGATTGGATTGATACGGAGCTGATCATTGCAACTCCGACCACATATCATCTCCGCGCGCCAAACGCTCTGTGCTGCGCTCCTCGGCGCTTTTCCTGCTTATCAGCGCATCGTCTACAACACGGTAAACGAGGTCACTCAACGCGCGGGAACTCGCCTTCATGGCCTGGCAGTCTCCTTCTGCCATGGCTGGGAATGGAGGACTCGGGGGTACAACAAATGAGGGGATGGGGAGTAATCCCCATCCAGCAGGCACCGAATACACGTTACAAGGTACAGTCGGATTCTTCCCCGTCGTTTGTATTGCATTGAGGGATGGCTCTAATTTTTCCGATAGGGGTCATGCGCTTCCTCCAGACCGAATGGCACCGTCATGAACGAGATCGTAACGCCTGGGAAATCGAACGCGCCGAGATGAAGTCTCGCATTGGCCGCTTAGAAGGTGACTTACGAACGAGCAAACGATTACATGAGTCTTTGGGGAAACACGTGAAAATGCTGGAAATGGCCTTGAAGAAAGAGCGGGAAACAGTCCGCAGTTTACGAAATGGAGAATCTGTAGATGATATCCGTGACTCGAAGGAAGTTGCCAGGGAGAACTTAAAACATCTCTCTCAAAGTCAGTTACTTATCTCTTTCTCTGGCGTAGGCTTATTGTATACTGACTATTCTTAGCCAACAAAACCAAGACCGCATTCCTAGTCCATGAAACGGACAATGATCCCGCCCATGCCGACTTTCGACAGGATGCAGAACGAGAGAAATCTCGAGTGTACCTCAGCAAATGTGCACAAGAGGTCGCCTTTCATGTGATTCCTGCTTCGCACCCTCCGCTTGAATTCTCAAGTCAGGACTTGCAACCGCACGCATATGGTGAACATCAACCGCAGCAGAGTCTTGAAGAAGCTTACCATCAGCAAAGGCAAAAGCAACAGCAGCAACAACAACAACAACATCTTACGAATAACATGGTACGGGATTCCGTGATACATAATCAGAATTCAGTATCGGGAAATTATACAGAAAACAACAACTCGGTTCTGCCTCAAGCTTTTACAGAACGTGGAAATATGCTGGCCGGGCCCCCGCCGAAAGCTGGTAATACTCTCTCATCTACAGATTTGACAGCTCCTAGAAGTCAGGTAGATGAGTCCAACGTGCCGCGCTCCACCCAAAGCGCCTTGCAACAAAAGCCTCAGGACGGGACTGTTGACGCCGGTGGATGGATGTTTGAAGAAACCTCCTCCGTGCCAGAAATCCAAGTTGAGACAACGCCACATCGACCAGATACCGATGCCTTTCCAAAAGCAAACTTTTTGCCTCCCAAGTCTCCCCCGCGCGGCTCTCATCGAAGAAAAAGTTCCGGATTGACCAGGCGTAAAAGCGAAGGCGCAGTTGACAGAGAATCTGGAGCGTTGCAACAGAGCATTGACTCAACTTTCAAAGTACGATTTGCCCTCCGAGGCCATCTCGATGTCGTGCGGTCTGTTATTTTCACTGGTGGCGGAAGTCCATCTGAACCGGAAATCTGTACTGGAAGTGACGACGGAACAATTAAGCGTTGGATACTACCTGCTTCGTATGGTAGCTTCGGACCTGGCGCGGGCAATGATCTAGATATCACGAGTTATTTCACTCATCGCGGTCACGTCGGTGCCGTCACCTCACTTGCGGCTTGCCCTGCTTCGCCCAATTTCTCCAACGGTGGCCGAGCCGTCGGTGACGGGTGGGTATTTTCCGGTGGACAGGATTCCAGTATCCGAGTTTGGGAACGAGGCAGAGTCGACCCAAAGGCAACTCTGGATGGCCATACTGATACCGTTTGGGGGCTATGCATATTGCCAAGCACGGCAAGCTCGGTATTTGGAGATGCCTCTAGCAATTATGGGGGGTCTGATCGTCTTTTGCTGGTTTCCGGGGGTGCTGATGGCCGCATCATCGTATGGGCAGTCAGTGCACCACCGCAGGTCACCTCTCCTCAACCCGGCGCTCGGCGAGGTGCTGGCGGCCGTCGAGCGAATTCGATCTCTTCCGGATCCAATTTTCCTTCCTCCCCACAGCCTCATACAACCACGAGCACAGCATTTCATTATACCATTGTTCATAACATTGTACGGACAGACTCCCCTTCACCTACTTGTATTAGTCCTCTTTCTCTTAGTGGGGTGAATTTTGTCGTCTCTTTCACAGACGCATCAATTCTTGTTTACGATACTAGGACGGGCGAGGAAGTGGTTGGTATGGCCAGTCTCGAGACCTATGATGGCACGCCGTCTACAGGAGTCAATGCAGTCGTGACTTCCACCATTGGCTTTGACGGAACAGCCAACCTCGACCCAAATAGAGCTTTAACAGAGGAAGAGGCCATAGTTCACGGAGCAACCGGCACAAGCGGTGGAGTGGAGGGTGTTATCATCAGTGGGTATGAGGATCGGTACATTCGGTTTTTTGATGCAAACAGCGGTAAGTTATAATCAGTTTCTCTTCGCCTTCCAATATACCGAGATTTACGTCTAACTAATTTTTTTCGGCGTCCAGGACAATGCACATACACGATGTTGGCCCACCCAGCTGCCATATCTTCCTTGTCTCTTTCTCCCGATGGCCGGGAACTTGTCTCTGCAGGACACGATGCAAGCCTGCGCTTCTGGTCTTTGGAAAAACGCAGCTGCACCCAGGAGATCACTAGTCATCGCCTGATGCGTGGAGAAGGAGTCTGCTCGGTTGTATGGAGCCGTGATGGCCGATGGGTTGTCAGCGGTGGAGGAGACGGTGTTGTCAAAGTGTTCTCCAGGTGATTACTGACGTGATAAATTTTTGATTCTCCTTTTGTTGATTATTAATCTTTGTCTATTCCCATTCTTCGCTTGCATGACCTTTTCTCAAACCAACATTGATCATATTGGATCTATAAGCGAGCATATTTTTGCAATCGGGAGTCGTGTATCCATTGTTTCACGAGACAGATCATTTGGGCGTCACTTGAGTCTTGGTCCTTCTCTTTGTCGCTGTCTTATTACCGACGAAAAAAAATCTCGAATCTTTTTTTTCGAGATTATTCTTGTGTATACATGTATATCTTCTTCTTGCTGTTGTTCCACAATTATATTTTACAATTTTGATGATGATAATTTCGGTCCTTGAATGTCTCTGGCCAACTGTTGCCAGGTGATGAATATTCTCACGGCCAAACCAGGCAATACCTACTTACACCTGAATGCTGGTGCACATTGGTAGGAGTGGAGAATACAAGGTAGTGGAGGATATTGATCCTACTACATACTAACTTCATGTTCTTTTATTAAGTGGTTTTGGTTACCCTTCGAGGGGTTGATGGTTTCTAATTAAATCGGCAGAATCTCATTTTTCTTGATAGAGATCTTTCTGGTGATCCAGTACTATGATGACGGCGACATTGCGGTAGATGATCCCCGGAAAGTCTCTGGTGCTTTATACAGTATGACCCTGCAATTCCAAGGTTTCCAAAGCCCGAACACGGTTCTGTTTTTGCGTCACGGTTTATTTTTCGGTTCAAATTTCACAAGTGCCTAGGTACGTAATTGTCCCGCAAAGAGAGGGGGATCGTACATCAAGAAGACTAAAAAGTGTGCATCTGGGTAGTCGAGCTCTTTAATAGCCGCAATTACAAGAAAGACACTTTACGGGATAACTATTACCTCAAGATTCCTGGGAACAAACGGTTATATGACACTTACATACCATGAGGCCATTCGAATCGTCCAAAGGGAGGCCACAGCCCACCGCGACACCTTTTGTGCAGGGTTCGAGACAGTTCCATTGGCACATGCAATTAATCGTATAACCTCGAAGCAATACCGGTCACTACACGACATTCCTCAATGGGATACTTCGGCCATGGACGGATATGCTGTGAACTCCCAAGTGACGCAGACAGCTTCAGAGCATACACCCGTGGTATGCCAGGTCATTAATACCTCTGCGGCTGGAGGGAAAGAGATCATCATTAACTCAGACTCGAATACATGTAACGCAACTTCAGCTGGGGGAAAGATGCCTATGTGCGTGGAGATCATGACAGGTGCCCGTTTCCCACTATCAAATTCTACCGATCCTTTCGACATCCTAGATTACTGCGTAAAGGTGGAAGACACGCGGCCATTATCCACCAACAAGGACGACTCAGAATCTCCTCAGCGACTAATTCATATCTTCAAGCCCGCCTCTCCAAATCAGAACAAGCGTTTGGTAGGCGAAGATTTCCGGTGCAATGACATTGTTGTTGACCGACATGAGATTATTCGATCGAATCATGTCATGGCACTTGCGTCTGTTGGGTACCAGTCTATGGATGTTCTGAGAAGACCTCGTCTTGCGGTTTTCTCGACGGGGCCGGAGATAGTCTCTGCGGAGAGGATTTATGGATCTTCGGAAAAGCAGAAAGTAGCGGATGTGAACGGGCCATATCTTATGAGTGTCTTGCAAGAAGCGTTTGCATGCGAGGTAGAGTTTCTGGGTATTCTGGAAGATAACCCTACCACTGCAGCGGGTGGATCGTATCAAGGCGAAACGATACGATATGGTGATTACTACTGGAGCAGTATCTATGGGTCGATTTGATTTCGTCCCTAAAGCTCTGGAAATGCTTGATGCGAATATAGTATTTCACAGACTGGCCATGAGGCCTGGTCTCCCAGCACTTTTTGCAAAGATTCCATCGTTGTCCGCAGACGGAAATTCGACAATCCCTTTCTTTGGGCTTCCGGGAAACCCAATAGCTGCTGCTGCATGTCTGCGGTTTCTTGTGTTTCCATTCCTGAGGAATTTATTATTCCAGGACACAGAAATGCCTAGACAGGCTGTCGTTCGCTCCATGGAGCCGACCAAACAAAGAATTGAGTCAAGAGTACATGATCCTGAACAATCTATAATTGCAAGGTTCCCATCAGATCGAGATATATTTCGTACTGGGACAATCATACACCAGTCTCGAAACAATTTCGAAGTACAAATTATTCAAGATCATAGTCCCGGGAAAACAAGACCTTTTCTAGCTGCCGGTTGCTGGATACATATTCCCCGAGAAAAGACAGCCTTGCACGATGGGGAAACTCTAGATATCTTTCTCATTCGAAAATTTCTAGATATCAAGCTTAACTTCGAAGAAACGGCAGGCCTTCTCCCATTCTTCAATAGTATTTACATTGAATAGTTCGAGCTCATTATCCGGGCTTATGATCTGCGCATCGGGCAACTCTTCAAGCACAAACCTCGGCCCGGTCCGCCCCTGTCTAACATTCTCAGCAAGCTTCTCAAGGGCATCCGGTGACCATATGGCAAGTAACGGCTCACAGAATCCTTTCGAGTTCCGGTAACATGTCACTGAGGCAGACTCCGAATTTTGCTGCGCAGATATCAAGCGCGTCAGAGTTCTAGCTTCTAGAAGCGGAAAGTCGCATGCAACCACGAGCCATTTGACGTCCGGGTTGCTGCGATAAGCTGCCAGAAGGCCTGCTGCCGGGCCGATATCTTCTGTGTTGGCGTTTGTTTTGTGAGAATCATCGTAGATGAATTGCAGTGCTATACTCTTGTGCTCATTCCGGTAAGGTGGCAGAACGGTCAGCGGCATAGATTTATCTTCATTCTTGATGGATATGTGAATGGTAGAAAGTCGAGGACAAGCTTGGCTTATAGCCTCGGCGAGATATTGGTACATTAGTAGCCCGCTGGGGTGCTTGAGGAGTTCCTTGCGTGAACCCATGCATGAGGATTGCCCACCGGCCAATATAAGGGCTTGGAGCGCCATTTCAGCTTGTTATTGATATGCCTGCAAACGTAGTACCTAGGTGGGATACCGAGGGCTGGACAGCACGTAGGAAGACGATCTGATACGAACTTTGGAAATTTACCAAATAGTTGTCTTGTCAATGTTTAGGCTAGTAGAATACATCCAAGCATGTATGATGTCAACTCCCATTTAGGCAGGTCTAATTTACGTTGCTATAGAATCCCGGTGATCGTGCTCATCCCGATCTGCCACATAGCCCCCCTTCCTCATATCCCCTGTTAGTGTCTGCTTATAGCATATAAAAAACTCAGATAGGTCATAGGTGCTGCCAAGAGAGAATAATGTACTGATAAACCCAAATCTGGGCTTCACTACGGTGAGGAATAAAGTTTAGATGAAGTAGATTAACTGGCTTTTTAAAGATTCGCTATCATGTCATGTCTTGATGTAGTAGGAGTATGAAATGTTCAAATTCCATTTTACCACCCTAATTAAGAGACCAAGCATCCTACTTAATCTACATAGTAGCTATCTCACAGCCTTCCAAGTGCTGACAAGACAGCTCTAAGACTACCCAGGATGTTAGCCCATTCATTATAGCGACGAGGGGTTAGGGAGTAATTTGGTATTTTTAAATGTATTTTCAAATGCTCATGAAGGACCAACCAAATGCGCTGGATAATGTATCAAACTTATCACTCACATATCCTCATTCAACCGCTGATCGCCTCTGATGCTCCAGATCTACCTCCACTAGAACTAGTACCAGAAGAGTCTACGGACTTTTTGTTTTGAGATGGTGCCGCGCCCATGCTTGCTGCCTTGCGAGTTGTGCTTGCGCAAATTCAACTGCATCAACAAAACCTTTATCCCAGAGCGCCATACTTGCCGGCTGTAAGGCTGTAAAGTGGCTGTCTATATACGTGACATAGAGATCAACCGCCTGTAAAGTTGTTATGACTCGAAAAGAGTCAGAGCCTCGGGATAACGAAAACAGCGAGTCGCGGAGATTCTGTGAGATTTTTGCACTAAACCGGCGGCTTTCGTGGTATTTTTCAATGTACGGCTGGAGACAATTGATGATCTCACAGGTCAGACTATGCATGAATCGCAGACCAGACTGGATATCTAGATCCTGGACGAGGCTCGGGATGAACTCATCGTATATTTCGAGCAGAGTATTGAGAGCGTCATGTGTTGCGCCGAGCCAGGGTTCGAGCCTCCTTTCCAGTTGGACTTCTTGATTGCCTTTAGCTTTGGGGGTCGTTTCCATTTTGCGTATCGCTTCTGATTGTCGTTGTTTGGCGTGAATCTTGACCGTTCCCTCCTGGTTTTCCACTTTCTCTATTTTGACAGCACCGGATTTGAAAGTTGGCTGTTTCGAAATAGGATCCCATTGCTCTACTCTTGCTAGACTCATGTAAATCACAGAGTAAGAAGAAGAAAAGAAAGGAAGACGTACCAATAGTCAATTCATTGGCAGCCCTCGCACGCTCATCCTTTGCATCAAAATAGCCAAAATGAAACGGGATAAAGACCTGCCCCTTTTCGATATCTCCAATAACGACAGGAAGCTCAACAGCACCACGTCGAGAGCGTACAACAACCATATCTTTTTCTTTAAGTTGTAGATTCTGAGCGTCTTCTTTCGAAATCTGCACCACCGCTTCCGGGACCGCACGTTGCAGTCTTTCATTCCTTCCAGTCTTTGTTCGTGTATGGAAATGATACACATTTCGACCTGTCGATAATCTGAACGGATACTCCGCGTCAGGATTTTCCAGCGGAGGTCTATATGCAGCAGCCTTGAGTATCGCGCGCCCTGCAGGGTTGAGCGATTTGTACTGAACCTTCGTCAACGGAGCCCCAGTCTCCAGGTCGTGGCCATAACTCTCACAATACTCGATATCCGTAAAAAATTCACCATCTGTAAACAATCGCTCCTTGCCATGTGGGTATTTTTCATTGCAGGGCCACTGTATTCCAGATCCACCAGTCAGCTTCTCGTAACTGAGTCCGCTATAATCGCAAGGTCTACCACGAGACATTCTTTTCCAAGCATCGAACACTTCCTCCGGCTCTGACCAGGGGCACAAATCATTCCCATCCTTGTCCTTGAATGCCATCCTCTTAGCAAAATCAAGGAATATAGCCAAATCCGACTTTGCCTCCCCTGGAGGCTCAACGGCTTTGTGAGAAAGGTGTACAGTTCGATCGACATTCGTAAAACAGCCTGTTTTCTCTCCCCATTGAGCGCAAGGGAGAACCACATCCGCTATCGCAGCTGTCTCCGTCATAAAGATATCCTGACATATTACGAGCAAATCTGGTTTTGTGAACAGGGACCGTACTTGCTCGAGATGCGGAAAGCTGACAAGTGGGTTTGTCCCTGAGATCCACATTATATCAATAGAGCCGTGCTCGATATGTTTGAGCATAGTCTCTATATGCGTCGGTTGCGCCCAATGTGGAACATGCATAAAGTCGATATTCCATATATCTGCAATTTCTTGTGCATGGGCCGGATTCTGGAAGTTGCGGAAACCAGGATATTCGCCGTCACAACCTGCTTCTCGATTATTTTGAGCCGTGGGTTCACCGTTCATTTGTAATATGCCACTTCCGGGTTTGCCTATCAAGCCACGTAGTAAGTTGATATTGTTGATTTGGCATGCACTGGTGGTGGCTTGGTTGGATTGATAGACGCCTTGTAGGGCTGTGGAAAGTAGGCTCTTCGTTGTACCGATAATATGCGCTGCTTCAATAAGTTCCAAGGTTTGCTCTGGGGCACGCCGGTGACTTGTTCGACGTATTCAGGAGTATACTTTTTGACTGTTTTGTAAATTCTCGAGCCCAATGACGTGTTGGGAAACGTATTCTTCATTAACCCATCCATCATGGGCAAACAAAAGATGCTGTATGCCGTTGAGCAGAGCCAAATTCGTTCCAATTTTGGGGGCCTAATGGACCGTCGCACGCTTCGCAGTATCAGTTCGTCTGGGATCAACGACAATGAGTTTTGGAGGGTTTGGCCCATCTAATCGGTCCAGCATTCGACTCCACAGGACGGTCTGCGTATGCGATACATTCTGACCGACGAGAAACAAACAGTCCGTGCAATCGACATCAGTGTATGATCCAGGTTGACCGTCACACCCAAAGGACTCGCGCATAGAAGCTGCAGCCGTGGCCGTACACAGCCTCGTATTCCCATCCCTTGGCAGTCAGTCAGCCATAGTCCTATCCCCTGAAGATTGAAAAGGACATACATATGCAACGTATTCAACCCGGCCTTCCCAACCATCGCCAGAACATAGTATTCTTCCAAAAACAGCTGACCACTCGTGTAAAACCCAATACCATGATTGGATAGCTGCGCTTGGGTTTGTTTGACTCGTTGTACAATAAAATCCATGGCTTCGTCCCAGGAGACGCGCTCTAATTTGCCATTCTTCCGTACTAGGGGGTATTTCAAGCGATCTGGGTTCGATATTGCTGTCCACCTAATCCATATATCATGAGTACGAATCAAGTTGTAAGATCTACGATACGAATCCGTTCAGTCCCTTTGGCCCTAGACGGCCCTTATTCAGGCGATCGACTGCTCGGCCGCGGACGCCGACTACTTTCCCATCCTTGACTCCAATATCCAAGCCGCATCCATTGCTGTCTACTCTCAGCTCGTGCAGAAATTAATATCATGTAAAGCAGATTAGATGGAACGGACCTGCACAGTACGCAGGCGCTTTGCACCCATTTCTCAGGTTCATCAATCAGTCTTTGGTCAATTCTATCTGGCCATTCATGCTTATATGGTGTCCGCGGACCCCAAATGTCGGCGATAGCATCCCGGGTTTCATGTTCCTTTATCGGTGGTATTGAGGATGGAGTGTGACTCTGATTATGCACCATGGTTGCGGTTATATGCTATTGAATTAAATGTCTGGGGATTTTCAATGTGATATATGGGATGCCGAGGGGAGACGTGCGCATTGATGGATTTGTGGGTAGTCGAAAGTATCGTCATCACGATGATGCAGGTGCATTCCCCGGCTTCTCTCCACAACTTTCGGTGTCTGTTGTTTTCTTTTCCTTGCTCTTTTCCATGCCAGACAAGTTGGATGAAGCGAATAGAAACGTTCAATCGAACGCTTTGGCCGTTGCCGGATAACTTCTCCGCGGGTGTACCATTTTCCAAGAACTGGCAGCTACGCAATTTGATCAGCTATGCAGACTGGTTAGACGGGGTGGCCTGTGATGATTACATGTCTCGAAATTTCTAGTTGAAGTGAGTTGCATCTATGGGATATCTTCTCCAATTTACAGGTAAAAGGCACGTGCATGAGCTTTCAGCTTGTTTGCATCACAAAAGCCAAGGTGGGCACAGAAGAAGTTACAGTAACGGTAGAAGCTTGCAACAAACCTGAAATATATGTTATTATCGTTGGTTTTCAGTAATTTCCGTAAATGTTGTTTGTGTTTATGAAGCTCAAGATCGTCTGCTTGAACAAGGAAACTGGCATACCGTGCACTGTGTTAGCAGTCATATCTGTCTCGTCATGCAAGACAACAAAGCGGTGTATGACCCCATGAGCCAATCAGTACAGTAGAGCATTTAAGGGCTTTGAAGGTCGATCTGCACTGCCAAATACTGGATTTGGGTCGCCAATTGCGCGCCGTCAAGGGGCTATCTGCGCGCCGGCCCAACTAAGCAAGGACTATCCATACATGCGTCTTTCTCAGAGCGACTTACAAAATTGAAATCATTACCAACATATGATCCATCCTGTGAAATTGATTCTAAAACCCGAGAGGCGATGGATTGTGACCAATTTTCAGTGCCTCAAAATTCTGGAAAGTGATGGACGTCTATCATTTCGACTGAAACCCTGCAAGATGCGAGAAATAACAACATTGCATATTTGGACGCGCGACATGGTCAGACTTCCAATGAAAACACTCTGTCAATGTCAGAGTGTGTCATGTGTCGCTCGGAACAGGCGAGGAGTCATTCCGATCAAGCTGCCTGCATTTGCATGGCTGACATGAGTTGTAACGGCAATGCAAGATGCAAGAAAGCGCCGGTCTAGTAACGGGTTTACTACGGTACGAGAGATCAAAAAAGGGCTCAAAATAATATTGGCAGTGGGAAGAAGTCCACTGCCTACCTACTTACATAAGCTATGGTCTGTAGTAACTAAGTATCACAGGATCTACATTTACAGATGATTTCCCTGCTCATCTATTTCCTGCTTCTCATCAACCTCATTTTTGACCATTGCCAGGCTAGCTAGCAAAAGAGTCGACTACCGGAAGCCTCACAAATTGCGTTCCTCTCATTAAGTCCGCACTATTGAATTTAGTCCGCAGCCACATGCAGGTTCTGCACTAAATCGGGGGTTGCAGGTTGATCAACCCCCTAATCGGTCCCGTCAAGCACTTGCAGATCTGACAGATCAATTTCATGATGTATTCCACGCGCCAGGATTTTGGGTTCTTGACATTGCTACAGCATTTTTTGTGGGCTTAGGTACAGAGTTTCAGTTGATCGATGCATTGCTTCTGGCATGTCCAGGTGTGTATTCAAATGTCGGCCGAGCCAAGACGATGGATAGATACTATAGCTCCTGGTAACTAGGTATGACGAGACCACCGATAAATATTAAAATAGATATTCCTAGGTATGCTGCCTGTCATCGTTGGAATACAATCGATTCTCCTTCTAGCAATGAAGCAAGGACTTCATCAGTACATTAAATAAGAAGCGGATATTTGATGAACATAATGGCTGGCCTCCTGCTTTATATGATTAAACGTGACAATATTGCAGTGCGTCCCCCTATTCGCGTCTCTTGAGGTCTTTCCAATGTTGCTTACATACTGTAATTGTAGGACCCGAATAATGACCCAAACATTGGCTCTTCTCGTGGCAATGCGAGCTCATCGTCCGGTCATATCGTCGAAGGATTGACGGGTGCCGGATCAACCTCTGATTCGGCATTGGTATCGACTCTGCTTCCTGCGCTTGTGATTGCTGCCTTCTGGTTCGGCTTGTTCCTCATTTGTCGTCGCAGTCAGCAACGATGGTACTCGCCTCGATCACATCTCCCAAACTTCCTCCACCAGTATGTCTTCTCTTCCCTCGCGTCGTTTTGACATCTTTCTAAGCTTGCTTTAGTGAACGGAGCCCGGAACTCCCGCATGGCTTCGTTAACTGGTTTGGCGCATTTTTTCAAATATCCGACTCTCATGTTTTGCATCACTCATCACTTGACGGATATTTGTTTTTACGATTTCTGCGAAATTTATGCATCATTTGTTTCGCGGGAATCATCGTACTATGGCCGGTTTTACTGCCTATTCATGCTACTGGGGGTGCTGGAAACTCTCAAATGGATCAATTCAGCTTCAGCAACGTCACTGATCCCCAAAAGTATTATGCACATGTAGTGATGGGGATGATCTATTTTAGTAAGTTTTTCGATTTCACGCGACCGTCGACATTGCGTTCACATTAATCCACGTCTATTGACTTTATGAGCAGCCTATGTCTTTTTCGTAGTGACTCGAGAGAGTCTTTTCTATGCCAATTTACGGCAAACATACCTCAACTCTCCAGCTTATGTCAATCGAATTTCATCCCGGACGGTTCTGTTCATGTCGGTTCCTGAATCTTACAAGAATGAGAAAAAGCTTCGTCAAGTTTTTGGTGATAGTATTTGCCGCATATGGATTACTTCCGACTGCAACAAGCTGGATAAGCTTGTGAATGAACGGGATAGCCTAGCCTATAAACTTGAAAAGGCTGAGACCAGACTAATTCGCAAAGCTAACGCCTCACGACTCAAGATCAAAGCGTCCCGGGAGAAAAATTGTCCCGATTCGTACGATGATTGTGAGTTGGCAGATCCCCTCAAAGCTGCACATATCGAACGACCTATGCACCGCGTCAACTTCTTTGGGAAGAAGGTAGATAGTATCCAATACCTTCGTTCTCGTCTCTCGATCACAATCAAAGAGGTTGAGGAATTACAGCAGAAGCACCGAGATGGTCATGGGAAACAGCTGACAGCAGTTTTCGTTGAGTTCAAAACACAGTCAGATGCTCAGGTTGCATTACAAACCTTGTCACATCATCAACCCATGCACATGACGCCTCGATATTCGGGAATTGCTCCACGTGAGGTGATTTGGTCCTCTTTGAATTTGAGCTGGTGGCAGAGAATCGTACGTCTGTTTGCGGTCCAAGGCGGCATTGCAGCCTTGATTATTTTCTGGTCTGTTCCTGCGGCAATCGTTGGTACTATCTCGAATATCACATATCTTGCCAACTTGATCCCCTTTCTAGGATGGCTGGCTCGTCTTCCTACTTTCATAGAAGGAATCATAACTGGACTGCTACCATCCGCCGCTTTGATATTGCTTATGTCTCTAGTACCTCCTATTTGTCGACGTGAGTTCTCTAAATAACTACATCTTATCTAAATGTGCTGATACTGATGATTTCATTCTCGCTTTTTGAAGTGTGTGCCAGAAAAGCCGGATTACCTTCTCTGACTCATGTGGAGCTGTTCACACAGTCTGCACACTTCTGCTTCCAAGTGGTCCAAGTATTCTTGGTCACTACAATTACTTCCGCAGCTTCAGCCGCCGTCAGCCAGATTATAAAAGATCCTCTATCGGTGAAAGATCTCCTAGCACAAAACTTACCCAAAGCCTCTAACTTCTATATTTCGTACTTTTTACTACAAGGGTTGTCAATGAGCTCGGGGGCCGTTGTTCAAATTATGAGTGCCTTGATCTTCAAGTTTTTATCGATCTTCTTGGCAACTACTCCCAGGAGACTGTTCAGACGCTGGACACAGCTGACTGGACTCAGCTGGGGTAGCATACTGCCCGTATTCACTAATATGGGCGTCATTGCTCTGACTTACTCTTGTATTGCACCCCTGATTCTGGCTTTTGCTTTTATCGGTCTCTTTCTCGTTTATCAAGCTTATCGGTACAATCTCTTGTTTGTATACGACCTTCACATTGATACGAAGGGTTTGATATACCCCCGTGCATTGCAACATTTGCTTACTGGTATTTATCTTGCGGAAATCTGCATGATTGGACTTTTCTCCATCAAAGCAGCAATTGGCCCCTTGATAATCATGGCATTCTACCTGGTCCTTACGATACTGGCTCACATTTCTCTGAATGACATGTTGCGCCCGCTCATGAACTTCCTCCCGCGCTCCCTGGATTCAGAGGAAGAAGAGCTCCAGATGAACGCAGAAGCAACTATAGCGTATAAGCACGCGGTGACTCGACACGGCCGGGTGTGGAAGTGGTTTCATCCGAATCTTTATCGAGACTACGCCGATCTCCGGCGCAAAGTTCGAAGAGATCATATTCAAATTAACTATTCTGAGAAGGAATTGAGGGATGCGTATTACGAGCCATGTATCACCGCCGAGACCCCCAAGCTGTGGATCCCCAGAGATGAAGGTGGGCTTAGCCAGGAGGAAATTCGCCTAACAAGCGCCGTCATACCAATATCTGACCAAGGGGCGCATCTTGACGCAAAGAATAAAATCCAGTGGAACAAGAATGACCAGCAACTTCCTGTATGGGAGAGAAGAGTACTTTATTGAGAAAGGCCTATGCAAAATGATTTACCATGTCAAATCTACGAAGTGACACAATCTGGAATCAATTTCCCGAAGTTCGGAGAAAATCTGCCTCTCGCCTCGCCATACAGTTATGAGATGAAAGCCAGATTCCAGGGGCGGGTAATTCTGAGTATCACATACATCAATCATTCCAAGACAAAGTAACCTCCGGGACCACTGGCTGTGTATCCTTCCAAGGTTTTCGTAGCTGATATATCCAAGAATGCGCAACACTCTCTGGGAAATTTACACAAATTGATGTAATCAATAATAATCGGCACGTTTTGTTTCCGTGATATGTACGAAGCAATCGGACAGTAACTGGATGATCATCATCGATTATCTGGGCACCTGCAGGTAAATCTGGAACAGTTCTGGGTTTTCCGACTCTAGGCTTTCTTCAGTACTCCTGAAAAGTGAGGATTGACAGAGCTCTTTTTCTCAAGTATGGATTGAGTAAATGTTTTTTGTCATGGCGATCTGACCCTCCGGAAGTACCATTTTAGGAGACGGTGCTTCATGTATCGAACAAAGGACCACCGGCGCAAACGCCAAGTTTAGTAAGAGCACAGGCTTTAATTTTATGCAGCTTTAGTGCTAATTCAAGGAGGATCAACTTCATTTATGTGAATTGTACTACTTCAAGCTCCTCCTTTGACTAGAAACTTACTGTATCGATACCTTGCAAACGCTGGCCAAATCCATCTACATAAAGGCCATCCCAGCACCTCAATTTTATCACTTCATACCTACCAGCAGAGGTAATTTTGAATTCAGTTTGTCTATCTCCGGGTAGGAGATTATTAGATTTATTTCTAGCTTCATTCATTGCATTCTGAACCTGCCAACCTCGGACAAGAGTCGTTCTCATCTCGACAGCAGCATTTCGATACCTATACCTTGACTCGCGACGGTTTCTGACAAGATGAAAAACGTTGCTTTTCTTGCTACGACTGCGTTACTAGCTGTCGATGTTACAGCAAGATCCGTCCGTAACTCGCGTGAAGATTCGTCAGCTTCAGGTATCATCTATCCCCAGGTAGATTCTCCGGCTTCTCAGGAAGGGACCGCCGTCACCGTACGTTACGATAAAACCTACGACGACTCCTCTTTCTCTTTGAGTAGCGTGGCATGCTCCGATGGATCCAATGGTCTTGAGGGCAAAGGTTACAAAACATTAGGCCAATTGCCCGACTTCCCATACGTTGGAGCCTCGCCCACTATCGCTGGGTGGAATAGCCCTAATTGCGGCGCCTGCTACAACATCACCTACAACGGAAATTACGTGTACTTGATGGGAGTAGATGCCGCGTCCACTGGGTTTGTTGTGAGCCAGGAGGCCTTGGATCGGTTGACAGGAAATCAAGCCGTGAACTTGGGTCAAATTTCGGCTTCCTATGCTGCTGTAGATGCTAGCAACTGCGTCACCTAGAGGGACAATCATCGATGACTCTGACCTGGCTTCTTTTTCACATGAGCATCTTTCCAAGTCGAGACTGGGTTAGTGACGTGTGCTGGTATTCTGTTCAATTAGTTCTCGACTTTTGAAGCCAAAGGTCTCAGATTTCGGATACTGGCACAGAATCATTTGAGATTCTGGGTTGTTGAAGATCAGAGAGGTAATCAATCGTCAAGGGCAAAGTCAAATATTACCATGATAGCTATCTGATTCTGAGAAAGCCTTTGATCCGGCCGAGTTGCCATGTCGTAGAATTCCAAAAGGCCATAAAAAATACCTAGATTGCGTTTTCTAGCAAGAGCGAATACGCTATGAAAAGACAAAATCGTAGAGTACGGACACTCTGATAACAAGCTAATTACCAGCGTTCTTCAAATCGTTCTTCAAAGATGCGGTCATCGTCGACCACGATACGTTCCTCTTCTACGTAACCACGATCATCAAAGCGTCGGTCGTCATCATATCGCACTTCTTCCTCGAAGCGGCGCTCGTCATCATACCGGCGCTCATCCTCGTATCGGCGTTCGTCGTCGTAGCGACGCTCGTCTTCATAGCGTTCCTCCGCAACATAGCGCTCGCCACGTTCACGTTCAATCTCTTGCTGCTCTTGGTAAAGCTGTCGCCGTTGCTGCTCAATCTCTACTTCCTGCTCACGTTCGCGTTCATGCTCGAGCTGTTCCCGACGTCGTTCTTCTGCACGCCATTCTTCTTCCTTGCGTTCTTCCTTGTCTGAATCCGTCATGTAAGAATACGAAGATATGCTGTACCATTATTGCTAGGAGATAACAACTTACGCTTGTCGTGTTCATGCATTGCGAAGGCACCAACTGCAGCACCGAGAACGCCGCCACCAATACCGTAGGCCATGCTATTGCTCTTCTGCTGAGCTGCTGCGGGTGGCGGGCTGGCGAAACCATGAGGAGGCGGAGGACTGCCATATCCACGACCAGCTGGAGACGGTCCGCCATAGCCAGGAGGGGGCGGGCCACCACCGTACCCAGGGCCGCCTGGAGGTGGACCACCATACCCTCTACCACCTGGAGGCGCTGGGCTACCGTATCCGGAGCCAGGACCAGGGCCAGGACTTCCATAACCCGGACCTGGAGGAGGAGGACGACCACCATAACCACTAGGAGGAGGTCCGCCGCCGTAACCTCGGCCGCCCGGCGGCGGACCACCGTAGCCTCCTGGACCTGGAGGCCCTCCGATGTCTCTGGTACCTGCGCCGTAATTACCGGAGGGAGGAGGTGCTTCTGGATGGTGCCATGATCTCTGGCCGGTGCGCTTGTTGATAAAGATGTACTGATTCTCTTCTGGCACCCACTGCGCTTCCCAGTCGGGTGGTAGTGGCGGATGGCCGTGGTCTTGATGCGAGTATTGGTACGACATGGCGAATGAGTCAATAGCACTTTACCCCAAATTCGAACGAAAGCACCCTCGTTCGCGGTCGACGTAAAATCCGGATGTGCTCGCAACTTTCGAAATGGTCGGCCAGCTATAAGATACAAGACAAGCCTCTAAAATCGAAAGATAAGTGAAGCTTAAGAAGCTGTACAAGAGGAGAATGGATCTGCCCCTTTGAAAGCTGCGAACGAGGGCGCCGAAGGAAAGGCACCGCGGGGCTGAGACTTATAAATTCCTTTGGCACTTTGCGCCTACTGCGAATGCACCGGACCTACCACGGCCATGTGAGAATTTCCAATTGGCTACTCCGAGTGGACTCGTATTTAGTGCCAGCACGCTAAGACTTAGGTCCGTTGCTTGGTATGATCGTCTCGAGGTCCTATCATTTGCTGATTCAGGCGACCTTCAACACCCGTCATTTGATTCATCCCGGCACACTCTCTGGCACTGTAGCTCTTGTTATACTAGACGAAATGACCATCGCAATGTACTGTCTATTTGTAAGTATGACGCTGAGAACAGACAGTCATTATTCTCGTCTAGTTCGACCATTTTCCTCTCGTTCCGAGGCCGTTGTCTCGGAACTCCGGGAGACCCCTGGTTGGCAATGTCAAGTCTTCAGTTCGCGTTGCACTAAGGGAGGGGTCAGCTCCACTTTCATTTACCTACATAAAATCCCTCGGGGAAATTCGAACGTGGGGTGTGTTTCATTCCAACCTTGGAAGGTTCAGTAGGTAGACATTTGCCGCAGGTTGTGGGCAGGATTTATATTGAGCTGAACGCACGGCTGCGCCTCGTATGGCTTCTCTTTTTCCGGAGGCAATCTAATGAGATCAAAAAGTCGCGCGGATAGTCATCGACAGTACGATTTGCGTTAAAAGGTCTGCTAGTACTTTCTGGCCCGTATTTTCATGTTGGTAAACTTCATCAAGTTATTGCTAGAAGACAGCCAGATCAGCCGATAACATCGACGTCCATCAAGAGTAATGTGAATATTGGTGGGATGGTTAGGGTTGGGGTTATGATGGTTTGCTCACCTCACTTGCCCAGGAATATCACCATCTGATCGTCCTTGCTTTCTTTTCCATACTCATGACCAGCTGAGCTCATTTGCTTCGTCTACCAAGGAACTGATTTTTGCAACTTGCGCCAAGCTGATTTGCGTTGTAAGTCAAGCGAGCTCATCCCAGCTCATTACCAATCAATCTTTTTGAGATGCGAGTTCAGCTTGTTCAAAAATGCGCGACACCTTAATCAGTCCTACCAGCTCTGATACAAATTTTGGCTGACAAAAAGAAAGGTGTCAGAAGGAAGGCCTGCTCCATGTCTGCACGGTTGCAACAGTAGGCCAGTTTCTTTTCAAGGATTCGTTTGTTACTCATTCCTTCATTATGATTAGCTCAAAGTTCTCTTTGACGTAGACATCCTCTACCACGGTCCTGCATATAATTCACTTGGTCAAAAGCTGTGGAAAATCTCATCAAACCATCATAACCAGAGATCAATTAAGCTGATATAGCTTATCTACTCGAACATATGCGAGAAACGTGAAGCAAATTATATTGCAATTCCAATTTGTTTGAGCAGCCATATTCTCGTCACGGCATTCGGGGTTTCAACCCCTCTGCATGCACGTCTATACGTCTATCAGATTCATTTTGACTCTGTTCACCAAACAACCCTTCATATCCCTCACGTCCTGCATACCGATTCCTCGAATGTGATTATCGAAATCCCACGCAAAAGTCACCTTGGTCGACTGTTTGAGACTACACTTTCGCTGTTTTCCACCGTGGCCCCTAAAACGAGGTACGTAGCATATGCCATTGATGGATGCCACCCGAAATTCTTCTTTGTCCGACGAAGTCGATGATATCGCCCATGGTTTTGTTTCTGCGTACTTGTCCAACAATCCCAATATAGAACACGGCCGTGTTTGGTCTTTTGGACCAGCTGAGTAAAGCCAGCTCAACTTCTTCCCATGCATCGGTACGAAAATCCAGCAGTCCCATGCACCTTGGTGATCAGTGTGCCACCACTTAGCCTCTTCATTGCTACTAATGTATTGCACCATTGATTCGACCCATTCCGTCACTTCATCCAGATCAAGTTCATTCGGTATGCGCCCAAAGATCACGCCCGCTTTTGAACTTAGAATGACAATGTCATCCAGGAGGCGCCCACCATCGGTAGTATGAAGGGCGTCCTGAGCCGTGACTTCAAAGTTTCGAGGGAGCTCTCCGGCTTTTGTTGATATCAAATGAATCTCGTTGGACTCCACATAGATAATATCCGTATCGAGAGAACTATTCCACAAGCGGAAAACCGGAGTTCGTAATCCTGACTGCTTCGACACGGCGCAATCGGCAATTTCGCTCTGTAACGAGTCAGACGTCATCTTTTTGTAGGAGGCTTCGCGTCGTTGGCCTTGAAAGAAGTTGTCTATACTGGTTGATGGTATGAAGCGTTTCTGAAGTCGAAGAAAATAACCTAGAGAAAAGCTGGTCAGGGACAGCATAATCGTTTTATACCTAGGTGTTCACATATTTTGTGGGTACCTAGGTAGATAGTTACACATCCAGCTCTGGCAGCAACCTTGGAATAGTTATGTTAGTCATGCACCGTCTCATTTCAAGTGATATAATATGCAAGCCATCATTGGATGCAACAATTTGTGAGGGACGATCAGGATGAATTCGAAGACTGGCTTGTTCTAAGAGACTGATCCTAGGTTTGTATGATGACCATAAAACTGCTGCCTTTGGAAAATATTATATGATATCACCGCTTTTGCATGAAGTTTTGAATGATTTTGTGACTGGCAGCATTACCCAAGTATTGGAGCCTTGTTGTAACTGAACCGAGACTCTTTAAGCAAAGCCAAAGTACACATTGGCAAAAGACAAATATTTCATTCCTGAGATACAGATGAGTGACGAACTTGGGTCGATGACTCAGGATTAATTGATTGACTAACTGTATACTTGATTCGATAGTGCGACAACACTCGATAATGACTCACTCGCAAAATATGACTGTACCTGGTGTAGATCCATAGGCGGGCTCCCGAAAAGTGTTGGTGCGGAGTACTAAACAAAATCACTTCCACGGTTCCAAGGTTGATGTGAGAACCCCATCTGAATTTCCACAGGAATCAATTTTCAAGACGCATTTGTTCATAATAGCTCGTATTTGTTTAATTTCATTTCGTTTCCATAGACCCAAGCCGGAGGCCAGTCCAACTGCCAACATGTCACCACAAGTCAACATCACAACCGACATTCATGCTGCCGCCAATCTCTTTGCACTGGCTTTCAGAAACATTCCACTTACGGCGTTCGTTTATCGAACTCCAGAGTCAACATGGCCCGTGTCCAATATTCCCCTAGAAATCAGTGGTCCGAAGATGATTGACGGGATCACGTACAAGTTGGCCAGCGGTGCGGAAATGGTTGAAGCGGGTAACTTCGCGGCGGCGGCAATATGGTGACACCTCTAGTTCAATTTGATTTCTGGGGTTACATATGACTAACGAGATGAATTGGGATGATCAATTGACTACAGGTTTCCGCCCGGTGTTGCATTATCCTCGAGCTCAGATGACAGTGAAGCACTTGTTGCGTTCAGAGAAATGGCGAGTAAAGCCAAAAAGACATTCATGGGAGACAAGAAGTACTACTATTTGAACATGGTCGGCAGACATCCCGATAGAACAGAGCCAGGTATGAGCAAATTTTATCCATACACGTTGTATCTCGTAACTCACGACTAGTCAGGGGTGGTCCGCGCTGTGCTCGAACCCTATATTGCTCGTGCTAGGGAGGAAAAAGTGCCCATCTGGCTTGAAGCGGTCAGCGAGCACAGCAAACAGGTATACGAGCACTTCGGCTTCAAGACTGTTGCGATTCTGCGCATGGCCGAGGGAAAAGCTTCCCCGGATGGCGAACTACAAGAGGGTGGAGAAGGTATTACAGTGTGGGCGATGATGTTGGAATGAAATTTATTCCTTGATAAAAGTATGTAGATGGGGTATAAAACTCAAAAACAATCTTAGCAAGTGATGTTTGAAAATACATGAATCAATTCTGTAGACTCGCAGTTGCCATGACGAAGTTTCCAAAGTCATCCATTTCCTCCAGCCAGTAATCAAGACTACCGCTATTCTGGACATTGTGCTGCAACAGATCAGCATAAGTCGCTTTTGGAGGCGAACCTTGAGATTTCGCTCGGCGACAGTGGAGTTCATATTCTTTCAGAAATTTCGCATTGCTGTCTGCGCGCCAAAGGAGTCGTCCGCTAGGTAGTTGACTTTTGAGAAGTTGATCACCCGTGCATTCATGAAAAAGCTTAAGTGCCGGGTATATGTCCAGAAAATATGGTAAAAGACATAGAAATAAAAATGTTCTGCACACAGGACAATTAGAATACGAATGAAATCGCAGAAAAACAAAAGGTTGGTGAATAATGATAAAGGTATCACACGCTCCATACCTGTTTTTGGACTCATTCAAAATCCAGTCTTGCCAGTCGAATAAGAGCTGGCGCGGACGAGCAGTATCAAGTTTACCCAAATGTATAGCAAGTTTCTATTCTGTTAGTACATATGGAATCGTCTTCCAATCGTTTGAGGAGGTAGTACGAACCAGCATTGTCTGCACCAATGGAACATCGAAATCGGTTGCTTCTTCATTCTGCTCGAATATTCGAAGAGTCAAGTACATAGCAATTGCCTGGAGAGCAGCAAGTGTGGTTTCCAGATCATAGTCGCGATACTTGGCACATTAGTTCAATGAACAAGTTATGGAAGAAAAGGCAATTTTCGAGAAATGGATACGACAAACCTGTGCAAGTAATCTTTCTTGTTCTTTTCTAATTGCTCTCCATATTTGAATAATGTTATCGTCATTTTTCAATATGAACATTTGCAGAAGCTCGTAGCAAACAGCTAATGGCCCTGGCTTGGCAAGCTGTGTCTGGTCAGGCATCTCTGGATCACCTACCCTTGCGTACGGGTGGATGAAGGGAGGATCCTGGCCGCGAAGCATCATCATAGGATAAGAGTGAAGAGTTGTCCAAAGATAGCGCTCAGTAAGAGATGATTTCGTGGTTGAGGTCTTCCTTGTAACAAAAACCCTCAGAGGTCGTGGCAATAGCGTTGAAGAGTAGATAGATCCATGCAAGATGAAATCAGTACCGTCACTCTTGCGAGGTACAGATCTCACAATGTCCTGTCTCTGAAATTTGTTCGTATCATTCATTAATCTGTCAGGCGTACTTTCATCAGAGAAAGGGGAGTCTGATTGACAGGAGCGCTGATCCCAACTTCCATTAAAGCCTGAACTGAGCTTTGCTTCTTCCCCAATATGGTCACTAGATGAGACTCCCATCGTGTTCTTAGAGCTTCTAAAGCTGGCCTGCATATGTTTGGACCGTGGTTGGTGCTCTCCGTACACTTCCTGCGCATACTCACACTGGATATTCCTTCCACAGCATCTTGAGCATTGTGGAAGACTAGCATCACACCGTGCTTTGGCTTTAGTGCAGGCTTGACATGCTCGTTTCCTTGAGCGCAAACGCCCGATTGTCTTGCGACAGTAAGCTATGTGTCTAGACAGAGTCTTCTCTAGTTGAAACTTTAGTATGAACATCTTACATCCAATAGCCATGGTACTCACTGTTCGCATAACGTCTTGAACACAAATGACAGTCAAGCCAATCTGACTCGTGCTGATCCGCCGCAGGTCTGTTTTTCATTCTACTCTCTTTTTCGCAGCCTGAATAAGTCATCTTAGAGCGCTTTCCATGCCTCGATAACGAGATTGATATAAATTTTTCGCCAGGATTGAATTGACAACGGAGTTCCGTCGTCTAAAAATGTGCCTCGGCAGATTACTAATGCCGGATTTTCTACTTAGTCATCAGTCTACAAAATTTCTAGTTAATTTACACAATCAGTGCTTTCTGAATATCGTCATACATGAAAGAAAGAGTAGAAAACAAAACAAAAAAAAAGGGGTTATTTGGTAACTGAATTCTGCGCCGCTGTTCTGCAGCAGTCCTTGAACCTATTTCAGTCGGGACAAAACAAATATCAGTAGGCCCTGTCAAAACAGGGAGAAATCAAACTCTTCCTGTTTAAATTAGTCTCTCGAATGATTCGACCTGAAAGACTGTTCATAGTACTCCTTAGATGCTACTGACGATGATTCGATAGATGACATTTACAAAATCTCATCGCAAGCAACTGGCTGTTGATTTTAAGCAAGTCAAATGTGAAATTTTTGTTTTGAACATATCAAGCATTGGATGATTTCTCCAATTCACTCTTAACGATCTTCGGTGAAAGCTCCAGTTGAGTCTCGAGCTGATTTAAGATTTATTTTCCCATGAGAAAAGAGATATTGCTGTTGTCATTCGAATCTATGGTGTTCTAAACAGTATATATGGATTGAACCTTGCAAATATACTCATGTATTATTTTGCAAAAATGACTCAGAAGTTGGACAGTTGATGTATCCAGCTATTCTGGTTCAGATTAAGATAAAACGGTTTCAATTGACCTTTAGGCAATGGAGCCCTGGTACACCTATATCTAGGTAGACAGGGCTAAGCTTGCAGGTTTTGGATAACGTCTGCTGACATCCACACTTACTACACATCTAGAAAATCATGCTCCTAACAGGCAGTAATTTTCGTATCACCTTGATAATGACATACCGCTGGTCATTGACATGATCTCCGGAAATCCAGCGTTACACATTGAGTGAGTGCTGGACGCAGCAATCTTGCATCACAGTATAAGCTTCAGATTTCCATTCTCATCTGTAGAGGATTCTTGCTAGAAAACGTCGGTAAAGGGGAGGGTGCACAATCCCGAGGTCATTTTTTTCTCAATATCTTTGCCTTTCATCAATTGACAAACCATTAGCCACACAGCTACTAAATGCGATAAGTCAGTCTTCCAACTGAATACTTCAAATTAGATACACACTTGTACAAGAAACGGATAGCTGAGGTTACGCAACTAACTCTTTGCGTATTACGTGTATCAAGGGGCTCGTTTGACAGTATATCCCTTATGGAATGTGCACTAGCATCATTCCAAGCTTGTGATAAGCCCAAAGCGCACCATGGGCCGATGATAGTGGTATGGAAGGGTTCTAGAAACACTTGCCCCTATTAATTTTATGACTGTGTGCAACAGCAAATGGAAGCAACTTAAACCATGGAGTGTATTGCAAAACATTGTGAAGCCTAGATTCTGATAAGCAGTAATTCTTATGAGCTGATACAAGACTGAAGCCTACCTAGAAAACCCAAGGTTGGCATTCAGCGCAATTGACCTTGGGACTTCGAAAATCTATATCATTAGCACCATTCCAAAATACCTTATACTTGTCGAAATATTATTTAGGCATGGATTCAAGAGCAGCATCTTCGAAATCCTCACTCACTTCAGAAGGAGAAGTGACCATCAATGTTTCGGAGGATCCTCAAGCGCAAAAATTAGCTGGACTATCTGTCAAGGTGGAGATAGACAATTCGACAAATTGCGAGGATGATGCCCTACACAGCAATTCAAATGTCCCCCGTCTTTCTCTTCCCAAACTCTTTTGGTTCTTCTTCTTCAATTTCGGTCTCTTCTCCTGGGGTGGACCGGTAGCCCAGATTGCTATGATCAGGGAAAGGCTTGTTGTTAAAGACAAGTGGATTACACCGCTTAGATTTCAGCGCGTATTTTCTGTCTACCAGGTTCTACCAGGCCCGGAAGCCACAGAATTATGCATGTTCTTTGGGTGCTTGTCAGCTGGAAAGCTCGGGGGCATCGTTGCGGGTATTGCGTTTATATTGCCAGGTTTCGTGCTCATGCTCCTTGTTTCCTACTTGTATTCTCTAGCAGGTCTGGAAAACAAGTACGTCAATGCATCTTTTCGCGCCATTCAACCTATCGTTGCGGCTATGGTATGAGACAATCCTTCACATCTATGGTTTCGAGTGACATTTATGCTAAAGGGTGGACGTTGTTAGATTCTACGTGCTGCACACATTATTGCCAAACATTCTCTGGTGGATCATTTTACTCGCAAGATTAACCCGATTTTGGTTACAATTGCATTGTGCACAGCCCTCAATAGTGGTCTTCATATCAACATGTACGGCATCTCTTTTCTGTCTTTAGATAGTACACTGTCTGACTGATCAAAAAATCTAGATTCATTTCTCTGGGTTTATATGGAATCATCTACTCCCTCGCATCACACGGGATGCGATTGATCGCATTGGTCTTATTCGCTCTTCAGTATATCGTATACGGAATCTACGTTCACCTCTTCGGTATGCCTTCAGCCATCTCTCTTGCACTGGGTGTGGCAGAAACGCCATCTCTAGCCAACCTATTTATCTTAGGGCTGGTCGCAGGATGTCTCTCCTTCGGTGGTGCATATACAGCCATACCAATTATTCAGATCGAAGCGGTAACAAAAGGTGCCTGGCTACCAGCGCATGTCTTCTTGGATTGTATTGCTATCAGCAATGTTTTACCAGCTCCTTTGACCATTTTCGTGACTTTTGTCGGCTTTCAAGGAGGCCTGGTGGCAGGAGGTCTGACGAGAGCTTTTCTAAGTGCCATCGTTATCACAATTGGGACAATGGCACCTTGCTTTATATTCACGATTGCTGGACATGAAACGCTGGAGAAAGTGGTTCGAAATAAGGTCAGATATCAAACTTCCTCTAAAACTCCCGCTCTTTCGAGCTGAAATCACAAAGGCTGACATTCTCCTAGTTTCTTTCAACATTTTTTGATGGCTTGTGTGCAGCCGTCATTGGGGTAATTGCGGTGATAGCAATGCAAATTCTGCGGTCGAGTATCGGCGACTCTGGCAGAAATACTGAATCTGGAGTCTCAGATAATTCTTTAGCCGCATTGCTTTGCCTCCTGGCATTAGTCGCACTTTATAAATTTGACAACAAGTACACCTCACTGTTATTAGTGATGGTTGGTGCTATTGCGGGACAATTTTTATTTCTTTGATCAACCTCCAGCTTGGAAATTGAGAGTCATTATGGATTGCATTCAAAAGATAAAGGCCTACGAGAGCAGTTCATCACCAAATTTTCCAAGATTATGAAACCCGGGTGGCTGATGCTAATCATCCAACGAAGGAAGTTGCCCAGAATAGGACCATGCCTTTGATCAATTAAGCCTGCAGGTCAGTAAATGTCAAATAATTTCTTCGGAGGGGTCAAGAAAGCATATCGATTGGATTTTTTCATAGTTTAGGGGGTCATATTTAGCAACCCCGTTGCTATATGAAATAGAATTCATTATTCGTTATTCATTAATGATGTTATTCACTTCGTTCGTAAGTCCAGGATACTGAGATGGACGCAGCATGCGAAGTGCATCGGCAGTTGGAAAACCACAGGAAGTTCCAAAGTTTCTTAATACTGTCTGGCACCAATAAAATTTCAAGGAGTCCTGGCAAATATCGTAGAATCCCTGTGCAGCCCAAAGAGGAACCATGACGACTTGAAAGCCGTAACCTCCCTTGAGTTTCGCAGTAGATTGACAGATTTTGCTTGCGTAGTAATCTCCGGCTTTCCGTACATTTTCTGCCGTGATCCGATTGATTCCTGCATAATTTGAGGGGAATGCTTGAGTCATGGGGCGCGTCTGGGATTTCTCCTTGGCAGCGTGAATTTGGAGCATTGACGTATGAACAACAAGCTGACCGAACCAGTAGGAAATCATGGCTTGAGCCACGTATAGATCGTGGAAGGATATGACTTGGGGAAATACGGCGTACAAGTGCGACGCATCAGGGTCCAGATAAGGGTGATTTTTGGGATCGAGTGGTCCGATTTCGTAAAGGGCCGCGGACTCTTCTTCTTCGAACGTGAGGTACCACTGCGTGAGACGGAGATGGATAGCATGCCAATAGCCGAGAAGGTCGTCAAGGCTTTCAGTATCGGCTTTTGACGACCGACTCGACGACATGATCTTATCATGGGTTTCTAAGAGGCCTGGAATGCAAAGAAGGGTGTCGAGGAGAACATCATGGGGATGCTGCGACAGGTTCTGCCATTCTGGGCGAGCCAAATATGTCATTCTTCGACTTCCATATGCATCCCAGAGCTGGAACAGGGAATATTAGTAATGCACGTAGACAACGTCCAACTAGAACTCACGGTAGTGGTCCTTATGCGGTCATAAAGGCTCATATTAAGAGGAGCTTCCTTCGTAGGAGGCCCTCGTAGCTCTAAAAGCCTACTTGCCCCTTTCACGTGAAGCATCCAACCTTGGAGTCGACCGTAGGTGCTGTGAAAGAGCTAAGCCATGTTAGTGGCCCACGAACTGGGTCAAAGGGTCTACCAGTGTCCCTAGGCACATACCTCATACATGGCCATCGTCATAGTCGTGGTGAGAACACCATCATTGGCTGATTTCAGCGTCTGCAGGGACATGGACCCCATTTTTTGCAACGCATCGTTGTAAAACCGCAGGCTTTCATGCAGATGCCCCTCGTTTTTATGTACGTCGCCAATATATGCTAAACAAATAGCGCAAAGAGCTGCGTCAAGGCCTTCCCAGCGTCCAAGCTGATTCGGCAGATTTCGAATCCACGAAGACGGGGTTACGAAAGCACGGTTGGCAGGTGCAGCTATTGAAGCAGGCAAATATCGTTCGAGAAAGTAGGAGAGCACCTGCATTTTGTTTTCCGGTGCTGTGTTGATGTACCAGGAGTATAGGCCCGGTTGCCTCGAGAGCTCGTTTCTCTTGGCATTGTTGGTCTTGTCTGTTTTTTTATTTATGGTATCTTCGTCCTTTTTCCCTATGCCTTTGGCACGTCTCAATCTGACACTTCCGTGGGTGCCCTGTTTACCTTCACTAGGAACTACAAGGACGAATGAATCTGCTGAATATCCTTCACAGGAAAGCCCCGCCTTCTGGCAACGTTGACAATTCGGTTTGGCTCGGTCACACTGCGAGCGGACAACATCCAACAAAAGTCAACTTAAGCCTCAAAAGGTCAAGTTTACTCCCCGTTGCTGACAATTCTCACCTTGATTTTCCGCCGCTGGCAGGTCAGACAGGGCCTGCCAATCAAAGCTTTTCTGCTCGCAGAAATATTCGGCATCTTGTTCGAATCGTCAACGCCGAGAGGCTGTGGCTGAGGCTTTGTCTGCGGGATCCCAAGGTATTTCACACGGACATCGGTAGGTAAGGAGTACTAAGTAGGATTTTCCGAGATGTCATGATATTCCGGAGTTGTGGCCTGCTGATTGCATGGTATATGTGGGATCCTTTTGTTCTCTAAAGAGAACAAGCCTAGTCCCGCCGGCTACTTTGGGTAGAAGTTTCCGAGCTGTTTGGGCTACGACAAGTTCATAATAACGGTGTTATAGTTCTCGGAACTAAATCCGGTGCTATCTCCATAGCGAGATAGCGTTGGCTCCTTATGAGCTGTGGCTTGAGGTTTGGCAGCTGTGGTAGTCAAACATCGCTCGCTCATTTGCTGGCATTTCTGCTAGTGAGCCGTTTTCCCGGTAGCTTCCGGTCGGTCTGTTTTTTGTAAGACATTTGTGACACCGACTGTCACTCTGCTCATTTGAGGTTGCTGGCACGATGCAGGAAAATTTTTCAGGAAACGAGCTGCAGCTTTCGCTTTCTTGGTCGGATGCATGACTGGAAAGAAAGAAAGATATTCGAAAAAAATCGAAATCTTGGATTGGCAAGAAGAGAAGACAGGGAGCCCTGGAGATAGACGGGAGAGAGAGATCTGCCGATATTACAATAAATGAAGGCGACGACCCTGTACAAAAGTCAATAAAATCAGGAGTACTTAAGTACTTGAGAATCTATCCAAAGTAAGCCCTGGAGGTCAGGCAATAGATCGACGTTGCTCTAGGTCTAAGAATCCATTTTAGTCACATTTACACTGCTTGTGCCTGCGCTACCGAACAGAGATCGTCGCCCAATCTTTGGTAGGACTCTTAATTCAGGCTGGACTTGTTGACTCCGTATATCGCAATTGCTCAGGATCAAAATCGTGTGGACATGGTGGGGTGACCTTGACGCTCGTTGCAACCGTCAGGTAACGACCAGTGTTCATATCTCTAAGATATGATGAGTACATCAAAGTAAGGGAAATCCGCTATATAGTGAAAATGATACTTCTTTTATCCGTATAAAAAAGCCTCGAGGCATTTTCTGTTGAAATATTCTACAAGTAACTGACGAGACCCTAACCCTAAAATCAATAATCTGTTTCTTCACAGCAATAAACACACTTATTTGTACATTTACGCTCCTGTTCATCAGAATCTGCAACGGGAATCTCGATCCTGCATTTCTAGTTCTTTTGAATTTAAAAAGTACTTGAGTACCTGGGCAATTTTCAGATCTTTCCATTTGAACAAACAAGCAAACAATATCTTTTTCTTTGTCTTTGAAGAAAAAACAAACAATATCCTTGGATGGATCCTTCTGTATAAACGAAGATTCCAGGTCATTACAGTAAGTCAATGGACAAGAAATTCTTTTCAATATCCATAGATACATGTATCTTCCTTGGCTTCTTTAATGAACTTCAATCTTTTATATGTCTATATATTATTAAAGCAAGGCTTTTAGTATTTATATAGGTCTCACTGTTCTGTCCTGAGGTTATAGAGGGGTGCTATGGGTAGGGCTATATATGAAAATTTACTCATATAATGCCGAGGTTGTTAGTTATGAAGAATTTTTTAGAGAAAGAAATCTTATTTAATTTAGCGCAGTGGGCTTAAACTTTTTCAAATTGAAGAAATCTAGCTATGTATTGGTGTCAGGAAGACTTTGCTGCTGCTGGTGGCCAGGGTTTGTGATATACCCACTTAGTATATATATGTTTTTCCTTTGTATACTATAAAATAACCTCCAACCTTGGAAGGCTCCACCTATAGAACTTGCCATATAAAACCATTATAGCTGATCCATGGATCTGTTAGTATGCCTCCCTTACAATCATGGAAGCTGTACAAGCAAAAGGCGCCCAAAAAGCAGACCAAACCCGCCTTCGATACCCTCAAAAATCTTGAAAGAATCCTATTGAAACGTCTCGAGGCACTTCTAAGAGCCCGGACGGTCTTTTTAAATTTTATGGTAGATTTTCTAGAACTTCAAGGCGGTACAGGAGTACCTAGGTAGTTTTTGAAATATATAAAAACTCTGAGTACCTCAGCGAGTTATTCAGTTATTTGAGTGCGCTTAGCGCGCTGATGACTAATTTACAGGGAAAATAAGCATGTAGAGTTTGTTTTCCTAAAAAAAATACTCATTCGCTGGAAATCTATTGATTTTCGAGAGAGTAGTTGCGAATTGAATGTGGAGGGTTTTTGAAGCTATTCGCGACATAGCTTGGTTTTTGGCTGTATTAGACAAGGATAAGTAAGCATAGGGGTTTTTGATAGGCCGGAGTGCGGAATTGCCCTTTGCCAGTGATAGAAATTATTTTATCTTGATCATAGCGCTATGCTAACACTTGACAAGCATCCACCCCCGATAGCATAGTTGGTTTAATGCGCTCGACTGTAATAGAATTGATCTTTCCAAGATTTAAAATCTTGTTTCAGATTCAAAACCTTTGTCATCGAGAGATCGCTTGTTCGAATCAGGCTCGGGGGATTCCGGCAATTTTTTTGGAGTGATCATTTTTCCGTTCTCTTTTTTTTTATTTCACTGAAACATCTATTTCTAGTACATCCTTAGCGTTTTTGCAGTAATATTTGCACCCCACATAGTCAACCTTCTTCCACACACAAAAGAGGCCTTTATCTTCCTACTCACCCATTACTGTCGTCAAATTTGAAGCTATATTTGCACCCAAAACCACCTTATACTGCCGATTCGTGGTGTTTAAATTGGCTAGAGTCCGAATAGAAAGAGATTACCCAGGAGCCAACTCCGGACACGGTAAGCCCGGGAGCAAGCCTGTAACAAAGGCAGTACTGGATACTACCCCTGGCCTGCGGGCTTACCCCAGCTTCTGAGTTCTCGAGCTGGCTTACTAGCCTCAGTCAAAGATGATATCTCAATATATGAAGAATCACTGTGATCGAGCCTTTAAACTAACTATGCTATAGGATAGCATGTTGCCGCTTGACTACAACTCAAGCAAGCTCAAAAACATCATGGCATGTAGGCTCAAAAAATCCCCCGAGCCTAAGTCAAACAGATGTTCTCTTGATGACAAAGATTTTGGACCTTGAACAAGGTTTTAAATCTTGGATAGATCAATTCTATTGCAGTCGAGCGCATTAAACCAACTATGCTATCGGGGGTGGATGCTTGTCGCCACTTTTTTTCTGGCAACAGATTTATCTAGACAATTTGGCGTCCAGAGCTTAATTACACGATTGCGAAATATGCAAGGTAGTGGACAACTTTAATATAATTTGTTCGAGCACACAGTAATTACTGTGTGTCCTTAGACTATACGTAGATTTACAGCGAACTAGAAATTAGTATGGGGGAAAAGGCTAGACCGAGGCAGAGAGTACCGTACAGTACGTACTTTCCGATGACGACCAACTCCAGCCGCCACATCGTCGTCACCACACAACAGAACTGCTTCGAGTTTCTCTTCAACAACAACATCAAGACATCCAAGTTCTGAAACAGATAACATATATCAAAATCCGATCATTCAGAATAATCCTGCAGTACTGGACAGAATGGCTAGTGCAGAACTACGCCATCGGGTCATGCACGTCTACAAAGGTCTGACCCAGCCAGCGAGTGGGATAGCTTCTAAACTTACTCATTCATACTGACACTACATCAAAGAGCTGCTTTACCTGGGCCGAGAATATCCTCTAGGATTCGATTATTTCCGAAAAAGATTGCACGGCGCATTCGTCGCCAATAAAAGTCTTACTGACCCGGAGGAGATAGAGCAGGGGATCGCCAGAGCCGAGTTTGTGAAAAAGGGTAAGCTTGTGTCGCGGTTTTGTTGCATTATTACATTTCAAGATTTAAGATGATGATTGCTTACGAGTCTTGACAGAAGTGGAGGCTTTGTAAGTATATCTCCGAATTGGACAGATTGTTATATACAGATAGCATTGCACGATCTTCATGCAAGTCGATTAAAAACGAAATCGATCCGTGAAATGGTAAGAAGGGAAGACAACTGACAATTGAATACAGATATTTCCTGAAAAAGTATCGAACGCTTAAAAAAAGATACCAAAGCCCATAGTTGAGGGGAAAAGAAGAAAGAAAGAAAAGAAAGAGAAAAGAAGACAAAATCCAAAATCCAAAACGCCCTCACCAATTGTACACTTCACTTCCCCAACCAACGCCGACATCCCGGATACGCTTCCAGGGAAAGATTTTCGGGTATCTTCGAGTGAAAAAAATAGCATCGCATCGTTATATTCTTCCGGCTCCTTTACTTTGTTGTTCACTCGGGCTGGGAGACAGAGGTTTCATCATCATTCATCGTTACCTTTTTTGTCCCCACCAAGCACCGACTTCCAGACATTCGCCGTTGGCAAGACCGTTCTTCTGCAACAAATCCGTGGTCATGGCAGCCCACCATCGGTCCCAATCGTCGCGACTCTTCCCGCTGGCCTGCATCAACATCGGCTCCATTGCCTCGATCATTTGAATAGTCGTGGCCAGCGCAGTTTGACGCAGAGCTAACTGGTCAGCATTCAACTGACGTCGTCCACCGGTCTGTTCCCAGCGCACGTCCGTGCCGAGCGGAATCGCTACTCGTCGACTATGAACGCTACGAAAGGCATCGGCCTCGCTGGTGAAGGAGAGACCAATGGTTGCGCACGGCATGGGGGTTAATTTTCGCTTCTCAAATGCCTTTTCGACCCACGAGTTGTACGCGACCAGGTACGGGTTTTGCGCGGCGGCGAACGGAGTCGCAGAGGAAATCGCGTACGTGGCCGTAGCTTCGGCCTGTTTTTGATCGTTTCGAGACAGATTCGGCGGCGGAGTAGGGTTGGGTAAGAGTGCGCGGAAGACGTGGTCGGAATCCCAGACCTCGAGTATGCCGCCGCGCTTGAGTACTCGGAGTGGTTCACCCAGGAGATCCATCTGCTGCGCTGTTCCGGACTGGCACAGGCCCGCGTCCTTGATAAAGACAAAATCAAAATATTCCGACGGAAAAGGTAAACTGGGCTTGCGGATATCGTGTCGGACAAATTGCCAATTGACTCCCTTTCGTCGCAAATCCGGGGCAACGGGGACAATGTCGAGACCGGTAAATGACGGAGTGTTTTGCTTGGAGTCTTTGTTGGCGGTAGTTGTGGTGGTGGTAGTTTCTGGCGATCTCGGCTCGCTCGGGTCGTGTCTCAAAAAGTAATCGTGACATGCATGCGACCAAAGACCCGAGCCGCACGCTAGCTCGAGCACTTTCTTGGGATGCTTATCTTTGAGCTGGGGCGCGCAAAACGGGGCGCCGAACACGTGGATCAAGGTCATGGTTCGCAGCGACTGTCGATGGATTTCGGAGAGGTCGCAAGGTAGCGGATACGGGTTTTCGGGGTCGCGGAAGTAGGTGCGGTCGTTTATTCTGGTGAACGGGTTTGCGACGTAGTCTGGCGGGGCGAGGGACGACGACGACAGCGACGACGAAGAGCCGCCCCCCGCGGCGACACCGGGGGGAACATGAGTAGGAAACGAAAAAGAGGAACTATTTGGCTCAGTCGCAGAGGATATAGATCCATGATGCCGGGGGTCAGTAGAAGATCCAGAGCTGACGGAGGCTTTGCGGGCTTTTGCAATCGCGCTTGGCGATACATGCGACGACGTCAGAAAGGAAGAGTGCACATACACAGCCATTAACGAAGCATCAGTCATGGTGGGCGAGTAAATTCAAGGAAAGAAATTGGTAAAAATTGAAGCGGATAAAAATATCAAGTATAGAGAGAAAGAGGAGTCAAAAGTCGATCGAATCGATACAGGCGGGCGAAACACGGGCGATGATAGAAACGACGGCATTAATGTTTTGAAGCATACAGGAAAAGGAAGTAGGGTAGATAAAAAGAAAATCTTAAAATCAGCGAAACGAGAAAGAAAAGAAAAGAACAAGTCGGGATTATTTCCCGGAGAAAAAGAATGCGTGGTCGGTGTTAACGCCTCGAGTATGACAGATTATTTTCTTTTGTCTTCGAGGAGGCTGATTGTAGTGTTATTTTTCCTGCCGTATCTAGAAAATAACCCGCTGGAATCGGGCGCAGTCTGGACTCTGGACTGTGGATTTCCGTGGCCGCCTCGGGTCGCTCAAGTAGTTAAGTCTGTGTCACTTTACTAACTTAATACTCAATTACTTCGTCCGTGTACTCGGTGGTAGAGTGGTAGAGTAGGTAGTAGAGTTGGAGAAATAGAGAGTTTCGGTGGTAGCAGAGTAAAAGTGGCACAATTGCCGAAAATCGTCGACGAGAGTTGACAGCGTGAAGCTACCTAGGCATGGACTGTTCTTGTCGCTGTTCACTTATTCCACGCCTGAGGATTTTTCAGGAATATATCCGGTCGCAATCTTTGTCTACTGAAGCGGGCTATAAAATATCAGCATTCTGTCAGGTAAATTAAACAGATATAACCTCAGGTCGATGTATTTAGGGTTAGGGTTGTTATACATACACCAGGAGCCAATGCACACGAGACGATCTCTGATCTTTGATCTCGATCTCCAATCTCCAGGCGTGGGACCGTTCGCGACAAGACTACCGCAGCTCAAATAAAACAGGCGAGCAGAATATATGGGATGAAAGTCTCCGCAGGAGAAATTGTCCAAAGTGTCCGTCCGGGTCTGCTGGCATTCGAAGGATTACAGGGAGTTTTGGGAACCTTGGAACTTCCCCGGTATTTATTCTGAATTAACTGCAGGGAAGATTTCTCCCCCGCCTTTGTTTCCCCAGTATTTCCAGATTGTCGTGGCCAGCGTGCTGGGTTGGAGGCATGTAGAAAAGACTACTGCATCTTTAGTGTCGGTTCGGAGCAAAGAGCCATGGATGTACCCCAGGACGGACCAGGTGGGCATGGATATTACGGAGTACATCCTAGATCAAATAATTAAACAAGTTAGTGACCATCCACCTCAGTAAGTAATTAAATACCTCAGTACAAGACAAGACCACGAGTCTACAAGAAGAGCCACCTTTAGTAGTCGGTACCAAATTGTCGAATCTTTTTGTCTTTCTCTTGCCCCGCGTTAAGCCACCAATCCGGGCTGGCCTGGACTGCGTTGCGCGTTCCTATGGAATATTTCTCATCGGACGGACGGGTAGTGAGTTATTATTAAGTAGTTATTAACTTATTAGTTAGCCATATGGCATCTGGCATGTGGTCTCTGAGATCCGACAGGGGGTAGAATGGACCCTTTTCCCGGCAGTTGCACCACCCCCTCATACATGCCGAGATCTATGTATACTTACATATACTTACATGCGTCGCGACTCGCTAGTCATAGTTGGAGAGAGAGAGTGGCGGAATGGAGAAGGATTTCAGGCTAAGATGAGTCTGCATCTGCATGTTTTTTCTTTTTCTTTTTGTCTGCTTTTGTTTGACACTAATACTGCTCCACGTAGAGTACTCCATACAATTTGCATTTACTAGTGAGTCGAGTGTTCGTTCCCCCATAACAAACTAGTATTTAGTTAACTTCACTACTCCGTACTCCGTAATTAATCTAAATAAGGCGTATTGCTGCTGGGGAGCTTCGAGTTTTGATTGGAAGAGACAAATATCTAAGTTCAATATTACACAATATACGAGAATTACAATACACACACGGATTTACATTACCTAGGGCTAGTGAATTCCTTCGTTACCGTATAGTAAATACGAGAGTTGGTTATAGCAAGCGACCGGTCTAGCCCTCTCAGTCTTTTCTCGCTTCCTTTCCTAAATGGGTAATATTTCGACGATATCGAAGGAAGCCAATGGATCAAGACTTCAAGACTTCAAGACTTCATTCGGCTAAAATGTACTCAGTAGTGCTCGTAGATGGTAGCATCTCGGTATGCCATTAGGTCTGTGGCATCTCAACAACTCATTTCAGCAGATACTACTGGCCGGAGTATGTATTTGCCGAAGGGAGCACGAGAGCACACATTTATATACAACATGGTTAGTCAACTGCCTAGGTCAGGTGTCACTAAGTTAACTAGTTAATTAGTCACTCAGTACTAGCTGACTATTAATTATTGATCTCGAAATCGATGCTCAAAGTCAACTTATCCTCCGTCGCGCCACATTGCTTGAATTCTTACCATACGTGCCATATATGGTGGCTGATTTCTTAGTTTATGTCTCCGTAGTAATTCTGTGGCATCATAAAGCAGAGAAGAGAAGAAGAGATTTGCACACACATATATGTAGAAGCGTAGTTAGGTAGTATTTTCTGCAGTAGAGAAAGGCTGCGGGCAGGGAATGCCGGAATTCTTGGCATTCCTCCCAGCCAATCGCTGATGAGAGGTCACGTGGCGTATCTGCAATCGTGCAAACCGCTTTCAACAAAGCTGGAAAGCCCAGCCCAGCAGAACATCCACTGAAGAACAAACTGTTTCATCTTCCAACCACATCGTCCTTTTCCAGCAAGCATCCAATTGGGACACAGCCACCGCGCAAGAGATCTGGTCTGCATCAATTTGAATTCTGCAGCTTCTTGCTTCCATCGGGTCGAACCTCGCTTCGCATCCTGCTATCGGTCTGCCTCTCAACGATTTAATCGATCGATAGCTCTGTACCTGTCCTCCCCGCCGTGTGAGCCCTCGCCCACACAGATTACACCCTTCCGCCGACATCATTTCCGGCAATATCAGGTAGAATTGCAATAATAAATCTGCCCGGGGTTCCCTTATGAGGTAGAGGCCGCCCGCCAGCCCGATCATTTTGCGAAAAGGGAGAGGCTTGTGCGGTTCTCACCCCATGTTGCAGAGAAGCAGAGAACGAGTGCGATTATCCATTTCCGTCACCTCTGGCTCTCTTTCTCGTCACATAATTCTGGCCAGTGATTCAGCTTCAGCTTCAGCTTCAGCTTCGTTCGACAATCCCTGCCCTCGCCTAGGGCTCCCTTTTCGGACTCGTCTGCCCCGTTGATGGCAGATGGTCTCTATAGGTTTCAACAGCCTGGCGTCGGGCCCTTTTCTTTCGCAGCATCTTTAGATAATAGTACAACGCATTCTTGGAACTTTTTACAACCCCTCACAGACATTGCCGACAACTCCGTTAAGCCCGACTCGAATCCCTCAAGCATGTACGGCCAAGGCCATCAAGGCCAGCATGCTGCCATGCTGAACGGCTCCCAGGCTCATCAGCGCTTTGCCATGCAAATGCCAAAGTTCCAGCATCAAGGCCATCATCCACATCATCCTGGCCAGCAACAGCAACAACAGCAGCCGCCCTCGGCCCAACAACATCATCACTCCCACCACAATCAAGCCGCTCATCAACTCAATCATCAATCCAACTTTCCGGCCGGCGCTCTGGCCAGCACAACCCCTCGCTTCACTCCTATACAGAACGGGACTGCGGGGAATGTCGAAGACGAAATCGACGACTCCATGAGCGAACACTGGCAGCAGCAACTGCAGTTGGCCAATGAAGCCAGACAAGCCACATCCCCCCACTACTATGCACGCACAATCGCCCAGCAATCGAAAGGTATCCAGATCACGTCCAGTCAAATCGACGGAGCCGATGCTTCCAACGACAACCGACCTAGCGCAGTCGCCTCGAGGGACAACAAGAGACAAGGCTGGACAGCCCTTGATTTCACCAGCCAGGGACTCCGCGCTATATCTACCGCTCTCTTCAACTACAAATTCCTCAACAAACTCTATCTGTGCAACAACAAGCTGAAAGCGCTACCGCCCGCAATAGGCCAGTTGCGCAGCCTGACACATTTGGATGTCTCGGCCAATGAATTGACTGAGTTGCCCGTAGAGATCGGCATGCTCACGAATCTACGTACATTCTACGCATTCGACAACCATATCCGCAGTCTTCCGTACGAACTGGGCTATCTCTACAGACTGGAAATGCTAGGTATCTACGGCAATCCTCTCAACGAGGCACTGATGTCTCAAATCAAGACTCACGGCACAAAAGCCCTCATCAAGTCTTTAATTGAAGAAATGCCAGGTAAATTCTTTTCTGAAGTTGGTTTTATGATTTTTCCCAATTTCTAACCTACTATAGTACATCTACCTCCCTCCGATCGAGACTGGATTGTTCTCGACGAAACCAAATCGTCCCAAGCCCAGGCCGACAAGTTCACGGTATTATCCTACAACACACTTTGCGATCAGTCTGCCACACCTTCGCACTACGGCTACGTTCCATCGCGCGCGTTGGCGTGGGAATTCCGACGAGACCTTATCCTCAACGAGATTCGAAGTCACGATGCGGATATTGCGTGTCTCCAAGAAATTGATCAGGGAAATTACAACGACTTTTTCCGAGAACAACTTGCGTACAACGACTACAAAGGCGTTTACTGGCCTCGCGGGCGCGCCATGGGTATGCACGAGGAGGAAGCCAAAAGCGTCGACGGCTGCGCAACGTTTTTCAAGGCCAGCAAATACATTCTTCTGGACAAGCAGATGATCAATTTTGGACAGACAGCCGTGCGGCGGCCGGACGCCAAGGGCCAGGACGATATCTATAATCGGCTCTGGCAGAAAGATCACATTGCCGTGGTGGTATTTCTCGAGAACCGCATGACCGGAACACGTTTGATCGTAGTCAACGCTCATCTATACTGGGACCCAGCGTTCAAGGACGTGAAGTTGATCCAGACGGCGATTTTGATGGAGGAGATCACGAAATTGTCAGAAAAATACGCCAAATTCCCTCCGTGCGTCGACAAGACGGCTTTCCGATTCTCCGAGGCCGAAGATGGGGAACAGCAGTCTTCTACACCCGTCGAGCCAGCCCCCTCAGCCGAGTATGCCTCTGGAGAACAGATCCCGCTCCTGATCTGCGGTGATTTCAACTCGGCACCGGGCGAAGCAGCGTACAATCTGCTGGCGCACGGTGGATTGACGGAATCGCACCCGGATCTGGAGAAACGGCTGTACGGCAACCTCAGCCGAGTGGGTATGACGCATCCGTTCAAGCTCAAATCGGCGTACAGCGCAATCGGCGAACTGTCGTTCACAAATTATACCCCCGATTTCAATTCGATTCTTGATTACATCTGGTTCTCGTCCACTGCTTTACACGTGACGGCCCTGCTGGGCGAGGTAGACAAGGAGTATCTGCAGCGAGTTCCGGGTTTTCCCAATTATCATTTTCCTAGTGACCATCTGGCATTACTGGCGGAGTTTTCAGTCAAGGGGAAACGGGGTAAAGTTATAGAAGCGGATTTTGGCCCGTCACGAGATCGATCGAATTGATTGGTCCCTCCTGGTCGGTTCGGCGAGGAGGGTTTTGATTATGGGACAGGATGTGTAATTGATTCCGGTTGTGCATGGTTTAAAGCATCTAACGACGGCTGGTGTTGTTCTGTTGTTCTAATTGTGGTGCTTAGTTCATGTTTTTTTTCTCACTTCCTGGTTGGTTCTGTTTCTTTCTGTTTTTGTTTCATCATCTCGGAATCTGTCGCTGCTTCTTAACTTTTCTTCTTCTTTTTTTCTCTCTCTTTCTCGCACTATTCGTTATTGTCTTCGCCTTCTTGGTCTGTCTTAAGTGAACCTCTACTGGCCTCCAATCTCACTACTTACTTTCGCTCTCATCCTCGGCTCATGATTCTATCGTTACCACTTTTGGTTCAAACTATCCAGACTTTCCTCCTGTTGAATATGAAACTTCAAACAATAATTGACGTAGTATTTTGTATATCGTAGTGATCAACAGAATGCTTACAGTCAATCGCTAAACGCTACAGCTAGGTATTTAGAAACTTAGCCAGGTGATAAGAGCTTGCCGCAATCCCAAGGGTACCTAGGCTTTAATATAAGAATGTTTAGATTTTTTAGTATTATTTATATTCTTGTTATCATTCTTCATTAAATTAGTATTTAAAAAAGTCTTACTCTGAGTTTCTGATAGATTAATGTTTAAATTCTCAGTGCTAGAGTTTGTTTAATCTATCTCTGAGTTATATCTATCTTCTAATTCTGTCAAATCAGTGTCTAAGAAAATAAACTTAGTTAAGCTGTTATCTTTGACTGAGTTGTCTGAATTATAATATTAAGCATAAATTATAGTCTTCTGCACTTAAGGAGCAGTTGGCAATAACAAATTATCAGGAGAAAACAAGTAAACTGAATATTATATGAATCATATTAAACAAAAGCAAGTAACGGAAACCTTGAACAATATAGTGTGATTATCCAAAGGAATCTTGACTATCTTCTGGTTTTGTGTACCACAAACCGAAGAATAAAGGCGCAGAGTAAGTAGATTATCAAAGATACTCCAGTAATTATTAGATGGCTTGATTAAATATTGACAGGAGATGATGATCTGTAGCTAGAAATAATAAAAGAATTTATTAATAAAATTAAATATTTTAGTGACTTTTTTTAGCTTTTTATTATCTGTCAAACTATCCATTTTTTAATCTGATATTTTTTCTCACACAGGCAGCACTGCTGAACGACGCGCGTGTCGAGCGAAACATCGAATTGCAACGTCGCCGACTTTGGCACCATAAAAGTCATCCCATGGTTTTCTGGTGGATGGAAGAGGTACTTCCTGCTTCCGGAAAGCTCAAATAAGGAGACTGCTAATTGACTCGGGATATGTCTTCTTTCGCTGGTAATTGTGCCAGTATTGATGTCATTGTATACGCTTTAATGGCAAAACCTGCACTCTCGTCGGTCACAATCACCATGTTCTCCTCTATATTGTGCAACCAACGCACACAGGGGACCATGGAAATGATTTGTCTATCTTCAATTTGGTGTTTCTTTTGCGTCTGATCATTGATTTTTGAATGTCACTGTTTCATCTGATATTGCGAAGTGTGTATCTGCCATGCTGTTTTCAGAAGAAGGAGATGAGATGTTCCAAAGCAATATGCGCGGCATGATGATGAGGAAAAGCTATAAATTGGAGGTCCTACGCTTGTCAAATATGATTTCATGTGACATATCCAATCGACTACCAAACTTCTCTCTCAAAGCTTTCCATAATACTCATCATGCAATCTTTCCTTAGCCGGCCTTCGCCAGTCATCGCAATCGACAAGTCCGTCGGTGCGGCAACCTTGATTGACAGATTTGCCCATGACGGTCCAGGTAAATGTCGCACTTCAGAGTGGCGCTTTGAAGTGCCGCTGAACCACAGTAAGCCTGGTGAGGGAACTGTGCGCCTCTTTGCTCGCAGTATTCACTGCGTACTTGGAGTAGATGATCCCGAGCTGCCCTGGATGGTCTATCTACAAGGCGGACCTGGCCTGGGATGCAAAACGCCCTTGGAATATCCTTGGCTTCCAAGTATTCTTGAAAAGGGGTATCAGGTCCTTTTCCTTGACGAACGTGGAACTGGGCAGAGTTCTCCCGTCACTGCAAAGACTCTGGCTCAGCAAGGGGACCATAAAAAGCAAGCAGACCTATTGAAGCGGTTCCGGGCTGACAACATCGTGAGAGACTGTGAGGCTGTTCGCAAATATCTTTTCAAGGATGCCGATGCCGATAAGAGCAAGTGGAGTATCATGTCTGCGAGCTTTGGGGGCTTCTGTGCTATTTCTTACGTTAGCATGTTGTATGTGTTGATTTTTTTCGTCATTTGTCTCCATTTTTCATGAAATTGATCTGACCCCATGAATAGCCCCGACTCGCTGGTCGAAGTTTTTATCGGAGGAGGGCCTTGCCCCATTGTCAATGAACCAGGTCAGGTCATTCCGCGCCTGTTCGGTGAGTTATCAATCAAAGTTCACAACGTTGGAATAGCTCCGTTGACTGGTCATTACTGTCAGATGTTGCCGCTCGAAGGAACAAGGCATACTATTCAAAATATCCCGAGGACGTGGACCGCGTCAAGCGGATAATTGGGTATCTCAAGGAGAACAAAATTTCTTTGAGTAAAGGAACTCTCACACCCGAGCGTTTCCAGCAACTAGGCCTCATGCTCGGCTTGCACGGTAAGAGCTTTTTGAATCAAGTCAATGCGACATTTTGAAAAGACTTTCACTGAATATCTGTCTTTTTTCTCTTTCTCCCAGGTGGAATTGACTACATCCACGGTAAGTTGCAATCGTTGCTTGTTTATGAAAGCTGCTGATCACTGTATGCAGGAGTTGTTCAGCGAACCTCCAGTGACCTGGACATGTTCAAATTCCTAACCAGTCCTACCCTGGACTTGATTGAGAACTCAGGAATGGCTCACAATGTTATTTACAGCCTACTTCAGGAGCCTATGTACTGCCAAGGGTATGTTTACAATATTGCCCGGGATCTTTTTTCTCTCGAAACTGACCGCCAATTTTTCCCTCGCTCAGAAAAGCTGGTTCATGGTGCGCAGACAAGTGCCGTAAAGCCGATCCACGTTTCAGCCTTAACGCCAGCAACGCCCAAATCTGGTTCACAGGAGAATCGATCTTCTCGGACATGTTTGAGTCTTACGAGGAGTTGAAGCCACTCAAACCGGTTGCGGATATCCTGGCTCGAAGCAATGATTGGTCCCCACTGTACGACGAGGCACAATTGGCTAAGAATGAGGTTCCCATCTATGTAGCCACCGCAGTCGAGGATATGTACGTCAGTTTTGAGCTGGGCTGTAAGACTGCATCAAAGATCAAGAATCTTCAGCAGGTCATTAACAGTACTTGGTACCATGATGCCGTCGAGACAAAGGCATCTGAGGTGATGGCCGCATTGTTTGCACTGAAGGAGGACCGAATTGACTAGACCAGTCTTTCAACATCTGTCTTCATTACTGCTTGTACTCTGGGAAAACTGTTATAGTTCAAGGATCGCTGGAAACACGTTTTATTTCTACATGAGTCTAAAGTGTGCAATCTTTAACATAGTTGGTAGTATCCGTGGTAATGATCATTGCTAAATCCAATTGACATCATCAAATAAGTAACCCAATCGATATGATTCTATTTAGGCAAATAAAACGAATGTGCGCGCGCAAAACATTAGTACGGCTTCGAGTGAGCCCACAGTTAGTTTCTGCGATATCGTAGATAATCCCTTACAGGACCAACAATTTATCCCTCTTCAAATGAACCTATATGATATAAAAGCCTAATCCGCAACTTCAGTTGGCGGCTTGGCTTTGATCAGCAGAGAAGGCTTGTCCCAGACAATCCAAACTGGCTGTTCTACCAACCAATCTTTGCTGTCTGCACACAGCTCCAAGTTGAAGTTGAAGATCAACTTGCACATGATTAAGCGGGTGATCACATTGGTAATTCTGGTAAGATAATTAACTATAAGGATAAAGATTAATATGGTCTGGAGGGAAGAGACTAACACTTGTCCTGGGCATTCGTGCGCACCCAGACCAAAAGGCCGCCAAGCATGCTTCTTGTCTTTCTCGAAGACATCTTCGCTGCCAGGTAGCCAGCGTTGTGGAAGGAAACTGTCGGGTTGATAGAAGTTTTCCGCAGACAGGAAGGTAGCATAAGGAGCGACATAAACCTTTGTGCCTCCAGGAACCCAACGATTGCAGACAACGGCTCCAATACCAGGAACAACCCGAGGTAACTGAGTTGGGGCAGCCGGGTAAACGCGTGTGGCTTCGTTGACGCATGCGTTGAGGAACGGGAGTTGGTTCACAGTGGATATAGTGATGTCGCTAGATTTACTGAAATGACCACGAATCTCCTCGGTGAGTTCTCGAAGCACATCGGGGGAGTTGAGGAGATGGGCTATCATTCCACTCATCAATGTTGTCGTTGTTTCACTAGCTGCAATAACCATGAATGGTAAGTTGGCTCGCACGTCTGATTCGGCTGTCTTGGGATGGTCTGACGTTTCAAACATGAGTTGAATTATGTCCTTGCGACCTACATTGGACTTTCCTAATCGCTCCTCGATTTCGGCGTTTACATACTTGAGGTATACTTCTCGTTGTTGGGACACGTCACGCGGAGTGAACAATTTGGCTGCCAATTTACCCAAGGGATAGTCGTTGGTTGCGGTAATGACTGAAGTGGAGCGAATCCAACCCATGAGGCTGTTGACCCAGGGTTTGTAGGTTGACTCGTCGAAAATATGGTACGATTTGCTGAATATTATCTCAGTTACGATACTGAAATCAGTTGCGCGAAATGTATGGACGATATCTTGTGGCTGTTGCTTTGCCTGGCGAAGAGATTCAACTGCTCGATCGATAATTCCCAGGATCATCGGCTCCTTGGCCAGCAGCACTTGCTTGGAGAATCCATAGGAATATATATGGCGCATACGCATATAGTCTTTTGGCTGGGACGTGATGATCGAAGCGGAGGTTTTCTTGTCCTCGAAGGAATTGAAAAACTTTGGGTCTTTTGGCATTCCCAGCCGTTGATTAGGTTGAGGTCCATAGATGTCCTGCCAGGCTTGAGGATCCGAGTAGCTGATCTCATTCGGGGCTACGCGAACAACAGGTCCATATTTCTCGTGCAGATTATACAGCCAGTAGGACGAAGTCCCCGATATAGTTGACCAACGATTGGGGAGATTGCTGACAGAGAGGTACCAAGGCCCAGGATACTTTCTCAGGGGATGGAACCAAAAACTGTAAAGTGCATAGATTATGTAGTACTACAGAGAAAGATAAAAAGTTAATAGATTTCAGAGAAGAATTGGAAAAGAAGATCATACGCCAAGAATCGTGGAGGAGAGAATACTTAGAGCACCGAACAGCGTAGTCTTTTCGGAGTAGGCAAATCCTTTCCAAATTGCTGCATCACCAAACAAAGCAACAGTGTCTGAGATATTGGCCAAAGACGGGAAAATCGTAGTTTCTATGGTTCTATTCATCGCTGATAGATTGGTTAGGCTTTACTACTCGGGTGATTGAAGGAAGATGCGCCGCGTATGGCCACAGTCGGAATACAGAGAAACACTTGTGATCAATAGATGGACGTCTACCTTATACTATCAATTTAACGTAAACCTGATCCAAGGAAAACAACGCTGAATGGATCTCCAGCGGTGAAGCCATTCCAGCCGTGGCAAAGGACACAAATTGAACGAGGAATACCTGTAGATCATCATACTTATAATGCAAGGAGAGGCAATGTAAGGGTCTGGTGGGTTCTTTCGGCTGGTAGTACGAAGAAATGTCCTTGCAGCTTGACCGTCTGCAGTATATTCAGCTTTAAGCCTTCGCATTCTAAATATTTCCGCAACTCTCTCCTTCACGATATGCAGGCGTTCGGGCTTGCCCAGGAAGACATACCTGCGTGTGGCGAGATGCTTGTTACCAATTCTTCAAAGAGCCATCTCTGGTACTTAGTATATCGATCAGGTTTCCTTCCCAGATATTGCGATTTATTATATTCCCCAAACTTTTTCCGTTGATTTCATCACAGCCAAAATATTCCGTATCATGATGCTGAAAGCCCTCAACATTGAAGATGTCCACATCCTTAGCAGCAGCATGCCACTTCCATCTTTCAATATTTTAACGTTCAGTGCCGTCATGGCGGTGACCGTGCTAATGACTAAATTGTTCCAAGTTCTGTATTTCGATCCCCTCGGCAAATTCCCAGGGCCTCCGATCGCCAGGGTCTCATCTCTTTGGGAGTTTTGGCACGATTGGGTAAAGGACGGAACTTTCTTAGACGGGGTAGCGCAATTGCACAAAAGCTGTGGTGAGAAGAGATTCTGCTAAGCCTTCTTCTCATTCGGAAGGCTAATTTATATTCGCAGGATCATCTGTTGTGCGTATCGCCCCAAATCATCTTCATGTCAATGACCCAGAAATCTACCATCAGTATGTCGCATTATCCTCAAGTGCCTAGTAAGAGAACTTCAACTCATACGAAGCTCCAGAGTCTTTACGGTGAACACGGATTTTTATAAAGCTCCATATTTTTATGAGGCCTTCGGCTTTTCGACTTCGATTGCTACCATCACTAATCCACACCGTCATAAGCCATTGCGAAACACTATTTCGCCAATGCTGACCGGCACTGCAGTGGACGCCATGTCCAATGACATGTATGAAATGACTCGTAAGGCGACAGATGTTCTAGCTTTGCAATCCACTCAAAGCCAAAGGAAATTCAACGTCATGCAGTTTCTGCGGTGTATCACGGTGTGTGGAGCATTCAAGAACCTCATGGGTCAGGCACTAGAGCTGATATTGAACATGATCACTATAGACTGATGTTAGCTGCAACCTGCTCTTCGGCGAAAGTCTGGATTTGGTGAACAACGGATACCACTCAGATCGCTTTCTGAGTAACCTGGACCTCTTTGTTGAGAATGTCTGGACTAGTAAGACTTTCTCAATCTATCTGTTTACTTGGGAAAGATAGAACTAATCTCGCTGATAGTGGTGCACGCTCCTTGGATAGCAAAGTTTGCCTTGATGCTTCCCAACAGCCTGACGGACAAAATTGTACCTGGCTATGCCTATTTCCGAGAGGTTCGATGACACATCTCTCTAGATCATTGGCCTTTGAGCTTCAGCGGCTTTCCCTAACATGAATGAAAATAGCAATGTATTAAATGGATCGAAAATGTTCGACGCCGTCGTGACAAAGGCATCACTTTGATGCAAAATGGCCGCCCGACGTTGTTCGACGTGCTTTTGGAGGAGAATCCAGACAAGAACTACAGAAAACCGAGTACGAATGAGCTCATAGATCAAGCCTTCCTATTTGCGATTGCTGGCACGGATACTACTAGCATGGCCACGACTTTTGCCATCTTCCACATTCTAAGCAATCCACACATCCACGAGAAGCTCTGTAAAGAGCTGCACGACGCCTCCGCTATCATCAAGGATAACTACGACTACAGAGAGGTCCGAAAACTTCCATATCTATCAGCAATAATCAAAGAATCCCTTCGAATGTCAAGTCCTTTCCCAGGACGTTTGCCTCGGGTGGTACCGCCACAGGGTATGGAACTTGATAAAAAATTTGTTCCTGGTGGTGTATGTGCTTCTTTAATGCTTTAATCCTTTCTCCAGTGAAGTCTATTCACTTTTTTTTCTTTGCTGACCATTTTTGATAGACTGTTATATCTATGAGTTCTCGATGCCTTATGGATAACGAGGAAATCTTTCCGGAGCCCGAGAAATTCTTGCCTGAACGGTGGATGACCCGCGACGCGAAGAGCCTGTATCGCTATTTAATTGCATTCGGCAAGGGTAGCCGAAGTTGTTTGGGAATCAAGTAGGCAAATTCTGTTTCTGGACAATTGCTTTATCAAGAATCTTCGTGGCTAACACACACAGTTTGGCTTATTTGAAAATGTACACTCTGATTGCCGTGATCTTTAGCCGATGGGATCTTCGCTTGGTCTCTCCTATTGGTCCTAGGCTGCACTATTTGGATCATGCATTGATTGAACTGAAATCGCATGTCGAAGTTGAAATTTTGGCGGATAAATGGACCAAAGATTAAGCCATTACTGGGGTTCCACTAGGTGCAGTGGTAGTTCAAGGGAAACTGCCCATAAGAAGTTGAGTGAGGCATATTGGTTTACAGTCATCAACTAGCTTTCTTCAATAGCAGCCTTGAGGTCTATCTGGTGATCTTCTCAGAGACTATAGATTGTACATTTAAAACGAAAAGCCAATGCGTAAATCTGGAAATTGGCATTGAAAAACCCCAGATTTAAAAAAAAAAAGTCTTCTCTACGTAGCATTGCAACAACTATGGAGAAGTAGTCTTCGATAATAGTTTCAGCTTTTGGTGTTTTTTTAGAAGATAGTATGAATCAGTGTTATGTGTGCAGAAATGGACGGAGGCTCTTATGTTGCTATACGGATTGAGATACTGCTTCATTTTATTGATCAAAGTATTCGTCTAAATTTCAATGCATTATGAACAATAATTTTACTCTGTATTGAGAAACTTCCCATCCAAAACATCCCGTACGAATTTAATCTGAGCTTCCATGACTGGCTCAAAGGCTGATCCAAGCAACAGGCCATGATGATGACGATCCTCGTAATACTCCATACGCTTTGGGCCAGTGATATCTTTGAAGAAATCAAGCTGCTCCTGGGTTGGGCAAACATCATCTTTACCTGGAATAAGCATTTGAATTGGAGTCGGGCTCAAGTACTTGATGTTGCTTAAGGGGTGCCAACGTAACATCTTGTAGTACGTGAGAAGCGTGGTGTAGGGGCGGAAGTTAGGGGCAGTCTCCTTGAACCAAGGCATATTTTCGTAGAAATTCTTGCCGTGAATCGCATTGAACCCCATAGGACTTACGCCGACTTGGTTTATCATTGGCACTTGGGTGGGTTGAGGCTGTACATCTCCAGAACTTGCCGATGCCAGTAAGGATTCGCGTTCACGAATGATCTGAGCCATCACATCCTGTACCATGTCCTCACGGAACGTAGCCTCAATCAGTGGGCAAACCGATATGATCAGCCGGATACGCTTGTCGAAGCATGCTGCTCCAATCGCCGTAGCTCCGCTTGTTGACACTCCCCACAGACCGATCGCATCATGGTCGATATCTGGGTGCTTGCGTAGATACGTGACCGCATCAAAATAGTCCTCAATCTGTTTTTCTGGGTCCACCTCCTGACGTGGGCTACCCTCACTGTCCCCGTAGTTACGGGGATCAAAGAGTAGCGCACTGATGCCGTGTTTCTGGAAGGCCTCTGCCACCCATGGTATCACAATCTCTTTGACGGCGTTGAACTGTAGCAGCTATATTAGCCCTTCATCGCGAAATATGAGTGGAGAGCATGGATGGACAAACGCCGTGAGCCATCACCATGCATGGACCATTTTTTTGACCAATGTAGAGCCGCCCCCGAAGTCGAATACCATCAACGGTAGGAAACTCGACTTCGGTATAGGTGGAGGGAACAACGTCTTTCGTCATTTGGAACAATAAAAGTATTATTCAGACTACCTTACCAGTTGTGGTTTGATAAACCATGTTTCATTAGTATCGGCTCCTATCTGCTTTGAGCTTTTATAGAGGCCAATTTCTACACCGCCAGATATGCCTGATTGTTGGCATTGGTGGCACTCTGCTATTAAAAACCGACCCATACTAGCATGAGCTGGAAATTCATGTAAGGGAAGAGAGCCGTTCTGACAGTTGCATACATGAGGTTTCTCATTAATGGTAAGAACGGTCTCAAAGATGGCCCTGTGGCACACAGAAATTCATTGGAGTCAATTGATACCCCGAAAACTTGCCAATATTACATAGATTGTCTTCTCGATATCCCTTGCCTGTGGGAGATTTCTTCGGGATCCTAGGCAGGGATGACTCCGCTGCGAACCATGCGCACTCGGATCTGGGAAAGAGCATTTGCATTGCAAAAGAAGTGGACGGAGAGTTTCAAGCAATAAGTATCCGCCTCCCTTTGATCTGCCTCTTGGTTGTCGGACAGATTAGTTCCCTGGAAGTTTCGGCATCAATCGACTTGAAATTTCGTAATATGCATAACTTCATTTTTCTCTCACTGTCGGATACCTGACGTCGTTTACGATGTTTCAGCAAGTTAGTTCCTTCGTTCTTTCATCCTTACCGATTGAGCGATGATCTTGTTCATTGATAGGTCCACATCCCAGCTCCGCTTGACGAAGAGCAAACCAGGGTGACCAGCATTGCAGTGCAGTGGTATTTGAGTTCAAAAGATCTTTCCACGGTCTGGCTGAATGCTCTGCACAGTTCGGTCAAGAAAAGCCGCCACAAAAAAACACATAACAGCCCTTGCAACATCAGCAGTCAGCCTGCAGTAAGTAGGGGCTTTTAGGCGCTAGACCCCCCTAACTGTTAGCACCCAGAGGCCCCTAGAGTGCTAAGGCATCCAGGCCCTGCAGTCTCCAGAGTCCAGACTTTGCACCCGCCACTTTTCCTGCACCTTCCATTTTTGGGCATGATTTGCTGCATAGGCTCCCATTGGCTGGCCTGTGGAGTTTGCACTTTACTAGCGCCAAATATTTCGAAACTTCCCTAACTAGCTCGCGCATTCACACCAGAGACGAAGAATGCAACAAGTCGACATGGTGACATGAGTAGATCACTTGACGGTTTTCTATCTTCCCGCGGGTACCGCATTCATCATCGACTCCGGAGTGATGATGTTTACAGTAAGTCCCGGAAAGTAAAATCAAGTTTTCAGAAAAGGGGTTTTCCGATACATTGACCGGCCTGCCTTTGGATAGCTGTGATCTACTCGACATTTGCATCTAAGACTCATCCTACTAGCCCGCCTTTATGCTGACAGTGCACATACCTCAAATGATTTATGATTTGGATCTCTTTGACTTAACCATGATTAATTCAGATTGCAAGAAGTTACTTGATTGGAAGATTCTTCAGAATTGCTTGATTGAATTGACAGAAATGGAGCATAGACATGTAATCCCGGGACAAATTACTGTGCGTTGAGACCATTTGCGCTTCTCGCAACTATCATTGATGCTATGTGCAAACGTATATTCCGAGTCTTCAACGCCTTTTTCTGAGCATGACCAGCTTTCTTCTCAGCCTTAGATAATTCCTGAGGCAATATGCTCCATAATCTTGCTTTCGTCTTTTTCGCTGTCGAGGAGTGCCAAACGAATCGCCTCTCTGTGGGCCTCGCTTCTCACTTTGAAGACGGCCTTGAAGGGAGCCGGTCTTGAGAGCACACCTTCGCGGATATAGGCATCAGGATTGATTACAACCTTCTTGCCATTCTCGTAAGCGTGCTTGAAGTCATATGCCCACAACAGCCGACACATAACAATACGCATCGAGTTCATAGCAATGTGCCTTCCAGGGCATGCCCGGCGTCCAAAACCAAAGGCACTGATGGGCAATTTTGGGTCCTCAAGCCAGCGTTCAGGTCTGAAAGCCTGAGGATCAGTAAAAATTGTCGGATCCATGGCCATTTGCCACTGGTTTGCTATAATGACCGAGTCTTTAGGTATAGTATATCCTTCGTATTCGTCCTGCTCCATCAAGCTGTGCGGCACGCCTTCGGGGGCAATGGGTCTCCAACGCATCGTTTCATTGACGAAGGCATTCATATAAGGGAGGCGCTGTACATGTTCAAATCCTGGCATGTGTATTTCTTCACCGATAAGGGCATCGATTTCAGCCTGGACGCGGCGGACTGGCTCTGGGTGCAGCACTGAAGCCATGACAAAGGCTTCCAGAGCCGATGTTGTTGTGTCAGCCCCAGCTTCATAAAGCACGCCTATGATGTTCAACAGTTCTTCCCATGTGGCATCGGAAGGTTTCTTAGTCCCGTTAAAGTGCTTGGTCCAGTTCCATCCGGGCTTTTTCAATGCGAGAGCAGTATTGCGCTGCAGCAAGTCGAACTTTCGTCTGTACAGACGGTCTCCAATTTGTTTCCAGGGAGCCAAAAAAGAAGGTAGGTGGTTTAAAATTGGGAACGCGTCCACGAGCCATCGTCCTGCTGCCAAATTTTCTATAAAATGGTGTGCAATATGTGCATTTTCTTTGATTTCAAATGCATCACTTTTTGTCAAACGTTTTCCATATGCCAGTGTGAAGAGCAGACTGCTAGAGTAGCGGTGAATATGAGCGGAAAAATCCGATGTCGAGCTGCTCAGGAGATCATACACCAGCTGTCGACTTTCGATATCTTGAAGGTGTTGATACCGTTGAACCATACGCGGATTCATCAGGGCGCTATGAACACGGTTGTGAACTTTCCATTTTGGTCCGTAGGGTATCAGTGCTGTATGATTACCACGATTGGCAATTTCCCCGGCCATCACCACCCGAGGACGAGAGCTATAAATTGCTCCACGCCGATCGAGAAGCTCCCGTGCCACATCGTAGCTACCGATGATTATAAGTTTTTTTAAGCCAAGTTTGAGACCCAAGATCGGGCCGTATGCTTCATGCCATCGCTTAAAGACCTGCTCACGTTTTTCTTTGGGAAACTGATGAAGATTCCCGATGATTGGTTTAGGATCTGGCCCTGGGGGCAGACGACCGTGGCTGATAGCTGAGAGAAACCATATAACCAAGATGGTGGCGACAAAGAGCCAGATAGCTTCAACAGTGACTTTCATACTTTGAATGGCCGTGAGGGGTCTGGAATTGAATGGGCATAGGAAACACACACGATTGGGAAACAAGATAACCGAATTGATGAGATAATTAGTATTTTAAAACAGGAAAGAAAATACGCAACATGAAATTGGTTCTACTGAGCTTTGAACTTGGTTGCCCATTACCTCAAAGGTCTCTAAAGCAAGGGCAGCACCTTGCTTGGTGTTACAGAGTAGCATGCCAGACTTCGCCTCATATTCGTCGGCATGCATGAAGTAGGAGATTATGGCCCCGCTCAGCGATACAGCCACTCTAGTTAATTGCTAATGGCCTGCTAATTCGGGGCTCCACGGTGTTGTGCGTTGTCTAGAGGTCGGGCGTACAGAAATTGAGGATATAAGAGTTACGATCCGAATGTTCTTCTTTAATGTTACATCTACTAGAACACATAGGTTTTTGCTCAACTCCATGTTATCATGTTTCTACAGTGGATTCCTGCTTTGTGGCTGGTGAGTCTTTCTATTTAGTTCTGTCGGTGGATGAAGACTGTTGGAACGAGATATTTACCAAGGTGAAGGAGACCGAAAGTCCAACGAAGGCTTTGGTACCAACTTGGAATTCGAGGTATCGACCAAGGCACTATCGCCACATCATCTACGCCTACGATGTCGTTGAGGAAAAAGCCGAAATACCCAAACTAATACACGATCCTTTCGATTTCCTGGACCCGCAAAGGGCATTATCGCCATCAAAAAATACCATCTTGATTGATCCGGTAGCCGTCGGACTACCATGGTTTTCTACTATGAAGGGATCACCCCAGTGCATCCATTGGAAAGATGCAGAAGCTGCAGGACTTGAACTGATTGAAGAAGTAATTACAGCACGGGGAGCTGGTGCGGTAATTCCAGAGAAACTCAAGACGAGCGATCAACGCCGGAAAATGATGGAATTGGTTGAAACTGCAGTGACCATTTGCATATATCTATATGCTGTTTCCGATGCGACTCGTATTCGTATTCTTACGAAATCGATTCTATTTCTCTTTCTGCACGATGGTATTCATACTCCTTCATTATCTATGGGTTGAGATTTGTAAAACTGAACGTACCATAGATGTCGTGGAATCGCAGGCCAGTGCAGAGGGCCATTCTATTCTAGAAGGCTGGGATACCGATACATTTGGCGTGGATGAGCTTGATGGAGAGTCTCGCAATGATATATTCCTCAAATTCTGTCGCGATGTGATCGCCTTTGATCCTGTTTTGGGATTAGAATTAATGCAGGACACTGTTAGATGGGCACGCTACTCGCGAAAGAATAGTGTCACCGCTGATAAGTCCCATGCTAGCTGGCACGACTTCAGGGACTTTCGTGAACTGGATATTGCATATGAGTAAGTAACCCATATTGATAAATGCATAACTATCTAAGCCGTCAATAGTTATATGATTACAGCCGTCCGCTTTGGGGCTGCTATTCTCCACGATCCTGCTGAGCGACCAATCTTTAAATGGATTGAGAAACTCTACATACGACATTGTCTTTATGTTAACGACCTCTACAGCTACGAAAAAGAGATGCGCGAGTATCGGCTTGAAGGGGCTCCATTGCACAACTCTGTGCATATGATCCAGCAAACCCTCTCCGTCGCGCCTGACTCGGCCAAAGCTATTCTTCGCTCTCTGCTATGGGATTGTGAGCGTCAGGTGCGCGAAGAGTACAGCAGATTGATCGGCTTGCCTGATTTGACTGCAAATCAGAAGGTGTATCTTCAGCGCTTGATAGAGAGTTTTGCCGGCAATTACATGTATTCAATGACTGCTTACAGGTATGCGCGCTTCAGTGGAAGGCTCCTGGGTCCGCTCTCCGAAGACTGTTTCCTGAGGGGTTTTGTCCATTAAGCTGGAAGGTCAGGAATTTTCCGCATCAAGATTGAGCAGATATGATGAAAGAGGATAGAAATTTTGCGGCTTATTTTGGAATTTTTTTCACTATAGAGAACGCAAATATGAGAATGAATAACGGCACATATTAGACGCGCAAAGTAAAGTTCTGTTGACGATATGCAATTCTAGGTTTTTTTTTCCTGTATAAGCTACCCTGCCATACCTAGATTGTTCATCACTTGAATAGTGCGATCTTTGTTTCTTTCATTTTGAGACTACGGTTGAAGTGACAGAATCTTCGGGTGCAGATTTCCCAAAAGCCAAGCATTACGAGAATCTTCGGTTCAATCCTTGCGCAAGCTTCGTAGCCCTTGCATGGACATATTTCTCATCAAAGAATGAGGTAATAGCCAGTCAAGAGGTTGACGTGGAACATATTATGTTGTACCGAGTGCCTTTAAAATAATGATGTCTCCCACACACATCAAGCATAAAATTGACATCAATACTTGTCCGCATATCTCTCACAATGACTTGCTCCATTCCGACATCTACTCTTCGTCATGTTTCAGCCCATGATGGAGCCGCAAAGATACTGGAAGTCCTAAAAGAAGACGGAGCAGTCGTAATAGAGAATTTCTTGCAAACAGGTATTATTGAACGACTGAATGAGGATATGGAGTCTGAATTGAAGCATCGGCCGCTAGTCTGCGAGCATGAAGGGGAGTGGAAGTCGGCAGTCCCAGGGGCGCAGACCCAGCGATTGAATCAGCTGCCTTGCTTCAGCGCAACCTTTCGTCAAGAGATTCTTAATATGCCTCTGCTTCACGCAATTTGTGAACCATTGTTCGGGGCTCATGGCTGCGATTACTGGATGAATACGGCGACAGTGGTTCAAATCAGACCAGGCAATCCCGCGCAGTCCCTCCACCGTGATCAGGAGTTATATCCAGTCTTCAACCCCATTGGAAAGGATGCTCCAGAGGCGCTGGTCAACTTTTTCTGCGCCCTGAGCAAATTCACTGATGAGAACGGCGCCACAAGAGTCATCCCGGGTAGCCATCGATGGGATGATTTCACAACTGATGTGACCAAGCATGGGCCGCTGACTGTCCCTGCTACGATGGAGGCGGGGGACTGTCTTCTATTTAGTGGAAAGACTGTACATGGTGGAGGGGCAAATCGGTCTCGGGATAGTATTCGCCGTGGCATGGCTCTCGGAGTCCAGGCGACGTACCTCACTGCCGAAGAAAACTACCAGCATGTTCCCAGAGACATTGTTGAATCTATGACTCCCCTCGCTCAGAAGATGATTCACTGGCGTTCATCCTACTGCCCAGGTGGTGCAGGACTTTGGCAGATCAACGGCAATGAAATAGCCAACGAGCTCGAGCTAAAGGCCAACCAGCCACTGAAACAAGCAATTGATGTTTGAAATCAAATAACCTGGATTAGCCATCACTATCAGAATCACTATCAGCTGTCGATGAGTCAAGTTTCCTTAGTTCGTGCAGGAATATTGAGTGTCCTAAAGGACCATCCCATATCATTTGAGATTAGATCCTTTTCCGTTGGCAGATGAGTTATAAGAGCACACATTATAGACCAGGGAAAATCATAAACCATTTCAACATGTGCTTTTGGCATCATCACTTGCCGTCTAATCCGGCTAAGTCCGGACTTTTCTCTTCAAGTATCTCCGTGCGCGCAAGCATCATGAATCCGTTTTGCAAGATTATAAAAATAAAATCGATTGAAAACCAGCAAGCTAATGAATCAACGTAGAGCTGGCTTTTATGCCTGTTATCACCTCGTTCAAAACTAGAGCAAGAATATGTGCGTTGCTGATGACGAAATAGAATGCATTGGACAAATTCTACTTTGCCCGAAATTCCAGGATGCTTAATTATTAATTTCAGGTATTGGAAAATGTCACGTGCATAGAAATTCGAGCTGCAAATACCACAAATACCAGTTGCCCATTAAGAGCGTCCTTTTTGGTGTAATAGTAATACGTTGAAAGTTCTGACATTAGGGGCAAACCACATGACATTTTCACTATGTATTCTAAGGTTGACAGCCCTCTACAATGGTGGCTATGGCCATAAAATCTACTCTTAGCGGTAAAATTGTCCTTTTCGAATGAGTAGTGAGCCCTTGCTCAATCATTGCGCACACTGTTTCAATGCACTATGTAGGTGTAAGCAAACTAGTTTCCCAGATTGTCTAAATATCGAACAACAAATTACATCCCACTGGATTCCTGAAAATCAGCTCACTAATTCAGTCTCATAGGAATGCTTTGGTCTAGGTTTAGTTCTAAATTCTATGTCATATACCTATTTTCAATGAAACTCATGCTATCAACTGGGAATTGATGTGCAACAGCTTCACTCCGACATGCTTTTGTGATTTCGATTCCCAACAGTACACATTCTACACTCATATGGTTTCTTTTTATGCAAGTCTTTATTACCTAGCATTATATCACTGTCTATATGCATGACCTGACGGGGTCAAACTGGCGGTCAGTTGTGATCTGCCAAAATGTGGAATGTCTCGGGAAGTAAGGGTACTTGATACGAAACGAGCATAACCTAGAATCTGCGCATTCTTCTATCGAGCTCATTGACACTGTTGACACCATTGAAACTGCGATTGCGTTCTCAGTCAGTTAGCTATTCTCTGAAGTTCTGAGGCCTAGGTAAACACATAGGTCCAAGCAGTTCTGCTTAGCTACCACACTCCCCGCTTACGAGGGAAAGAAATAATATCACCCGGGGACATTCATTCTTCACATCTGAGCGATGGCAGTCGGGGCCGAAGAAAGTCCTGTTCCAGTCACGTTGCCTTATTCTATCCACCAGACGTTCCGGCGTCATGCTTTGGAGAAACCAAACGCTCCGGCAATTCGTGCCTGGGACGGTGATATAAGTTACAAAGAGCTAGATGAAAAGTCTGGGATCTTGGCTCGTACTCTTCGTCAAATGGGCGTTGGAGAAGGCAGTTTTGTTGCCCTGTGCTTTGATCGGTCTATGTGGACGGCAGTGGCGGTCATGGCAGTCTCCAAGGCTGGGGGTGTTTGGTTCTTTCTTGAACCTAGACATCCGGTCCATCGTCTACGCGGGATGTGTCGCTGTGTTGGGGCGCGAATGGTCCTGTGCAGTTTATCTCAAGCCGACCTGGCGAATCAGCTCAGTGCAGACGAAATGGCTCCGCCGCTTATTATCACGGAAGATATTTTTCTTCGGTGTCATTGCCAAGTGGAATTGGAAGAGGTCAGCCCAGATCGTCCGGCCTATGTGGCTTTCACATCGGGATCTACAGGGATGCCTAAGGGGGCTCTAATGTCCCATCAAGCCGCAGTGACAGGGGTATTGCACAATGCAAGACCCATGCAACTTGATCAGAACTCACGGGTTCTTCATTTTGCATCCTTCGCTTTTGATATCAGCTTCTTGGAGCACTTCTGGGCTCTTCTTCTGGGAGGTTGTCTCTGCATTCCTTCAGAAACAGATCGCCAGAATAACCTGGCAAAAGCTGTCCGCGAACTGCAGGTAAATTGGACTTTTCTGACCCCGACAGTGGCGCGATTCCTGGACCCCTCACAGTTCTCCTCCCTCAAGACCCTCGTGTTGGGAGGTGAGCCGGTTACACAATCAGATGTCGATATGTGGTTACCTTATGTACATCTTTCGGGATTGTATGGGCCAGCAGAGTGTGCCGTGGGCATATCAGTCCAGCCAGACTACAGCAAGGTCAAATCAGCCACCAACGTTGGAACCCCATTTTCAGTCGCTTGCTGGCTTGTAGACGAGAAAGATCAGACTAAGCTGGTTTCTGCAGGTGAGGTTGGTGAGATTGTCGTTGAAGGCCCTTCCGTCAGTGAAGGCTACATCAGTGCTGCGGAGCAGACCGCCAAGGCATATTTGGCCAATCCGCCTTGGTTACCTCTCCATCGACATTCGGCAAAGAAATTATATCGAACAGGTGACTTGGCCCGCCGACTTTCCGACGGCTCCTTGCTATTTCTTGGACGGAAAGACACTCAAGTCAAGATTAATGGTCAACGGATCGAACTTGGAGAGGTTGAGCATCACACTCAACATATTCTGAGCCATGACCATGCACAGCTATCTTTGGTGATTGCGGAAGCCGTGGAGCTGGTTGGCCACTCGATTGCTTTGATAGCCTTCTATCAGGTTGCAAGATCGGGCCAACAAACGGATTTTGATGATACTCACTTTTCGCCACCGAATTCTGACTATTCGCGCCGAAGGGAGAAATACAAACTAGAGCTTCGTAATTACTTGCCCCATTATATGATTCCAATCAGCTTTGTGGAAGTGAGTCAGGTTCCGCTCACCATGTCCGGCAAGGCGGACCGCAAATCTCTTCGACAACGATTTTCAAAACTCCCTTGGGATCAGCTCAGGTCTTATTTATTTGACGACAGTGTCGGCGCGTTTAACAGCCTGGCAAGTAAATTGATGCCAACCACACCACTAGAGAAGCGTATGCAGGCTCTATGGGCTACCGCTCTCAATCTGCAACTTGAAGAGGTTGGACGGGATGATCCTTGGATGTCTCTCGGCGGAGACTCTTTGGCAGCCATGCGCATCGTTTCCCATGCGCGCAAAGACGGTCTGTTATTCACAGTCCCTGATATATTCCGCCATAATACCATTGCGACTCTATGCCGACATGTTTCCGTAAATAAGGATCAGAGCCAAAACGAAACCGTTCCTCCGTTTTCTCTGGTACAAGGTACTGGTTACCCCATCGACAAGATCCGACAGTCCGCTGCACAGCAATGTAGGCTGGCAGTCGAGGCGATTGAGGATGTTTTCCCATTCACTGCGATGCAAGACGCGACTGTAATTCCACCAGCGACTTCTGGAGTCAATTACACGCTTCGGCTGGTGTTCAAATTACCATCCGATCTTGAACCTACCCGGCTCATGCAAGCATGGGATATAACAGTAGGAGCAAACTCCGTCCTCCGCATGCGCGTGGTTCGGCTCCCTGACCACGGAGAAATGGTTTTGGCAGTCACCCGAGAGAAGGTTCCCATGGAGCCACTTTTTGAAAAGAGGTTCGGCCCAGGGACTGATCTCTGGGGCTTAGGTAAACCTCTCGTACGTGTAGGTGTTGCGCCTGGGCAGATGGTGATGTTGATTCAGCATGCCTTGTACGATGGTCACTCACTGGGACTCATTTTCCGCGACCTCGCAAAATCTTACGACGGCCAAGAACCCGAACGTGTTCTGTACGGACCTTTTGTTCGCTGGTCAACAGATTGGAGTGCCGAATGCAAACGACAGTACTGGGTTGACAAATTTTCCGGATTTGATGGTCGCGTATTCCCATCGCGAATCTCTGATCAACAGCTCGATTATTGCGAAAGCTGCCATTTGCAAGGAACCCTACGTTTGCAGAACGACGGACTCACTGCGACAAGCAAGATTAGAGTTGCATTGGCTATTACCATCTCCTGGTATTCTAATCTCTGCGATGTCGTTCTAGGAGCCGTCCGTGCCCGGAGAAGTGCGCCGCTTTCAGGTATCATGGATGCCCCATTGCCTGCCTCTGCCATTCTGCCCGACCGCATTTACGTGTATCCAGCACGGTCTCTGCGGGAACACGTTGTGAAAGATCACGAAAACACGCTGGATATGTTGCCATTCGAAGGAATACGTCTCGGGCAGGTCTCCGGACTGAGTGATGCAGCACATGCAGCCAGCCAATTCCAAACGATCCTAGCTGTACAGCAAGATAATTCTTCCAATTACCCCCCGATTTTCTCTGACTATAAAATGGATTACTCTGGGCCTATTACTGTTCATAATTTGATGGTCCAGTGCTTCCTCGATTCTACTGGGTCATCCGCCAGCGTCTCTATGCGCTTAAGCGAACGGACAATGGCGGAGAAAATTGCATGGGATCTTTTTTTGGTCCATTTTCAGGAAGTCTTTCATGCGATTCAAGATGATGCTGAGATATCAGTGGAACGTTTGCGCCTGCGTATAGCGCCTTGATGCTTTGTTGAATTTGGAAATGATGATGAAGATGGATGACTATTCGAATGTGGGAGATCATGTCTAGTCTTTCGTCGAGACGGCAATTTTGGAATCGAAATCTCCATCTTAAGCGCTGAGAGCACGGAGATGAATTAACCAAACTCTAGTTCAGAGAAATAGTCCTACCTCACTTCGTGTTTCGTTACGACTGCAAATCATCTCTTATTCTGACTTCGAATCTCAAGTGCAAGTAGTTAAAATTCTCCTATATGACCGTGAGAGAAAAGTAGCTGAAAAATCTATCTATGTTATTGAGAATGAATCCATTCAAGTTATCGGAGTCATACGTGAAGTGTGCTAAAATCAGGCGTGTGAGGAGTCATATATTACCTAGGTAGATAGTAACGCGTAGATTATTGTTAATTGTTATATATATATACAGGATTAGGGGTTGAGGTTTGAGGTGATTGTGCAGATCCCGGTATAATATATTCCCGGAATCCGGCCTTGACAGCGCTAGCATGCTTCGGATAATATATTCTAACAAAGTGCTCCCATAACTACTCTTTCCGCGATATCTCCAGGGCCCGCCGAAGCGGAGTGCCTTGTAGCCTAGTGCCATCTTTGGCATGTGATCCGGAGACATCTTTTCCCCCATAAATAATACCATTCCTCCATTTCTCCATCCACCGTCTATAATCTACGATTTATATATAACGATAGCTACCACTCATTGGATAATTCCAGTCTGGTATGCTTGCATTTTCTGGACTTGAGGATTCTGCCGTTCACAACTCCGAGATTCCGCGAATAAACGACAATATGAGTGGAGGTGGAATTACCGAGGAGGAAGGGTCGCTGGTGTTACCGGATGGGACGAGTCTGTATACTAAATGCTGGAAGGTGTGTATTATTTGACTGGAAGAGAGGTTTTTTTTTTATTTATGTTTTATATCTTTGTTATAAGAGAGGATGGAAAGGATGTATGGCTGACTACGTTGAATAGCCTGCAGGACCGCCTCGAGCTATTCTTGCTTTTTATCATGGATATAGTGATCATTGTAAGCTCCCGAAGTTACTGCCGGAGATGTATTCAATCTATTTTCTGACTTTTATTCTAGGCAATTCATTCTTCGACTTCTTCCCAACCCTGGCATCGTCGGGGTTTGAGGTGCAATCTCTCGATCAGCGGTAAGTCCGACCTCCTGTCCTCGGTAACTTTATGATTTGTACCGTGGACTGGCTGACAACTGAATACAGAGGATGGGGACGCTCAGTCATCGACAAACGCAAATTGCGCGGTGATTTCGGATCAACCGCAACGGTCATGAAGGATCTACATTTCTTCCTTCAATCCGTCGTGCCACGCACTCGGGAAGGATCCATTCCGTTGTTCCTGATGGGACATAGCATGGGTGGTATGAACGTGCTATACTACGTGCTGAACCCGGAGTCGCCTTATTATCAGCAACAACAACAAACGAGCAGCACATTCAAGCTGGCAGGTGTCTTGGCAGTTGCGCCTTTAATTGCCGTACATCCGGACACGCAACCACTCAAAATTGTCGAGTTTGCAGGCCGAATTGCTCGTCATCTCGTGCCGAAGATGACCATGGTCCAGAAGATACAGGCACAATACGTGTCGAAAAATCAGGCTGTTGTCGACGACATTACGAACGATAAGGGAGTTTTGTACCATAATACAGGAACTCTCGAAGGGTTGGCAGGCATGTTGGATCGTGCTGCGTGGTTGAACTCTAGGAAACCCGCCAGCAAGGACGTCGACCAGGCGGGTTCGAGTCTACCTGTACCGCCTGTCTGGGTCGGCCATGGGTCTGACGATCGAATTACCTGGTTCAATGCTACTCGACGGTTAGTGGATGATGGGATGGGTGATGTTGCGGATAAGAGTTTTGTCTCGTACGAGGGCGCATACCATAAGCTGATGAATGAGCCCAACGGCGTAGGCGAGAAAATGATCAGCGATGTAACGGCTTGGATGGAGGCACGACTAAAGGCGTGATCTTTTCTCTCTTTCTCTCTTTTTGTGTCTTGTGGCCTGGCACAGTTGCTCATATGTCTGTTGTAAATTCTACATTTGGTGTATATTACTACTGCCGGCAAGTTGGCCAAGAATATATAAATTTTACATATGCAAATTTTCAGTGAAATATGCTCAAAGATTTGATATATTGATTAACTAGGAACAATCGCAAAGGTAGCTGAGATTGTTAAAGACAGATATAAAATTTAAATACATCGCCTGCCCTCGGGTTGTAACAGCCGAAACATACGGCGTAAATTACGTGCTTACGCAGCTAGCTTAGTACGCGCCTGCAGCTCCCGAAATTTATTCTTGCCTCGATTTCAACTCCTCGAATTGCATTCTTCCTTGACAACCTTGACCACACTCTTGACAATGGGATGGCTCGACTCCTTCAGGCTTTTCGTCGTGTATTAGGCCTCGTCCCGTCGCCCGTATCTACCGCTCGGCCAGCGTGGAATCAGACAATCGACACTGACTTTTCAGTCTTTCGCGGTACGTTTACTACGTTTACGTTTACGACAATTCTGGATGGATCTCTTTGATACATTATGATATCTTCCTACTCAATCGCTGTGTCAGAACTGACTTCTCTCTGTTAAGCATTGCAGAAGGCGACAGAGCAATTGTCCAAGGACGCAATCCGCTTCTGACTAAACCATTGAAACATGGCGATCGCACCGAGATAGCTCGTGGATACTTGAACCATAACGATATCATCGGCAGCCCGGTTTGGGGTACTGTGCAAGCACATAAAGGTATTTCTTCTCTTTCCAGATTATCACTTACTCGAAATTCTTGACAAGGAACGAAATCCAAATCTAACACGATTCTCTCGTCTTCTTTGAGTAGGGAAAGAACATCGACTCAGTTTACCTACGCTTGAAGAATATGTTGTGTATACTCCTCGACTCGTCACGCCGGTATGTCTCGATTCGGACGATGCGGTGGCGATTGCCGTCACGAAACAAAAATACCGAAAATAAGAATCTTCGTTGACTGGGGATTAGTAGATCTACGGAGCAGACGCTAGTTTGATCGTCTCGTTACTAGACATTCACGCCGTATCAAGCGGCAAAGTGGCCGGAAATAGAATCGAGATCCTGGAAGCAGGCACCGGTCACGGTTCCCTGACCCTGCACCTAGCACGAGCGATTCATGCTGCAAATGCCGTTCCCCCCGCTTTACCGTCGAAATCCCAAGTTCGCATAGTGGAAGAACGATCAATTAAGCCACACGAAGACGAGAATAAAACTGTGCAACATCAGACCGCCGCTGATTCGGACGATGTCGAAAGGCAGAACGAGTGGGACCTGTGGCGCGCACAGAGAAGCGCCGTCATCCATACTGTCGACGTCTCGCAGAAATTCTCGACTCATGCAGAGCGGATTGTGCGCGGGTTCCGACGAGGGATGTATGCTGGGAATGTAGATTTCCACGTGGGCGCGGTCGAGGATTGGATCAAAGAAGAGACGATGCGTCGACGCAACAATAGTTCATATTTCGGGAGGGCAATGTTCCACAGAGATGGCGCCACAACAGATTCTAGCGGTGCAGCAGAAGCGTTCTTGACACACGCAATACTCGACATGCCCTCGGCACATCGGCGGATTTCGCATGTGGCACCAGCCCTACGGCCGAATGGCCTGCTTGCAGTATTCATGCCGAGTATTACCCAAATCGGCGAGTGCGTGCAGCTCATTCAAAATGAGAAACTGCCTTTTGTCATGGACCGAGTCGTCGAGCTGGGAATGGGTATTAGTGGTGGCCGTCTGTGGGATGTTCGCATGGCAGTAAAGAAAAGTCGTGCGGATCCATCTTCATGGGCGAGAGATAATGAAGATCGTAGTGCCATGGACGGAAGCAATGACCAGAAGAGCACAGTTCAGCATCCGAACTCCGTCGAACAGGGAGATATCTCCGTCCCTCTCGAAGAAAACACTCCGGACAATGTGCTTGTGTGTAGACCAAAGGTTGGATCGAAAATCGTCGGCGGCGGCTTCGTGGGACTATGGCGGAAGAAGAATTGACGTTGTCACTCTCTCAGACACAATGTCCGAAGTTGACTGTTCTCATGGCCGATGAGACGCGCGGCAGCGACTTGGTATCAGTTCTGCTCTACTATACACAACGACCATCTCCTAGATCGGGACCAAGTGCGTCCGATTCATTTTCCGGCATAAATGAAGCAGATCGTTTCATCTCATGCTCAGTATTGCGAGTTCAATCCAAGAAGACAGAACCCGTGTTGTATATACGCCGGCGGGCACCGCAGTTTCGAATTGATAGATAGATTTGGCCAGCACACCACATTCTCCTCCCACGAATACTCTGACAGTCTTTCTGGCGTTGATCATTCCAATTAAATACGAACGACACAAATTGGCCCATAAAATGATATGGGAAAGTCCACTCGGTGAGCATAAAAATAATTTACTAGCGGGTCCATTCCCCGCAGCAATCAACTTAACTACTCCGTACAAATAATTTAACAATGGGTTTGCCCCTCCGACAATCTTGGTTCGGATCGCGCAAAATCAGTCGCATTCTTTTTTAGAACACTTTGTTTAACCATTGACTATTGACTTTCGTTCACTCTTTATCTACATACCTGAATACTCGCAATCAGTCATCATGGGCTCTACCGATTGCTCGAGTCTGCCTTACATCCAATCGAGTCCGAAAATCATCTTTTTCACCGATTTTGACGGTACAATCACGTTGAAAGACAGTGAGTCCGGTTTCTTTGGTCTTTGGCTTTGAAATAATTGCTACACAGAATTCTGATATCGCTACGGCAGGCAATGACTTCTTGGTGAGCAGCCGAATCCCACCCAATTCTTCTCCAATCTAATACGCTCTGCTAATCGTCGCATCGTCCAGACGGATAACCTAGGATACGGACAAGTTAAGAGGAAACAAGGCAATGAAGACGTTCTTACGGGGAAGATGTCGTTCCGGTCAGTGGTTTTCTTTGATCAACCATGAATTGCGCATGCGGTCCGACGACCTCCTGCTGATAGATACTCTCAATTCCCTAGAGACTCGTTTCGTGAAATGTTAGACAGCGTCAAACCCGGATTTTCCGAATGCATTCAGGTTCTCAAGGAGAACATGAAACTGGACCCTTACTTCACCGACTTCTACAACTGGGCCAAGGAACACAACGTCCCCATCGTGGTTTTGTCGTCAGGCATGGTCCCCATTATCAGTGCTTTGTTTGAGCAGCTGCTTGGCCACAAGCCGGATCCAAAACATTTGGCTATTGTTGCCAACGACGTCGAGAGCCGTGATGGCAAGGATATCAATACTCCCGGAGGTTGGCAGATCAAGTACCACGACGACAGGTGCGTCGTTTACTTCTTACATAACTTTCTGACTGTCTTCTTTTTTCTTTTTTTGACGACTCAACCTTTCTCATAGCCACTTCGGTCATAATAAGTCTCTCGAAATCAAGCCTTACGCTGCATTGCCTGCCGACAAACGTCCCACACTTCTTTATGCTGGGGACGGGGTCTCTGATCTCTCTGCCGCCGCCGAGACTGATTTACTCTTTGCAAAGAAGGGACACGGTAGGCTTGCCTCGATGTCTCCATGTTCGAAAGAGAATATCTATCTGACGTTGGAATAGATTTGATCCGGTACTGCGAGCGGGAAAAGATGCCGTTTACAGTCTTCGAGGACTGGTCCACCATCCTGGCTACGACCAAGGATATTTATGACGGCAAGGTTTCGGTCAAGAACATTGCGCAAGAAGGACTCAACAAGGTCCAAGCTGGTGAAGCCGGTCTCTAGTCTTTTTTTTTTTTTTTCTTCTTTCTTTCTTTTTTTGATTTCATTGGCTCAGTCTCAGGACGAGCTTTGCACTTTTGCTTTTCACCCTGGGTAGTAAGTAGACATATTGATAGACGACATACAATAAATCGTATTGATTTGATGACTCCAACCGAAGTTTCGAGGACTAATTGTATCTCCTTTACGTGTGCGTGGGTAGAAGCGAAATGAATAAATTTGAAGTGTACTTGTAGCTAGTTGTTATAGTACCCAGTGCGATATTGAGACGACTACATACCCTAACCCTTAGATCTCCGCCACGCTCTGATTGGTCAGTTGTCAACTCGATCTGCGGGAACTCGCAAGGGTCTCTTTCTTCTTCCCCGGACAGACAATTTATATTCCATCCTCTATCAAGAAAAAAAAACCTCCCATCTACACCTGGGCCATCTGGGCAACCTTGGAACCTCCCCACCCCTGCAACTCCCTCAGCACTGTGGCTTATATATACCATGCTCTACTTGCATTCATTATAGAAGTATCGCTGGCCGTGGGCGATCGATGACTATTCGGTAACTATCGACATGGTTGGCTACTTGGGAGCAACAACCAACACAACTACAAAATAGTGCTTTTTCTCAGCTTGGCTGGGCAGGCAGCACAATTCTCTTCGATAAAGAAAGATGACTCGCCGTATAGTAAGTGTTTCTGGGATTTTCTGGGATCTTCTGGGATTTTCTGGTTATCCTTGTCCAATTCACAAGACTGCATATTTACTATGGCAACTGCTGACATGCGCAATTACCGCCAGGTGAGAACGGGAGTGCAGCTCGGCGTTTTCGCATTCGTTGTCTTTTTGATTATACTCCTTGTCGACAATCAGTTTCGTGTTCTACCTAATGCTATTCATGGCCATTTACCGACCCATCATGCGGGCTTTGTCGTGACGGACGTGACCATCGTGACTTGCTCCTCGATCAACGTCTTCTCCAGCTGCACCCTTGACCCTTCCGTGTGGTCTCGCATTGATAAGAATTTATATCTCGATAACGCATGGGCGTCCGCTGCCTATGTACATTTTGAAAGAAAGCGGGAGGAGGAATTGCTCGAGACGGATAAAGTCGTGGTCGATCTTCGGGTCAGTAGAATCAACCCGGCTCTATCGGACGCAAATACACCACGTAGAGCTGGACGCGCCCCGACAGGCAATCTTGCATCGACTCAAGACGAATGGGAAGCAAGACCAGGAGGCATCTGGTTGAGGCGCAGCTCAGAGCCACATGTCAGCGACTCCCAAAAGGCTCTAACGTCAGTGGACGTGTTGTTCGGGGCCGACGCAGTAGATCCGCGTCCTAATTGGGAAGTAAAAGATACTTCTCTGCTGCTCAATAGTTTGACTGAGATGACGGAGGCACGCTTAACAGTGCGACGGGGCGTTCCCAAGGCTGTGAAAAGGCCAGAGCTCAGGATTAATGACAGTGAGCGTTTCAAGATTATGCAAGCAGCAGATTTGCATTTGAGTACGGGGACTGGCATTTGTCGAGATCCCGTGCCTGAGGAACGAGTTCCCGGGGAAAAATGTGAAGCAGATCCTCGGACCCTCGATTTTGTTGAGAGGCTTCTGGATGATGAGAAGCCCGATCTTGTTGTATTCTCCGGCGATGAAGTCAACGGTGATACCTCCAAAGACGTGCAGAGCGCCGTCTTCAAATTCGTCAAGCCTCTTGTCGATCGTAAGATCCCTTATGCTGCGATCTTTGGGAACCACGACGACGAAGGGAATCTCAATCGCGCAGAACTCATGGCGCTCATCGAGGATCTCCCCTATTCGTTATCAAGCGCCGGACCAGACGATGTCGACGGCGTGGGGAATTATATCGTCGAGGTCATGGGTCGTTCGAACACTCATCATTCTGCCTTGACGCTTTATCTTCTCGACACACATTCGTACTCACCGGACGAGCGTCAGTTCAGGGGCTACGACTGGATCAAACCCAGTCAGATTCAATGGTTCAAGAGCACGTCTCAAAGTCTGAAGAAGAAACACGAACAATACACACACATGCATATGGACATGGCATTCATCCACATACCATTACCGGAATATCGTGAGGCAAGCAACACCTGGAAGGGGAACTGGCTTGAAGGCCCGACTGCTCCGGGCTTCAATTCTGGATTTATGGATGCTCTTGTCGAAGAGAAAGTACTTTTCGTAAGCTGTGGACAGTACGTTTAGACCCCTTAGACCCCCTTTGACAGTCTCTTTCTGATCTGTCGTATTAACTAACTCGTCTTTAGTGATCATGTCAACGATTATTGCATGCTCAACAGAGACAAAAACGATAAACCCAACCTGTGGATGTGCTACGGCGGTGCCTCCGGGTTCGGGGGCTACGGGGGCTACGGAGGTTTTGTCCGCCGTATGCGATTTTTTGAGTTTGATATGGGACCCGGCCGGATCGTCACGTACAAGCGTCTCGAATACGGGGATACCGAATCAAGGATTGACGAAATGATGATCGTCGACGCAGGACAGGTTCGAGCTTGATATAACTTTGCTCTCTCGCTGCTCTTTTTAAAGCTGCTCTTTATAAAGCTTCTCTTTTCAGCGTTTTGTTCTTGGCAAGTAAGAAAGTAGACGTCCATTGTTTTGAACCTACAGTATACCCAGTGGATATTTGTTTCCGGTATTTTGAGAATTTCATATATTATAACATTTATAACTTCATACCTTCATACCTTCATGACTGGTATAAAAGTAATTTAAAGTCTCCCGAGGTCCGGTTCTCTTCCTTGTCAAAATAGTTGTTCAGAGAGCTCCAAATAGTAAGAAGGTACATTGTCACCACCACTTCTCGTAGAGAACTCGATCTTTCCCAACAATGGGTTCGAGATACTGTACAAAGTCATCCGTCATAGCAGGTGGACCGCAGATATAAAAGACTGAATCTTCGCCCTGCGCCTCTCCGGCGTCAAGGTCATTGGTGTTGATACGTCGGGCATGCACACGCACCAGGTTAGAGCGCGTGCTATCTTCTACGTTCTCGGTAGTATCCCTGCCATTCAATCTATGGCTCACTTGGGAAACGGTCTCTGGGCTGGGAAGATTAGTGAGAAAAAGATCCAATTCCATACCAATCATTCCGGTAGCGGTAGAGGTAGCCATGCGCTGAATTATGTTGCGTAGTCGCGTTAGAAAGAGGATTTGGTCCAAGTTTGCCAAATCAAAAGAATCTGAAGACGGAATGCGAGTTGAGTATAAGAATCGAATGTTCGTCGCATGACTGGGTGGGTTTTCCCCAGCCAAGGATGTTGTATTTCCGAAACCTGTTTCGGAAAGATGTGAAAGAATCGAAATCAGAGGACTGATGATCCCCGTCACAAGTTCCCAGTGGAATCTCTGTTCAGTCTCAAAGCATATATGCGATTGGGAGATCCGAATTCTCAACGATGGAGGAATGGGGAAGCTCACTTGATCCCAACACCTCCTGCAACAAAACAAACTCTCCGAATACGATCCATCGGAAAAGTGGCAGGAGGCCATACAAAGCTTCCACCAACCCGGATTTGTAAATCGGTACCTATAATTTCGTTTTTGGGTTTCCAGAGCCATGCTGCGGGTGGATTGGAAGGGGAATCCTGTACAGCAAGTTCCACAAAGGGGTATCGTCCCTCCGAGCCTCCGGGAGGAAGTACCATTTCATGCTGTGGATTCAAAACTTCCTGCATCCCATTTGAAACGATTTCCGATTCCGGGATTGGTAGTGGCCTACTATCGGCTGGGGTAGAGGTGATAGTAAACCCCCCGGCCTGCGGGATGCCGGGGATATGAACGTCGAGCCATTGTCCAGGTAGAAAGGAAAATTGTTCCTGCGACTGACTAGCAAGCTTGAACCTGTCAATTTTCCTATCACAGATAGTTCCAATCATCGAAGTGCTTGGCTTTTGAAGTGCACGGAAATGGAGAGAATTAGCAAGAACATACTGCATTAGTATCCTCGCTTGACGATGCCTCCGAAGGCAACGCCAGCCGGAGCAGGCGAACAGACGGATTGATCTGCTCAACGTGGGCTAATTTCACTGTGTAGAGCTTGTTCTGTCTAGGTTCCGCAGCTGTGCGTTTCTCATGGGGAATGGAATCTGTACGAGAAGTCATGTTGGATGCGACTCGATATTGTCGATGCCAGAGTCCTGCATGTAATAGCGGCCGGAATGCGGTTCCGGTTGGATGAAAGATTGCCGATAATAGATCACATTTGCAGAGAGACAATAGAAATTTCGCTTGCTGCATTGGTCTAAACAACGGATTGATACATTGCAAAGTGCTCAGGACTATCGATAATGATGGTGAAGTTGCTTCTTTGGAGGTATAAAATGACGTTGCTGAGCCAGTTGTTTGATATGGCCAGCCCTAACCCTTATACAAACACAGCAAATTAATCAAACAGGTCAAACAACACCTGGGCATGTTTCCTGCCTCTACAACTTCTTGTTGTATTACTCTGACAAGCGTTCTCTCTTTATTCCAAATACGAATTAAAATCATCGCCGACCTCCGTCCCTGAAATGAGACTGCAGCTCGTTGTCCAAGCGGATAAGCATTTCAGGCGCGATGATCTGCCGGCCCGGAAGCCAGCCCTCACACTGTACCGTACCTAGGTAGGACGGCAACAATAAGCACGGACGAGTCACGACTCAGTCCAGATAACGCGTGCACGGACAGTCAATTCATTAGCGAGCATAACGAGCATTGGGACAATGAACAGGATGCGTCGATCCGAGTCTATGGACTGATCGAAGATGTCCTCTCTGTCACGCAACGTACCACCGTGCGAGTCTGGTAGACATGGCTTCAAGTGTGATAGCCTGCAGTCTCGCAGCTCTCAAGCACACAATTTGAGACTAACCAACAGAATCCAATCAGTTTGCTGGAAGTTCCTCTATCAGAAAGCTAGCGGCGATACGAAAATCCAGAATCAGACCATGCCAGCACCCATTCGCGGAGAAGAGGAGGCGCTAAATTGTGATGGAACACATCAAAAGTCCGTGATTGCAGCCGTGATTGGCCGAGGCTGCACGGCCGTCACATCTAGCATCTCCCCGCCCAGACATCGACAAGATGCATTCTACAGCCGTGAATGGCTACATTGGCTAGCTCTGCTGTAAGGTGGGCGCTTAGTACTGGATTGGGATTCGAGCGGTGTCTGATTTTCCCCTCTCTCAGCATTTGATTTTCGTTGTGAAAGCTACGGAATTTACGGCTCAGACAATGGAAACTAAGGAGCACAGTCACATTATGCGCCTTACTGCAGTAAGTAACCTGCAGCAATTTACTCGTCGCAGCACACACTATCACTAGTCGCCATGACTGTTCTTTGTCATGGCTGAATCGACGACTTTATTTCCTCTCTTTGCCATGTCCTTTAAGAAAGACATGTCCTGAGAACCGAGCTTCATTCTCGATCTCGACAGTTCACGGCTTAACTAGATCACTCGCTTCGGTATGTCCTGAAAGCCAGCCGGACTGGCTCGAGGGATAAAGCTGTGTCGCTCGGTGAAGTCTCAAGGTCTCCGCAGACTGTGATTCTCGTCCACATCAACGAGAAGTTTGAATCGAAAGAAATCTATTACCTGCCAGCAGCGGCGCTGGTATCTTGCCCACCATGTTTTTCATACCCAGGAACTACAAGAATCATTACTTGCCGTTGTACTTGATGATAGCTGAGATTCCGTTCATCCTTCCGATACTCATTCTTACCGGTATCGCTTCACACGATACCTACACAACATCTCTGTGGCAAGATGGAGCCAACAACGGCTTCAACAGTGCACCAAACCAGATTGTCTACGCTTTGACAAACGGCCGATCGTACAAAGTCCCTATTGTATGGAGTTCAACGTACGTTTTCTTAGATTCCGTGTCTTCGGATATGTTCGCATTCAGATTGATAGCTTCAGATTAATAGCTAACTTATCCACAGACTGTACAACTTCAACCTAGTCCTCGGGGTCCTGAGCACCTTCTTCATCCTCACCAAACTCCCCGTCCATGTGCTCCGATTCTTCTATCCTCCTCTATCAGCCATCGTGCACGGCTCTCTCTGCGTTCTCTACATCACCGCAGCATGTTTCCAAGCTGGATCCGACACAACCGATCCTCGTCACCCGCAACGCGGTCCACCTTGGTATATCACCAAGTCATGTAACGTCGCTTTTAGCCGCAGTAACGTCGGGTATTGTCAACAGGCTAAAGCATTATTTGCACTGACCGTCATCGTCATCGTCATCTACTTCACACAGACCGTGATAGCAATCATGTCCTGCTTCGTGACCAAAGAAGAGAAAGAGGCATGGCGCCAACGCCAGCTTGAGAAGCGCGAAGAAAAGGATGCCGAAGAACGAGCTCTTCGCGAATATGAGGAGATCATTAATTCACCTACTTTTGCTCCACCCTTGACGTTCCCTGGAGCCGCTTACACGCCCGGAATGGTCACGCCACATCAACCTCACTTCTTCACCAGTCATGCACAATACCAGTCTCTCAACGATACGTCGCCATCTTCCGCCAGCGATCTCCCCTTTAGGAATTGGGAGACTCCCAAATCCTTTTCGTTCGGCGGTAATGGAGGTCATATTTCAGTCAATGTTGCAGAGACTGAAGATTCGCCTCAACAGGAACAGGAACAGCCGTACTTTCCTCCTCCGCCTAAGAAGGCCACCAAATAATCATCATCATCCTCATCATCATCATCATCATCATCATCATCATCATCATTGATTTCCGAATCTTTTTTTAGTCTGGTCGTTTATGGAGTCTCGTTCTGTTTCAATCAAGTTTGACAAAGACAACTATACCAATCATTTGAATTGTTTCTTGACATTTTTGAATTTCACGGGAAGGGTTCGGCATTGGAATCAATCTTCATCTAGGTTACAATATAAACAAATACCTTCGCAATTCATTCAATTCAATTCACTATCTATACCACAGGCTACCCGCTAAGGTAGAATTTAGGTATTCAGTTTGTATTCAAGAGCCAGTGAAATGGTTCCGCAACTCTTCGTAGATTTTAGCCAATATAACTACATTCCCAGGTACCTACTACGTACTACCTACTACGTACATACGCGGGAAAAAGTATCCAAAAACCTGATGGATATTATTATATCATGAAAATTGCATGCTTGCTCATGACAACAAGGTATCGTCCCGAGAATTGATATCTGAAAATGCATCACTTCACCGCATCAAAACAAAATGATATATACAAAACATAGACGCTCATGAACAACAAAAGAAAAGGGGTTACAAATGCGAACCGTACTGGAAAACTAAATGTAGGCGAGGAGAAGGATGTTTAGACCTCAACAGTTTGCAGAGGTACGTACCCCTCCTCTTCGCGAATGTGTTTGGATTGCTTGCCGAAAATAAGCCTTGTAAACGCTGTGCGAATACGAGAGATTCGACTGCCGCGACCACTGTCGCTGGTATCGGCGAAACGGGTCTTTTTCCATCTTGATGCACCGGTAGAGGTTGAAGAGGAAAATCCGGCGTCTTCTTCGAGTTTTTCAACTCGCATCCATCGAGGTCGTTTCCAGAGCTTGAGAAGGAGGCTGCTACCCACGACAGATACACTTGATGCTGCCATTGCAGCACCGGCAGCCATTGGAGGTAGAGGGGCGCCGCCGAAGGGGAGAAAGAGTCCCATGGCAAACGGAAGACCGATAATGTTGTAAACGCATGCCCAGATGAGATTCATTTTGATGCGGTTGAAGATTGAGCGAGCGAGGGATAAGCTCGCGGGGACAGCGAGAAGATCGTCCGATCGCATGAGAACCACATCTGCAGCTTCCATGGCCACATCGGTTCCGGAAGCGAGTGCAATACCAACTGTGGCGGTCGCTAGAGCGGGTGAATCGTTGATACCGTCCCCGACCATCGCTACTTTGTCTCCGGCAGATTGATACATCTCAATGATCTCTTTCTTCCCACTGGGAACAATACCTGCTTTGACAGAAGTCGTCGGGATACCGAGAGCTCGTGCTACTGCCAAGGCAGCCGGGTATGTGTCGCCAGTCACGATGGAAACATGGTATCCCATCTTATGCAGGGCTGTGATGACAGCAACGGCGCTAGATTTGAGTGCATCCCGCAGTGAGATCGTACCAGTGTATAGTCCATCAATGGCCACGTGAATCTGGGTTAAGCTGGCAGTTTCATCCTTCTTGGGGGCAAGAGAAGGAACATCATCACCGTTCACAACTTCATCAATTGACTCGGATAAGTGTACTCCATTTGCGCGCAGGAAATCGGCATTTCCCAAAAGGACTCGATAGCGCGTTCGTTCGACACTCGATGTAGGCTCGACCGTGGCTGAAATGCCCATGCCAACGGTAACGTCAAACGTGCCGATAGTGCCATCAAGGGTGTCGTCGTTCGTCAAGCTCATTTCATTCTTTGCTGCGGTAACAATGGCTCTTGCCACGGGATGTTCACTGTTGGTCTCAGCGAGACCGACAATCTGCCACCACAGTTTGCGACGCCACTCGTTCGATGTCCACGTCGGCTCCAGCTTACACTCGGCGACGCTCATTTTGCCTTCGGTCAACGTTCCAGTCTTGTCAAAGACAATATGGTTCACTTTCGTCGCGGCTTCCAGAGCAGCGCCTCCCTTGAACAAGATGCCGTTTTCTGCGCCGACGCCGGTGCCCACCATAACGGCGGTCGGGGTACTCAGGCCCAAAGCACACGGGCAGGCGAAGACAATCACCGAGATACAAAGTTTCAGGCAGACCATGATCTTTCCGCCGTTGGCAGGCATGGTAAATATCTTGGGCGGATGAGGCAAAACATGACTCAAAATCATCCAACCAACAAAAGTGGTTAGTCCAAGAAGAATGATGATGGGAACAAAGTATCCCGCGACGATATCTGCCATGCGTTGGATCGGAGCCCTGCTTGTCTGGGCATTTTGCACGAGTTTGACAATTTGACTTAATTGAGTATCGCTACCAGCACGGGTGACTCTGAATTCAAGGGAGCCAGCCCCGTTCACAGTACCAGCAATAACATTGTCACCTTTCTTCTTGCTGATAGGGCGAGCCTCGCCAGTAATCATGCTCTCATCAACGTAACTTGAACCCTTGATGACAAGACCATCAGCCGAAACCTTGTCACCAGGTCGAAGAAGCACAACATCTCCAACCTGAAGAAGTTCCGTAGGCACAGCCCTCAAGCCACTCTGTGCGGATTGAGTTGAACCACTAGCTTCAGGCTTCTTCTCATTCCACTCCTCTGCAGCCTTTTCTGCGGCGATGGGGTCTTCGTAGATTGTAGTCATCGAAGGAGCGAGTGACATCAGCCGTGACAGAGCCTTGGACGTTTGACCTTTGGCTCGATTTTCCAGCCATCTACCAAGCGTGATAAAAGTGATCAACATGGTACTTGTGTCGAAAACTGTACTCGGCCGATTGTGCTGACTACCAAAGATCGCAACGAGCATGACAAAGACGCTGAAAAAGAAAGCTGCCGATGTGCCTAGCATGACAAGAACGTCCATAGTGGGGGATCGGTGCTTCAATGATTTGAAGCTGCTCCGATAAAATCGCATGCCGATCCCGAATTGAACGGGGATTGTCAACCCCAGAGCAACAACATCGCCCAGGTAGAGGCCAGGAAGAATGCTAAATTTCCCAAAGTCGAGGAATTTCAAATACATGGGGAAGATCATGGTGATTAAAAACACCGGCACTGCAAAGGAGACGGAGAAAAGAAAGGCGTGTTTCCATTCCTGGATTTCTTTGGTCTTTGCCAGAGATTCTAATTGGGCGTTGTTTTCCTCTATATCGGACAGCAAGGCATTATACCCTGCCTTTTCGATGGATTCCACAATAGACCGCACACCAATTTTTGCGGGATTGTGTACGATAGTTGCGCGCGAGGTTGAGCCGTCAATTGTGACGGACGTTATGCCCGCTTGTTGTGAAAGAGTGTCTTGTAGTGACGACACCGAGGCAGGGCCGTCCAGACCGTACAGCATGAGCCTCAGCGTTTTTGAGGTTGTCTCAGATATATTCGAATGAGGCATAGAAGAAACCAAACGGGCATCGAATCCCACGTCTTCAATCATGGATGTGATTTTGTCGGTTGGCAGACGTTCGGCGTCGTGTACTATCACAGCGCGTTCGGCGAGAAGGCTGATATCGAACTGTATTAAGCCGTCAACGTCCTTGAAAGCGTTTGTCACGCTGGATGTGCAAGCGCCACAGGTCATCCCTTCTATAGCCACAGTAGTCGATACAACTTGCGTGGAATTCTCGGATGGTGTTGAGGTCACAGGCTCCGCCTGCTTGGAGTCCAACACGGTTGCTCCGAATCCTCGGTCCTCAATAATCTCGGCAATTTGACTGGCGGCAATGACGGATGCATCGTGCTCGACGACAGTGCGTTCCGATAATAACGAGACAGTGACGGAAAATATCCCGTTGACATCTTTGAGTCCTCCTTCGACGGCGGAAGTGCACGCGCCGCAAGTCATACCTTCTACAGCCAAGGTGGTGGTCGTCGAGGAAGCGCGTTGTATGTTTTCTGTGGCGGGCAATTGAGGCAAATCCGTAGATACCACTTCTGCATCAAAACCCCTCTCTTCAATCAGTTCCGCAATGCGGCTGGCAGGTAGTGTGGTAGGATCGTGGTGAGCGACGGCGCGACCCATAACCAAGCTCACTGAAATTTCGCCAGCGCCTGGGATATCTTTCAAAGCACTTTCCACGGCTGAGGTGCAGGCACCACAGGTCATTCCGTCGACTTTCAGAGTCGTTGTCGCCATATGAAGGGCGTTCGTGGGGGCGGCGACCGGCGCAGCCGGAGTAGCCGCAGACGAAGTGGCAGCGGCCATTTGGATAGAAGCGCTGACAGACGACTTGAATTACGCTGCAGCGACAAGGAAAAGAGAATAAAAATAATCCTAAGACATTTGACTGACAATGCAAATGGCAGACGTCGCTGTCACAGGCTATATATGACAGCAGCGGGAGCGGATGGTGCGGCGCAAAGCGACGAGACACGGGCAGTCTCAGGAACTGCTTCAGACGGTTTGACGATGTCTACAGTACGGAGTAGATCTGATAAGATAGTCGAATTTCATGTTGGTCTTGATTTCGCCAAGTAGTCGTGGTCTGTTTGTGTCGTGCGAATATTCGTCGAATATAAAAGAGAATAAAAGAGAAGAAAGAGAAGAGAAGTGAAGAAGACAATGAAGAGAAAGAGAAAGAATTACTAATGCAGCTGATGGAAGGCGTGATGAGATGCAGTAAGCAGCAAATTAACTAGTGACCCTTAGGCAGTCAACTAGCCAACCTTTAACTAAGCAACTGCAATACAGTACAGTAATCAATCATCCGGATTTCCGGAGATCACGTGTGCTGCAGCCTGGTTTCTTGCGACGAGAGAAATTATATATATTTATATATATATAACCACTGATGGGTTCAGTGAATGATGGTGTATTGAATTCTCTAGATGATTTACTAGGATAGGTATTGCAGCCCTTGATTGAAGTAAGGGTATTTGACATGATGTTGACTTGTGACGATCAGTATAGGGTTAGGGTTGAAGCATATTACGTGAGAAATTGACGCTGACTAAAAGATGCCTTCAAAGATGACGATCAACTCACTTCTACTACTAACTAACTACTAACTAACTAGTTACAGAATATTTAATCAACTATTCCGTACTGAGTTACTAACTAAAAGTCTAACAGATTGCTCTAACTATCCAAAAACACCGACTACCAAGGAATAGGGACGTGCTGAGCTGTCTAGCCAGGATGATCGCCTGCATTCACCTGAGGCCGAGGCTCGACCTAAGATCAATAGAGTGTTAGTTCACTGTTAGAGGGCTGATCTTCGGCGAACTTCCCATTGAGCCCCTGATGGCTACTCCGTAGTCAGTGGAGTACAAGCACTCTAGAGGGAGTACTATCTACTATGAATTTCTGACTTGTCGTTCAGAGTAGGCCCAGATGTGCAGGAAAATCATAATTCGATTTCCTAGAACTACTAACTACAAACCCCTTTCTTAGGCATTTGCGCATTCTCAGTAGGACAGGTGAACCTCGAGCAATTATTCGCAGATTAATCTTGCAGGTCAAGAAAACCACTTCGCATCCATACCTAGGCTACTATAAAAATGAAAAATCATGATCAACCATTCCAGCATAACTCCACAAAACCGCTGACAAAAACTTTTCGCCGCATTAACTTAGGCCGTGAACATGGGGGGACATGCCGAGATGGTCAGGTCAACCAGTGGATGAGGATCCAGGATCTCCATAAAAGAGGGCAAATTTTCCACTTCTTTTGCGGAACACTACTTAATCCGGACTACATTCAACATTTTGCTGCGGTTTTACCATGACTAGTCTCCAAGTTAGTAGTTGGTACTACTTGGTGGTTAACACGTCGACAGGTCGAGCTGGACTAAAAAGTTCGGCTCTCCGTGGAGCAAAAAATGAGACACACGACCCAGTCCAGCTAATAAAAGATGCTCAATCTGCCTGGGCACGTTGTCACTGGCCAGCCCTACCTAGTACCTAGGTTTAGTAGGTTATAGAAAAATCAAAATCGGCAAAGGGGAAAAGCGGGAAAATCTTTTCTACGGAGTACAAGGATAACAACTGCGATTAATCCTATTTTGGCCAGACTGTAAATTTCAATTTTAACCTCCATCCACCCCTCGTCTTTTTTTTAAAAACCTTTAAACTTCTCAATGTGACGGAGGTAGACCATTGATCTATTCCAAGCTTCATAAGAGAGTCGGTTCGGAGCTTCTCTTCGCTGTATACCGGTATACCTCATCTCGACGACGACCACAGCTCAGGACCGGAGTAAGGATCTTCAATCTCCAGGGTTCATATGTACTTGCCCCAGTCCAATTATGAGCGGATTCTGGCCGCCTTTATGGCCGGACAGGCTGCAATTGTGATTGTCTGCCAGCTGTACGTTCTCTCTCTTTTTCCCTCTCTCGCGGTCTCCATGGTTCAACCTCTAGACTTTCCGAAGGGACCTCGGGACCTAGGAAGAACGCTCATTGCAGCCCAACTTGAAATCTACAGAAAAGAAGAAAGCAAAATAAGGAAACGTTCTGACCAGTGACAGGATCGTTCTCCTCGAGTGGCAATCGTGGGTGTATCCGAGTGCCGCCCAAGTCGCTGATGGTTATATAATCCCTCTCGACTCGGCTCTCCTCGCTTTTCTATGCGCGTACTCGCTCTATCTCACATGGGACGGGATGCGGCATAAAAACAATCTTTTGATTTTTGCCGTCTGTCTAATGAACGCCTGCACATTCGCCTTTTCTGTATTCTGGTACGGTTCCGTGAAGGATGTCATTGCCGAGATCCCCGAGTCGCGCGACTCCGAACTGCAACCACTCGTGGATCTTAGTCGAAATATCTGGCCGTCCGTGAGGATACCTTTGATTATTACTCCGATCGTAATCGGCACCTGCTTCGCGGTGGCCTGTTATCTGGCCTGGGGCTTGCATAAAGAATATGCCTGGGCAATTTATCGAAGTGTGCAGGGAAGTGCGGAAATGAGGTCTCGCTATCTGGTCTATGAGGTGAGCCAAATCTTTTCGGATCTATGAATACGGGTGAAGAGACCTATAACTGATTTCTTGGGATTTGCGCAGATTTACCTAGTCTTGATCAAATTAGACCTTTTCTTCATCGTTGCTTTCCTTTTGCAATACGGATTGATCGATGTTCATTTCATCGAACCGGAATTCGGTCTGACTATGGGTCTGCTCCCTTTCGCCTTTCTCGTCATCACCTTCAGTGTGTATTTCGTACAAAAGGAGAATTTACCATTCATGATATTCGTTACGGTAAGTCATTCTGTCTTTTCCCTACTTACCCGGATAAATCTGCCTTTTCTCCCTCTTCTTCGTCTTCTCTGCTGATAATTAATCACAGATTTGCTACTGCGGCATGATTGCCTACCTCATCAGTCGCCTAGTGGTACTCTACGGCCACAGCATTCTCGCCGGTAGTCCTACCAAAGATATGATGGTCCTCTTCGCCATGGCGGCCTTGGTACTCTCGACTCTGGCTCTGATCTGCGGTATTCGATGTATGATCAATTTCGGCCACGGCCTGAAATTCATCATGGCAGGCAAATCCCATTATTTTGTGGATCAGCATCAGTTTCACGCCATTCCTTTACCTGTCGCTTCGCCGCTTGATGTGTCGCCGCATAGTCCATATTCGAGTAATCGGTTCTTCCTTGCGTGAAAAGTCTTGGGGGCCTGGGCCTGGGCTGGTACCGTGGCTGAGCTTTATTGATTCATATGTGTATTATTTTGATCTACTGTTTAATAGAATTTATACTGAATATTAGCCATGCGCTGCTATTTATCGGGAATCTAAACTTGAACTAGTCGATGGTAAATGTTTGCATGTGATGTGCCAATTTACTACGAGACTACCAGCCATTTCCATTGTCGCTGTCGTTGCCAGTATCAATGCCGTAACCATCTTCACCTTCGTGCTCGTCGTCGCCAACAAGAGGAACAAATCTAAAATCGACAAAACTAACATGTCGACCAGCACCGGCTCGCACGTTACCGGCGTCGGAGTCATTGCCTGCACCACCACCTAGCTCAATCATGAATTGCAAACTGAGAACACCCTGAATATCGCCACGTATACTCACTTTACTCGCAGCCGCCATGGCCCGCGACGCCTTACGGATCAACACAAATCGATAATTCTCCTTCACCATACTCGACCCCGTGGACGAAGAAGGCGGATTTACTTGAAATGTCTCGGTCACAGTGGGCGCAAGTCTGCTTCTCTGAAGTGCGCCACTGCTATCTCCTTGTAAGGTCTTGTAATTGGCATCACTTTGCACGCCGCTGTCCCTTTCAGCAGAAAATCGGACGCTAGATTCGCTGAACGGACCACCAGAGCCGGACAGCGTGAGAAACGGCGTGTTCTTCGCTGAGGCTGCGATTGTGAGAATTGTAGGGTTCGTAGCGTCGAGCTCGTTGACGGCGTTGTGGAGCCACGAGGATCGCATGATGATCTTCATGATAATCGCGTCCCGTTGAAGCGGAATGTCTGTTTCGCCCGCTGCAGATCCAAACGAAGGATCGTCCGGTTCGTAAGTGGTAAGTTCGCAAGTTGTGGTAACGCCAGACTCGGAAAGGGTGATGCACAGCGGGCTTCCGACAGTCGCGTAACGTAGGGCACAGGTACGGCCAAGCAAGAGCGCTGGACTGGTAAACGCACCGGCGGGTGTGTTCTGGATATTGGCTCTGGGAGGAAGAAAAGAAGTCTGTCCGGCGTCACCGACCCCGAATATTTGCAACGTTTCCAACAGCGCCGTCAACGAAATCAGGAATTGAGGATATAAATCCACAGGCGGGTCTCCCCCTTCGTCGTTACGATCGGGAGATCCTGTGGACTTGAAATTGTAAGTAGTGAATAATGCTCGATCGAGAAAGACAAGGCCCTGTATCACGCGACTCTCCTCGACCGAAAAGCGGATTCCGTCTGGTGTGATTTGTACGCGAGCCTTTTCAGCAAAGCCAATACAGCGCAAGAGGGTGTAGATGTGTTGGGCGTCGGTCGCAACGGCGGAAAAGATAGGCTCCATTTTGGAGTTGGTAAGATGATATCGGTAGGAGAAAAATTCAAGAGACGATGGGTATTTTGTTTCGCTTAGGCAGAAATTGCGAGTTCAATTTCAACGTGCTAACTGTACATTGTCTAGCAATCTAGAACTCCCTGACGATCCGAATATGATACATGATTCAGGCAGGGCAGGGTCCCCTCGATGGGTTTAAATGTAGACGCCAACAGCGCAAATCATGAACACGGCACCGAAGCTATCAGGTCAGCCATAAATATTAGATTTATTTTCTTCACCGACATAAAAGACACATACCCGAATGCGAGAGACGCCGGGAGACCGAGTAGGGGTATATTCAGAAAGGATCGATCTGGAATGGTTAACAGGGTCATCTCAACGAGGCCAGCCACTGCAGGAGAAGCTCACTTAATCCGAAAAGACCAGTCAAAAGAACAGCTGTTTGAAATTGTCAGAATTGCGTTCTTGGTACTTCGTTATGGTGACTTACCAGTAACAAGCAGAGCAAATCCTATCGTGAACTGATTCTCTTTTGCGACAATTGGGTAGTATGGCGCCTTGGACGACTCCCAGAGGTTATTTAGAGACATTGGTTTCGATTAACTTAGAGTCGACAGGAATCTTCAATTGCGAACAATTCACATGAGAGGGAGGTCGTTTAAATGTGGTAGCAGTGCTCAAGTGAGAGATGCATGAGAGCTGTTCTTGTCAAGAATAATAAGAAACAAGCTGTCCTCAAAGCCAACGACAGTCCCGTCGGAATATCGTTTCTCCGGGGAATTACTAACTACCCTATCTCCGTACTCTGTAGTAGCTCCGCATTTCCACCAACTCAACGCGGCATGAACGATCGCCAACGTCAAACCATTCGCAATTTATAGGTAATTCTTAATATTTCTCCGTCGCATCATGTCGTCTATCAGCGAAGGTATGCCTGCTCCCTAGACGCCCTCCATTCAAGCCTCGCCAGTCGTGTTAAGCACATCTGACGGTATCTTAGACATCAAGCGCAAAGCTTCGGAAGAAGCTGATACCCCAGATTCCAAGCATAGGAGCAAGAAGGCTCGAACGGAATCCTTCAGTGAAGTCAGAGTAAGCTCATTTACGAAGCTCAGCAATTATATATTGCGAAGCTAACTCAACATTAGGAAGACGCAGGCGAAAAGCCGCCGCTGAAAATCGTCCCGTATCCCGAAAAGGTGTGTCCTTACAACGATTTCCGATATCTGAACAATAACACCCTGACTTATCATTCCACAGCCTGCGGTGATTGAAGAGAAAAAAGGCGAAATCGAATTTCGGGTTGTCAACAACGATGGGGAACGCGAGAGTTTCATCATTCTCACAGGCCTGAAATGCATTTTCCAAAAGCAACTTCCGAAAATGCCAAAGGATTATATCGCGCGGCTGGTCTACGACAGAACACATCTTTCGATCGCTATAGTCAAACATCCTCTGGAAGTCGTTGGGTGAGCAAAGAACCACATCGCCGGAAGGGCTACGGCAATCAAGCTGACTGGGGTTCAGTGGGATCACATATCGTCCATTCAAAGGTCGGAAATTTGCCGAAATCGTGTTTTGCGCGATTTCATCCGATCAACAAGTCAAGGGTTACGGCGCACATCTGATGTCGCATTTGAAAGTATGAATTTCTTTCTAGGTTGGATCTACTGGCAGAGCTGACGGAAGGCAGGATTACGTGAAAGCAACGTCCGACGTGATGCACTTCCTAACCTACGCCGACAACTACGCTATTGGTTATTTCAAGAAACAAGGGTTTACCAAGGAAATCAGTCTGGACAAATCAATATGGATGGGATATATTAAGGATTACGAAGGCGGAACGATCATGCAATGTACCATGTTGCCCAAGATTCGCTATCTAGAATCGGGACGGATGCTTCTTAAACAAAAAGAAGCCGTGCACGCCAAAATACGAGCATTTAGCAGATCTCACATCGTTCATTCGCCCCCCAAAGAATGGAAGAATGGGGTGACAAAGATCGATCCGTTGAGTATACCTGCCATCAAAGAATCAGGCTGGTCACCCGATATGGACGAGCTGGCCCGCCAACCCCGACATGGACCTAATTACAATCAGCTTCTTCATCTTCTGAACGACATGCAAAACCACTCCGCAGCTTGGCCGTTTGTCCAGCCCGTCAATCGAGACGAAGTCCCAGACTATTACGAGGTGATCAAAGAGCCCATGGACCTCTCGACTATGGAGGAGAAGCACGAAAAGGATCTCTACCCGACCCCGCAGGATTTCATTCGAGACGCCATGCTGATATTCGACAACTGTCGAAAATACAACAACGAGACCACGCCCTACGCAAAGAGCGCCAACAAGCTCGAAAAATTCATGTGGACGCAGATTAAGAATATTCCGGAGTGGTCGGTGAGTAAATGGTTATCTTTGTTCTGCATTCCGTTCTTTGACGAATCAGCTACTGACTGTTCCGAAGCATCTAGCAGAGAACCATTGAAGTGGCAATATCATCTTTAGAAGCGGGTTTGGCGTTGGATTTCTTTGCTTTATACCTTTGCATGATCTCCAAATTTATGACAGTGAGACGAATGGCGCTTTGGTGGGTTGGTGAAGGGTCTTTTGAACAAAGTTTCTCTTTCTTTTTTTCGGGCAATTATAAGCATTTCAATTTATGGTGGAATTAGCGATATTTTTTTCATACTTTATACGATTTACTTATCTTAATGAATATCGCTCCTATAGTTCGTAGTTCGTAGCTCGGATATTCTATTGTTATTTCAGGGTTAGGGTGACGGCTGTCATGACTTCATGTGGCTGACTAACTAAATTGCACGTGCACTCACTCTGCCAAGATATTTCCCGCCAGATTCGGATAAATGTTTCAGCGGGAGCCCCTTGCGAATTTGAGCAATCTCACTCAGACTTGGACTTGACTCGTACAATCTCACTTGCTACTGCTGGATATCGTTCAATTCGCGAAGATCTTCATACTACATCACGACCAGCTTTCTCCAAAAGCCCTCTGGCCATTGTGGCCGTGGTCTTTTTCGCTCGTTGAGATTGAGATTCACCGCGCTGCGCGCCAACAACAACCACACTCCTTCGCTCCTTTTCTCGACTGCTGACGACCGTACACCATCTCTGGCGTCTCTTTTCTTTTTCTTCAAGTCTACCATAACTTCAACGCTCGTTAATCTCGCCCAATTGCAATCTCAAGCATCTTTGTCCGCTCCGATCCTATCTTGGCCAGCTGTAATTTCTCCCGAGTCTGAAGAACCAAGCAAGAAAATCTCTTCCGACTGTCGTTCCACACTCTCACACCAGCCAGAATTGCGAAATCCGCAACAAACGCGACAACTTTCGCAATGGCCTCATTAACAAGTCTCGATCTTGAGAAGCGCAAGCGTTTGCCGACGCTTTTCGAAGTGCTAAGTCGCTATACGCTTGCTCCCGTCGATCTCTTCTCGTTCTACATTTACATGCGAGATCAACAACGATCAGTGGATTATCTGGATTTCTGGTAAGAGAATCTCAATCCCAACTTTATTTTCCATCTTCTCGCTGTGGCTTACACGCCTCTGTACGCACGTTCAGGCTCGATGTCTCTCAACACATGTCTCTTTGCCGTCACTATGTCCGTGAACTACGCCGTTCGGTCCTTGTAGCCACACCGGAAGGCGGCAGTAGGCCGTCCTCCACCATGCTCGATAACATTCCAGATATTCCGCCTGAGGCAGGTCCATCAGGATACTATGGTGTGTCTAGTGAGAAAGATGCAGATTCTAGACTTTCCGCATTTTTGCGATCCGAGAACCCGTCACAGCCCTCGCCGCCCGTGAGCAGACACTCCGAGAAACCTTCGTCGGAGGAAAGGCCACCACGACCCAGCTTCATGAACTCGACCCCCGAAACACGTTACGACTCGTCGAATTCTCCTGGTCACACCGTGGCGCGGACAGATATTCGACGAAGCGCAGAAAAGATCTTATACACATATCTCATTCCTGACTCGGAACGTGAGATTGTCTTACCCCCGGAGATGCAGAATACGATAATCGAGATGGTTGAGAACGACGGCCGTGACGACCCAGAAGTATTCGATCAGGCCAAGGACTACGTCTTCCAAGCAATGGAACGGGATGCATTTCCAGGGTTTTTGCAGGCCAAGGCCCTTGGAAATCTTGTTCCATTAAGTATTCTTGCGCGCCTCGCGTTCGGATTGATCAGCTTTTTGGGAGCGTTCTGGGCATCCTTCTACGTAGTCTTGACAGATGAATCAAGATCTACGCGATGTTGGGTAAGACTTCCCCCCCCCCTCCATTCTTTTTTCGGCGGAATTTTTTGTATGCTTGATTTCCAACTAACTGTGGGGTTTCAGGTGATACTGCCGTTCGTCGTTGCAGCATACTTTGTGACTACATACCAGTACAAGATTGATCCATTTATGGCTCTTCTTGGATTCAGTGAAAGTACCTTCATGAATTGGCAAAAAATACAGGAGCCGTACGTACGGTCGCTGCTCAATCAGCGTGCTTTGGTGACTTTAGCATATGCTCTTGTCATCGCCGCTGCCTTGAGTATTCTTTTCATCCTTGTACCGGGTACTATGCTTTGATCGACCAGTCTCAATTCTTACCCTCTGCCTTTCTTTTTTCTGCTCTTTTATTGGCGTTGTGTGCAAAATATACCTTCTACCTCCTCAATCTTTATTTTTCGATTGATGCAGTAGCGTTGCAGTCATAATATCCTCATTTTGAGCGTGATAATCGTGTTTCATTCAGTGTTATCTATGTCGTCTAGGCTAACGTGATACCTTGGTCGTTAAGTTAATACTCCGTTGGATTTTGGTAGTCTCATTCTGCTGGGCTCCCATTGTCCAGATGTATTTGTAGAATCTCTGCTCACCCGTAGCAGATTCCAAGTCCCTTAATCAGATGTGGAACATGCCATAACCAAGCAAGTGCAATCGAATGGTGACTTGAGGTTATTGCCTGCAACATAGTATATGGCTTGTATAGATTGCTCACTTCCATTCTGTTGGGGGGGCAAAAGACAGAGAATCAAGTCTTTCGACCCAACAATCTCTTGACCTGTCTACTAGAACCTGCCCCTCCTCTCGCGGAAGCAGCGCTGTCGTCAATATCCATGCGCGAATCTTGCACGTCGAGACCGCCGTCACTTCCATTATCAAAATAACCATCGTCATCATCGTCGTCATCCTGGCGATCGCTGAATTCGCGCTTGTTGCTAGTATTACTGCTGCCAGCAGCAGAGGCAAGCAAATTGCTATTTTCCAACTTGATATCTCCAGCGCGTCCGACACGAGGATTCTGCTTGGTGTTCCTAGCGCTACCGCCACCGCCGCGTAAGCCAAATCCCGAGGCGAGAGGGTTCTCTTCTTCGCCGTCCGGGTCTGCTGAAAGCACCTTTTCGAGGGCAAGTGTGCGCTTTTGGTTCGAGATGTTCTCCCGAACAGCCTGGTCCTTAATCTTTGCTATTTCGGCTTCGATTCCATTGATGATGCTACCGCAGCGGCCTTCCCATTCTGATAAGATCGTGATCAGACTAGACACGGTTTGCGGCCGCACGTCGCGCAACGGCGCTACAGCGGTTACGTTGACTGTGGGCGGGTTGGTAGCTGGCGATAATCGCGCAACGATCAGGGATGAATAGATGGCGGTTATGACGAGAGACTCGAGTTTTGCAGCGGTAGGGATCGAAAGCTTTTGCATCAACACATCGTATGTCAGAGGACGGATTGTGCTTGATAGTGTGAGAAGGGATAGCAATCGTAGTTTCAAAGCTTGTGCATCGTCAAGAGCAGGAAGACCAGCCGTCTCTAAAAGAAAGTTTAGTCATGATATCAGTTTAACTGAGAAGTGATGATGATCATGAGTGATGCGATCGATTCTGCGTCCACATACCTTGATACTCTTGCCATGTTCCCCAGGCAAAGATTTCGAGCAACTTCAAAAACCCACGATATTCAGCAGGCGTTTCCGACGACCCCAAAGCTTGCACAGCAGGGGTCTCCAACAATTCGGCAAAGACGTATGTGTTTGGGCTGGAAAGTGCGTTCGAAATGAGACTGGCAACGAAACGAGGTGATGAGGCTGAAGATGATCGGGTTAGCTCTATGAATGGCTGGAGCGCTTCCAGAGCTTTGGAATGTGCTTGATCCATTATTATGGCGGGCTTGATGGCGGGTTTGTTGTCGCGGTCGATTCTTCTCGGTTCTTGGATTAAGGGATCTTTGATGCCATCTGAGTTCTAACTTGATGGGCCTTGTTGGACTCAGACGTTGACGGGTTGATTTTTACGTTATCACCGCTTCAAAAAAGGAGTTAAAACAAACAGCTTTGGCACCTATTTAGCAGTCTTTGTTTTGGTTTGAAGCTGTTACCAGAACCGACCGCGATGATGACTAGCGTAGGTAGAAGAAGAGATGAGGTTGTTGTTTGCGTATTTGACAAACTCCTTCCCCGCCCGAGTGGGTCGAGCCACTATCGATAATAGGGTTAGGGTCAACCAGCAAATACATCTAACTAATTCGGCATTTGTCTCTACGAACACATGGTTGCTGGCCACTCCTTGACAGTTTACGAAACATGCACCAGCAATTATAGAATTTCAACTTGCTTATTCGTATTGCCATCATCATTTCTGCTAAAACCTTGTGCAAATGTCTATGCCGTGAGAGACAGAACTCACATAACCTAAGAAATCGTAAGCAAAATCCCGGAAAAAGGCGTCACTCAGAAACTTACCTCTGCGATTGATTGCCTCTCAATAATAGACTTTTGACGCTCGTTCCGGGATACTCGGTAGTAATAATCGCTAAAGTCTGCACACTGCATATGATGCAAGAACTCTTCGTCGTGAGTGATGACGATCAGCTGGAAATTGGCCTGCTGTTGCCGCGTTTTGATAATGTCATGCAGTGACTCGGCTAACGAGCGAATGTTGTCTCTGTCCAGATTTGTCGTTGGTTCGTCCAAAGCAATAAGACCGCAGTTCACGCCAAAACATTCTGCTAAAGCGAGGCGGATAATGATGCTGGCAAGCACTTTCTGTCCGGCACTGCATCGACCTCGCATGTCCATTTCTGCGCCTTGTTTTACCATGCAGACCCGATAATTATAGGATCGATTCCCTTTGGCATTCTCGTTGTCGGACCGAATCAAGATGGTGTCGACGTCAGTACCTCGGTATGTCCGCTGCCACAATTCTTCGACGATGCGATTGATCTCTTCCATCTTCAGGCTGTGATATTTCATAATAGCTTTGTCTAGAGCGCCGCCGTAGCGACCCAGATCGTCAACCGCTGCCTTGGTAGTCTCCACTTTGATATGAGCTTCCTTGTAGTTGGCGGCCGCATCCTTGTAGTCTGTGTTCCAATCTGCAAGTAGCTGTAAGAGCTGATCGTCTTTTGATTTCATCTCACCCATCTTGCTGGCCTGTTGCGCTGCGAGAGCATTATGCTTCCTCGTCCAACGCTCCGATTCCTCTTTGAAGCGACTTCGATCGATCTCCGCGTTCTGTTCTTCCAATTGCTGTATTTCGTCCTGAACTTCCTCTAAAAGACGGCATGATTGGCGGAACGACAAGTTATCTGAGTACTGTCTTCTCGTATTGTCACTGTCTTTCAGTTGTGCAGAGATTCTATTTATCTCCCGCGTGACATCACTTTGTTGCTCTTCTAGCGACTTGATCTCTTGCTGAATAGCCTCTAATTCCACCCTGCTCGTGGCTAGTTGTTCTGGGCCACCACGATCAAGGTATGATTTGATCTCGTCATTAGCGAGCTTCAACTGATTCAAGCGCTCAGAAGAATGTGTCAAAGCTCGCTGCAGATCTTGCTCCTTCGATTCTGCACGCCGGCTGATGTCTTCGAGTTTTGCTTGAGCTTTGGCCATTTCAGGCTCTAATTGCTCAATATCACGATCAGCACTTTCGATGGATTTACGTTGATTCGCGTTCATTTTCTTGTATTCTTCAATACGAGTAAGAAGGGTCGCTTTCTTTTCAAGCTGATGATTGGCGTTATCAAGACTGCTTTTTGCATCCCTCAGAGCAAGTTCGGCCCTGTTGAGATCATCTCGAGCTTGATCTTTTTCTGAAGAGAGCTTTGTGATGGTCAGTTTAATCGCCCTCGACTTCTCACCAGCTGTTGCAATGTCGTTTTGGATATCTTCCAAGACCCGAGAAAAGTTTGATTGCTGCTGTTCGGAAGAGACGTCTGCAATCTGGCCACGCAAAGACTTGACCTCACCGTCAATACGAACAAGAGAGGTCACCGTGCGAGAGAGTGATTCGATTTCTCGTTTTTTCTCTACTTGCTCGTCGACGATAATATCATGACCCTCTAGTCTTCTGACGATCTCTTCCTTTTGATTTTGATACGATTCTTCGTTCTTTTCCAATTCAGGGATAGCAGTCTCAGTCAGACGCAACCAAGTATCGTAATCGGTGTTCACCATTCGAGCAGATTCGTAGTCCTCCTCTGCCTGTTTTAAATCATCATCCGAAGAAGAAAAATTCCTATTGATGAGCCCTTCTAATCTGTTTCGGAAAGTTCGCATTTCCGATTCGTTCTTGAAAGGCCGCATGCATGTTCTGCACATATTCTTCGAATCAACAGCCTTGAGACACATGTTGAAATACTCATGCATGCCTGTCGATTGCTCGACATCCTTTCGGATTTCGTCGAGATGGTTCTGCCTTGTCTGTAAAACGTCAGGGAACTCGGTAGGTTCGTCGTCGATTGTATCACGTATTTTCCGCAGACACTCATCGCGCTCCTTCTTCCGCTGTTCAAGCGCCGTTCGGCAATCTTTCAATTTGAACTCAATCTGGTCAAGTTCACGGCCAACACCATCGCGGTCTCGTTCTGCTAGAGTCACACCATTCGAGGCATCGGCCAGGACATCTTGGAACTTATGTTCCAAATCCTCTGGTGTCCACTGCTCTCTGATGAGTCGCGAGATACGATCGCCGTGGGCTCCCGACATAGTCTCTAGTTGCCGCTCGCGATCTTTCAGCTCCTTTTTCAAATGAGCCAGTCGAGCCAGATCGCCAGCTTTCTTAGTTCCCGCTATAAGCTCTTGATTAAGTCTGGTGCTCTCGTCTTCCAAGTGTCTGAGTTGCGCATTGGCATCGTCAAGCTCTTTGTCCCAGGTCGCAGCTTGGGCAGCGGCCTTTAATTTCTCGAGCCGCGATTGAGCTTCCTCCTTCTGCGACTCGAGTACGGCAACTGTCCCTTCATCAACGTCAAATTCATTCAGACGAGCCTGGACTGATGCTAATTCTCGATCATTTTCCGAGATCTGTTTCCTCGCAACGTTTTTCGCCTCCTGAAAAGCAGATTTTCGTTGGGCAATTTGATTCAGTACATTCTGGGTCTCGCGAATTTCCGATTGGCCGTCCTTCCGCGCGCGATCTAATGCTTGAGAATGGTCTTTGACCATCTTTTGCATTCTGTGCATGAACTCGTCGATCTTGTATTCGTCCAGACTATCGTCGAACCCACGAAAATTATTCTCTCGAGCAATCTCTTTGACCATCTTCTCCCGACGGGCGGTTTGACGGTCGAATTGGTCTCTGTCGTTTTCATATTTCCCCATCTCGGCTTGTTTTGATCCCAATCGACCGCGAGCAACCTCGATTTGTTCTTTGAGATCCATATACTTTTCCTTCTGGGCATCCTCCAGCTGCTGATACTCAAGCTGCCTGGCCTCAAACTGTTCGAGTGTGGACTGCAACCATTCGTCGGATTCGTCCACTTCGACCAAATGTCGCTTCAAATTATCAATGGTCGACTGGATACTTCTCGCTTCAATTCGTTTTCCTTCCAACGTTCCAATGACTTGCGCATAGCTTTCAGACTCTTTCCATGCCTTGTCGGCTAATTCGGCAGCGTTTCGCATTTCCTGGGATATTTGGTGCGTTTCCTCACGCAAGGCTTCAATCTCCTCTTGAAGCTTGATCGATCGTTTTTCAGCCCGATCCGCTTTATCCTTGTCCTCTTTCGAATGCTGCTCGATAATTTTGTATTTGGCCAATTCTTCGTTCTGTTTCTTGCGTAGAGCCTTGATATTGTCAATCGCTTTGGTGTACTTCATGGCCTCGAAAATCTCGTCGAATTTCTTTTTAAGCACGGAAGGTTCGCTCATGGGCCAGAGACTCTCGTCCTGGTGACAAAAAATCACCGAATCGAGAATAGCTTTCGAAACGCCGAGATACTGCGGCATGATCTGGTCTAATTCGGCGACACGAGACGATATAGCGGTGCGTTCTCCATCCTTGACCATCAATAACTGGCCTTCCAAGGTCTTTTGTTGACGAGTTGTTTTCTTCACTGTGAGTTGCAAACTCCGCGTAGCAACCATCTTCGCACCGGAGGTAGCCTTGAACGCCAGCTTCACCTGAGCGAGCACCTCTTTCTCGCCACATAACTACCTGGACTCAGCACATAAACAGTCGAGATTGGGAGAGTTAATGTCCGCACCTTGGGATCGTGAATGAATGCCCCACCCTTGCTGTTGGGCGGCAGATCCCCAGTCGTGGCATATTTAAGACATTCGATGATGGTCTGCAATGCAATGAGTATGATGTGCGCCGGCGTAACATCGTAGCTAATAGTCCGCAAGTATTCGACCAACGTACCGTCTTTCCCGATCCATTGTATCCTACTATCAAGGTCAACGGAGTATGGAACTGGATGGTCTCGCTGCGAGTGTTATCGAATGAACGGACTCTGTTGGTAGACAAGCTCGATATTAGCTTGGTTCGGTCTGCATGCGCTCTGAGAATTCAAGTGGACTAACCCGAGAATAGAGAGCTTGTCGATCTTAGCTGCCACAACATCTCTACGGATCAGTCATGGCTTATCTGACGATGTCAACTGATTTGTTGCACATACACCTAGAGCGAAGATGTCAATAGATATTAGACGGATAAGCAAGCTGCAAACTCCGATGGGCGGCGCACATCTTGTCTATTCCGCCATGAAGCGAGGCGGCGAAATTCTGATGTCTCTGTCTCGGGCGAGAGCAGGAAATGAGGCACTTCTTGTGACTGGTAAGGTAGAATAACTGGAAATGGAATAAGGATGAAGCTGATAGCTCGAGTCTGGACAGAGAAGAAATGTAGCTCGGCAGGCAGAAACGGAAATAAATATATAGTATATAGAAATAAATAGGCAAGAGAGGACCTCGGGAGCAGCTTCCCGTTGTGCTGCCATTGGTCAGCTGGTAGTTACCGTAAATTTACGGTAAGTTACTGTACGGTATTAGTCATGCATCCAATGTTGAAATAAATAATTCTTCGAAAGTGTCACCAGCTTCCCATGAGCAACAATTCGATTCTGCTGCTTGTATCATTCTCCATTGTGGTATCGAGATCAAAAGTATGCAACAGAGCCAATATTTGTGTGGAAGTCAATCAGAAATTCTCGACAGCAGTTGATGGAAGATTTGATAGAGATATCCTAGAAATGATCCACAGCTTCGACGGCCTCACGTATCCCAGCCCTACCAACAAAGACCACACTTTGAATTTTATCACAAGTCTCTGTCCTCTTGACAATGGACGGCATCGCATTGAGCCAACCCAAGACTTGGGCATCTTGGATCGACTCCCACTAGAGCTATTTCACATGGTTACGGTCCAACTTGATATAAGGTCGTTAACTAGCCTCCGACGCATCAACCAGCGGGCTATGCACTTAGTTGACTCGATTCCTCAATACAAAGCCATCGTGGAGCATGCGGCGTCTGCTCTGCGTAGAATACTCAGCATTGGAACCGCGGAATTCATCACATGCCAAACCCTCTACGACAAGCTATGCACAGCTGAATGCGACATCTGCGGTGATTTCGGTGGCTATTTGTATTTGATAACATGTCGCCGTGTTTGTTTCCTTTGCTTCACCGAGCATCCTGAATACCTTCCATTGCAACAAGGTGAGGTAATTCGAAAGTTTGGGTTGAAACGAGAACATTTGAAAAGTCTGCCTGCCATGAGAGTGATTCCTGGGGTATATTCAACATTGGGAAAGAAAATGAGCTATCGACATAGATTATTCGATTATGCAGCTGGGCTGCAGCTCGGGCTCTCCGTACATGGAACTACTCAAAAGCTTGAACAACGCTCATCGGAAATAGTATCCAAAAAATTGGACGAATACCAAGCTCGCATCGCATCCGGGAAGAAATCTTCACGTCGACCGAGAACTGAGGACGAATTTGATGAGCATTCATCGAATCCTAAGCGGTTCGTCGCTATTGTGCGTGCTCCATACCTAGATTCTCGGACACAGTCTCTCGATTGGGGCTTCCATTGTATTGCATGCAAGGAGCAATATTACAGTCGCCCTCTTCACTGGCGAAGGAAATTCAACAGTCAAAATTTTCAAATGCATATTGAAGAGTGTGGAGATGTTCAAAACGGAAAACACATACAGCAAAAGAGTTGAATTATTAGCAAGTGATACCATTCATGGTTCATCAGAACATCAGTTAGTCATCTAGAGCCAGTGAAAATGACAAAACATGTACCCCTCCCCCCTACTCTTGGACGTTCATTGTGTTTCATGACATGCGATATAGTAAGTTCGCTGTCTCCCGAGTCTCCTTTATCTGTGCTAATATTTCATCTTTTCCAGGCCTTACCATGTGCTCGGCGCACATATGGCTCGATTCTGGCAAGGCCAGTCTCTCCACGCGAGAGCATTTGACAATTGTGCCAGCTCGTTCTTGACACTGTTCAAATTGCTCGTTTCTCTTGCAACCACATGTATACACGCGATAGTATTGTATACACATCTTTTTATAATTAGCATTGGCTAACTTACTACCTCAGACCAACTTTGATATTGGATTGTTTACCGTTCTTTTCAGTAGGAAGGATAGTGCAGTCTTTGGAAATCTTCTGCGAAAAAGAGATATTCGTGTTAGCTTATGATTTTGAGCGCATAGTGACCACATTTGATCTCACCTTCTTGTCGAAGTTTTGACGCTATTCTTGTTGAATTCCTTTTTCTCAAAATCTGAGTCTGAGTCTGTGTCAGAAGCTTTCCTCTTCTCTCAGAATGAGTAGGACCTTCTTAATAACCGTCTCAGTTCCAATGTCCTTGAGGGGTTGATCTGGTAATTCGACAAACGCCCCGTTTGATTCGGCTCGTGACACTGATTGTCGGCCTCAGGTTGAAACATCCTCCTGGCGAGGGCTCTTCCCAGCTTCCACCCTCACGTAAAATCCGACCGTTGACCTCCGCGCATGCAGCTTACTTATTCGCATCCCTTTTTTCTTAGTCCCCTTCTGAGAACTCAAAATCAACGACATCGAGGATTTCTTTCTGTCGGGGCCATCTTCCTCGGTTCAAAGCCATTTGAATCAACGACAATGGGACACAGACAGATCGAGTTGCTCCAGGCAGAGGCAGATGAAGAGGACGAAAGCTACTTCCGTCTTCAACTCGATAGTCATATCAAATATATCACCATCAATGCCGGCATATACCCCCTTGAAGACATGGGTTTCGGTCCATCGCTTGTGTCGCTCCTGCCGGAATTTCCACCAGGAAATTGGAACGATGGGCTAATATCCAAGAACCCCCGACGACAGTAATAAAACACACATTGCATGATCGACAGGCACTAAGTTTCCTGGTATGACTCATCAGTGGCACGTAAATCGTGTCGACGACCAAGACCTCATTGTCGGAAAACATCTGCGAACAGGCATCTACGAAGTGACAACATCCTCGAGCTTTGAGGGCGTGCTTGTTGCCAAGTTCGCGCGCATTGCCTGGGAAATTGAGTACATGGAAAAGAAACTCTAGTCTATGAATGGATTGACGGGCATGAAGTTGGTTGTCAATTTTTCAACTATCGAACTGAGGACGCTGGTAGGAGGGCGATTGGGTTCCTGATGGAGCGTGATGATGGCGACGTCTTCGTAAGGAGTTTGCGGATTTGTCAGATCGTTTAAGAGATGTATCTATGAAGGCAGCTGGCAGACTTCTTCCACAGTCTTGAAAGGCCTCTATGCAAGCAAGACTTGTCGATAGACGTGGTTTTCTAATACTTTAGATTTCATGTCTATATTTTGCAGTACTCCGGCGTACCGTCAGGACATTTCCGTGAGCAGCACGCCTCGATGCGGGAATTATCTCCAGCCTCAACCTTATATCATCAGACGCGCTGCATCGCGAAAACACGTGATCTGGCGATCGCCCAGAATGATGACTCATCAACAGAACCCCGATCTGGCCGGCCTTTTGCTCTGTTAGTGCAGTCATGGACGCTCCACTTTGACTTCGTTCTCCTCCAGTCTACAGTCGTCCCAACGGCCAAAACGCCCCCTCATCCGCGGTCCGCAATCGCAATCGCCCCCAAGTCAAGATTCAGATCTCTATTACAAAATTTCTTGTCGGTCAACCTTCGATGGTCGCGCTCAAAGCGTCACCGTCTGGGCTTTCGCCTCTTTCTTCTTGGCTATACGCCTCTGCCTGGACTGTCAATAACTTGCCTACCTTTTTTTTTTCCCTCCTGCTGGACCTGCATAATGATTTCGCGTGACTGTCGTTGATCAGGTAGCTAGCTCGACGTTGCTCTGCGCTGGCACTGAAAGACCCTTAACCATTAAGATTAAGGTATCCGTGCCCCGTTTATATCAATGCTTCGAGGTGCTTTTCTCCCTCTTGCTTTTCATTATACCTCATCCTCAAAACTTGTCTGATCCGAAAGGCAAAAGTTGTTATGCCTATATGGTGCGTCCACAGGACGAGTTTGAACAGTATTATACCAGGTAGGTATCCCAGCTCTCTTTCGAGTCTCGATCTCGCTCGATCCGTCCTGCTATTCGAGTCTTTTTTTTTTTTTTCTTTTTTTCGTTCGCCAACCTGACCTTGTCGAAGATTTACCTGGAGATAGTTTACGGTGACCCACGGGGAAGGAAAAAAGGAAAATGTATTTCAATGATGCTATTGGAAGCAATGCCCCGGACGGCTTGTCCCTCCTGCAGAGCAACGTTACGGCAGACAATTTCGATATCGACTATGCAGACCTCGACCTCGTTCTCGACGATACCGACGATCAAGGTGTGGACGGCACTGGTGCCACGGATAGCATTATGAAGGAGGATGGTGGGGATACACCATCACACAACGACCAAGAACCGCAACCGGACGACTCGGGCCTGCAAAAGAGTGCCACAAGCGCCGTGACCGATTTTACACGAAGACGAAATTGGACCCAGCGCATATTGGCGGAGATGCAAGATATCTTAATCGTACTGAGCCCGGACGGCAAGGTTCTGTATTGTTCTCCAGCGATCCAACCGATTACCAAATATACCCCAAAGGACCTAGACGGCAAATTCCTGTCCGAATTTGTACACGATGACGATCGCACGTCGTTTATCCGCGAATTCAACGAATCTATTGCAACCGGTCATCGTCTTCGGTATCATTTTCGGTTCCGCAAACCAGACGGCGCATTTGCGATTGTCGAAGCCTCGGGACATGCGCACATGTCCAAGGAGACAATCACGCTAGGAACAGGCAAAGAAGGTAACCCGTGCGACGGATTCTTTCTCGTCTGTCGTCCTTACCCCACGGCCAGCACCGCTCTATTAGATACCTTTCTTGAACATAAGGTCGAGAATATACGCTTGAGTAGGCGGATTGCAGATTTGAAAAAGGAGGAGGAGGAAGAAGTTCGGGCTCAGCAGCAGTGGGTTCTTCAATCGGATAATACGTCAGAGGTTGTTAGTCCCGACGACGATGTCGAGACTTTCCACAGCGCACCAACCACCGCCGCCGAGTCGGGAGGCATGATGTTACCGCCTGCTCGACCCAGTGTATCAAGTTCGGTGCAAAATGGATTTGCCTCCTTGGTTGCTATAGAGAATAATTTAGATGCCTTTTCTCGCAGCGACACTTCGTCAGTTCTGGACGATATCGAGATGCTGACGGGTCTGCGATACGGCGAAGGTGAACGATCCAAGGGCCTTAGCACCGGCGAGAGAGATGCAGCTTTGCTACAGGATCAAGTCGACGCTCATCAACTCGGGCTAAGCTCGGACGAGAACGAGAAGAAGAAAAAGGTCAAAACGACAGAGGAGTACGTGTGTACTGACTGTGGGACGTTGGCGTCTCCAGAATGGCGAAAGGGTCCCAGCGGTCCCAAGACCCTTTGTAATGCATGCGGGTGTAAGTTTCCACGTTCAAGTCAATTATTTTTGCTGTTTCCATATCATACTAATGTCTTTTGTTACATAGTACGCTGGGCCAAGAAAGAGAGGAAACGTCAGGGGTCAATCCAGTCATCGATCCAGTCATGATAACAGTCCAGCTACTATGCTAAAATATAATTCAAAGGCCTCGACCGCAGCAATTACGGCCTACCGGAGTCAGCAAGTCCCGGCATATATAAAAGATGTCCTTATACATCTTGATATGTCTGAAGGACGAATGAACATGGATGGTACATCACGAAGATACGGAAATTCTCGTGTTTGCATAACCAAACACACACCAAGTCCTTGATGCTGCTCGACTACCTCCTACCAATATCCGCTTGATGAATCTCAGCTCAACATAACTCGAACATAATTTTGCGGTATATGTCTCGTCTCCCATGTCGGAGCACAAAATGTATTATTAAAGACAATATGGATAAATTGCGCTGTTTTGATGTAGGCGTTATAATGCTAAATATTGATTGGAAAGGTCCCAAGGTTGTTATCTATCTGTCTTGTAGAACTTGGGGGGGTACTAGAATAGGTACGGCGACCGTGCAGGTTGTGTCTTGGTCAAGTCCACGTGAGGAAATATACACGGGATACCGAGCTATGCATGTAGCAGGACTAGAGTAAATGGATATTGGAGAAACGGAAAGTGTGTCTAGTCATTGACAATTCATTATCCCATAATGCTGATTGAATATCAAACAACGAACAGCACGACCGCCCGATCAGCCCGTATCCGTTTGCTGTATCGAGTCGTCGTTTTTAGACTCCGCGTTCGGATCGTCCAAGGGATTAGCCGCTGAAGTTGGCGTTGCATCGTCAAGAATTATATCGTCATCGTCGTTGTTCGCAGACTCCTTCGCAGATTCGGCTCCAGCAACGACGTCCTTTGAAGCATCTTGCGCACCTGATTCTGAGGTATTGGCGTTCCTCAAACCAAGGTCTTCCGACCGACTCCTATTGTCGACGTCCGACAGCACCATCTCCACACCCTTGCCGTCTTGCAATCCCAAATCTTCAACGCCGAGAACAGACGGTCCGCGCGCATGAGGAATTTCCTCTGGTTGAGGAGACGAGGTCTCGCCATCGTCGTCCTTTTCAGCCAATGACCTCGACGAAGCATGTTGTGTCTGCGTCGTGGCGATCAAACCGGCTTCTTGCTCCTGTCTCATCAACTCGCCCTGAGTGACTGCAGCATCTGCGCGGAGTGGAATAGCACCTATGAATATGTCAGTACATTTAATTTTGTCTCGCGACTAATCGGCACGTCCTGTCTCTGGGTTAATTTACCTTCCGCAATCATTTCAGCCTGAACGGCTTCCAGATCATGATTCCTCAACCATGGAATCGGCGTCAGCAACGCACCACCAAGAGACTCATCACTACCCAGCGATTCATCCGTCACCATGAAACTCGATCTGGCACCATTTGACATTCCATTGACGAGCTCGTCGTCAGCACTGAACCCTGTGCGAGGAAGAGGGAAAATATCCGCGCTACTAGATACCGAGACAACCCTATCGACAGCTCTCAGATACGCAGGTAACGTACGATATTGTCGCTTAGGTCGCAATATCAGCTCTGCCAGACGCTGAATAGTGTGTGGTGGTTTGGTCGCAAAGAACGTTCGTAGTGTGCTCTTTATGGCGTCTAAAAGCGAAACCAAAGGTGGAGGCAACGAGTTTGGGTCGTTTTGAGAGGTCTGCGAATGTGAATTCAATACCCCGGCGTGACCGTCCGAGGGAAATTCGGCCGTTGTCGTTGCGCTGCCGTGATTATAGGCGGGAGGAGACGGGGGCGCGTTTTCCTTGTTACTGCTTTGAAGGGAGTCGTGGAATGCATAAGAGGGCGAGGTGTAAGGAGATTTCGAGTCGGAGGGACTCTTTGGCAATGGAAATTCGCTGACGATCTGTACTCTAGGGTCAGAATTCATCCTGTTCTTGTCCATCCAGGAGATGCAGTGCACATACCTCATCCAGCCGCTGTATAAGAGGCTCTAGCTGATCGGGCCATCGGTCACTGGAAACGTCAGCGTTCTGCTCAAATACTCAGACAACAGGTCCACACTTACTAGTCCATAGAACCATCGTGGGCGACCCTTTCCAGCAGCTCTTCATCTACACGAGACCAGTCCCAGTGTCAGCGCAACGACGGTTAGAACAACGTAGAAATTGGCGAGTGCATTGTGCTAGGGAGATGGCAATCTGCAAATACAGAATCCAACAGGCTGTTGTGGTAATACATACCTAGAGACATACTGGTTCATGCTTCCAGCATCAGACTAATAGATGTGCCTTAGCTGTAGCAAGTTGCAAGTAGTTAAGAGAGAAGTAGCAACTAACTCTTTCTTATCTTGGCCTTATGGAGGATCCACGTTCCCGTCGCAATCGCTGATATAGTGCGCTAGTCCGTTTCGGGTCTTGACGCATTACATCGCATTGAATTATCCGCTGTGATTGGCTGCGTGGAAATTAAAAAAGCTCCCCGCACCTCGTCATGGAAGCCTGAAAAATCGGGCATCTTTTAAATTTTTTATTTTTTTCTGATACTCATGAAACTAATAGCTACCAGCTTTCCAATTGATATTGTTCAAGTGAGGTTCTCAACATACGGACTCAGCAAAGACTGTCTTTGAGCCGCGCGATCCCTAGGTAAGTGGTTGAGAAGTCTACTGCCAGCACGTGATTTTCGATTGCCTTTTTATACCTTGTAGAGATCCACTCGAGTTCTGGAACTTTTTTCTGAGTCACGGTTGACAAACCTCCCCAGCATACAATCATTTCAGCCCGCTACCTGAGCTGTATACGAACCTCGCAATGGCGTGGAATGCACCCAAAGTGGGAATCCTCGGCGGCGGACAGCTGGGACGCATGCTCACTGAATCCGCCAACCGCCTGAACATCGAGGTGCATGTGTTGGACGCTGAGAATGCGCCGGCAAAACAGATAAGCGCTCACGACAACCACACTATCGGACACTTCAACGAGGAGGAATCAGTACAGAAACTAGCTCGCACGTGCGATGTCGTGACGGCGGAGATCGAGCATGTCAACACTTATGCACTGGAGGCGGTTGCGGCGCAGGTCAAGGTCGAGCCGTCGTGGAAGTCGATTCGGATCATCCAAAATAAATACGACCAGAAAAAACATTTGTCAAAGTACGGAATCCCAATGGCAGATTATCGAGAGCTGGTGGAGAATACGGCGGAGGAGCTGGCGAGAATTGGGGACCAGCTGGGGTATCCAATGATGCTTAAATCTAAGACACTGGCTTACGATGGACGGGGTATGTGATTGGTGGCGAGTCTTCAGAGACCTTGACGACTGATGATAAGAGACAGGAAATTTTGCGGTCAAGACAAAGGCAGATATTCCAGAGGCTCTTGAAGCTCTCAAGGACCGACCATTGTTCGCCGAGAAGTGGGCACATTTTAAAATGGTGAGCCATGAATATCATCATTTTTGAAATATAGACAAGCAGACTGATTATTTCAGGAACTAGCTGTGATGGTTGTCAAAACAAAGGACGCCGTTCTTTCCTACCCCACGGTTGAAACCGTGCAGGAAGACTCAATCTGCAAGCTTGTGTACGCGCCAGCTCGCAATGTCTCGGACGCCGTCAACAAGAAGGCCCAGGAGCTTGCTCGCAACGCCGTGGCTGCGTTTGAGGGCAAAGGTGCCTTCGGAGTCGAAATGTTTCTGCTGGAAGATGACTCGATCTTGCTCTGCGAAATCGCCAGTCGAGTACATAATTCGGGACACTATACAATCGAAGGCTGCGGTCTTTCTCAGTTTGATGCCCACATGCGTGCCATTCTCGATCTACCCATACCGCCCAAGAGTTTGGAGCTGCGACAACCGTCAATTATGCTCAACATTATTGGAGGTGCTGCCAGGGATTCTCATTTACGCGTGGCGGAGCGTGCGCTCACAATTCCGAACGCCAGCGTACATTTGTACGGCAAAGGTGACGCTCGACCAGGTCGCAAAATGGGACACATCACCGTGACAGGTGCGACGATGTACGAGGCAGAAACGGATATTCAGCCATTGATCGAACTGGTCGACCAGATTCGGGAGGAACACCGCAGTGGCAATACCAAGAAAGCGAATATCGAGAAATACAAGAAGCCCACACCGACGATTGGGGTTATTATGGGATCCGATAGCGATCTCAAGACGCTAGTACCAGGGCTTAAGCTCTTAAAGGAATTCTTTGGAATCAACCCGGAAGTAGAAATTACATCGGCCCATCGGACCCCGGACTACATGGCTGAGTACGCTTCTCGGGCGGCGTCGCGAGGCGTCAAGGTGATAATTGCCGCTGCAGGCGGTGCTGCTCATCTACCTGGCATGGCGGCTGCGCACACAGCTTTGCCGGTCATTGGAGTTCCCGTCAAGGGCAGTGCATTAGATGGAGTTGACAGTTTATACAGTATCGTGCAGATGCCGCGAGGTGAGTTCCAACCAAAAGTTCCACTAGTTTTGTCTCTCTTTAGTTGAAAAGGTGCTAAATCTAATCCTTCAAAGGTGTCCCTGTGGCCACTGTTGGTATCAACAACAGCATCAACGCAGCGTTGCTAGCTGTGCGTATCTTGGGCTCGTACGAGCCTGCTCTCCAGCGGAAAGTCGAAGAGTACGCAGCGAATGCTAAATCGGAGAATCTCGAGACCAAGGGATCTAAGATGAGGGAGCTCGGTTGGGAAAAGTACTTTGAGCAGATGTAGAAATGAATAATTAGATACGTGACGGTTTTAGATGTGATTATGAATGTACAATTCGTCTTCTTCAGCTTGTACTGCTGATATCAAGAATACTGCCTCCCTAACTTCACAGATACCTAAATATCTATTTGTACGACATTTCATGTGTTTGTAGATATCTAAGAAGACTCAACACATAGTCCCCGGATTTCGATTATATTAAACCCCCGCAATCACCTTGACAGCCCTGGAGTAAACCCAGCATGAATTCCAAGGCTTACTTCGGGTATACGGAGCGGAGGCGAAAAGAAGAATCGGCGCAAATACCAGAAATCTCCAATGTCATGCCGTACCACTCCGGTCTATACTGAATGTAGATACTTTAATTGACACCGTAGCTAGGTACCTAGACTCTACTAGAAAATTAGCAAGATACACGTGTACCCCGCGCCGGGGGTTCCAAGTTACCAGCATAGTACTACCTACCCAGGTAGGTACTTTTTAATATAAATGGCCACGTTCATTCGACCGTCGCTTTCAAACCCGGTTCGAGGAACCTTGGGAAACCTTTTTAACAAAAACCTTGAAGAAGATTTTCAGTGGAGTCTGTCTGTCTGCTGTGTGCATTGACTCCTTTTTTTCTGCTCCCGAGGCCAGTCCATGCAAGTCTGGTTGCTCTGGAGAAATGAACCGGTTCACTCCAGGAAGACTACTACAAGTGAACACCTGGGCAAGTCTGGTACTAAAGAGCCGGAGATTAACATTATTAAATTGCCCCGGATTTTATGAAACAGGACAAAAAAGTCCCTAAATGATAATTGACAAGAAAGAACAAACCCATTCTAGCGACATTCCGGCTCTGGCAAATATTAAGTTAGTCTGGGTTTTCGTCTCGGCAAATTAACAGAAATCGTGCTGTCAATTATCTCAATGAATTCAGACGCTCCAGCGCCAAGCTTTTTTTGCCAGATTTGGTCACGTGTACGGGAAAACCTGGCTCCGAGCGAAGCGCGGAGCGTCTGAACAAATATGGCCGCACTTTGTTAGCAGAACATTGACATGAGGCCCAAATCAACCATGAGTTCATAATAAATGCTCACGAACAAAGATCTTATTCAAAATTTGGCAAAATTGGGTTTCTAGTAAAATAATAGAGCTCTTGATTGATCTAATTTTTATCCTTTATTAATTTACGATGACGCTGGCGTCGCTGGTATAAGAAAAATTTTCAACATTGACACGCATACAAATCCGAGCGGCTGGTCAGTTTTTTTATTACTGATTCACCACCACGTGCCCGGCTGGCTCAAAAATATATATTCTAGCTAATTTGACAGCTGGCTAGCCCGGGGGCTAGCTCAGTAAAAAATTTTCGAGCTGGCTGGCTCACGTAGCTGGCTCGCTAGCTGGCTCACGAGCTGGCTCACGTAGCTAGTTCCCAAGCTGGCTGCGTAGCTGGCTCACGTAGCTAGTTCCCAAGCTGGCTGCGTAGCTGACTCACGTAGCTGGCTCCCAAGCTGGCTCAGCAGCCTGTTCCCTAGCTGGCTCAGCAGCCTGTTCCCTAGCTGGCTCAGCAGCTCGTTCCCTAGCTGGCTCAGCAGCTCATTTCCCAGCTGGCTCAGCAGCTCGTTCCCTAGCTGGCTCAGCAGCTCATTTCCCAGCTGGCTCAGCAGCCCGTTCCCTAGCTGGCTCAGCAGCTCATTTCCCAGCTGGCTCAGCAGCCTGTTCCCTAGCTGGCTCAGCAGCTCATTTCCCAGCTGGCTCAGCAGCCCGTTCCCTAGCTGGCTCAGCAGCTCATTTCCCAGCTGGCTCAGCAGCTCGTTTCCTAGCCGGCTTCCTAGCCGGCTTCCTGGCTGGCTTATATGCTTGCTCGTGGGCTCGCTCGTTGGCTGGCTCCGTGGCTGGTTGGTAGGCTGGTTGGTAGGCTGGTTGGTAAGCTGGCTGGTAAACTGGCTGGTTAGCTAGCAGGTCAGTTGGCCCGCGGATTAACTAATTTTCCACGTCACGTGATTAAATCAGAAAAATCACGATCATTTTTTCTCTACCACCTCCAACGCGCTCAAATCCTAATATTTTTGAATGATTTTTGGCTCTATAAGTAGGTTAATCAATTCTCTATAATCGTTATGTAGCAATTTTGATATAGATTATTAAAATGTGAGAATTATTAGACATAACCACGTTGACCTGATTTTTCGATTAAAATTTTTTGATTTTCCTAACAAAATACGGCCAAATTTGCTCAGACCCTCCTGCGGAGGTTTTTCGCTGCGCGAAAGCTCGGCCAATCAAACAGCTTGCTGTAGGCGGAACGCCCCTGATTGGCCGAACTCCCTAGGATGGTCTGAGGCACTGAGATAAGCTGTCAAAGGTTCCAAGGTTTCTCTCTCCCCAGCAAGTGAGCGATGGAGACCCGGGACTTTTGTAGAAACCCTAATTTTTTCTTCTCCATACATTCCATACATTTTAACTGGTCGGGTCTTTCTGGTTGGGGAACCTGGACTCTGTAGTAATTATCGTGGAGTTCGGTAAGGATGGAGTAGTGAAAAGCATCCGGGCAAAGTTTACCGAGCAGCCAGAGAAAGTCGGTGAATTTTATCGGAGTTGAGGATTTTGCATTCAGTCTTTCGGCGCTTGTACGCTTGTACCAGTCAACAGATTTGAAAATTTTCAAACATATCTGGAGAGTTATATTTGTTGAATGCTGAAAATTACCGAAGACTCTAGAAATTTACTGATACTGAAGGACTGGCGGAAGAGCGGAGTGTTGAAATACATAAAGACCCATCTGCATGATGACTGCACTAGTTCCAAGGTCAACTTAGTAGTTAGTAGACTAGTAGTCAATGCTGAGATGCTCGCTCTACTATCTCCCGGACCGACATGACCTGCATGACTGTTTGCACTGGTGTACACCACTACTGTACATCCTCTCGTAGTCCAGAGTCCGTCCTGATGCAGCCAATGTAACGCGGCTGAGATCATCCGGCCAGTAGGTCCTCGTATTCTAGATCAGATCGGGATAACGACAGACACCTGCACTACCTACGAGATGCGTCGGGTTAATCAGCACATGTAACGTATGTGTCTAGGTAACACAGGGCGTATTTCTGATGGACTTTTTACTGAATTTTTTATTTCCTTCATACAAAAAAGAAAAAGTCTCGCAAGGATCGAACAAAATTGTTCAGAGGTCTTGGCCGTGGCTTTGCTGTGGCTGGGTCGGAGATGGATTTTGATAGTCCGGGGAGTGCCCAGGCGGTCATCCGCCTCGAAATAGGTACCGGTAATCTCCCGGGTGACTTTTATATCATGCACGTAAGTTACTTAAGTCGAAGGCAAAAAGGAAAGAAAAAAAAGGGCCATTGTGGGAGGGAAAAAAAAGAAAAAGAAGCCGGCCCATCGAGCTGGATCAGGCACATTCTTGCTTGCAATTGTGATACCTCTCATTCCTGGAATTCAAAGAACTAAGGCCCGGCCAGGTACCTGCATGATTAACAAACAAGTTACTAAGATTTCTGGACAATCCAGCCCCCGAGATTCGGAAGGGAAAACGGAAATCAAAATCAAGGAATCAAGATTCCGTATGTGTGAATTAATTTCTGGATATTTGATAAGTTGGCACTGTTGCTGCTCGTCACTGCATAATATGTTATCAGTAACGACAGTTTTGGCTGATATCAGAAGAAGGATCTCGATATATTCTTGACCTGAACTTGAAAATGGATAGCGAAGCGAAGATTTATACATCAAAACATCCATGGATAATGATACAATCGTATCGTTCTTGATATCAAGAGGATGAAGGGATTTTCTCGGAGCTTACGGATTTTATTTGTTTGATGATTCATGAACGTACAGTAACAGTACCGGTAAATTACATTGTCTGATACAATCATAAATTACAATACGCTCCGACTGCAAGGCCAAATAAATAACCGAATAAATTACAACATTCCATCTCTGTCGCTGTCGCTGTTGTTTGTCCGCGCCCGTGGAGATGTTCATAAGATCGAACTTCGCCCACCTACCTAGGTAGGAAGGAAATCAGCGTGTTCGTTGTTATGCTGAGTATGCAGTTCTTGGAGACTAATTATGGCTTCGGATCCCGAATTGGGCCGTTTTTTTCGTAGCTCCAATTGATCTACTCAACTGGTACCTAGGTACTTTTCCAGGCTTGTCCACAGGGTTACCTTGTTCAAAGGTGGCAAGGTTGCAGAGGGAGTTCCTCTTTTATTGCTTCCTAGATCACCTAGGTTACTTTAAATATAAAGAAACATGTTTCTTTATATTCAGAATCGACTGGTGCAATTCAGCCGTCTTGTCAAAGACTGTACACCAAGAAACTATCTACATAGGTAGACTACAACCAGGAACGAAGTCGATCTGATTGTGCCTTTTCGCGTATAGAATCCACGTCTGCTGCATTTGCTTTTTTTTTCACTACCTATGCAAGGAACTGGTTCACCCTTACGGAACAGCTGGGCAGATCGAGAACGAAGCAGGTTTTTTTTTCTTTCTGTCTGGCTCTTCCCTTGCAAATCCAAGAATTTAAAAGAAAACAAAAAAACAAAGATTGTCCAAGACCCAATTAATAAATCAAAATAAATCCCAATCAAAGAGACTGGCTAGGAGAAGCTGCCCGGGTCAAGCTGAGGAGAGACAGTGTTTCGGTGCCTGGGCATTGTGTAACGGTAGTTGTAGGACCAATGTTTTACTTACAGAAACACGGGCTGCTTACTATGTACCGAGCGGGACTGGGACTGTTTGCTGTTCGGTTCAGTAGAGATAGTCTTCATGAATTAGGGGAAATATCAGGGGAAATATTCCTCGCTAAATACATTTAATATTATCAATAAGTTATGGCATATCAATAATTAATACTGCAATGTTTTTTCATTTTCAGGTACATCCGCGATCCCGAGAGACTGTGAAGAAAGTTTCATGCAACCATGCCTGGGTAATTTAATCTGATAGCCAATACGGTAATACATAACTTACCACGTAGTATTTAGAACAGAGACATACTCGCAGCCGTACAACAGTTACACAGTACTTTCATACAGCATATCCCCACGATGGACCTGATAGATTAAACTTACTAAGCAATAAACAACTGAGTCAACAAAAACAGAACAAAACAGAACAGAAGAACAGCCAAGACCCGAACAGACAGAAACATGGGCCATGTCCAAGCTCCGTGGGGCCGGTATTGTGAGTTGTAAGTTGTAACCAGGATCTTGTGGCGAGGAAGCTTACTGGCCCTAACCGTTAGGAGAAGGGCGGGCAGATTGAGGCCCGCACTTATGTAGACTGCCAGAGTTCATGGCAATAGAGTACTGAATACTACATGCTCCTCAAGGCTCAGAATGCGAGTATCTTAGGGTCATTTTGTAGAAAGGACAAAACTTTCATCGTCAGTCGCCACAACAACTTTACTATGTACTTCACGACCACGCCATATTAGGCCTCTATGCCTGATATGGCGTGCAATCGAGTCAGAACGTCCGAGCCGGGGCCAACTCATCAGTAAGTTAGCTAGTCCACTTGTGACTTGACAGATTCAAATCAGCCACTACTATAACTCCGTACCGGTAGATTTTTTTCTGGTGGTCTTCCCACCACACTAGAGCGAACGGAGGAAAGGCTCACATTTAATAGGCTAGCAGCGTAGTAAAAGGTTCGGAAGTTCGCTGGGCGACGGAGTACTCCCGGATCTGGCGCCGAAGCGAAGGAGAACAGACCAGTTGGTTCGCCTTACGAACGGACTTACTCTGTGCTCTGTACCGATACTTACTTCAGTACTTGGTAATTGAGTAATTGATTACTTTTTATTTGTTATCTCGCATGAGTACTTCAAGACTTCAAGAACGAGTGCTGTGAGAGTCTCGTATTACCTGAGTAAGTTAGTCACTAGCCATGAGAAGTTAGGTTGGTTATGGGTGATTAGTAATATCCGGCGGCTGACTAAATATCTCACTAGCCCAGTGGGACTCCCGATTGATACCAGAATTAGTGGACTAACTACGGAGCACTTAGATCCTGAAATCTACAAGTAAGTTAGTTACTTACTCTGTAACGGGGAAGGGAATGGAGGGATATCAATGAATTATTGTATCAAGGAAACTGTCGATATAACGACTCGATTCTCAAATCTGGCCGACTTTTAACCAAGGTTCTAGCCGGACACTATGAATAGGATTAGTTAGAGCCCACTTGGCTTGTGCTGGTTTGTGTAATTATTTATTGTTCCCACCGTTGCCTGACTCTGCAGGCCCGCAGCTCGCAGTCCGATTGCCGGAGTTTACTTTTCGTATTGACACCCGGGGTTAGCCGCGGTGTCCGAGTGTTCTCCATCAAAGATACTTACTAACTTCCTTATAAGAGATACGGATCCAGCCTTGGAGTACTCGTACAAAGGAGCGTGGCGCAATGACACATCCCAGTAGGAAAGAGAAGATTCTTTAATAAAGAGTAGAGAGTAAAGAGTAAAAGAGCTTCTCTTGTCTCACTACGTACAGGACAATGTCTGAAGAAATCGAGTCAGCCCTGATGATCGTCATTGGAAATTAATATGATTCTCGCCTTAGTACAAATCTGTACGGTATGGTATACTGTATGGTCTACTTAGTACATGATCATATATTACATACTCCGTACATTACCGTACGAATACATGGCCAGGCCAAGGTGGACTCCGTGGATTGTGTCAGTCAAAGCGGGTTTCCGCACCGACTGCCAATCAGAACCCCGCAATCCGCTGTATGTAAGATGCCCGTAACTAACTTAGCCTGACCATTACTCCATAGTTAATTAACTTACCATGACAGCGCGCCGCTGTTGCACGTATTCTCTCTGTAGTATTCAATGTATTCAATATCTCTGGATACTGAATCTGCACCGAGACATTATCTTGTATAGAGACAACACTTCATCTTTTATGTAGGATGTAGGATGTAGGATTCTTTTTTATGATAATGACAAATTGTCGTCTCGATTGGAGTACCATTTCCCTTCAGCTTAGCGCCAAGTTAGTCGTCCTGCAGTGTTCTACATAAGACCAGCGCGGATTAACGATACGGGGCTTTTACAATACCGGACGGTACCGTCCAGCCCAGACTAGTTCGGGGCTGTTTTGGCTGTTTCGCCCACCCAAAGAATACGGAATCCTCCCTACAGACATCATTTGTTTCGCTCTGCTGACTGACTTACAAACTGACTGACTGACTAACTAACTTTCTACTATCTCGTCTTCTTTCTCCCACTCTCAATGCCCTCTTTCTCTTCCTTCTTCCCTTTGTGCGTCTCGTCTTCTACCATGCCTTGACGTGTCTCAATCTCTGCTTTGTCTGGTACTTTGGTCGTGCTGCTCTACCTCTCTCTCTATGGAGCTGGGATCCGCCGCTTGCCTCCACCTCGCTGATCCTGCAGCTTCCTGAGATCATACAACGACCGAACTACTCAAGTCAATTTGATCGTACAGCCAATATCACAAAACAAAACAAAAAAAAATCCTCTCTACGATTGATGCCATCCTAAAATTCACTTCCACCTCGCTTCGGTTAGAACGCAATCGGGAAAGAGACACAGGATTGTCCTTTCTTCTCTCGCCGGGTCAGCGTTTGCTTCTCTGCAACCATGGCGCTGAGCATCCCCGACACCGGCCTGTCTCTCTGGCGTGGAGATCAGCCGGGCAATCTCTCGCCAGACTCAAACACCAAACAGACCCAGATCCTGCGTTTGAACCTAGCTCAAAACACTCTGGACGAGCTGGTGGAATCTTTGCGGAACGACCAGAAAGCTCGTCTACGGCTCGGAAAGCATCAAACCTTATACTACGGCTCCAAATCCACGCAATTCCATTCTCACCTCGAGCCCCATCGTTCGGAATTATACACATCGTCCCCCACCGACCGAGACAATCTCTACTTCTCTGGTGTGCTCAGTCACAGTCTGGAGGTGCAGAGGGCAAAGGAGGCAACCGCTGCAACGGACGAAGCTCTAGCGAACCTCGAGCAGAGTCTGAGCGCCTTTGAACGAGGCAAGGAATCCAAGAAAACCCAGTTGGTCAATCTCAAACCCGACGACAGAAGATCTCGCGGCAAGGTTCCCTTGAGTCGGATCGATCTGGACAAGGAACGATTCTTCAAACATCGCTCTCTCCCTGACAGTCCCTCGCTCGGTGGCCTTCGTTCGCCTGCTTCGCTGCCGGCTCTCACTCCGACCTCAGTTCCCTCGTCCCAGAACAACAAACGAAAGACTCGGCTCGAAGCTCTCAAGACACCCTTTATCCATCTCCTCGCCGTGACTCCAGTCTCCGTCAAATACCTCGCCCAAACAACCCGTGCCTCGCAGGAAGACTGTTTGGAATTGGCCAAGAAATACGGAGTCGAGAATCGCATCGATCCGTCCAAGTTTAATTTAAAGGACAAGTGCTACAAGGAGCTGGACATTTGGAATTTCCCTTACCCGAACGAGTCGGACCGGTCCTCAGCCATTGAGAATGCGATCTCAGCATTCGATCGCCAGCGTATTTCACCGTCAGACAAATTGTGGCAGTTACTAAACTCAAAGGAGGAGCGAGCTAAGGGAATTTGCAAATCGAGACTAAAACTTCAGACTGGCCCTCCGCCACCCCCGGCTACCGTCAAGGGCCACACTACCGCTGAGGATCCAAACAAGGACGATTACTTGACTGGCAACGAAACGGAACATTCAACCGGACGGCAGACTCCGAACGAAGACAGCAATACATCCAAGCCTGCACCGAAGAAAATGGCTACCTCCAATAACAACAACAGCAGCAGAGCTAAAAATTCGACTCTGACGGGGCGAGTCACAAAGAAAGCCGAGAAGAAGGTCCCTCCGAAGCCTACTGGCAAATTCAAGTCTGCGGAATTTGTACAAGATTCAGACGAAGAAATGGATACTCCAGACGCTGGTCCAGCCGTAGCTCCTCCGGCACCGAAACAGTCTTCACACACAACCTCTTCAGAGGCTAGAAAGGCACCACCGTCTAAACCTGCATCAGACAGCAAGCCTGCGAAATCAGCTTCGAAACCGTCTTCTGCCGCCCATTCTCCTGCCGTCAAACCTCAGATTACATTGAAGCCGCAGCCGCGGACCATCAAGACAATACCAGCAAGCAATAATAATCATAATAACACCAACGGAACAGGCTCAAAGACAGTGCCCGGAGCTCGGACCACCAAGCCCACCTCTCCAGTCAAGCCTTCTCCGTTGGCATCCTCTCCGCCTACCAACGCGTCCGATATCGACCATTCCAGTCACCATTCAGGGCAGAGCAGCTCTAGTAGCTCCTCGCCGCTAATAGCGCAGGTAGCTAAGCAGAACAAGATCAAACCGAGTGCCACCACAGCTACAGCTACAGGCACCTCTACAAGCAAGCCTAAAGCGGTGCCCAAATCCAATGGCGTTGTCAAGCAACCGGCGACAGTGGAACGAACTAATCCGCTGAAACGCAAGGCTTTGCCGGAGAGCATGCCAATCGGTCGAATGAATCGGAATGGAGACGACAACAAACGCAGACGGCCGGTCGAGTCGATGTCGCCAAGCGGGACAAGCTCGGGCAGTGCATCGCCACCTTTTAATCGCGAACGGCAACGGCAGCAATTACGACAGAAATCAATGGACTTCAAAAAGCTCTATGCGCGATATCGAGCCTTTCACGAATCTTTGGTCAATCAGATGTCTCCGACTTCGGCGGATCTCGATACTCTGAAACGAATGCATACTCGTGTACAGCGGATGAAGAAGGAGATATGGGACGAAGACCGACGGTTACGCGGATAGTCCTGGAGCGAGCTGGGCTCGCTTGTTTCTTTTATTTGCTTTTTTTCCGGCTCATTGATATCATTCCCAGTCCCTCCCGAGATTTGTTTTATATATCTATTTGTGCAGGCATTTCACCGCCCATTTTACCGCCCATTTTTCTACCATATAACTAACTCACAAGCTTGTTTTTCTTTTCTCTTCTCCAGGGGCTGGATTCTGAGGACATTTCAGAAGGACTTTCTGCTTGACAACAACAGAACACGGACGACAGGACCTTGAGAGCAACCCTAAAAAAGGACAGCGAAATTCTGGTGTTATTTTTAAGGAGATATTTACATTTTCATAGTATAGCGATTTTGCATTTGCATTTGCATTCCATCTTGGTTTAAATACCCAAAGAGACAAAAGAAGAAGTTCATCCAGCCATCTATCACTCTTGATCTGTAGTTAAATGTACTCCGTAACCATCGCCGAGATTAATCTAATGGTTCCAGGATTTTATCGGATATTTAAAGGCTCAAGCAAGCCCATAGAGCTTCGGTCTGTATTCAAGGTTTTTTTTAATATTATTGCATCTAGAGGTAAGGTCAGTAATTATAGTATCTTCCAAGGCTGACGGGTACCTAGGTACTGTTGTTTTAGAACTATAAACCCGCCCGAGTATTCCCGTACCTTCAAACTAGCATTGAAAATCATGCCCGAAATGTAGCAATATATTACGACGTACAAAAACAGCTGCACCGCTCTTTAAAAAAAAAAAAAAGACCGATATAACAATCTTTGGTATAGATGAATATAAAAATGAGGCCCGGGCTGCGAATCGAACGCAGACTCTCTTCTATTTTAGAGAAAAAGAACACACCCAAAAGAAGAATGTTAACCATTACACCACACGGGCATTATCGGAACAAGTCCAAAATTACCAGGTTGTATATCCCTGGCTGGACCATTCTATGGAAGACCGTTCTTATTCTATACTTGGTGGGATTCCTGAGGCAGTCAATGCTCGACGTCATGTAAAAAAAAAGGTCCGTGCCAATCACGTCTAATTTAGCGTCCTCTTTCACTTCAAAATGACATGACAACCACAACGACAATGAGATAGACAACGGCTTTGATGGCATCGCACCTATCTATTCTCGACAATTAATACTTATCGAGGATCCAATTTGTGAGCATGAAAGAATGCGAATAACCGGAGCGACTTAGAAGATATCCATTACAGCGACCGCCGATAGCCAATTGACAACTCTACTCGTCGTCGCCCGACCGAGCTACCTTATATGGTACTGGAAGCACTTACTACGAAGTACTATATCAGGCGGGAGAAACGAGCGAAGACTAGATAATGGCTCCACCCGACGCTGGGAGACGCAATGCCACTGTCTTGGTAAATATCTTCTTCGTGTCCTTTTTCTTCTCTGGAGATTCACCGCTCTTCCATTCGTGCAAACTAATGCGGAAGATTTGGGTTATAGGTCACCGACTCGAGAGAACAGCAGCATGCACGCCCCGCAAGACGAGCCGCTCAGCCAGCTACACGGCTTATTACCGTCGACAATGTGCTTCAGTACGCTTCAGATATCCCGTCAATGCAGCAGCGCCGACCCTTGCAACAGCAGCGCCCGCAGATGCGGCCGCGCTCGCGTCTTTCGTCGTCAGCCGCTATAGGTAGCGGCCTGGCTTCGGGGAATCATACCTTGTTGACTGGGGGCATTGGTGGTGTCGGAACTGGTGGTAGGAGCATAGGCGGCCTTGGAGGGGTTGGTGGTGCGGGTGCAGGTGGTGGTGCTGGTATAGGAAGTGGCGCTGGGAGTGGAACGGGAGGTGCATTAGGTACAGCGGGTCGATTGGCTGCTCAGGCACGATTACCGTCTCGCTCGACCAAAGTCAGTGAGAAATTGGTCCTCTTGCCGGATTTGGAGGACACGGAAAACGAACCGGCCGATCAAGTTGGAGCTGATGGAGGTGGAGACGACTTACTCTCCGGTGGTCCCCTGGTCGACGAGGAAGTTGTCCGTCGAATTGCCGAAGAAAGAAACATCGACCCAGATACGTTACGCCGAAGACTACATCTCGCAGCGCAGCAGCGACTGTTGGGCGATTTCGGAGTAGATAATGATCTAGCCCCGTTGCTGGCCGAGGAGGAAACCCTGAGACAACGACTGGTCCCCCGAGAAAAGGCGAAGAGCTACGCCGAGAGACTACCGAAAGCCCGACGAGCAGAGAAGTTGCCCCGTGTGACGGCCTATTGTACGGCGCAAGGGTTCAAAATGGGCGCTACAGCTAGCTTTGTAAAGGAATGGCACGGGGCTCGGACAAAGTTGTACGACGACTGTCTGTATACGGCTTACCATCTGCCGTTACTTCCTGGTCGGGGTGGGTACAGATTACGCAGTAGCCCCGTATTGAAAGGAGCGGGAGGTCGGGTCGTTTTGGATGAGGAGATTGAGCGCAATGAACGCCGGGATTACCACGACGAATATTATGTAGAAGAGCACGAGCACTCGGTCGGCGGTCAGCGAGGCCAGCGACAAGATGGTGGCGACCTCAGTGACAACAAGTCTAGAGATGGGAACAAGAATGAGAACTCTGATGCGCAAGATACAGATTCAGGAGATAGTCGGCCTCCCAGCAGCGAACAACAGCAGTCAGACTCGGGGGCTCGCCCAGATAATAAGCCAACATCACCGGGAGGTCCGTCTCAATCAAACACAGCAAATCCTAGGAGTCGCCGGTTTTCTTCCAGTGTGTTTGATTATGCGGAGATGTTTGTATTCAGCTATGGAGTTGTGGTGTTTTGGAATTTTACCGAACGACAAGAGAAAGATATACTTGCTGATCTCACGTTCTCTTCATCGGGGACAGGCTCCCAGATCTCTTTGGCTACTCTCCCTCTGGCTGAAGAAGATTTTGAGACTGAGGAATTCCATTTTGAGTATTCCACCGAGATCTCACGACCGAGGGTGTACAACGACATGATCACTTTACGGTCGAGAGACCACATGATCAAATTAGCAATATCTCACGGCATAGCCCAAAGCACCAAGCTGTGTTTCTTTGAAGAGGCCATGTCGAAGGAAATGACTGAAGCCAAGGACGTGCCGCGCCGTTTGGCCATGACCGGCAAACTGGGTATGAAGCGTGATGAAGTCTTCCGTATCTTGGGCCGCTTATTTAAGAGTCGTGTGGAGGTGAATTTGTGTACGTTTGATGCCCCTTTTCATTAATTATGCAGAGTATGACGAACTGACTTGGAAGGAAAAAGCATCGAACATGCTAGATGTCCCCAACTTCTTCTGGGAATCAGAGCCAACGCTTTACCCGCTCTATATCGCCGTGCGCGAGTATCTTGAGATCAAACCGCGCATTCAAGTTCTGAACGAACGGTGTCGCGTCTTCCTTGACCTGACTGAAATTCTCTCGGATTCAATTGCCGACAACACCGAATCCCGTAAGTTCATTATTCTGAACTCCTATTTGAGTCTCAGATTTCACTCCCCGCTCAAACTATTTGTGTGGCCATATATTGACAAAACTAATGACCAACCAGATCAAACTTGGATCATCATTATACTTATAATAATCTCAATCCTCGTCACAACAGGCGAGGTCTTTCTGCGCTTCGGGATCCTGTCGAGTAACCATTCAGCCGAGTATCCAACTGGCCCATCGTTTATCACTTCTTTAATGATGAATATGGTTGGACGCGGTCAATCTTCTGCACCATCGATCGCGCCATATTCATCGACCGGAGGACCCTGCGTTTGTCCTGCTTTTAATTCAACTTAATCAATATATCTTTTAGGGGGTTATGTCCCCCAGCGCAATTCGTGTACAATACCTAGTTGTGCCCCGGCTTTTTCAGGCGTTCGCCATCCGGGACTTAGGAAATGGGTTGTATCGATAGTCAATGTACAGAATAAGACATGTTCGGTATTTTATGGAAGTGGAAAAATCTTGGAATTTTTGGAATACACGTAAGAAGACAAAACAAGACGACAACATTGCAACAAAATGTTGAGAAAGAAACAAAAAAAAAAAAAACTTATACAAACAGATTGAAAAAGCGATGCACCAAAGAACCATGCCCGCGAGATAGCGACAAGCTTCAACAGCCTCCCTTAGTAGGGCTAATTAGCTAGTCTAGCTTGTGTAACTCGGCTGATACAGCAACGCCACTAACAGATCCAGATCCCATCCCATCCCATCGAGACCAACCAGAAACCACATCAAAACCAATCAACAACAGAATTCCGACAAAAATCCGTCCCGGCCGATCCTCGAATCGTACGCCCGAGCTCCTCCCAGTGCGTGATGTTGTATGAAATCAACTTGTATCATACTCACTGATATTAATTATATGTTGGGAAATATGAGGCTCTTTCAACAAAACAAAAGAAAGAAAACAGGGCATGCTGTACATGATTCATAAAATGGAGTACGACGACAGAGTAGAAAGGGAAAAAAAGGTGAATGAGAGGCACGTCAAGAGGAGTATTAGGGAGATATATTCGTATCAGGGGGTATAAATGTAAAGAATAAAAGGAATCGGTTAAGGAATAAATAGGTTCGCTCTAGGGACGATAAAATTCCAAAGTTTTGTCACCAGGACAAATATAAAAAGAGGGGACTGGAAGTACGAAGAAAAAACATCCGATCTTTCACCTGAGAGATTTAGAGAGGAGTGGACCACCCGTCAGGCCCGATTCTGGGTTTCATCTCGTAGTTCTCAGGCTCGGTGCTTCCGGGGCGTCGGATGGTTGAGTTCGGAAAATACATATGTGGCGGCATGGCACTCGCGTAACCGGCCATATTCGGTTCCGAGTATCCAAAATCATGAGGGGAGCCAGGAGAGGGCATACTACCGTGGGATGGCGACGCCCAGCCCATACTAGATATATGTGGACTACCAGTGACACTGCCGGGACGAGGGTCATTGTTTGCAGGCGGCTCCAGAGGCTGCGGTGGTCCGTAGCCACTGGGGTGCGATGTCATTGAGGGTCGTGGATGGCTGCTGTAACTGGATAATGAGGACGAGGTGGCAGCGGGTGATGCCCGAGGACTCCCCTGTTGAAAATCTCCACGAACGTGGGCTGGAATCCCTCCGTTCGGGACGTAGTATTCTCCCTGGGATCGCATGATGTTGAGTGGCGGAAGTTCACTCCCAGTTCCCATTGCAGCTTGCTGTCCGGGAGAAGGAGTGGAATGCCCCGAGCCAGTCTCTGAATAGATACTTTCGGAGGGCCGGGTGGATCTCTCTCTGTTCTGTCGGAGGCTGGCCTCTGTTTGAGCGGCTGCTTCTTCAATCGTTCCAGTATGATGGTTTTGGTGACGAGTGAGAGTAGTGCGCCTAGTAAAAGTCTTTTGACAATTTGCATAAGGACATTTATAGGGCCGTTTCCCAGAGTGTATTCTCCGATGTCGCGCAAGTGATGAAGAATCGCTGAACGGCTGTGCGTTATGTTGTCAGTTCAGACTGGCCTACAAACCGCACCTACAGACAAGAACTCACCTTTCCGCATCGTTCGCACATGTGAGGCTTCTCCCCAGTGTGGACACGAGAGTGAACTGTCAAAGCTGACCGTTGAATGAATTGCTTGCCACATCCCGGATAGTCGCACGCGTGAGGTCGAATTCCGCTATGAATACGTTCTACTAATACATTAGCTGGGCAATTTCATTGGATTCGAAAAGAGAAAACGTTCAGGGTCACTAACCATGACGAGCCAAATCGCTACGCCGCGCAAATCCTTTCTTGCAAGTCGAACAGTGGAAAACTCGGGGGGCCGGCTCAGCGCGTGGTGGCTGAGCAGACTGCTGAACCGGGGGTGTTTGCGATGGGTGTGGCTGCTGCGCTGGGTGGCCTGCATAGCCTGGGTGAACATAGCCATTTGACATGATCGGAGCCCCGTTCGGATGGGTAGGCCACATCTGAGGAGGCATTTGCTGTGTTTGATGGTATGGTTGCGCGTTGTGAGGAAATCCCATAACTGTTTGGTCGCCAGGTTGAGGAGTTGCCTGCTCCCCCATCTCCTGTGCGTGCATGTGAACTGCTTGAGCGAGCTGGGCTTGTAAGCGCGGATCTGCCGCCACAGCTGCGGATGCTTTCCTGTTTAATATCGTTGGGATCTCCATGACCTTGCCTCCGGGGGCAGGTTGCAAAGAACGTAAAGAGGGTTATGAGGTACAGAAGAAGGTTTCGTATTGGATCAAAGTTGAAACGAGCTGGTATTGGACGTTTGATTTTTGCAAGCTGAGTATGCTTGCAAACGAAAGCTAGCACTGGAGCAAGTGGCAGTGCAGTTTGGCTGGCAGACCTGTGCTAGCTGTGCTGTATTACTGGACAGGTTCGTAACGATCGTATCTTCGTCTCAGAGGAGGGTCAAAGGTGTTTTGGCAAGAATGCGAGAGGTCCCTGTTAAAAGAATATAAGCTCGAGTCTAGAGAAGGGCGGCAGCGAAGAGTCGCCCCCGTGAGGATTGCGAACGATGCAATCATCCAAAAAAAAAAAAAAAAAACCACAAGCAGCTTCGGCTTGTCTCTAGCACGCGTGGTCTGATATTTGGGAAATTCTGCCAGCCATAGATTGAGAGCACAAGCGCGAGATGAAATCAAACGTGGGCCACGAGTCTCAATGCCTTTTGCCACGGTAGGTGAAGATGCAAAAGCACGAATCAAGGCAAGAAATATTATCACCTACCAAGTTCAAACCACGGCTAGGTTGCCAGAAAGGACGAGTAGCACTGCAATGTACCAGACACACGCGAGTAGAGACGATTGAACACAATCAGTAGATGACAGAACGCAGCGTGCTGGCAGTTCGAGTTGAAGAAAGGGCGTGAAAAAGGGTCGAGTTTGTTGGTTCGGCCCTGGCGCGGTATGAGGAATTGGTGATGGCAGCCCAATGAGGCGGAGAGAATGACGCGGTGAAAAGGGCAAAAAAAAAAAGCAGTGGAGCCGGAAAATGATTGAATACGAAGGAAATGGTCGCGGTCACGGTTGCGGTCACGGCACTGCGGTGGACAAGGTCTTGGGACGATAAATGGATAGGAACAAGGAGTGAGATGATGCTGAAGTAGAGGTTGAATAGAATCAAAAATCAAAAATCAAAAATAAAATAGATTAGGTAGGTGGTTAGTTAGTAGTGAGTTAGTTAGTTAGATCGATGGCATATTAATAAAACTGGAACTACCCCAGCCAGGATGTGTCCGTCGGTAGCGGCAGCGGCAGGTATTAGTACTTCTAGATACCTTGCTTAGGTAACGTTACGTACGCTGCTGCAGGGATAAGTCACTACTAAAAGGACGCGCTGGTCGGTAATTACAATACCCGTCGTATCGTACTGTGTTTGGTATTGTCAGGCTTGGGCTTCTCTGAACCGTGTAAGTCCTAGTTATGTACCTGCTATTTAGTTAATTAACTACTACTTCTATGTAGACTCTTGTGAGAATACTTTCTTGAGTCCAACTAAAATAAGAGGGTTTCCCTTTTCACCCAATAATTGGAAAGACAGCCCGACAGCCCTGTGCGATTGTCAATCCTCCTCCGGAGGACGGGTGGAGACTGGCCATCCCTGTGGGAGTAGGTAGAAGCTTGCGGGTGTTTCATCGGCAAACCATGGAGATTTTCCCTGTTAAATTGGACAATATGTTCGGAGGCTGGCTGGGTGACGAAAAATCCGAGTACCCCTTGTCGTCCCGATAGCGATAGGTTACGGATTTCTGCAAGTCGTCCATGTGGTGAGATACTTTTCAAATTGTCGAACCAGGGATTTTTTTTGGCTCTTCATCGCATACTATAGGAATGGGCATAGCACAGACGCCCCCGATGGAGCCCGCGGCGACAAAAGGCCTTTGCCGGAGATGGGTGGGTGGGTGGAGGGGCGCGTGGCACTGGCATTGGCACCGGCGACACATTATTAGGTTCCAGTTCCAGTTCCAGTTCCACCGTTCTTTTGCTCGACTTTACCAGCGTAGACCAGTCTAACAATGCACGCCAAGTTTCTAAACACGGCTTGCTAGTCTCCCTAGTCGGTCTGTTACCCGTTCGGACTGGGGGGGATGCTGCACTAAGATCTGTTCAGCGTCCACTGTCTGCTCACTTGTGCACTGCGCAGCTCGCAACTTGCAACACTCGTCGTCGTCATGGTTCAAATTCAACCTTGCCAAGCCGAACTTTTGGGTCTACAAGAATTGATCGGTACGTTAAAACCATATTTCCCCGTCACGGACCGTTTCATCGTGGTGTGCGGATTTGTCATGTACGGAGTACTGGGTCTCGTCCATTGCGCGAGTCAGTGTGATGATGTTATCATGGAGCGCTCGACGACTAAGGGAAAGATGGACCGCGGCACTAAATAATTATAATGCCAGCGCATGATCAGACCAGAGCGAAGTGGTCGTCTCGGTAATTGATCTGGAAGTTGTTCCCAAAGAGTCTACTGTAGTCCGTTCCCAGCATGCAGCTCCGTCCCGCAAACCATCTCCCATGGTCGCTTACATCATGTCTGTTCTCGGATTCTCAAGCAAACGAGTCTGAGTGTCATCCGTGGCGTTGGAGAGCACACCATCAGTAAACTTTACCATGTTAGTGTGGTCGCGCGAGTAGTGCATACATGTCTTTTTTTTTGAAAATCAACTACAGTGTCATGACTCTCTAAACGATAAAAGCAACCAAGAAAATGATGGCGATGCATTTATTAAAGGACCACGGGGGGTTAAGTTACTAAAACGTGCCACACGACGACGGCACGTTGCACAGCCTCATTATCGCGGGTTGGAGGGCTTCCGTAACAACAAAGACCCAGGCAGGGGCGGGGCGGTGGGCTGCTCCCCTGAGCAGTTCGTCGTTCGTACGATCAGGGACTACGGTAAGGAATAGACTAGACAGTAGAGACTAGAGACTAGAGACAAGTGTACTCCGTAGGGTTCGCAACTCTCTCGATTAAAATCGCCAAATTTAGCCCATGACGGCCCTGTGGAAATTAAAAGGGGGCACGGAGCAAAAGGAGTAAAAGAGGAGAAGGGAGGGAAAAAACATGGAAGCATTCCAGAAAGCCGCTAGAAGGATTCCACGAGTTCTGGAAAAGTGGAGCAAAGTTCCCGGTTGAGCGCTCCATCTTTCTCAGCGCCCGCTCTCGCCAAGCCCTTCTTTGTTCTTTTCCAGAAGCTTTCCTTTGCTGGTTGCCCCTTTTACACAGTAATATTACATCGTTATAAGACGCGGTTCTTCTGAATACTTACCGAGTACTGCGTAGCTTCTCAGAGTATCTTCCATGCGACTACTGCCCTAAAAATAGGGTGCACGACCATTACGGCTGATCTTAGCCTAGCTGTAATATACCTAGGGAGATGTTAGGGAAAATCGTCAAGGGAGTAAGTCCGCTAGTCCAAATCCTTTCGTCAGGCACTACCATACTACTGGCCACCTTACAAGCGGGGCAATTGTTTTACCAAGGGATGAGACGAACAGATGAGTTGAAAAAGAGACAGAGACAGAGCGAGAGACAAGGAAAAAGAAAAAGGCAGGCAAGTAATGCAGAATCAAAGAGATGGAAATTCTGAAACGACTACCTAAATACTGCGCGGAACCATGATTGGCTGCTGCGCTGTCTTTGTCAGGGCTGAAAGCCTGAAACGTACGTAGTCTAGCTATTTTTTCTCTGACTATCTTGCAATATCAGGGCCAGGTCTGACACACACAAAAGGATGGAGCCCAAAAGTGGCCCGATCCGATAGAGGGTTGTCATTATAAGCCAACGGGTCAAGTTAACTAATCCGATGACATGTGACACAAGAGAGACAGACGCTAACTAAGACAGTTTTGAGGAGTACTAATTTCAAATCAGGAAATTTTCTAGAATTCTAGAAAACTGTACGGAATAGTTAGTTTTTCAGCTTTGACTCCTCCGTGCGTACCACGTAGCACCTAGTTGAATTAGTCGTACTGCTAAGAGTCCCGTACACGTAAATTACATTCGTGACAATGCGAACAGAGTACGGAGACGAAGTCGTGAATTACGACTTGGAAATTGAGCGTCAAATGTCCGGAATGGGAAGAGTCGGGGAGGGCAAGGGCCTAAAGCGCTAACCTCCTATGTACTTTGTACTACCGGCCCACTCCGGTATCTCATCGACTCGAATTGCCGATGCTGATCCCCGAGTGAATCAGGGGGGGGTTGCTAAATTTCTGCAGTGCGATATAGCTTCAACTCTACTGGTTTAATCTTGACAATGTAGTAAGTACCGACTGCAAAGTGTGGATGGATTGGTGTAGATACTTATCTTCGGAATCCAGATCTTCGTCCGTCCCTGATCCTCAATGTGTGAGATCGAGATGGGATTCAGACCGCCAGATTGTCACTGGGTCGCCCAATCAGGGACCAATTGTTCTTCGAAAAATTGAGGTCAATCAATATTTTAATGAACGATGAACTCATGAAATCACTGACGCTTTGTTCTTTTAGGGCTCAAGTGGATGCTTTCCCGGAGCCTCTTAGTACTCGGTACATACTAATAGTACCGAGTATAGTACGGAGTTAGAGTATCTGGGTGTGCGCAAAGCGCAAACCCTCCATGTAGTGTCCATAAGAGGTAGGTGTAGCCATGGTGACAGGGTATCTTAGTATCTTACTACTCGGCCATGGACGAATTCTTAGAAAAAACCTGAAAACAAGCATGTGATGATTGTGACTATCCAGAGAATGAAGTACCTACTCAAGTCTTCTGGTAATTTCTCTTCGCGATCCGGTGGTTTCAAAGAGAAACATTTTCCACCATTTTCTCGTTATGTGCCAGGCTGGCCTGAGAGATGCTGATAGAATTTAAGATTAAAAGTTTCCGCAATTGCGTATACACCCTGATATATTTGTTTCATATATTACAAGCTAGTTAAACATGCGTCTTTGAAACGCCATCATTAAAAATATCGAATGGAAGCATTCTTACTGGTGGACTAGGAAGCTAGATCCCCTTCCGAACAGCCCAAAAGTAATTTCCCCAATCTTCTCCTCCATCGACCATCTTCCAGCCCAATCCTGGCACATAAGCAACTCCCGCAACCTTCCATCGCATGCCCTGTAATGCCTCGCTCCCGGCTCGGTAAGCTGTGCCGTCTGTCGCTCGCATCAACCCTTCTTCGACCCACCCACGGAGCTCATCTGAGTTCACAAACTTGTTCCATTCGTGTGTGCCCCACGGCACCACTCCGACGGGCCACGGCGCCTCAGCGACCAGTTTGTTGACAAGAAATGACGTGACGGTACGAGCAATGGTTGACCCAATCAACCATCCACCGGGTTTGAGAACTCTGAGACAATGCGTAAGAAAGGATGAGGCGGTGTGGGGATCGACGTGTTCGATCACTTCGAAAAGGGTAATGACATCGAACTGCCGGTTGTCGCGCGACGGTGGTTCGGTGTTGCTCGTGCTCGTCGTCGCAGAGGACAGAGCTAGGGTTTCAATTGTGGTGTTCTCATAGCGAAACGCACCACTCCGTAAATGCTCGTATACCGCAGGATCCATACTGGCATGCTCCCGGGCTATTTTGATCAAACTGGTAGACGGATCAATTGCGAGAATTGATCCAGCTTTGGTGCGCGTGTGCAGACCACCGGCTGGCCGCGATTTTTCCGAGCGAAGTGTTCGGGCAAGCGACTCTGCAAATATGCCACCTCCACAACCCACATCGAGATACCGCAGGCCGTCCTCGCCAAGGCTGGAATATTGTGGTTCGGATTCTGCGAGACAGGAGGCAATGAAATCGTGTCGTGTCGGATTCATCAAATGTAGCACTCGAGATGGGCCCATGGGATCCCACCAGCTGTTGGCAAGTCCTGAAAAATGAGACAATTCATTTGCAGAAACCGACGAAGAGGAATGTTCTCGCGTGGTGCTTGGTTGTTTCTGTTTGACAAGAAGACCGCGGCTAGCTATTCGCTGACAGCCACTCAGGGTTCGCACTGCAGTCGAAGCAGCAGGCCGAACGATCCTGAGGCTGAACATTGCGTCGGTTTATGGGGGGGGGGGGGTTGTAGGGATTCGAAGCTGTAGAGGAAATCGGCGCCCTCGATCGGAAGGCAAGGCCAACGACAGATCAGGGTGTTAATTGTCGGATGGCGAAGTCAAAGCGCTCGTCCGTGTGAATCCGTTAAATCCTATACATTTATAATTCGGATGATTTGCTCCATCTCGTGATGGAACCACTCCTTGCAGTCTTTTCGATATTTTGTCGGAGGCAGGAAATAATCAATAAAGCATCATCCAATGACGCATTCGAAATTCTCCAGAGCAGAGGACGCGGCTTCGAGTTCTTCCGCTCCGATCTTAAATTGAGATACAACCCTAGCCAACCCTATTGTACAGTAATCAACCCTAATTACTACCTTGATCTTTCAGTATGCAACTTTATCCTCATCAACAGCAACGCCGGGCTTCAGGAATACAACGCCTCTCGCTATGAGTGAGAGATTCTTTCCAAATGTTACAATATTACACTGCTGCTACTCTAGGACGTTTAATAGGAACCTTGGGACGTGTCAGTGGCACGTTTGTTTACTACCTCGCTATATCAGATGCATGGATATTTAATCTGACCCTTTTCCCACTCTCTGAAGAACAAGTTGAACAATACAAATTTCTCGAATTTCCAGAAAACCATATACATAGCGATATCAAAGACATTGAATCTGTTATCATATTTCAACATGGCCTCAAAGCTCACCGTCGTCGTCATTGGGCTAGGCCAGATGGGTCACAGCCATGCCCTGGCATACCACCGCAATCCAGGCTTTCGCATTATAGGTCTGGTAGATCGACGACGTCCAGGGAAAGAAATTCCGAAAGTCCTTGAAACATATCCATTTTTCTCGAGTCTTGAAGAAGGCCTTTCCTTAAAGCCCGATGTGGTTTCAATTAACACGCACACGGACACCCACGCTGATTATGCAGTGATGGCCATGAAATCTGGGGCACACGTATTCATTGAAAAACCACTGGCATTGACTGTCTCCGACGCAGAGCGCGTGGTTAAAACGGCTCAGCAAGAAAATCGCAAATTGGTTGTGGGATACATCCTGCGTCACCATCCCAGCTGGATTGAATTCATTCATCAGGCACGCCAGCTTGGTCCACCGTTCGTGATGAGGATGAATCTTAACCAGCAATCCAGCGGAGAGGCATGGAAGATTCATCAGCGTCTCTTGCAGGACGTCAAAAACCCGCTCATTGACTGTGGTGTCCATTACGTGGATGTAATGCTGCAGATCAGCGACAGCAAGCCAGTTCAGGTCCGTGGCATGGGCTTGCGTCTTAGCGATGACTTGCCTGCCGATCAGGGCCAGGTGAATTACGGTCATTTGCAGATTCTGTTTGCCGATGGGTCAGTAGGCTGGTACGAAGCAGGATGGGGACCGATGATATCGGAGACGGCATATTTTGTCAAGGATGTCTTTGGACCCCGTGGTTCAGTCTCAATTGTAATGGCAGAAAACAAAGAGAGTTCAACCCACGAGAGTGATGGCGTATCCTCCGACCTCAACAATCACACCAAGACTTCGAACATTCGAGTGAACACTGTAGTGAATGGTCAGGCGCAGAATAAGATACTGTCCATGGAGGGTGAGCCTGACCACCATGAGCTCTGCGCGCGTGAACAGCAGTTCCTCCTGGATGCTATTCGTGGAGATTGGAATCTCTCTAAACACATGCAAGATGCGGTAAATTCACTTGGCATTGTTATTGCGGCTGATCGATCCATGCGCGAGAATCGAGCCATTGACCTTGATATTTAGTTTGGAAAGGGTCTCGTTCGACAAACCAGGCTGTTCATACTTTTCTCCTCCATTTCCAATGTCGTATTCTCGGGTTAGCAGAATGAGGTTGCTAGGAAACCTCCTAATGGAAACTTCAGCTTCGTAAGCCATTTGATGTCATTTGTCGGTATTCTCTTTGGCTGTGTTAGGATAGTAATGGTAGTACAATAGTAGGATTATTTTATTTGACATTTTGCTAAGGCTACGTATAGAACTTGTACTTCCGCAACCCTCTTGTTCAGGACTGAGGACACGCAAAGATCTTCTAGACATTGTCAGCATGCATTCTCAACGGAATTCACGAGACGCTATATCGGCGTCAGCACTTTAAGTCTTTTGAAGTTCTTCAGAATTACATCAAATGTCTATAAGGTTCATTTCCAATGAGTATTTTATTCCAATACACGCTACTTAAGTAAATAGATATTCCTGATACAAGCCCTATTTTCCGGCTTGATGGTATAGGTACCTATTTAGACCGAATAATGCATTGCTGGTGAGACCCAGATTCAATAGCAAACTTGGAATATCCCAAGACCACATACCAATGAGCCTGTCTCTAAAGACTACAGAGTTCACAATCTTTTTGGGCAGAACCTCACCTCAACATCTCAGAATGAACAATATTCCAATTTAGAAGACATCAGATTTGCATTTCAGTAAAAATTAGGTACTTTACTATAGCTACGCAGTCACAAAACAATATTCAGCTAGAAATCAAGTGATAGTCTTCTGACTACTCTTTGTCATCGTCCTTGCCGGGCTGATCAATCCGAAATCAGATTCAGACCTTGACGCACAGTCTCGAGCAGTATACTCCTGAAACCAACCTCTTCGTCTTTTAGTCCATTTCCAAGCTTCAGCTCCTAGAACAAACAAGATTGTTCCACCGAAAGAGAGACCCCATTCCCAGGATATGCCGCGATGCTTGAATACGTTTGTGTTCAGGCCGGGAATGTAAATTGTTGGAAAAACCGACAGAGCTCCGATTACGACGGCCCAGAAGAGAAATTGGTTCTCCCAGACATCTCTAAAGAACGGGAATTTCACCGCTTCCTTGCCCGTGCGTAACGGATCAAGATTGAACATACTATTCTCTAGGCTTTTGATCTCCCAGGCCAAGATTAGAATGATCCAGGTAAGCTCTGCGAAAACAGATGCTCGTGCCCGAAACACAACATGACACGCCTGTGAGTTATTTCTGTTGCAGTCGACTCCCAAATCAGGGGTCCCTCGGCCTACACCGTACACGATGATCACGAACGTGAGCAGTGTCAGCGTACCCATAATCAGACCGTAGACCATCATATCTACAATAACCTGCCACGTGAAAACACCTTTCTTCGTATCGTGTGGTGGGCGTCGCATTATAGCAGCCGAAGCTTTCTCGCGACCCAAGCCAAACGCAGGAAATGACGAAGTCAACATGTTGATCCACAGGATTTGAAGCGGCGAGAGCGGGAAAACAGATACGCCATCGTTGTCTTGGAATGCAAGACCGACAATCAATAAAACGACTTCGCCAACATTCGAAGAAAGCAAATGGAGAACGAATTTTTGAATATTTTCGAACATTCGTCGCCCTTCCTCTACAGCATTGACGATACTAGCGAAGTTGTCGTCGGTGAGAACAATGTCAGATGCCGATTTGGCTACATCCGAACCACCCATTCCCATTGCAATGCCTACGTCGGCAGCTTGCAAGGAAGGAGCATCATTGACACCGTCACCGGTCATTGCTGCAAAGCAATTGCGCCGGTGCAATGCAGAAATCATCTTCGTTTTGGTGTCTGGAGCACAGCGCGCGATGACCAGAGGTAAATTCGGCAGTGAATCGATCTCTTCTTCGGTCATACCGTCAAATTCTGCGGCAGTCTTGACAAGAGACTTTGCTTGTGCCGAGGAAAGATATCCCTCATACTTTGGAATGATGCCGACTTCTTTGGCGATTGCGGTTGCTGTAGACGGATGGTCACCCGTCAACATGTGCACGCGAATGCCTGCACTGGTACATTCTTGTCCTGGAGTCAGTGATGACTATTAAAATCTTGAAACAAACTGAGTAAATACCTTTGATAGCATCTTTTGTCTCCAGCCTTGGCGGATCATACAACCCGACTAGACCCAAGAGTGTTAAGTCATTCTCAGCCCTGTCTCGAGGGAGCTCGTTATATTGTTCCTGAAGATCATCTGGAGCAGGTCGTTCAGCAATTGCCAGAACTCGCAAACCCTGCTCGGCAAGAGACTTCATCTCTTGGAGAACCTTTTCTCTCACATCAGCCGTCATTTCTTTCCGGTGATTGTTAGCCCCGACAGACGTGCAAAGATCAATGATACGCTCGACAGCGCCCTTTGTGAAAATGAACGGCTCATCATTTCCATGTCGATAAACAACTGACATTCGCTTGATTGAACTATCAAACGGATATTCGGCCATTTGTTTCCAGTGATGCTCCGACTCAAGAGTCTTTTTACCCAGACCAAATCGATGCGCAAAGACTTGCAAGGCAATCTCAGTTGGATCGCCAATTGTCTGCCATTTGCCGACGGTCTTGTCGTATCGGACTGTAGCGAGATTGCAAAGGGAGGACGCTACAAGGAAACACTCTAGTTCCGGACCTGCTTTTGTAACGTGCTTTTCATTCAGAGGTAGCGATTTATCGGTGCTTTTTTCATCGTGTTCCTCAGGCTGACTGTCTCGAGAAGTAGAAGACAGCGTGACAAACCCCTTGAATGGATCACTCGCGTCATCGGACTCGTTGAGTGTGTAGACTCCAACTCCAGGGACCCATGCCTTTCTCGTGACCATGAGACCTTGAGTTAGTGTGCCTGTCTTGTCGCTACAAATATTGGTAACTCCACCTAAAGCTTCGAGTGCTGAAAGTTGGCGGACGACAACTCGTCGTTTGTGCATTTGTGTCATGCCGACAACCATTGTGATTGTCAATACCGCAATCAAGGATTCGGGAATGATGGCAATACCTGTTCAAGAAGTCAGCTCTCCTCTTGTGACGTCTTTAGTCGCAGGACTTGGATTCCATGCGGAATAAAATCATACCAGTTGATATGGCATAGATTGCCACTTCGTTGGTAATATTGAATTTGTTCACACCAAAGACCACAATAGCCAGAATAATTGCACAGGCAAACAGGCCGTACGCCAGTTTGCTCAACTTGATCTGCAATGGAGTGCCAGTGGTTAGGCCGAGAAACCTTCCCAATGCATCCCAGGTACGCCAGATTCCGCCTCGGAATACCTGCAGAGTGCCGTATTTTTTCCTCGACATTGACCTGTTCTTGTTTGTAGGCCCTTTCTTGGCTTGCATCGAGGCAGCTATCTTTCCAATCTCGGTATGCATGCCGGTGAACACGACAATACCCTTGCCTCTTCCTTTGGTAACGGTAGAGGAGGAATAGGCCATGTTCAATCGATCGCCAACCCCGACTTCTGTCTCGGGATTTCTTGGCTGGTCATTACCGTTTCTTGACTGATCATCAACTGTACTCTGACGAGCAGTAGAGGCCGCAGCAGATGACGAAACGAAAAATTCAGCATCCTTTGCAACAGGCATTGCCTCGCCCGTCAATATCTTCTCGTCGCATTCGAGGTTCATCGCATCTACCAGCCTGAGATCGGCAGGGACGGTATCTCCGGCTTTCACCAAGGCGATATCTCCCGGTACAACCTCCATAGATGGAATAGTGACCACTTCGCCGTTGCGAATGACCGTTGCAGAGGGTGACGACAAGCTACGCAAAGCATCCATTTTTTGCTCTGCACGGAATTCCTGATAGAAGCCTATGAGGATGTTGCCTACGATGACAGCAGTGATGACGCCGCCTTCGATGTAGTCGGAAACACCGTAGGCGAGGGCCATAGCTAGGACAAGTACCTGAACAACATTTACATTAGTCTTTTAAAGTTCTTCCGTTGTTCAGTTTCTAGGGAGCCACCGCACTGAAGATCATGATTGAGAATAAAGTTCAAGGAAGACGTACCAGTGTCAAAGCATTCGAGACCTGCTTGGCCAAGACAGCATACCATTTCACGCCGCCTTCTCCTAATAATTTATTCGGGCCATAGCGGGATTGAAACGAGGAGACTTGTTGGGTTGTAAGTCCCGTGTCAACGTTCGTTTCGACATGGGTAGTGGTCTCGTCGACCGATAAGAGGAACGGATGAGTCGGATAACATTGTTTGATATACGAGGCTTTACCGTGCATTTCCCAGAGTTCAAGCTTTGTAAAGATAGAAACCGTGAGATTTGGTATATGTGAGAGATGTCACAATCGATGAACACTGATTCGTAAATATACCTATAATACCTCCAGTTTGACTTCAATTCAAATCATCCCGAACAATAACGATCCAGCCAAATCAACGAACAGCGGGGTATCTCCGACTTATTTATAACCGGGCAAATATCGTCTTTCCAGACAATGTCCAGCCTGGAACAAAACGTCACGGTCCGCCTCCATCAGCGTCCTCCACCCATATCAATCTCTCCAATAGTCGACTCGGAGAAGATGACGACCCAAATGAATCTGCCCCACTACTGCCATCTAGATCGATGTCATTCCTTCTGATCCCCTTTGATGTTTCGATGGAAGAGTGTATAGGCCAGAGCATATTAGGGCTTTCCCCAGAATATTTCCGGAAACGGAAACTTGCCAAGTCGTTTATCTCGTCAGCCACGCGGCGGTCTCTGATGCCAAGGCGTCTGGGTGACGAATGAGAATACCAGTGCCAAGAGCTCCTCTGGGAGGAATGAATGTCATTGGATCATGAAATCTTCCATATTTTCTTGTTTGAAGTCGAAGTACGGAACACGGATGAGACGGTAGAAATTCGGCGGAATTAATCGAGAGAAGGCGAAATCGGAATCATGTGAGACTTTTGCTTGGCATCTGGGCGGAACCACTCAGCAGACGCTCCGGACTGGTTCTGCGCACGACGGAATTCCGCTGCCAAGACTCTGTCCCAGAATCTCCCGCTTGATGTCGAATTATGACTCGTTTAGAGACCTGGAGATGGATGAAGTGGCGATGTTCAAAAAGTAAATATCTGTACTGATAATAATATGAGAACTACGACCGAGGTCTATCTGCATTGGCCTCGACTCTAGATCAAGCATGGAAAGACAGGACAACCCGAAGACAACTCGGATGCAGCAGCCTAGACAATCATAAATGTGAAAAAGTGACAGCTATGACAGTTCATCTAGTTGTAAAATAAAAATACAAGAATCCACGAATAGAAAGTATTGAATATGGTATCATGCGCAAGGAAAAGCAACTCCCAAAACTGTTCCCCCCAATATTACTCGTTATATCATCAGCACATACGTATTGAACCTTTTAATAAAAAAGAATCGATCCTTCTCATCACCGTTTCTTACCCTTTCCCTTTCCCTTGGACGAGGAGGGTTTCTCCGGTATACTTATCGTTCCTTCAACGACATCCTCATCTCCAGCGCCATGCTCCTTGAGTCTCTCCGACCCACTAATGAAAAAAGTCAAGTCCCGATTTTGTTCTGCCAAGTCCGCATTTTCAGCCTTCAACTTGGCCACCTCTGCACCGAGTAATTCGACACGTTGAACCAGGTTCTCGTTCATAGCTTTCTCTTCACGCCATTCCTTCTCGAATTTGCGAGCCATGGCCTCGAATTTCTCGGCTCGTCGCTCGGCACGATCCTTTCCCTTTTCCAAACCGGGCATACTGTCCTTGGCAAGCGAGTCGTAGCGCTGCTGTAATTCTTGTAATTGTTTAGTGGCCCGCTCCGCCGCTTCCAGCGCCGCGGCTGCTCCTGCGCTCGCCTTGGAGGCCTTGTCGGCGGCTCGTTCGACAATTTCTTCAAAATAGGCGCGTTGAGACTCGAGTTGGCTGGTGAGTAGATGGGTGTATTCGACGCTCATGTTTTCGAGCTTTTCACGAGGTACAGCGTCTCTCCAGTCCGGGGGGTCGAGGGCCGAATTGTCTGCCGCAGGTAGCTCGAGTAATTTTCCGTCTGATTTGTTCTGTATAATGCGATGAACGTACGCGTCGCTCACGTAATCCCATACTCGTTGAGAGGAGAGGTCCATAGCAAAGGCGTGGGAGGTTTCCTTGAAATGCGCAAAGGCATGTGCTTCGTCATAGCGTCCGCAGCCAATGTTGCCGCAGATCAGACATATCCAAAGATTGAGCTCGGAGTGACACACGCTACATTCAAATGCGCCAGCATCGTCACCGAGAAATCCCGTCTGACCCCGTCGCGCAAAGTCGTCGAGAGTACAACGACATACGGGACAGCCGCTGCCTTTCCACTTCTGAAGACACGTGCAGTGGAATACATGCTGGCATATGATCGTCAATAATCCGGTTGTTTCATCCATGCGCTCCAGACACACGGGGCAAGTGGGCAATTCCACCAAAGATGGTGTCGGAGGAGCCAGAGGCTTCGCCGACAACGATGCAGACGCCAGGCCAGACGAGGTGTTATTAGCGGCGCCGAGGGATCGGGTTGTTGAACTTGGCGAGAGGGCTGAAGATTGAGTAGACGAATCGCTCAGGTTTGATGGGTTCGCAATCTCGATTTCAACGGATTTCACAAAAACGACATGACAGGTTTCGGGCTACGCAGTGTCAATTTCCTGCCTTTTTTCTAAAAAAAAAGAAAGAAAGAAAGAATCGTCACATACCTCCATGCTATTAAAAACCTTCCCGTTCCATTCCCTCTGCCATTCCCGCGCCTTCTTGCCATCTCGAAACTTCATCAAAACCATATATCGATTGGCTCTAGCCGTTTTGATCATGCGGAAATGACTAACTTGATCTCTGGTATCTTCACCTACGAAACCGAGAAAGTCCGCGGGAGACAGATACGACGGAACGGCCAGGATACATAATACCGAACAATCTTCATCGCTCGGATGACCTGGTGAAGACGAAAGGTGATCGTCGAGGGAATCGCGGTCGTCAAGACTGCGGCCTGCTTTACTAGTATTTGCTGTCGGTCTCGTAGGATCTCGTCCGAGGGTTTTCGCGTGGTTGTGGCTATTATTATTATTATTATTATACGGCGAATCGGTCAGCGCAGGCGAGCGCGCAGCAGCAGACGATCCTTTGAGATACAGCGGATGATCGTCGACAGTCAATGATGGCGTTTCCTTTGCATCTCGATAGAGGTGGACGATGCCGTAAACGCTCTCCGCGACTGTCTGGTCAAGCGGGATATATTTGCCTCGTGTATGCAGTCCGCCTAGGATATCAGTGCCGATCCCCGTTGTAATTTCGCCGTGGCCATTTCTGGGATCGTCGCTTGAGGACACGTGCTGATGTTGATGATGTTGATGATGTTGATGTGAGCGGTGACGACTGTTCGTAGGAGCGACCATATCAACGCCCGAAATAGAAATTGATGCGAATCTCAGATCTGCAGAAATCGAAGTTGCTGCAGTGGTAGCGGTAGCTGTAGTGGCGGAGGAAACAATCTGATCGCGAGAGGTCTCAAGTGATCGCTTCCCGTTTTTGTCCTCCACCTGGCCTAACGAACGGTACTGCCCGTCTTCTACCTGTGAGCTACCGGCGGATTGGCGCTGTCGAAGCGATAACCTCGTTTTTCTTGCGTCGAATCCTCTTTGAAAAGGCGAGAACGCTTCGCGCACAGCTTCGACGACGAGAGGGGTTGCGTGACCCGATGGCAAGCGGGCGGAATAACCGCCAGAGTCGTGGTATGCGCTCTTTATAATGTCCGATGGAGAGATCGAGAGCTCAAGCGTAATGTGATAAAAGTATGAGGGCATCCCGACGCATGTTCGGGTATGCTGACTGGTGCGGGAGGAGGAATGGTGGTTGAATTCAAAAATCCAAATTCAAAAACTCGTAGGTCATGATCATGATTTAATTATCTATCCCGCGATTTGGACGTGGAGACAAATTCTTACTCAGCGGTTCCACCCATTTATAGGTCGACCCGTCATGTGAGTGGCAACTTCGCGACATGAACGACGAGCAAATACGTTCTGGTCTGAAATCTGAAAATCTAGATCTTAAGATTTAGGACTATGGAGTAAATGTACGAAAATAGCGAATAGATCGATATGCCTATTGGCAATATTGAATTGATCAGATAGCTAGTGGAATAAAGTGCTACCTAAGAAGAAATGGGGAATAATAGAATATCCCGAGGAAAAACCCTCCCAACGCCTAATACAAGTGCATTTCCGTCATGAGTTACAAGAAAAAAAAGAGCAGAAATCCTAGTTTCCACCACGAAGTCGGAGCACCAAGTGAAGTGTCGACTCCTTCTGGATGTTGTAGTCGGACAACGTACGTCCGTCTTCCAGTTGTTTACCAGCGAAGATGAGTCGCTGCTGGTCAGGGGGGATTCCTTCCTTGTCTTGGATTTTGCTCTTCACGTTGTCGATAGTGTCTGATGATTCAACTTCCAAGGTAATCGTCTTACCGGTTAAGGTTTTGACGAAAATCTGCATACCACCACGGAGTCGCAGCACCAAGTGAAGAGTGGATTCTTTCTGAATGTTGTAGTCGGAGAGGGTGCGGCCGTCTTCAAGCTGCTTACCAGCGAAGATGAGTCGCTGCTGATCGGGGGGGATACCCTCCTTATCTTGAATCTTTGACTTGACGTTGTCGATGGTGTCTGACGATTCAACTTCCAGGGTAATTGTTTTACCCGTGAGAGTCTTGACGAAGATTTGCATACCACCACGAAGACGGAGCACGAGATGGAGAGTGGATTCCTTCTGAATGTTGTAGTCGGAGAGAGTGCGACCGTCCTCGAGCTGCTTTCCAGCGAAAATCAGACGCTGCTGATCGGGAGGAATACCCTCTTTGTCCTGGATCTTCGACTTGACGTTGTCAATGGTGTCTGACGACTCCACCTCAAGGGTGATGGTCTTTCCAGTGAGGGTCTTGACGAAGATCTGCATACCACCACGCAGACGAAGGACGAGATGGAGAGTAGATTCTTTCTGTGGCGCGCAAATGTTAGTTTTGTTCTTATTTCTTACTTGCCACCGATCTTGTTTTCAAAACGTACCTGAATGTTGTAGTCTGACAGAGTGCGACCGTCTTCAAGCTGCTTTCCAGCGAAGATCAAGCGCTGCTGGTCCGGAGGGATACCCTCCTTGTCCTGAATCTTGGACTTGACGTTGTCGATGGTATCGGACGACTCCACCTCGAGGGTGATAGTCTTACCGGTGAGAGTCTTGACGAAGATCTGCATGGTGATGATTACTGAGTCGATGTGTCTGGTCGATAAGAGAGTTGGTAGATGGAGGAGGTGAAGAGAGAGATGACACTGATGTGGCAGTGAAACGGAGTTGGATGAATAGAGAGTATGAGAAGAGAAAGGAAGAGGAAGAAGACGGAGCGGGGAAGACAAGGTACTTATAGGGAGTGGTAGTCAGCAGTCAGGAAGGAGCAGACTGATCGGGTGGAGGCGACAAAGAGCGGAAAGGGAAAGGGCGCAGCAAGAGGAGAGCCGGCGGGTCCACTTAGTAATCTTGTCCTTACTAAAGCACTATCTAGATTTGCCCGTACATTATCCGTCATTTCGCCGGCTATACCTAGTATTAGTTGACTTGAACCATTGAAATGAATTACTAATAACTGCGAAAATATCATCTTCTGGCTGATTCTGGCAACGACTCTTCTCACCTCGTCTCGTACGGAGTAGATGTAGCATTATTACACAGGTGCCTGAGGAACAACAACTTACTAAGGTAACCAAAAGCGATGCTTTGACAGAGAGGCTGGGGAGAAACGGGAACCTGCTAGAAACTTGAAAAGTCCAGAAGTCCGGGCCGATAACCATCCAGCCAATCGCATTGCTTTTACCGTAGTAAATGCTCTGGTAGTACCGCGCTGACTAACCACAACAGGATTAGTCAGTGGTGAGTCATGTGAGAGCAATGAGTTAGCTAATGTCCTGAGCGCAGAAGAAAAAACTTAGATAAGCTGTGACGCCATAGAAAAAGATAGCCACGATTCAGCCACTCTTTTCTTCCTGCTCCGTCCGATACTCGTCTCTCCATTATTATCCTTTTCTTGCTATTTGTTATTCTATTTCTGTAGAGTGAAAACTTTTCTCCTTTTTTACCCCTGTTGATCAACTCGATTCCGCAATTTTCCTTGCAAATCGGATAATCGGCGCGCACCGTGGTACCGTGGTATCGTACCGGTTGTTCTATTTGCATGGCGGGAACGTTTTGGACGCTTGCGAGGCCTGCCGTGATGACGCCATGGCTTGTCGCAGACTCGATACGCTGCAGTAACTAGTCCAGATAGCTACCTAGGTAGTTAGTTAGCTAGTTGGTTACTAGTTATAGAGATATATATAGGGATTAAATAATCAATTCTGTCTAACTTATGCAATTACCAGACGGATGACGCAAATCTAGTCAATGATGCCTGATCGCGATTTCGCTGATCTCGCAGTCAACCTACCTCAACATACTCCGTTATATAGTCTATAGAGGCAGTCACTACGCATTTGCAGCTGATATATTATTGTATGCAACCATGGTTTGTTCAAGGTATATACTCCAGTTGGGTAGCCCGCTTTAGCGCAGTCAATCATCAATTCGGACAGGATAAGCAGGGTAAGCTTCGGGTCGCTCAAGGGCGAGATAAAGTGCAAAATACAAAAGAGAAGGCAATCAAAACAAGAAATAAATAAAAAACAAACTGTCCTGTCCTGCCCCATCAATGAGAGAAAGAGTGACGGAAGGAGAGACAGTTATAGTGAAACAATTCAATCATCCAGCGGAAATCATGAGTAGCAGCAGCCACTCAAAGATTCGTATTCGTCGTCGATATTTTTTTCGTATCGTCATCAATGACACGCAGAATAGATAGCATCCTGTACAAATATACAGGGCGGGTTGCATCAAGCTCCAGATGTGAACATGAAGCTATCAACTTGAAATCAAACAGAATGGTTTCGCAGTAGAGCCGTCAAAAACAACAAACATTGCCTCAGGCCGAAAATCGGTCGGCCATAGGCTTAAAATCCATACGCGCTCGCTGGCATCAATCATCAACATCTCTCGTCACATCACATTTCTTTTCGCATATATAAACGCCGTTAATCATCAGGAATTGCAGTTTGAAATGACCCGGAATACGCTGAGGGGAGACAAAAAGAAAAATAAGAAAAAATAAGAAGATAAAACAAGTCTTAATATGATACTTCGCTAGTCATCTGATCGTGGTTCGTTAATCATTTCAACTGGCGCGAATGACAAGACGTGACAGAAATTTGTTCGAAAGGCAGTCGAAATCGTTACGATTGAACGTCGTGTTGGAGCGTTTCCGCAAGTAGGTTTCTATAGTATTATGAGTTCATGAAACGACAACAACAAGATCTCTCACACGTACCGTGCTGCTTAACATGATGTCGGACTTCTGTCATTGTTTGACATACATCGAGGTTGGAATTGAGAAGCTGGTGGTGCTTGGTGGTGTCCCAATCGGTGAAAGCAGGGAGTTTCTGGGAAATGGCCTGGAAAAGACCAACAATCACACCAACTGGAGTGGACTCCATATCGTGGCAGAATTTGTCCACGGCTGAGACATCCTGTGGTAGCGTATCAAGTTAGCCAAAAGTCCGTGCTATCGCAAGAGTCACGAATTATACATGTATATATACATATACAAAGGAAAAACCTACCGGAACGCGGTAATGACAGTCAAACTGCATTTCCTCCCAGACTGCAAGCAAAATTGTGGCCAGAATGAAGATAGTAGGCCAATTCTTGAGCCTCTCACCGCTGTAGACGCTCGAGAATAGAGCCGAAAGCTCTTCAAGAACTTCCTTTTGCAATTCACGCCACAAATTGGCCATGGCACATTTGATCTCGAAGTTGATCATCACTGGCGCCATGGTCTTCCCCGCGAAACGAGAGCCTTCGCCCTCGATCTTGCCCAGGAAATCTTCTTCTTCACCGATACCCTCGACCATCGTCACGCTGAGAGTCAGGTTATAGGCCAGAATCAACTTTAGCGCTTTACGGATGACCGGCATCTTCGTTCGGTAATAATAGCGGAAGGCAGTCTTCAGCATCTGGGTCAGGAAAGGTGTACCGTCGAAGAAATCATCCACGAATTTTTCAAAGCTTCCGTTGCCGTCAATGTGACGGTCCAGGTACTCGGAAAGTGACTTCTTAGAGATCCCAGCTTGACCGGTTGAAAGTTTCATAGTGGACACTTGATAGTAGCCCATCTCTCGTTCGACCGTTTCACACCAATCCATATTGAAACCTTCTTCGTCCCGCACGAAGACTTCGCGAGCACTGACGGGCATCATCTGGCCATATCCATGAGTCACGAACAGGACCCTCTCGTCCTTGGAGAAGTCTTTGATATTGTTCACAGAGAAGCCCAAGGTGACGTGGCGTTCAAAGTCGGCCTTCCAGTCCTTCATGAAATAACCGATTTCCTTAATGTCAATGCGAGTACACGGGACTTGCCACAGACGAGCATGGGAAGGCTGACATCCAGCACAGGGTTCGCCTTTGTCGCACTATTGTGGTAGGTCAGATGTGGATTACTACATAACTGGGATCAAGAGACAACTGACCGTTTTCTTGAGGAATTTACATCGTAAGCAAGCCCGAAGTTTCCGGATTTCACTCGCTTGCTTTCTCTGGTCTGGCTTCAGCGGGCCTTTCCTCTTGCCGATGCGTTTCTCGGTCGTCTCTGGTTTACCACTTTGCGATTGCTTTCGAACCTTGGTATCGGCGGTTTTGGCGGCAATGGGGCTCTTGCGCGTGGTTTTTCTGGCAGGGGAAGAGGCAGACGGGGACGACGAGGAGGGAGAAGCGGAAGAAGAAGTGGACGATCGAGGTGAGTGAGATGGAGATGAGGTCTTCTTTGAAGGCACTGGGATTGGTCGCACAATGGCTACTGGACTGACGGCAACGGGCGACACTGAACCATAAGAAGCGTGGTCCAGAGATATGCGTCGATCGACGGAGATATTGAACATGCCGTCCAGATTGTCCGAACCTGGCGAGCTGATGGGATGTTGGACGTCGACCCAGCTTCCACTCCACGAGGCACGGTTGGGCTCAAAATCCGAGTACGACGATTCCGACAAGCTTCGGTCGTGCAAGGTCTGCGAAGGGTTGATGAAAAGCGCGTGGTCATGGTGATGAAAACTGCCGAAGGTGCGGTGGTCCACCGTTGCCCAGCCATTGTCACTACTGGACAAAGAGCGCACTTCCAAATGCGTGTCCGTAGGAGAGCTGCTCGCTGTCATATTGGGGGCCAGACCTCCGTAGGTGGACATTTCCATCGACCCGTTCGGAAAGGCCATGTAATCCGGAAAGTCACGATACGCAAATGGCATGCCGATATCAACGGGTGCAGACAGTGGAAGGTACGACCCGGTCATCAGAGCGCTTGCATCCAGAGACGCGGCGGCGTGGGAGGCCGGCACCAGGTCTATCGGAGAGGGTTGCAACGGAACGGCGTAGTTTTGAGTGAACTGCTGCGATCCAGTCGAGTCGATATTCTGATAGGGGATTTGGCTTGCGAGAGACTGGTGGAACTGCCATTCGGCCATCATATTGGCCGCATCGGCGGCGATGGGTTGGTGGAAGGCAGGACCGCTTCCCTGCAGCGCAGCAATATCGCGAGGATCATGAAGCCTTTGGTGAAGATTCTGATCGGGGATCAGTGGCCAGCTCTGGTGAATGTAGTTTCTCGGGTCGTATTCGAGGTCTACCAGGCCATCGCTGCCGAGATTGTTATTCTGGTCCATGATGACGAACTATAAACAGGCAAGAACGGCAGCGGTCGACCACAGGGGCATGAGGAATCAGATAATACTGCGAAAGTGATTGAGTGATGGTTGCACTGCTGAGAGAGTGGTGCGGTATGTGTATGTATGTCTGGGTGTGAGTGTGAGAGTGAGAGTGTATAAGTGGGAGAGAGAATCTTGTATGGTATGGAAGCGAAGACTGGAGGCGAGGACAAGGTGACGAATCCACATGCAAGATAGAGCGGCTTTTCCGAGGCGAGCACAGTCGTTAGTGTTCAATGGATCAATCACTTCAGTCGTTCATTCATTCATAGACTCATTGACTCATTATGGATTCGGACATACAAGACTGACTGGAAAAAGAGCAAGACAAGATAATAGACAGAGACAGAGAGAGAGACAGAGAGAGGTGGAACGTGGGAAGAGAGAAGCTTAGAGAGAGAGAGAGAGAGAGAGAGGCGGTGGGGGAAAAGCTAACCTCGTACGATAATAGTGAATGAATTCAGAAAGAGGCGGTGAGTGAGTCGAGCTGGTTGGTTGACGAGGATCTGGACGCTAGGACTGGACAGGGCGGGGAGGCTGGCCTGATTGACACCTGAGAAAGGCTCGGGTGACTCGTGCTGATTGGCTGCATGCCCGATTTGTGTTATCGATAGCGCGGGCCGGACTCTCGACTAGCCAGAAATAGATTAGCGCATGTTTGATCCGTCTGGTCTCCGCTTTTGGTCTTTTTGGTCTTTTTGGTCTTTTTGGTCCTTTGGCTCAATTTGCAGGTCGATTGCCTGTATAGGTTTAGTGCCGGGATGCCGATCCACTCAGTCTGCCATTTCAGCGAATCGCCGTCAATCTGATCCAATTTACTCTACCACATTAGGCTTAGTGCGTGTCCTATCGATAGCCGATAGCGGTACGCTCCGATAACCAGCCTAATTATCCGTCCACACGGGAACCTGAGAAGCGAGCCGTGGTTGACTTCTTTGACTGTACACTGTTCAGTCACTACTCCGTACAGTGTGTATATGGAGTACGGAGACTTTGTCGCTTACTACTCGGTATGCTCGACAATAAAATGTCTCTTTCTAATCCAGTCTCTCCACCTCATTCTTGACTCTTGACTTGACTTGAATCTTGTCGTATCGGGTATTTGTGCAATGCGTGAATGCGTCTACTGAATTCACCCAATGCCCCGGTTAAATCAGCCTTGCTATTTATTCTGTCCTACGAGCACATTCTACATATCGACATGGATCAATGTTACATAGTACGACAGTAAGGTAAGGTATCGGAGTGGTATCTATTACATTGTACGGAGCAAATTTACAAGGAAAGTGCCTCCTGCTTGGACTGTGACTAGCAAGAAGGATTCCTCGTACGATCCGATACGGATCTTTCTGTGTATTGACTCTCTTGAGTATTGTGTATTGTGTATTGTTTGTGTTTGAAACAGTGCACGATCGAATCATCCAATACAAAATTACCTGGCATCGTCGTACTGCATAACAGCCAGTACTAACTTCTAACTACTAAGTAGGAAGTAGGACTAAGTAGCACATCGTTCGTACGGAGGGCTTACTCCGAGCCGATTGATTAGTTCCCACCTGCACTTCCTAGACCTTTTTACGGAGTACGTCGTGCATCGACTAATCATGGAGTGGCTTGGAATTAGTCTAACAGGAAATGGAAGTAGCATTTAGATAGTACTATCATTTGTGGACGAAGAAATCAGTCCTACTCTACTGACTCTACTGGTAGGAGATTGTCAGGATCCTACGGACGATGCATACAGCCACAACCTCGATACTTGCATACACCAGCAGCGTATCTGGTATCGTAATTGGTGTCCAACGACATGTAGGCAGCTGCAGTGCTTGTCCGTGCGCTGACATGCTTTCTGGCCCTTGCTGTCTGTCTGTTTGTCTGTCTGTCACGTCCTAGATTTGGTGGACGGAGCACGGAACAGAATCTACTCAACAGAAATACCGCCGAGAGTACCAGTTCGTGCTAGTAAATTACTACTGGGTAGGAAGTACCACCACCAGTGGTGTACCTTTTACCTTTCGGTGGGGTCAGGGTGTCACGGGAACACTTGCATGCTTCCCTGGCTTCCTCTGCTTCTGCTTCTCTTCAACTCCTGCAATCCACCAGACACACATGTTTGTTTGTTCGTCCATCTCTTGTCAAGACTCTTGGACCTTGACTCTTGGCTCGACACAGCCATGCAGACTCATAATCCTACAAAAGAATAATGCATTTCCACTCTCCCAGCCCGCGGATGAGACTCCTTGATGCATACGAAGTACACTGAAAATTAATCCACTCTCGTCGCTTCGTCGAGACTCGAAAGTTGAATGTGGCTCCTGTGAATCCACTTAGAGCGGCGAGTCGCAACCCAGTTTTCCTAGCGACGCTATTCACCTCAACGAGTCAACGCAATTCCAGCCTTTTGCGGCAGCGCGCGCGGCACCCGACCGGCCAGTGGTGTCGACACTTTGACCGTCCAAGGTTGTGCGCAGTCATCACAAGCATTAGCAGAATTTTCGCCTACCCTACTACTTAGTAGTGACAACTTTACCAGTAGTAGTGGCTAGTTACAGTACTCCCCGGTGGCGGCGCATATTTGAGCGAGACATATGCAGTGCGTTGTGTACTGCCATGCTTCTCCCATTATCACGCGCATAGTTACGAAGCATGTCATCATTGTCGATGATTGCTACTCGCCTTGACTGGTGGTGATTTGCAGCTAACAGTGGTCTGCCTGGATTTTCCGTTTCCGGGTTGGCATGCTTAGACCGCCGCTTTTCAATGGGAAATCGGATCTGGGATTCGGTTGATCGACGCCTCGGCATTTGAAGGCGTGATTGACTGACTTATCGATAGTTACTAAAAGCACACCTATATCTCGGAACTTTTTGTGAATCCCCGAGTCAGACATGAAAATTTCTTTCGTCTTTATCCATTTCCTCGCGGGAACTATGCATTTGCAAATCTCGTTTGGATAAATGTCGTGCGGCTCTCTGGTGATATACCGTCCCCCGCAGATGACCTCTCCGTTCCAGCCTGTTTCCAGCCTGTCTCGTTCTGATGATCTGACAGGCAGACTCGTTGGCAATCTCCAATATGACACGTCAACACTCTAGATCCGGGTGTGTTTGACCCTCGAACTGCAAAAGCTTGCACCCAAGCCTGATTCTCCCGACTTAACAGACTGGGTTTTGCACACGACGACTGTTCAAGGTTCAAGCTGTTTAAATTGTTAACCTGGTCAACCAACACATGCAGTATTTCAATAGTCAGAATCGTCATGCAGGACCAAGCCGTGTCGAGCAGATGTCACAGCCTTGCAGAGAAGACGAAGACTGCATGCAACGTGGCTAGTCATCTGACCGCCAATCGTTCTGACGAGGTGATCTGTCCGATGAGCAGTCTGGGTTGCAGACTTGAATATAGTTTCGCTCTCGAACACTGACACTGATAACTCTTCGGTTGGCACATATTTTCAGCACTTTAACATACTCGTGGACCGCCAGAGAACCTTGGTACCTTACAGCATCCTTTCTCCTGTTCATGCCGAGCAACTCACGACTTTGTGTAGATGTAAAAATTCGTCCTTTCCAATGTTCACTTGGGCGTTGTAAGAATACGTTCGCCTCATCAAAGGTCATCTGGAGATCAAGTCTTGAATCTTGACAAGCAGCTTGGAATAGTTTTGCCAACTGCCTGACACTTTTGTACTTAAAATATAGTAACACATTCAAATTCTTGCTTTACGATGGCTACTTCGCAAAAACTAAAAGATAACCCTATTTTCTTATTCAAGTGCAAAAGATACGGCTCATGGCCTTTTAATTTCCATAGTTGAGGCTGACAGTTGAGGCTGGCATCTGGTGCAATCGATTTCATGAGGTTGTTTAAAGAATGAATGGATATGGTTCGGCGGAGAGAAAGAACCAGCCAAAAAAGAAAAACCAGCCGCCCAATCAAAATCTTCATCAGTCAACTTCATCTCACAGCAAGCCAACGGAAGCCAACGAAAGCAACGCAAGCTCAAGAAAAAGGCATCCTCTCATGCACAACATAGTCTTTTTTTCTCATTTGATTTAGCGTGAATAAATCATCAAGTTCATGCCAATTGCGACCGGAGGAAGTGCGCGACGCAAAGTGCGATTTCCAAAGAGGATATTGGCTGTAGGCAGTCCATCAGCAGCCGAAGCCAAAGCCGAAGCAGAAAGCAAAAAGACCAAGTCGAAGAAGATGTCTATTATTGGCGAAACATCTACTATACCATCAATATACACGACAGGGCCTTGCATCAAGGACACCCTATCTACCAAAACAAGTCAAGATCAAGACGAAACAGTCGCAAAATGTCTTCCGTTCCTGACGGGCCGCGACGGATCGCTCAGAAATAATCTGAATCGTTCTGGACTGGCGCATTTATTCAGAGATCGACATATTGAGTATCTCTACGACTCCTTGGAGATGTATCCTGAGGGATTTGTTTCGATGGATTCGAGTCGTCCGTGGATGTGTTATTGGGCACTTGCTGGTTTGTCGTTGTTGGGGGAAGACGTCAGTAGATATCGAGAACGGTAAGATTTCATGTCTCTGCACATATCTGTCAAGATAATATTTCCGAGGGTATATCAGGTGTGTTTGATGTTCAATACTTTTTCACGCTTATTTTTCCCTTACTTTTCTGGTCCATTCTCTTTCCGTTTTGTTTCAGACTCATCAGTTATAGAGCTAATCGGTTTTGAACAGAGTGATCGCTACGTTTACGGCAACACAAAATCCTTCTGGAGGTTTTGGAGGCGGACATGGTCAAATGTCACATTTGGCTTCTACCTTTCCGGCCATTCTTAGTTTGGCACTGGTCGGAGGCGAAGCCGCGTATGGTGTCGTTGACCGTAGAGCCATGTATGTCAAACTCTTGCTGTGATACTTACTCCATTAGCTGCTAATCTCACTACGGTGTAGGTGGTCATGGCTGGGTCGATTGAAGCAGCCGGATGGAGGATTTCGGCTAGTCGAAGACGGAGAAGAGGATGTTCGGTATAGACATCTACCAGGCAAGTAGAAAAAAAGAGTTCAAATATCGCTAATCACCGGCCTTAGTGGCGCCTACTGCGCAATGGTTACGATATCCTTACTGAACCTGCCTTTGGATCTGCCTGCAGAGGCTGAAGTGCGTAAATCCGGGTTTTGCTCATTCACAGATGGTCTTGCTGAATACCTGTCTCGGTGTAAGCTTTTAGCACGATTCTATCAAATACGAGCCGTCAATCTAATTATTGAAATAGGTCAAACCTACGAAGGCGGTTTGTCTGGAAAGCCCGGTGCTGCAGAAGCCCACGGCGCATATGCATTCTGTGTCTTGGCGTGTCTGTGTATAATGGGTGCCCCAAAGGATATGTTAACAAGGTGAGACTGAATGCTTACAACGGAGTGGAAAGGGCCGGTGGAACAAAGTCTTGACGAAACCATTTACTTGTAGGTATATGGACATTCCACTTCTTCTATCGTGGTTATCTGCTCGACAATACGCGCCCGAAGGAGGGTTTTCCGGACGTACGAATAAGTTAGTCGACGGCTGCTATAGCCATTGGGTGGGAGATTGTTGGCCGTTGATACAATCTGCATTGAGCGGGCCGGTCAAAAAAGGAGCGACTACAAATCTGCCTCCGCAATTGTTTAGTCGCGAAGGTCTGGCTCGGTATATCATGAATTGCTGTCAGAATAAGAACGGCGGCCTTCGCGATAAGCCCGGAAAGTAAGCGTCCCCTTTTCTCTCCTAGCATTTCCTCGCTCAACAGATATTCACGTTGCTCTAGACACCCAGACTCGTATCATTCGTGTTACACTCTCACTGGACTGAGCACGCTTCAACATTACCATTATCAATCCGAGCAGAAGATCATTTCCTCGGATCTCGAGGGCAATTTTGTCGCGTCGTTTGCGTGGGAAAGCGTGCCTATCAAGATTGTGGACGATACAGCGCCAATTACGGATGGAACTGATATCCTCGACGACGGAGATCGTCTTGTGGCGTTCCATCCCTTATATACGATTCCTCATACAAATGCGGAATCTCTACGGAGGTGGTGTGAAGAGAGACCATTATAGTTGTCTGCTCAAAGACCACTATAGTTATCTCGTCCTCAAGACTACGGTACGAACGTGATCGCTTCGATGTGACTGCTATTGATGCAACGGTGGTAGCTCCTTACTACGCAGCTGTCTTGGACAAGTCCGGAATTCTTTGCTTCTCTGAAAATGATTTGTTTGCTGGACTGCGGACTGCGGACTGCGGACTATGGACTGTGGACTCCCTCGTAGCGTTGACAGAGTCTAGCCCGTGCAAGCGGATTAGTTGCATGAAACTAGCCCAGTGGCCCACTTACCCATTGTACCATTGGTATATTTGGCCACCCTAGTTCAATCTCTTGCGTGCGCACTGTTGCCGATGCTATGAAAAGATTCTGGGCACCTGGTACTCGGTAAACTACTAAACAAAGGGAACGATAACAAGATGTACACATCCTCTTTAAATCGCCATCAGAGACAGAAAAAGAAAGAAAATGTTCCATAAGACCATATCGTATTCTTTTCAACATTTTATTCATTTCCTCCTCCTAGTCTCTTGGTGATTACGACCGTTGCCTCCAAATCCCTCCCCCCACTTGCTCACCTTACTAGCTGGCTACCTGGGACAAAAGCGGGCGGGCGAAACAGAAATCGAGCACGGAAATTGACAACTCATCAATGCATTTGTTGATGCCTGTCCTGTCTGACTGGGCCACACTAGTTTCAATCCAGTGCTTTTGCTGATGTGCAATAAAATTTATGACATGCAGAATTTCGACCTTTGCCTTTGCCTTTGCTTTTGACCTTTTTGGCTCTCGCAATCGAATCCCCCGTAAACATCCCACTCAGCGGGCCTTTTTTGCTGTTCTTCTTAGTCTTGCTAATCAATAATGGATCTCCTCCCATCGTCATGACCTTCTGTTTATAGTCCACTTTCTAATTCTGGTATGCGTGTCCTGTTCGATCCAATCAATTCCACCAACTTGAAACCGGTAACTAGGTAAATCTGGAACCCGCCGCAGCTGGCGCCTAACTTACGGTCACTGTAGCAAAGCAAAGCTGATCAAGATCTTCTTTATTTTTCACTTCATCCAGAAAAAGCTTTCTTCACCGCGATAATTAACATGGTCAAACACTAGTTGAGGAATCTGAATAATCACACTCACTGGTCCGGGTTGTCAAAACAGTGTGACCTTGCATGCAGCCTCGTTTCATGGTCAATGGACTACGACGGCTCAACATGACACGACATGGACATGGCGCGAGATCTGGATTTTAGTTAGCTAACTGTCCAAACATGGAATGTCGGGGTTAATTAACATACTGTAGTTAAGTTACTGAGTGGACTGCAACTTTGGTCTTGTTCTATGCAGAGCAAGACAATTGTGGTTAGTAACAGTCAAGTAGTACCTTAAACTGTTCAGATTTTAGTTAGACTTGTTGGGTTCAGCATCGTGGCAGGCTGGGAGCGCTCAATCCAGGCGGCAATTGTCCCTCCAACGCGCGCTGGAGTACATACATACATACTACTACATACTACATAGTATTGTCAGTGGGCTGTCTAGCTGATGGAGCTGACGGAGCTGACTACGGTAAAGCTCAAATTGGCAAGTCCATTTAATTAACATAATTAACAGTATTTCTCCGTCGTGTTTCTAAGTAAGCTAGGTGGACATTCGCGGGGTTCCAGATCAATTGACTTTGGACCTTTGATAGCGATGATACCTAAGTATTTAATTAGTACCAACCGCCTGGCCTCTAATAACCTCGGCTTGAATCTTGGAAGATAGCAAGATAAAAAAACCCTCCCAATTGCAACAGACAAACAAAGAGAGAGAGACAGGAAGAAAGACTTGAATTATCTTATTATCTGATACTTAACTAGTGTACCCTTTGAATCGGGGGATTCTGGATCGACAAAACCTACCATTCTCGTCATAGGCCCCAATTAACAACACACAGACTGGATCCTAGGGTTTCATTCAACTGGCAAACAGCCATGCCAGCACATCAACCCCCCGTTCTCCCGACGATTCCAGATACAGACCCAGAAAAAAAAAGCCATTTTTTGCAATTTCCAATGGGCACAGAGTCGCGCAAGACGGCCAATTAGTTTACATTGGCATACATAACTAATATACGTCCCGCACTGTAGTTTGGTTAGTCACATACCACGTAGTTCCAAGGTTATTGTTGGAAAGAAAAAAAAGAGTTCGGAGAAGCGCCGTTTATCCTTCTGTCTCTCGGCTCGTGGATCATCTGCTTGTTTCTGCTTGTGCTGTCCGGTGCTTGTGCTTGTGCGTTATAGTACCTACTAATTAGGATGAGCAGGTCAGCAACTTAAAATGGATATGTAGGGGACGCAGTATGAGTGAGTGAAAGAGAGAGATAGAAGGGAGAGAAAAATAATTTGAGAACGACTCCCACTGCCGTTACAGAATAATTATTTTCCCTTTTCAAGCCTTCTTCTTCTTCTCTTCTTCTCTTTTCAGTTTCACTGTCAATTGAGCCGCTCTGACACCTCAGTCGTGGTCAGTGTACACTGTACAGCGCATTACAGTAGCAACACAGCACTGTTGATCCCTCTGGCGTATCTATCTGCGAAGAGACGGTCAATTTGCAATTTTTGTTTGCCACTTTCGTCCTCTTTATAACCTAGGTTCTGCCGGAAAAACAAGCCATTGGAATGTTTCAAGATCTGGCCCAGTTCTAAAGCTCTTCTCCATCGGACCTGGCCTTTTTTTTGATTTATAACCCCTCCCCCTCGAAATTTTGATCTCCTTGGGATCCTTTTCGTCTGCCTTATTTCATCCCGCACTAAGGCTTGTCTAGTCGATCGTCCATCGCTGAACAAGCCAGACAATATCACAACGCCTCACGAAGCGATAAACGCAATTGGGCACCAAAACAGATTGTTTTCCCACGTTGTTTGATTTTGCATTAAGCTAGACTTATGCCTCACTCATTAAGATTTTGACAAGATCGTGTGCGTGTGCGTGGGTGTGTGTGTATGTCTGTCTGGATCCGGGTGCCTTGTACGTGTCTGTGTCAGGGTCTGCGTTTGCCTTAAACTCCACCGCCGACCAAAAGAGAGTATCGCCGTATCCTTCTCTCGCGCCTGAATTGTCCGCATCGAGTCTGTGTGAAGCTGTGCAATTGGGCAGGAGCGCAGGAAAGAAGCAGAGAAGAAAGAGACAAGACTTTTTTTGCTCCCCCACGTCTAAAGCCTAGACCAGCATGTACTACATTCTCTACCTTGCGAGTAAGTGCTTCTTCCATTTTTTCTGTTTTCTGCCACCTACGTCGGCATTCATCGTTGGGTCAGAATGGTGCTGATTGATGCTTAGGTCTTTGCAAACGCAGACACTGGTCAGAACCACACTATGACTCCTTCCGGAGCTCCACGGGGTACACCTGCGTAGTCAGAGTGAATAACCGCGAGTACAAGACCGACGCTATCTGCGACTCCGAGGTCATGGCGCGGGAGAATGCGGCCATGCGCGCCTATTTGATTTGCCGGAACTTCTCCGTCAACGATGGCATGTACCCGGTTGGCCATGACCACGGTGGAGTCTTGCAAGGGGTGCCCGTTGCCATTGGTACGGGTCGAGGGAGCCGCCGAGTCTCGTCTTCGCAATATGGGATTGGTCACGACGAGAGCGACTCCGCCTCGATGAGTGGTGGTAGTCGCAGTGGTGGAAGCAGTCCCGAGAGCCACGATGGCGCCAGATTGATGAGCCGTGATCGTCGCCAGACAATGGCTGCTCGAGCTCTGGCCTATCGATACTAGGTGCAGTCCGGCGACCTCGAATATGATAACCCCTGAGACATTCACTTACTGCGTTGGTGGATGAGAGGCAGGCATGACGAAAGAAAAAGAAAAAGCACAGATATTTATCACGACGAAAAAGAATAAACCAAAGCCTCACTGGCAGCCACGATAGGACGAATTTAATGACCTCGATGACTTGATGACAATTTGACGATAGTTATGATTAGCAATTTAGCACTATTTTGATATGATTTTTTTTTTCTTCTTCTTCTCCTTTTTGACCACGACGATTTTCCTTTTTCCTACCTTGTTTCGTCAATGTTATGCCATGGCCACGGCGGGAATGGGAAATGACCTTGATGACTTGATGAATATAATGACCCTCTTGTGACTAGAGAAACGCTGCTCGGGGCTTGATGATTCCAAGACTTTGAACAATTCAAGAACGAACTTGCTGTAACTTAACTTAGTTAGTTGAGACTAAACTAAGAAAGAGCGAATGTCACTGGCGGAATGACTAAGCAAGATAACTAAGCTAGTGTTTGCACTGTTTGTTTCTAGCTGTCTAGAAATGACGTAGGCGATTTCATACTGACGCGTGCCTGCCTCGTTTTCTTTATGTTTGGTCTTTTGCACTAAAAGCGTGTCTAACGCAGTCTAAAGCAACCATGCCTTGGACAATCCCCTTGCCAGGAGGTTTTATATCCTCCATCAATCGCACATTGCACACTGCACACTAATTGACCTGCTAATTGAGCTCTTTTGTGTGTATCATGGCCTCAGCTGGCACCTACCGATATGTATCGACTGGTCTAGCCAGAGCTCGCGCAGCTGCTGTCGTTAGCACCAATTGTCGACCGTTATCAAGATCGACGTCGTGCTACACAAATAGGCCTAGTTTATTTGGTGGTAGATCGACGGTCCTCAGTCTCGTGTATGGATATGCATCGAAGAAGAATTCAGCAGTGTCACCTTCATATCTCCGTCGATACACAACGACGAGTCCCCCGAAGTCGACAGAGTCCGAGAAGTCCACCCCGACCAAGTCTTCGCAAAATACACACAACGAGCCTGACGACAGGCCTGAGCTGGACGCAGCCGTGTCTCAGGTCAAGAAAAACCAAATCAAAACACCATGGCTGAGAGATGGCTCGAAGGTACCGCCTGTCAAGCGTGATCGCGACGCTTCAGCGATGACCAAAGGTGAGCGGACACCCATCTCTCTTATCTGACCCTTGGAAGTTTCTGTCTCACACGATTGTTCATATGCAGGCAAATTATTGACGACTCCTTCTCGTCTGCTGAAATTGATTCTGCCCGTGACAACCCACGATTACAACGACGACAGAAAGGGTACGCATCTCCATCTCATTCCGGTATCGTCTTTTGCTCTGAAGGTGGTAAAAAAAGAAAGAAAAGAAAAAAAAGCTAATTAACACCGAGAAAGCAGACGTCGAACCATTAGCGTTACTTTTACACCCTCAACAACCATTGTCGTATCTCGAGCGTCTAATCCAAGCAGAAATACCTGCCATTCAAAACGAAAAGGGGGAGTTGCATCCTCCCAAAGTCTCGTTTTTGGCTGTTGATGTGCAAGACGAAAGCATTCAGCCCAAGAAAAGCAAAACTGCAACCGGAGACGGAGACAGAGATGGACATGGCCAGGCCGCAGACAAAGAACGAGACGTTATGGATGAAAACCAGCAGAATTCGACGGGTGTTAGGAGAGATCCCCAGGTTGCTCGATTGGGGGATTTCTCAAAGGAATCAGTCGATCGGAATGGTGAAGACGAAAACACATCAAAAGACACACGCCAATCGAACGATCACAAGTCCAAAGACCTTGAAGCTTCTCGCCAAGCAGAAAGAGACAAAGAAAAAGAAGCGATCCATCGCGGCCGATTCGTGCGATGGTCCTCGTCTACAGAAATAGGAGACTTCATCCGGGACGCGGCTCGCGTGAAAGAATTCCTAGTGGATATCGAAAACTCGCCTCTAGGCAAAATCCCCGTTGCGGTCCCATCTTTCAACGACCGCACGTACTACTTGCGTTTACGACTGCGCAAACTATCCAAACGACTCAAGAACCTAGCCATAATCAAGCAAGAATGCGATCGTTTAGCGCATCGCGGCGCTCAACGAGTTGCTCTCGGCGGCTTCGGTGTCATGGTTTCGTGGTGGTATATAGTGTACAAACTCACCTTCGAAACAGATTACGGCTGGGATACCATGGAACCCATCACGTATCTGGTCAGTTTATCCACGCTCATGGCGGGTTATGCCTGGTTTCTATACCATAATCGCGAAATCTCGTATCGGTCCGCGTTGGATTTTACGGTCAATCGACGCCAGCAGAAGCTGTATCAGGCGCGCGGGATTGATTTGCAAGTGTGGGAAACTCTGATTGAAGAAGCGAACGCGTTGCGTAGAGAGATCAAGACTGTAGCTGAGGAGTACGATGTCGATTGGGACGAGAGGGCGGACGAGGAAGATGAGCGAGTCACTGAGGCGCTCAAGGATCAACGTCGACAGAAGGAGAGACGTGAAGAGGAAGAAAGGAAACAAGAGGAAAAGGAGAAGCGAAAGGAGAAAGATTGATCTGATTCTGAGTCCGTCGAGAAGGACAACCCGGAGATGTATATACGCCCTGCAACCTTGGAGATCTAGACTATGTATAAATCCGTACTATTATCAAGCATGCATACAACGAAAGTCGAGCACAAGCCTAGACTACTCTGTTTTCATTACCACTACAACACATCTCCCGGCTATCGTCTGGAGGATAAGGTTCATCTCTTCATTTGTACAAACTCAACTCTCATGACATATGCGCTAAGATAGAGAAAAAAGAAGAAGAAGAGAAAAAGGGAGGAACATGGGCAGCGGGAGAAAATCGAAAGCTTGACATATCTGATTGATCGGAAACAAGACATCCAATCACAGGTTTCGTTGCGTTGCGTTGCGTTGCGTTGCATCGCATCGCATCGCATCGCATCGCATACGACAGGGGAAGACACTGGGCTGGTCGTCAGGAGTACATACATATGCAAGAGTCTATTCACGTTTAAGATTCATTCGGGAGTGGCTGAATCAAAGAGACAAATCAAATACAAAGGCAAATACATCTCCCCCTCGCGAGCCAAAAGCTAGCCAAAGAGCAGATATGCTTAGACATGAGCAATGTCGGAGGATGGTGTTGATATCGGGAACCTTGGGTCTTGAGACTCGTCCAGACTCTCCGTGCCAGACTCTTGGAAGGGTGGTCTTGGTTCAGGTCAATAAGATATATCTTTTCTTTGGCTCACTTCTTTTCTGCCTTGGGACTCGCTGGCTTCTGTTTCTTGTCTTCGGTGGGACTGGCCGTGGGCTCGATCGGATCAGGGGCCGGTTCTTCGCCGAAAAATCGCATCAGAATGTTGGCCACCTCCCTATAGTCAACCCGCACCTCACGCAAAGTCTTCCTAATCCCGTCAATTGCCTTCACTCGTTCGGCCTCATCCTTCTTGTCCGGTAAATCCTCCTGGCAATGTTGAATTCTCTCGCATGCATCTTTGACCTTGGTCAAGCCGAGAGTCGCGGATGAACCTTTCAGAAAATGCCCAAGTTGGGACAGGTCATTGAAGTTTTCCTCGACTCTAGGTGTCAAGTTAGACGGGTTATTCTGTCCCTTATTTTTCTCTCACGTGACATGGAGTCACATGGCCATGACAAAGGGTCATGCCACTGATTATCCAGGACAACTTACAATGCGTCCAGCATCTTGTCAAACGTTGCCTCTGCCTGTTCAAAGAATCCAAAGACAATGCCCTTACTGAAATCGCGTTCCTCATCGTCGTCGTCCATCTCCAGGATCTGCTCGAAAGTCGCATAGTCGAGTTTATCCGGATAGTCTCGCAAATTAGGGGGTCCTTCCTCGTGCTTCTCCTGATGCAATCGTTAATAAGACGCTGCGGGAAGGGAACCTAGAGAGGAATTTTCGATCCAAAACATACAAGAGATTCCTTAGTGGTCTGAGGGGGCGCCATCCTGGCGAAATGGAAAAAAAAAAAGCCTTGTTGGCTAGAGCAAATCTTCCTTCGTTCACAGAAGCCTTTTTTTTTCAATCGGTGAGTTCCACGTTCCACGTTTTCCAGACGGACGCAGATGAGGTTGTGCGCAGAGTAACACCGAGGCGTGTATTGGGTTTATCTGCGCACACACGACGGTAGAGATTAATGGCAGTCGCGGTGCAGGCGAAAGAGCTCGAGAATTTGGCAGATACCGAACGGATATGAATGTGAATACTTAAAGGTCCGTAAATCTGTAATATGGAGAATAATCGTAAGCAACTCCGTTCCATCATGCGAGCTGCCATTTCCTCCCTCTGCTCTGCTTTTCGACTCACCACGTTCTGAGAGATCACGGCGCGGTGTCTGACGACCAAGTCGACTCTTGACGATGTCTCGTGACGTAAGACCACTAAGTTTTTTGGTCACTCGAAGGCGAGACCGGGATTGTCTGTCTGTGCTTTGAACAGCTTTTAGTACAACGCAACGTCCATTAAAATGAGAAAGACGAGGAGTAGCGACAGTACCTTTTTAGCAGCCGAATGCTGGCAATCCGTTCAATTGTTCACGGAAGAAGAAAGTTACCTCTCGTCCAGCAACGTACCGGCGCTGCTATCCAAGGAGACAAGCTGTAGAAGACTGGTTAGAGGAGACGAAGGAAAATTCCGGGAGCCGGGTCTATAGAGAGAGAGAGAGAGAGAGAGAGAGAGAGACCTAGAGGGGAAGTAGTCAGACTCGAGGGTTGACGGTATCGAGGCAGCAGGAACGACAATTTTCCACAGGGGAACTCTGTCAGAGTGCAAAGTGTGGTAGTAGACGGACAGGAAATTTTTGGGATGAAAGTGCTGAAAAGGTGAGGTCGGCGGGGGGAAGGGGGGAAAACGACGAGAGAGGATAATATGGCGTAGGAAAAAAAGGTGTACGGTAATTTATTTAGTAGGGAGCGTATTTTTAGCGTGCGGGAGGAGGGGCTGGCTGGGTGAATGCGCTCGCTTTCCTTTGTTACTCCTGTAATTACTTACCTATACAACAACATCTTTTTCCTCTTCTCTTCTCTTCTCTCCTCTCCTTCAATTTCTCTCCCTTTTTAGATCAACCTGGTAAGTTTCAAATTTGTCTATTATGTACATTTGTGATTCCATTACTAGACAAGACGGATCACCAGCTCGACCACCACCTCCTCTGCTTGAAACCATCTCACGGACAGCCGCAGTACATGCTGCAGAGCATACATATACATCATATACTTACTCTCCTATTACGTAGACCGAAAAGGTTGAACTTTCGGGTCTCCAGGGTGAACGATAATCAGGCGGACCTCTTGTTATTATATCCACAGAGTATGATGTATGCCACCATCCATGGATCCCATCACTCCAGCTTGTTGTTGGATCGCCGCGCACTACGTACGTCAGAGCGTTTCGGTTCCAGAGTTAAGGATCCTCGTCCACCATTGCCCGACGAGGCTAGAGACTTGGAACTGTTGTACAGAAGGCGAGACATCAGTCATTATGTTAGGAGACCAGACCAAAGGAAGTAGACTGCCTGATGACGTGAGGGTGGAGATGGAGGAGATCGAGACCCGAGAGAGCGGAGGGAACAGGGAGAAGAAGCTGAAGATAAGTACGTTAGGCGAACGAAGAGAAAGGATGATAAGTTTGGTTAGTTTAGACACCTCACGTGTCTAGGATTATGTAATCGGATGTGACATTTGACTTGATTCTGCTACTGCCACTGCTACTGCCACTGCTACTATCCTAGACACTAAACTTATCTCACGGCTTCAATATGATCCAGTCTCTGGAGATGCCGTGCGTCATCACAGCCAGACGGTTGCCCTTGGGAGAGACTGCCTATGGTGTTACTCGACTAACCAACTTGGTAAGTATATTATTATCTGCATACAGTACCTCGTGCATACTACATAGTCAACTTATCGTCTACTTAGATGATGGATGGGCCAGCCGTGGCAAGCGGAGTACTCACTTCCTAAGTGAATGTAGTGAATGTATCGACAGTTGTCATAGTGAAGCATGAGGCTGATGATAAATCGAAAATGACGAGGACTAACGTATGCCCTAGGGGCTGACGACTGGATGACTGATGACTGGATGACTGGATGTATCTTTTGTATGTGTGTGTGCAAGACAGGGTACAGCCATTGGTACCTGAGGTTCGAATACAGAGAGAGAGACATCCAAGCTAGCTGGGCAGTTAAGCCTTGGGAGCCCTAACTTAAACGCTGCGCAGAGAAAAGGGTGACTGACATAAGGAAGGCGGCCAACCGGAAAGCGCAACGAAACGATGGATAAGCAGATTTCCCACGTGATTCACCGCCTTCAATTGGACGGGAGTTCTAATTGCAGGCCACGGGTCGCCCAATCGGAAGGTCGGAGATGACGTCGTCGGCTGGTGCAGCGCGGCTGCTCACGCCAAGCAGCCGGCACCCGCAGCCAGTGACGTCGTTCCTTCCCGCGACGACACAGCCTCCTGTCCCAAAAGGGGAAAGAAGGGGCCAGCCGTGTCTTTGCTTCCTTCCTGGCTGGCTTCAACAGCATCATCATCCATGAATCGTTCTGGAAAACTGCCTGCTCAAGGGGGAAAGAAGCAAGCCACAAACAAGTCGGTCGATGAACGGATAGACGGTAGATAAAAATGGAAAGAGACACATACACATACGCACCTGCCGCTCGTGTGCCTGGCGAATGGATATATAAATCAGTCCATGACTTCCGGCACGCAATCGTAGATTGTTCTGTAGAATGTTTTCCTCTCTTCTTCCACTTTCTCTCCTCCAGAGCTCGTTCAATCTTCTATGGTCTCCGGTGAAAAGCGTCAAAAGCCTACAGTACCCGAACAGTACGGGGCTGGTTGGCACCCATCTCCATCACACACTTTCGGGATGCAAAATTAAGCAGAGGAAAAGAGGACGTCCTGACTAGTCTCTGTCCGGTCTGCTGAAGACAATTGCCTACCAGAACGACAGTCACCACACACTACGAGGGGGAATTATGGTAAAACAGCACAATCAATTCAATCGTCTCCTCCAGTCCCAAAAAACCGGCACCGATAATCTCCCAGCCCTCTAGCTCCTAATGCACTTGCTGGAATTGTCACTGCGGATGGGAAGGTCCGCCGAGGGTCCGCCGGGGGTAATTAGAGAGTCGGGGGCTTGACTATATCCGAAGACAACTTTCCCTCGCAATCACCTGGGTACCACCTATGGGAAGCAAACCAAAAAGGCAACGAGCGAGTCTTTTTTCTTACAGGGGCTCATTCTTTCTTTTCTTTTTTCTCGTTTTACACATCACATACATTTGAGACTTACTCTCCACGCTGTGACGGAATGCGTGCAACCATGGAAAGACTTGGCTCGGACTCGGTTCGATCCTTAGATCAAGACCCGCGGGCTGGATCCGTCGAGAGGCAAAAAAGCGGCCCATGAGCTAGTCACTCTGCCTCTGGCACCCTCAAGTCAAGTCAATGGAAGAAAATGACCTATGGCTCGGCAATATAGCCTATCCCGCTTTGTGCCGCCCCAGAGTCTCTCCCTCTTGTTCGCACCACAACCCATGCCTGTGACATCAGCTTGCATGGGCCAGACCGGGCCGCCTACCTCTCTTTCTGGCGCCTCTGGGAGTCCACGAAGCATCATTGGCTATGGTTGCACAGACAAACAGCTTCTGCGCACCCAGCCTCCTCATCTGCTTCTGACAGACCAAGAAGGAAAGAGATTTTTCTCAAGTTGTTTACGCCGCCGGAGGTTACATTCAACTTAATCAGCGGGGGACATTCAAATCATCGTGGGAAAGTGCATCACCAATCCCCCCAAATACTCTATCCATTCTGGGACATCATGTCCTCGATTACATCCTTCCGAAGTGGAAGGGAAAGAAGTGTCGCTCTCAATTTCGGCCTCTGATGCTGTTGTCCTATTGCGAGTCATGCTTACCCACTCGAGTCTACGGTAATCCTCCACTTGATTACATGCGTTGGGGAGCCGAATTGGATTGTGCGAGCCAATATCAACGCCAAGAAATAGTTCGTCGTTAAGGGAGTCACACTCCTCTTGTCTTGTCAGTCTCCCCAGTCGCCCATGATGTGCATGCTGCTTTTCCTTTTCGGTGTCGTTTCTGTCGCCTCCTTCCACTTGTGGGATCGGGAATAACCTTTCGTTGGCTGCCATTGGATCAGTACATACTGTATCCCATATTGAAGCCAACTATGCATCTCGCAAGGCCGCTTGTTTTCTATCGGTGAGATACCGGAAGCCGTGGGGAGACAAACAGGTTCCCATTATCTCGCGCTCATTTCTACGACTGACACTATCGAAATTGGCCCTTGCCAGCGAATGGTCAGGCTCCACTTTCCTCGTCAAACTTCCAGCAAATTGGCACAATTCCCAGTTACGGTGTTCCACCGTAATTTGCCCAGCTGATAGAATTTGACAACCTAACGCTGCAGACGAGAGGGGTTCAGGATGGTCTCAATATTTGATTCGGCCTCATCTTGCCGGAGAAACTATTACCACGTCACTAACATTGTGATTGAATAGTCAGTTGATAATTCAACGAGATGGTCTCTGTTGCGGCTCGCGCGCAATTCGAGCAAATGTCAGCGCTCGTTTGTCCTCCCTATTTCAGGGTTATTTTCAGCAGTCGGTCAAACCGGGAATTCTCGTTCTGTACCCCGAGATTTACGTCGCACCTGCGCCGTTTCTTACCCTTCCCTAGCCGAGAACCTCGTTGTCTATACTTTAGACATAAAAAAAAGGGTCTGCTTACAGTCGAGTTCGTACAGAGGAAATCGAATTCATATCGATCAGATAACATCCATCTCTTCTAGCGAGAAATTCACCAAGCAACCAACGGTGACATGCTGCAAGAACAAGGAGCAGTCAAAGCGTCCCTCATCGTTTGGCTGGAAATCAATCCGACGGTCCTCGACTCTTTCAAGAGTGTACTCGGTTTACACACGCACGCTAGTGAAGACTAGCAAGGTTTGATGTGCAAATACTGGTTTTCAGCTTTGTCCTTGCGCTGTCAGGCCAACAGAAGCACACGATTTCTAGTTTGGGTTAAATCGACAAACAAAACAGGACGCTTTGCGTTGGCGACAACTTGGCTGACAAAAACTGGTTTACAGAAATACATTCCCTGGTTCACAACCGGAGCTTCCTTACCGTCATGGCTGGATTCGATCTGCTGGGCCCATCAGTCTTTCAAAGTCTAAACTGAGCTCGTGGATGATCAGCTGCGCATGGAGCTGATCAGAATTTTCCGCATTGCTAACGAACGAAACGTATTCGCTCGATATGCCACTATGCTAAGATGCAAAACGAGTTTATCGTGCAAAGCCCAACAGGTTTTACACATTTGCAAGACCAAAAAATGTGATCTGGATGCTTGGAAAGTATGGTCGTTGATCAAAGCGTATGTTGGCTGCTGGCTGGTTAGGGCTTGACAAGCCGTTGGGCATACCGTGTTCCTCCATGGACCCTGCGACAGATGCCTTCGAAGAAGTCCTCGAAGGAACTTCTTGGTAGGGTTCGACTAACTCTCTGCCCCTGCTTGCTCCTAATCATCCCAGCCATGGATCCATATCAATTGTAGCAGGTCTGCTCATGCTCAAGCCTAGTAGTCAACGCGACACATCACGTGCATGATTATCCACTGAGTTCAAGAGCCGCTGAACCATAAGCATATCAAGCTCGACCACTAATGTAAGACAGGGTTACTACATTAAAGCAAAACATAAAATTGATATGTGCACGAGTCGCACGAGTTGATCATATTATTCAAACCGTCTAGTCCAAGATAGCACTAAACATTGTATTCTTACACAAGTCTAGGAAGTTTATTCCCCACGTTTTGATTCTACAGCAGTCCAAGATTCACGCCATGCACAGGAAAGAGATTGCTCAACTTAACCAGTGACCTTGTAAATGGCCTCGGCAAGTCTCTTGACGTTTCCAGTAGTAATTCCGGCAACAGAGATACGACCGTCCTTGGTGGCGTAGACAGAGTGTTCTTTGGCCAAAGCGTCCATCTGTTCAGGCTTGAGGCCAGTGTAGGCGAACATACCGATCTGGAAGGAGTCAATCATGGTAACAATCACAACCACAACAACAAGAGGAACAATAGAAGGAATGCAAAATATGTGAAGAGACGTACCTGGTTAGTAATATGAGACCAATCGTGCTTACTTCCCAAAGCCTCGAGATTCTGCTTGAGAAGACTACGCATCTCAATAATCCGATCAGCCATACCCTTGACTTCGCCTAGCCATTGCTTCCGGAGCTCCGGATCGTTCAAAATGGTCGAAGCAATACGGGCGCCGTGAATGGGAGGGTTGGAGTATAAGGGACGAATAAGGATTTTGATTTGCGAGTCAACGCGTTTCTTTTCCTCGGCGGAAGCGCAAACGAGTGAGAATGCTCCGGCTCGTTCACCGTAGAGACCCTATCAATTCATCAGATTTATGAATGGAAGATGGAAGACTGCAAATAGAAAGGGGAAAGAGAGGGGGACGTACCATGTTCTTGGCAAAGCTCTGGCACAACGCAATATTATGGCCTTGCTCGACAAAGTATCTCGGCGCAAAGGCGTCCTTGTCGGCATCTCCCGAGGCAAATCCCTGATACGCCATGTCGAAGAATGCAAAGTGCTCTTTCTCCTTGACGACGTCGCTGATTTGGCGCCATTGGTCAGGCGTAGGGTCAACACCAGTGGGGTTGTGAGCACAGGCGTGAAGCAAGACGATGCTGTTGTTCGGGGCAGCTTTCAGGTCCTCAACCAGACCTTCAAAGTCCAGTCCAATGGTATCCTTGTTGTAGTAGCGGTACTTGCCCACCTCGAGTCCCGAATCCTTGAACACGGCGTTGTGGTTTGCCCAGGTGGGAGTAGGGAGGAAGATCTTCTTGGCTCCGGGATAGAAGCGCTCGAGGAACGCTCCGCCAATACGGAGGGCACCGGTGCCGGACACAGATTGTGTAATGACGATACGACCTTCTTTCAGAGGAGCAGAGTCTGCCCCATAAGCGAGTTCGGCAGCTTTGCTAGTGAAACCTCCAACTCCGGTGATGCCGGCGTATTCCTTGTCCAGACGAGACGCGACAATCTTGTCTTCGGCGGCACGCACGGAGGGCAGAACGTAAGGCTTGCCTCGGTCGTCACCTAGTAATTATCAATTAGTCGCTTGATCATTGAACAGATACCAGATGCTAGATGGTGTCAATGGTCAAGAGCTCAATTGCACTTACGATAAGCTCCAACGCCCAAATTGATCTTTTCCGGGAAGGAATCCGCCTTGAAAGCTTCGGTGATACCCAGGATAGCGTCCTGATCGATAAATTAGTTGCCTTCATTCTCTCTTTAAAACGCAAGATATTTAACAAGAAACATACAGGAGGTCCCTGGGGAACATTGGCCCAGGTCGATGCAGCTCGAGTCCCAGTCATGATGAGTCGCACGCCTGACTCACGCGAAGCAGCCTGGCGGCTGGCAACTCGTAATGTGGACAACATGGTCGATTTAAATGGTGTGCAAAGCCGCAGTCACAGAAGCTGAGTGAATTTTAAAAAGTCAGCAAATCTTGGGTAGCGATTCTCGATGAAGCAGCTCACAATTAATTGATTGGGGACTGATATTTGATGTTTGTTATTTTCTTTTTTGACCGGGAATTGAATTCCAAGGTCGAAGGGAAGGACGTGGAGCCCGGTTGACGGTTAATTTCTAAATCGGTTCTTCTCCGCTCGCCCCCGGCCAGCTCGGGGATAACGGAAGCCATGTCACATGACAATCTCGTGATATTGCAATTAGCCGGCACATCCATCTATGCATCAAGAAAAAAGATTTTTATATCTAGCATTTAAATTATTTTTGATTTATACAAATTCTTTGATACAATGATTCCTCCGAATTCAATTCTACACATTGACAAACAGCGAAATATGGAATGTCTTCTATCTCATGATCTAGTCCATATACCGTCTGCATAGCAACATTTCGAGATGATTTAAACATCAATCATGCCAGACGCACTCCAGCTTGTCGGTTCTTCTTAGCCGTAGCTCCCATCGCATTGTTCATACCCGTCTGCTGGCTACTGGCAAGCGCACTCATTGCCTCGCGTTTCTTTTCTTCTTCAATCTTCTTCAAATGCTTCTCGGTCTTCATCTTGCCACTACCCTTGCCGTGGAACTGGTGACTCAAATGTTTGAAGGCTTCCTTTTGATTCATGAGTCGACCGTGCTCATCAACGTATTTGAGCTGCACGTCTGGTTTGTATTCCCGATTGAAAATATCAGCCATCTGGCGAGACTCTTGTTGGTCGCGCTGTTTATTCTCCCATCGGGCATGTTCTTCGCGCTCGCGAGCAGACATTCGATCCAGTTTACCGCTGGCACGGTCTCGTTCACGTTGAGCTCGAGCACGTTTCTCGGCCTCGGCCTCACGTTTGTATTTTTCTTGCAAGAACTTCTGGCGGTCACGATGTAGCGAATTCAAATCAGCCGCCTCTGTTTGCTGGACCAACCCGCGCTGACGGAGCATCGCAAGAGTGCTTCCTAGACCCTCATCGAGCGTTGTTTCTTCGTCCAGTCCAGTGCCACTAATCTTTACTTCTTCAGTCGTAGCACCGTGCTCTGGGGCTTCAGTTACGCCTTCCATGTCAACATCCGGAGACTTCGTATCTCTGTGGGCTTCTTTGCCTTCGTGTTCGTCGTCGTCGTCGTCCTCCTCTTCCTCACGAGGAGTAGCTGCTCGTCTATTGGGCCGCTCGGATGCTACTGGACGTTGTAGGTTGGAGACAAACTCCGAGGTTTCGTCAATAATCAGACCAGGCTCTTCTCCCGCATCATCACCACCGTCAACCTCCATGGGCGTTTGAGAGCTTTCTTCTCGTAGCTGCCGTGCGAGCTCTTCTGGCCCAAGGTGCTTTCGCTTTTTAAATGCTGCACGTCTCTGTATTGCAAGCGATGCCTGCAAATCTTCGTCGTCAACAAAGGAGGTATCGTAAGCCTTCGGTCTCGTAGTGCTGTTTTTGGTCGTGTGTCCAGTATCCAAGTCCATATTATCGTTATTACTTGTTCCGGAAACCTCGGGTATAGGAGTAATGTCGTCTTCGTCAACAACTTTCTGTCTCGTAGCCTTTGCTTTCTTCTTCTTCGGCTTCTTTATCTTTACCTCGCTGATATCCATATAATCTGACACGGGAGCTTCGACTATGGAGTCGAGGTTGAAAATTTGCTTGTTCAGCTGATCCGACACATGTTGTCGTTTAGCTTCCCGTTCTTCATGCGTAGACCCCTTTGCATCGAGAGTGAAATGTTTCCGCTTCTTGCCATCAATCTCCTCGTCGTATTGAGCAAGTATGGCTGTATTTCCATCTGCTTCCATAGGATTGTACGCCGTGCGCTTCTTCTTCAATTCAAGCCTCTCTTTCAATTTTTCCTGATCGACTAGCTCCAGGTTTTCCAACTCATCGCCCTCTTCTTCGTTCTCGTCAATCGTGGCATCCTTGAGTGTCAATATCTGTCCGTCGACTGCATCGTCAAATGCATCCATGTCGTGAGCAACTTTGATTCCTGCAAGGTCCGCTGACGTATATTGGGCCGCTCGATCTCGTTCAGCGAGCTCCTCTGCAAGTTTCCGAGCTCTCTCCCTCTCGATTTTCTTCGTCATCTTCTTGTGTTGCGATAACCAAGCTTTAGTATCGAGTTCCACCTCGGCGTCGCCAAGTCCTTTCCCATCTAGTTTGGCATCTCGCTGCGCTAGATCTCGGGCGCGTTTGATCGCAGCAGCTTTTTCTTGTCGTTTGCGTTTTGCCTCGGCGGAATCTTGTAGTTTCTGCCAATTCTGAAACCCTTGCGCTTCTCGAGACTCCAGAGTACTGCCTGGGTCATCTTCTGCGTCTGCATCTCGAGATTCTCTGAAAATCGGTCCGGATGGCGCTTCTGCTCCAGGGACAGGCAGCGGTTTGAGACCCAGGGCTATGCGAATTTTGTTATTCTGCTCGATCGACAGAGCGTCTGCCATATTTGCTAAAGCCGCGGTATCTTGTGGTCAGCGAGGGACCACACAGATACTAAGATGATATGTCTGTCTTGCAGTCGTGGCGAAAGCAGCTCTCTGATGGGGAAGGTACAATTACTTCCGTTTGAGAAGGCGCGGATCCTCGTAGAAAAGTTCATCCGCTGCGATATCTACTAGCCGTATTAGGACTAGCGCAGAATATACAGCTCCGTAATGCACGCTAGCGGAGAGAGTATTTATTGCGCCTAAGAATTTTTACATCTTCATTTTTCTCTCCTCTTTTCCCTTCAAGAATTTAAACAGGTCTGTGTCCTGCGATCCTGGCCAGTTTGTTTATATAAACATTCTGTGATCGGTTGATTGCTAGACAGTTCAACGACAAAGGAGCCATCGTTACCACAAATTTCTTCTTTTTTTAGAGATTTGTCCCATGGTGTCAATTTCCTGTTGACAGACCTGAGATCGATGAACAGCTCTCAACACCCTCAGGCTTTGAGCTCCCTTTCTTCACGATTGGTGAGCTCGGTCGGAGGATTGAGTTGCTGTCGGCGTCATATTCCCACTCCCTTTACCGATCTTTTTTTGGCCGTCGGCTGATGAAGTTAGGGAAAAACCATGACCAGCCAACATTTCTTATTACTAGCAGCACTTATATTTGTAATCCATAATCTACACTCACTAGGCTGTCACTGTCACTAGTTATGGCCACTTCGTATCACCAGAAACTCAGGCTTCGGTTATAACAGCTTCAAATGACCGGTGACCTGGTCGACGACAGTTTTAGGACCCAAAACACCAAGAACTGTGCGACTGCCACTTGCTATTTGCGTGCGGCCAGCGTCCTGTATCACGCGAGCGCATAGTCCCAGACTCATAGCTTGGGCTTGTAATAATAGCATCTCGTCCTCGGTCTTCACTTGTAGCGCAACTTTTGCTTGTCCACCGCGTTCCCATCGTTTGAGGATTGGCGAGTCGGGAGATTTGGAAAAGTAGTATTTGTAGCAGGCGAGCGTGGCATGCGAGCATTGAGCGGCAATTTTACCTGTTGACAGAACAGAGACCATTAGCTTATTAGAAGAATCACTCAAGATGGGATTATGGGAATTATATCCTCGTAGAATTGATATATTCGTAGAGAATGATGAAAGATAGGCGTTCTCTTCTTACCTTTGCCCATTCCCAAGTCTGTTCGCACCACCAGAACGAGTTTCACCTCGTCGTTATTGCCCTCAAAAGTTGCCAGTTCAGCGCTATCCTCTTCTTCTTCGTCGTCGTCTTCCTCATTGTCGCTATGTTCTTCTCTCTTGCTGCTGCTGCTGTTGCTCTTCCTGTGCTTTTTCTGCGACGCGCCCGTCCCCGCGGAAGAAAAAAGACCGAGTGAAGCGCCTTGCCCAACGAAGAAGCCAACGACGCCCGCGAGAATGGCAGTCGCAAAGACATACGAGGCGGTAGTCGGCATGTTTTCAGAAGACACCGGCGCAGCCATATCTTCACCGAACCTGTCACAACGATGTGTTTGGGGGTTGATAGAGGGGTGGAAGAGAAGGTTGATGGGTTTTGGAACAAGGCAGTTCGGGCAAGTCTCTCTAGTCTGGGAGGTCTTTTATTATGCAATGGATTGCTAACCACCTTTTCTATGCTTACTTTTACAACGCGCCTAGTACAACTGGCCAATCTTACAGAAATATATGAGACGACGTGTCTAAGGAATCTCGCAAATAAGTTAGAATGTCTAGATTTATCTCGGGATTTTGCGACTCCATAGCTACTCTCGTCATTAAGCTTCACTCCAACATCAACCAAACATCTGGAACTAAGAATATACATGCAAGGTAAAAGATATCAAGTTCAAAAGTAGCCGGCGATTATATTAAAACTTAACATGGATCAAACTATATTTCGCAAACAATTATTCTAGCGACGGCCAGCAATGGCACCTGGATTAGCCGCGCGGCGACTCCTGCACAAGCACACGCACGGTCAGAAAAGAATATATATACGTAATCAGGACTCCAGGATGAGTACTCACATGATATTTCTGCTGAAAAAGCTGACGCTGATCATCATCAACCAGCTGGGCACCACAGAGATGTAGTAAATAAAGTGGCCGAGAGGTACATTCAGGCCGGTTTGAGCGAGGAAGCTGTCCCAGGGATGCAGCCAACCTTCATAGCGTTCCTCCTCTTGCCAAGTCTTTTCGGAATGGACCTTGTAGATGGTTTCCGGTGTGACGGTAGTGTGGTTCAGGTAGATAACATGGAGCGGGACTTCGGGGCGTTGCTCGCCGGGATGAACCTGGGGAAGCTGGATGTGCCACATTGTAGGAGAGGCAGACGACAGGATTGAGCAGAGAATTGACTCCTTTTCGCAATCGACGTATCCAAGATTCGGTGAAGTTGGGTCAGCGGCAAAGAGCGCAACGGAGTCCTGCATGAAACTCAGAAATTAGTCTCCTTTTTCATCTTGATTTTGTTCATCCGGATACTTCTGTCAGGTTGTCAAATCAGGCGAGTCACCTACGTTGAAAGCATGCTCGGCACGGAGACATCGTCCCCAACAGGTCTTGTTTCCGCCCGTGAAGAAGACAAGCCATTCCTGAGGCTCCGTCGATGGCTCAAGGTAGTGTTTGTAGTTCTCGCGCGTCAACGGGGTAACGGCCTTGTCGGCGATCTTGGAGGTGGTCTGATGGAAAGCTTGCTGCACGGGTTCGGCCGCAATTGGAGCTTGGGGAACAAAGGACTTGACCTGATCAAACCATCCCTTGACTTGGTCGGTGAAGGCAAAACGCGACTCCTGAGCGACGACCAGGGCCGGGAGGAGTGCGATCAGGGCGGAGACACGCATGATGACGACGAAGCGAACCGGAGAAAACGGAACCGGGTAGAAGAAGAAGCAGAAAGATGATCTGATTAAATAAAAATATAAAAATTGATGAACGAAAGAACGAAAAATCGAGAAGTTGAAAGGGCTGCTTCGATGGGAAAGAAAGGACGAAGAGAGGACGTTCCGAGCCGTTGATAAGTTAGTTCTGAGGCTTAGCTGGCCCTAAAGGAGGGAGGAGAGAAAGCGAGCTATGCCGAAAGAGGCAAATTACTACTTACTAATCCAACAGATTTAGGCAGTTTCTCATGCACGTGTTTAGTATTTTATTCCTTCACTGTCTCTAAGTTGAGTATTCTGCTATTCGTGAAAATACAATTACTACACTGGAGTCTTTTTTTCGATATAGCTTAAAGGATGCACTCTAGCATAAACATGAGACGACGCAGAACGGCACTGTAATACTTCCGCAGGACTTTTTTGGGCTGCGTATCGTTCCGCGCAAATGTTCCATAATGCGCAATACAATTGATTCGGCCTTCAGAGCTTATATAATTGCTCATAATATATTTGGCTGATGCATGTGTTCTTCGTACTGCGTACTTACTACTTACTCTGTATATCGGCTTGTACTCCGGGCATCCATGTTGATAGAAACTGGCATTATGCATGACTAGATACTTCTTCCATCCATGCTCAATATAAACTAAGCTTGGATATCCCTTCCCCTTTCAACCAAGTCACAGACTAGTATCTCACACATGATGTAGTTAGCTGGTTGAGGGTAAATTCGATCGCCGAGGGAGGCAAAAAGCGATTTTTTTTTTCTTTTTTTTTGCCAGAGCGATCTCGGCGCTGACGAAGCACGAGAGGAAATTTTCCCGCTTCCCCAGTTTTGGTCTCAGCCAATGAAAGCGTCTGTATTGGCCGACCGCCCCGGGTTGAGTCATCCATCTCTGCACCCCTCTCCCTCCATCTCTTATTTTTTCCTCTACTCTGACTCTTCAATCTTCTTCTTCTATAAATTCCAAGGACTTTGTGATCAGAAGAAAAATAAACACAAAAACAAACAATAACAGGAAAGACAGACCAACTCCCGTTGACTTGCTTGAACCACCACCATCCTATCTGTCAATTGTTACATCACTACTCGCCAATTCCGTTCTGCCATCAAAATGTGTCCCGGCGCAGACTCGGCCAACGGCCACCCCAATGGCAATGGCACCGCTGATGCCAATGGAAATGGTATAATAATACTTTTTGCTCCTAATTGCACTTAACATCCGTAGTGAGTCATCGACTAATATAGCTCCATCGCAATACAGGGAATCACGACGGTTTCACTGCAATTGAGACTCGCCAAAACCCCCATCCTACTACGAGAAATCCTTACGGCCATAATGCCGGTGTCACCGATTTCCTGAGCAATGTCTCCCGCTTCAAGATCATCGAGAGTACCCTACGAGAAGGTGAACAATTCGCCAATGCCTTTTTTGATACCGAGAAGAAGATTGAAATTGCCAAAGCTCTGGATGAATTCGGGGTGGACTACGTGAGTCATACTCCTCGTATTCGGTGCGGCGAACTTCAAACACTAAATCCCGGATACAACATTAGATTGAATTGACCAGCCCATGTGCCTCTGAACAATCGAGGTTGGACTGTGAGGCTATCTGCAAGCTGGGACTTAAGTCTAAGGTTTGTCTCTGCTGTCGAATCAATTCCAAATCCAAGGTTGCTCACCATCATGTTAGATTCTGACACACATTCGCTGCCACATGGACGATGCTCGAGTAGCTGGTACGTGCCAATATTAACCAATATTTACGATAACTATACTGAACGTCGTACTAGTCGAGACCGGCGTCGATGGTGTGGATGTCGTCATCGGCACCAGCTCCTAGTAAGTATACAATCCTACGGTCAGTGACAGACGGGTATCGTATCTAACGAGATTTACAGTCTGCGTGAACACTCTCATGGCAAGGATATTACCTATATCACAAACACTGCCATTGAAGTCATCAATTTTGTCAAGTCCAAAGGAATCGAAGTCCGCTTCTCAAGTGAAGATTCTTTCCGTTCAGGTATGACGTGAAGCCATCTGTGTCATTTGCAAGCTGCATGTTAATCTCATCTACCGTACAGATCTCGTTGACTTGTTATCTATCTACTCCGCCGTCGACCAAGTGGGCGTCCACCGCGTTGGTATTGCCGATACTGTTGGCGTAAGTCTCTCTGCTTGGTCAAAGACCATCTATCACTTGTCGCGAACTTCTTACTAAGCAAGACCTAGTGTGCTTCTCCCCGCCAAGTCTACGAGCTTGTTCGTGTGCTCCGAGGCGTAGTCCACTGCGATATTGAAACTCACTTCCATAACGATACTGGCTGTGCCATTGCGAATGCTTACTGCGCTTTGGAGGCCGGTGCCACACACATCGACACTTCAGTATTAGGTGAGCGAAGAGGTACTTCCTTGAAAGACCAAGTATCCGTTAGCTAATGTTCAAAGGTATTGGTGAACGAAACGGCATTACTCCTCTCGGTGGATTGATGGCCAGAATGATGGTCCAAGCCCCTGAATACGTCAAGTCCAAGTATCGCCTGGAAAAATTGAAGGACCTGGAAGACCTGGTCGCCGAATCAGTCCAAGTCAATATTCCTTTCAACAACTACATTACCGGTTTCTGCGCCTTCACTCACAAGGCCGGTATCCACGCCAAAGCGATCCTCAACAACCCCAGCACCTATGAAATTATCAATCCCGCCGACTTTGGCATGACTCGCTACGTACACTTTGCTTCCCGTCTTACTGGATGGAACGCAATCAAGTCCCGCGCGCAACAGCTCAATATCCAGATGACCGATGCCCAATACAAGGAATGCACGGCCAAGATCAAGGCTCTTGCTGATATCAGGCCCATCGCCGTCGATGATGCTGACAGTATCATCCGTGCCTTTCACCACAACATCAAGCTTGGAACTGATAAGCCACTGCTGGATCTGACTGCTGAAGAGAGGGCACAATTTGCGGAGAAGGAAAGAGAAATTGCCGAGGCCCAGGCTAATGGAGAGGCCATCGGCGCCTAAGAATGGGAGATCAAAAGTTTTTGAGATTTAGAAAAGTTCGCCTTAGACGGGCCATGGATTTCCCTGGAGGAAACTACAGTCTTGATGAAAGAACCCAGTCGTAACTTCCTAAGACACTCACAGAAACAACGGGTATTAATTGCCCTAAAACATTTTCATCTTCATTTCCATTTTCATTTCGTTTTTCAATTTTTGTTTTCTTTTTGTTCGGGTGTCACGGAATTTGCATATTTTTGTTCGTTGAAGACAACGTACTTCGTTTGGCTATGGACTGGACAACTTGAGGACACAGCTTACTTGGCTTTGGAATTGTCTCGTTCTTCATACTTATCATCAGCTGCATTGCTTAATCAACCCAAGGAAGCTTACCTTACGTCTTGTTATCCCAAAAGTGGCCAAGGAATACTGTCTTGAGGAACCGTTAAGCATCGTGCGGAAACCTGGAATGTCAGTCGTGGATCTTCTAGTGCCTAATTCTGGTTATAATATACGAATTGCCTTGCCTGTGACCTTTGCAGCAATTTAAAACTACCCGCCGGGTGTCGACGAGAAACGAGCCAAGATGCCTGTCGTACGGAATCTACAATTTGAGATCAATGACTTGTCCCAACCACCACATATGTTACCACACCTGGTAGATAGCAGCGTCAATCCTCGACAATACTCTGCTTCTGTACGAGTCACACCACGTCAAGTGAGTGTTGGAGCTATCTGGAACGTTGGAGGCCCTGGCATCGCAATGCATGGTCCCTGGATGGGTGTTTCAAGATGCCAGAAAAGGCGTGACACGAAGAATACGATAACACCAGTGTACTCTGCGCGATACTTCTTTGACGAGGTCCCATCGCCGCCAGAACAGATTGAAGTAATCATGTCAAGGGTGGCTGCCGCCATTGAAATCAACCGAGCGCATCGACAATTGACTATATCCCAGAGAGCCACAGCAACCTTTGATTTCTACTCGTTACTATCAGCCAAGCCTAAGGGTACGTGCCGAAATCGAGTCTGATGAGCTGAATGTTGTAATGACGATTTATTTAGTTCCGGGGGTTCTCCGGAGTCAGAAAAGACCGTTGACTTCTACAAGACCTTTCTTAATGCTGTCGACAAAGCCCTTCGAGATAGACGACGACTTTTATCGGACGGTGATGGCATACTGTGACACCTCCGAGTTACTTGCGTTTGCCATATATAATTCAATTATTCTATGGTCGACGAAGAGTCGCAAACGAATAGCAAGGCTGCCTATTAATTCGATTCCAAACGATCAAATTAATGCATTAGCTTTCTCTTCAGCGAGTGGACGTAAGAGTGTCCTGGCAGTTGCAACACGTTGTGGTACTTTGAATCTGTGGCAGATCCAAAATCTTCGAATGTTATTTACTTGGCAATTCCATAACTCCATAAGCTGTGTGGTTTTCAAGCCAACGACGACTACAAGTCAATCCGCTGTCTTTCCGGGAATTGAAGCTGCAGTCGAACATCTGGCCGTGGGGGATGCGTGTGGTACAGTATGGTACTACGCCGTCGAAATCAATACCTTCGAATCCCTTTCGCGAGTGACTCTTTTGGCGCGTATCGACGCACACTTCGCCAGGCTATGCTCCATTACGTGGTCACCAGACGACAGGTTTCTCGCTACTGGTGGTGATGACAGTTGCTGTTTGCTGTTTGAAATGAAGCGCATATTACCAACTCAGCAGTCAACGAGCGAAGTAAAAGGCAAATGTTCGATGAACACAACAGTGCCAAGGTCACAAAATCCGCAACGTCGTCTAAGCTCAATAGTATCTTATGTTGCACAAATGATAAGAAGCCATTCTCGGCTTAGTTCAATTTGCATGCAATCCAGATCCTATACAAGTGCAGGCTCTATGTCCGGTGCGTCAACCACGTCAGATCACTTGCAGTCTGTGAGTGCTGAACAGTCTGGGAACTCCTTGAATTTGCTACATCGGGGCGTCCGCCATGATTATTCTAGTGCGTCAGTCAAACTTAACCCTACAGCGAATTCACAAGTTTCCCGGCGCGTTGCCTCTGCTCAGTATTATTCCATGCCGCAGACACGCGAGCGTACATTTGTATACCTTTGCCATGGTAGACATCTTCATCAATTCAGACATCACTCCGCAGTTAAAGCCGTTGCATTCGCACCATGGCAGCCCACCCTCTTGGCAACAGGGGGAGGAATGGGGGACCGCACTGTTTATTTCCATCACGCCCCATCCGGAACCTGCTTAGCAAAGATCTATATGCGTGCTCAGGTAACGGGTCTGATCTGGAGTAGAACTCGTCGAGAAATCGTTGTTGCTTTGGGATACGCGGAAGACGATCATCCATATCGCATGGTGATATTTGCGTGGCCCAGCTGCGAACAGATTGCTGCTATTCCATGGAACATTGACAGGGACGGGCAACTATTACCGCAATCGCAAGCGACAGAAAGGGCTTTAACGACGATCAGTATCTCCAACTTCATCAATCCCGGGGTCGACTTTACCGGTCGAGCCCAGTATAGGTCGGGCGACGAATGCATTGCGATTGCCTCGCCTAGTTGTATTATGTTCTATCGTCTCTGGGAAAAGTCACAGAAAACGATCACCGCGTCTCCAGGGTTTCTAAAGAGTACTATTCTGGAGGGCTTCGATGGGATTGAAGACCAGCGTCATGAAGTCATTCGATGATGTGCGCTTGTAGTGTTTTAGGCATCTGAGATGATTCGTTACTCATTTTTAGGGAATTGTCATTTTTACTGGATTGGATGGGGTTGGCTTGTTCACCGATATTATACTATACTTACTAGTGGTATATGCTTATTGACTCTCATTTTCCATATACCTAGAATTCCTTGTTGACATCAGGGTCATCCCCGCGAGAGGGTATTGATCCAAACTCCTTGGGGCTGATAGAAAGCTATCCTGCGCATCGGAGGTGCCTAAATACGAGGACTTACTGCTTGTATAAGCAGCAAAAGATTAAAGTCTTGAACTAGATTAATTGTAAAACGAACAGGCCAAACGACATGTCAAAATCTGATCTGAATGCAAGAATTTATGTATAAGATATCTCTGTGCACGATTGTGTATGATGCAACTAAACAATGCCAAATCAAAGAATCCATAGATCCTATCGGTAGTCCTATCGGTAGGATACACACCAGAAATAAACATGGAAATGAAGACTTTTCCCTTTTTCGACGATATCCAGAAAGTGATACATGAGCAGTAAATAGAGTCGGAGAAGAACACCAAAAGAACAAAAAGGAAAAAAGGAAAAAAGGAAAAAGAGAAGAGTTGAGAAAAAAAGAGAGAATGATTAACGCCGTGACTTTCTATCTTTTGATTTCTTCGCAGATGATTTCCCAGAGGATACCTTTTGTTGAACATTGTCGAGTTCAATATCGGATAATTCCTCTTCCTCCGAATCGGCGATGAAATCACGCATGTCACTGATTGCATCGGAGTCTTCTTCATCATCATCTTCATCTTCGTCTTCGTCTTCCTCGTCTTCATCGTCCTCATCGTCGTCTAGAGATTCTTCCGCTTCGATATCAATCATATCACCACCGTCATCATCTGCAGCATCATCATCACTCCCTTCTTCCTCGTCAGAATCAGAAGCCGTACCTCCTACTTCATCAACCATCTCTTCATCTTCATCTGCGTCTTCGTCGACTCCTCCCTCCACCGCCGACTTGGATTTAATAGACGACAAAGTCTTCTTTCGCTTCCGACGCAGCTCGGCATCGCTATCGTCGTTACCGACTCCCGCATAATGAGTGATTTGCTCTAGAGATTCGTCTCCATCCTCCAACCCGTGCTTCCTACTCTCCGCCATCGACTGTCGCAAATTAATTTGCGCATCGAGCATATCGAGTTTACCCTTGAGAAGAAGTAAAGATGGAAGACTGCGCGATCGTTGATCCATGACTTTGTACAGTGATGTCATGCGCTTGAGAATCTCGTTATTACCCGCTATCGCGCCGCCGTGAGCAATACACGTCCATTGCACCCAGACGAGTAAATGGCCGTACCGACCTGGTCGAGACGCCATGCGTTCTGCAAGTCGCTGTACCAGGGCGCCGGCCAGTGTGGAGTTTAGTCGTTGAATAGTGGTGCGAATCACATTGACGTCTGAAGTGCGGAAACACGATTCGAGCATTTCCGAGTCGTTGGTCTTGAGTGCCTGAGACAGAACGGTCGATAACGACACGCCAGAAGGGATCTGGGCTACAGCTCGGTTTTTGTTGTTGGCTAGTCCAGGTACTACGGCGTCGGCGCCTGCGTGATCTTCAAGTTCGGCTTCAACGTCGATTGCTGAGTTTCGCTGTACCAATTCACCAAATGTGAGTTCTCCTCCTTCCTCTTCTTCTTCCTCGTCGTCCTCTTCATCTTCTTCGCCGTCTCCGTCACGTCCTGCGGTATGAGCTTTTTGAACATCTGAACGTTTACTGCTGTGGTTGATGCCGTTGGCTTTCTTCCGAGCGGCTCCGGCATCAGAGGCATTGTCTTCCGAGTCTGATATCGATATCACATCATCCTCGGCACGAGCGTCGTTCATTTCCACATCTTCCGTATAGATTCCCGACTCTACAATGGTGTTATTCTCAACGACATGCGACTTGCTAGCCTCTTGGCTTTCAGCAACAGCGGCAGACTTCAGAATCGACGCAGATTTTCGACCAATGATTTCGGTGACTCCAGAAAATACAAGATCTCCACTTTCTTGATCCTGCCATTTTATCCGCTCAAAGATAACGTTCACGCCACCTTCGGCCCATGCGATGCAGAGTTCAGAGCCTCGAAACCCCACTTGTGCTACAGCAGCGGGTTTGCCGGTATCAGGTCGGAGAATCGTCAAGATGGCGTCGGCTTTGCGAACCATTTGTTTTGCTCGAGCCTTTTGACTGGTAGCCTTGGACGACGATGCAGTCTGGTTGACTGTCTGTGAAAATGGCCTTTTGAAAAGCTCGACGGTTCCATTTTCCACCAGGACAGCCAAGATTGTCGCGTTGTGCGAGTCGTCAACAACACCTTGTTCACTGGCGGGTTGCGAAGATAAAGCGAGAGCCACGACTTCATTTTCGGCAACGAGGTTGTGAGAGATATCCTGAGTCTTCGGGTCAAACACCGTAATATATCGCCCTTGATCGGCTGCGATGAAATTCGCGTCCTTGCTTGATGTCGAGGAAGCTGAAATAAGCGTATGGATCGGATTGGTCAATGAGGGAAACGTCAGGGCGTCGGCGTCGGAGTTTTCCACGTCGAGAATGATGGGAGTCTGAGTTGCACAAATGACAGGAGGATTGACAAGAAGAGGTCGCGAAAGTGCCGAAACTGACGAAGTGGTCGGGATATTTATCACCCTGTTGCGAATCAGTAAGCGTAATCCCAAATTTTCGGATTGAATGCCAGGTTGAAGGACGGGCTTACCTGATACTTTTCTGGGTTACGAGATCCCATTGAATCAGTCTATTATCCCCACCGATACTCCATCCTTGTGAGGCCGTTTCTCCTATTGCGAATTTAAAATCCTTGATTCCACCTTCATGAACGCCAGTCAAGGTGTATAACGGCTTCGCCTCTGCAGTCGAATAGACGTGAATATCAGAAGAGCTCGTGCCGAAAGCTATCACGGGCTCACGACCGGAGTTGTTGTCGTCGTCAAGAACACCGTTAGCCCCGGACTTTCTTTTTCTTTTCTTTTTCGACCCCTGTTCTCGCAAATTACTCGTATATCCCCAGTCCAGAGAAGTGATGGACTCCTTGGGGGCTACACTATGTTCGCATTGCAGGGCTCCCGTACGGACGTCGTGTATCCGTAGATGCTGCGAGTCCAATCCCTGAATGATCGAGGCAAAGAGCGCTAATTGATATTCCGACGGCGAAAAAGCAGCTCGAATAATTGAAGACTTTGCGCTGGTGACGGTTGTTGCGGAGGCGGCGGGCTGTGATGCTGAAGCCACTTTGGACGCCGGTGGGCGCGATGCTTTCTTTCCCATTTTGAGAAAAGCTCTGTTCAAATTGTTGCCGAAGATACGACTGTCGAGCTTTTCCACGGGCTGCTTCTTTCTTTTCTCTCCAAGTGGGATTGCTCTGGGACGGAGCAATGCAAGCAAGCAAGCAAGCAACTGATTAGGAAAAAATGTTAAGAGAGAAAAAAAAGTTTCAAGGTTTAATATGCAGCTATTCCTTTTTGGATCTAGCGTATCTTTTCGATAAGTCTTGCTTTCTGCCTGAGGCTAATGCCTCAGGCATTAGTACTAATTCACTGTACTAATTCACTGACCAATGATTTTCATGCTTTATTCTGCGAGATTCCTTCATGATAATCAAAAGTAATTTGGACTCCGTCTCTTAGACCGAGCAAATCGAGAGAGGATGATCAGATATGCTTCTCGCTCATATTGGTCACGTGATTTACATGTCAGATGTCACGTGATAATATTTCAGCCTCGGTATCTGTGGTATCTATAGTTCTGCAGAGAAGAGAAGGAGGTACTCCGTGATAATACGAGGCGTCAAGTACACAACATATATAGTTGGAGCATATATTGGAGCATATAAACGAGTCAATGCAGCGAACAGTCATAGATAGATCGGCCGGGACCGGAAGAACCTGCGTGCCGGCAGCTAGAGTGACGCGGTGCTTTGTAATAATCTGTGGTACGGTTTATTTGACTCACGGAGTGGATAGAGGAGGCTTCTTCTAGGGAACCTTCTTTTCTTGGATACGACACAGCGGGACCGGAGGAAAAGGAGACAGAAGTGATACAGTAGTAACAGTACTGCTGTGTACTTATTATGTATTTATGTACAGGGTAATTATACTGACCTATACAGAGTACTCCGTACTGATGTATACTTTATGTACAAATTATGACTGATGAGATATTGGAGGATCAAAATCAGGGTAAATTAGGGGTAAAATTACACAGTGTGCTCGTAATGATGGCAGGAGCCTGAGAAAAAAAAAAAAATAAAAAAAAAAAAAAAGGCTGAGGAAGGAGAGGAAGGAGGAAGGAGTGAAGGAGACGAAAATCGAATCAGGTCTAGCCCAATCATAGACTAGCCCAGCCTCGTCTGGATCCGCTTTCGGAATACCCTCAGCCAATCAGCATACAAACCAAAAGCACTGACGCAGGCAGCCGCCAATCAGCGAGCGACGATTGGTCTCAAGCGGGCTAGCGGGGTCAATTGGTCGCAACGGGGTTAGCGGCACCCGACGGCGAGTTGCAAATGCGGACTTTTCAAGTTTTCATACTTAAGGATTCTGCCATCCCCTCCGATTTTTCCAGTATTCTTCGTCCTCGGAACTGCGTTTTGTGTGTGCGTCTGCCATTTCCCTCTCGTCGCTCCTCCTCCCTCTTCTTGAAGCCTCCCTTCACCCTAACCCGATTCGCCCATTCTCTCAGGTTAGTCTCTCTCTCTTTTCTCTTAGCTCTTAGCTCTGCCTCTCTCTCTCTCTCTCTCTGCAAATCATGCAAACATCTCTCCCCTTTTACCCTACTCCTCCTTAGTCATAGTCAGCCAGTCTGGATGTATCACCCTGACTATCCGCCTGAGGCATAGGCATCTATCGCCAAAACGCGAACTTTCCCCAACGCGTTCTGGTCGACGCGATCCTCCCCCCTTGTTGCCCCATCACCTCTCAGCTTATTAGCTGCTGTTCTGCCTCACTCAGCCTGTCTCCATTCTGTCTCCATTCAAGTTGAATATTGATTATAATCATTCAGCATTAAGCATTGACACTTGCTGCCGTCTCCCGTGTTGTGTCTCTCTTTTGTCAGGCCACATCTCACTAACTGACACATCCATCTCCAGGCACATGTGACTGATTGATTGATTGATTACATCAGCAACCCTCTTCATCTTCATCCAATCATCTATTCTTTGAAGATCACCTGACCGGGTCCAGCCCACTCGGCTTTTATCCGGCCACTTTCCTGCTTCTTCAAATCACTTCGCCTCTCACGTGATAGACTCTATTTCCAGCTCTTGGCAATATAAAACCGGGCAATCCTCTTGAATTCGCTTTGTTTGCGCCGCAGCATCCCCTCACAATATTCTTTTCATCAACCGTTTGTTGTTTCGCTTCCGGGATCAATCGTCCGTTTTCCCACTTGTTTGAGTGTTTTCCAGTCTTAAAATTTTTCATTGGCTGGTTATTTGCGCGCTTTCCAATTCCGAATCCGACGTCGTACAAAACATCCTCCGTCTGCGACAGGATCACTTCACCTTAGTGAGACTTTTCTTTCTGTTGCGCATCCAGAAGAAAAGACAACAAATCGATCTATCGACTGCTCCAGCCGCATTCTGGTCCCCTGGGACCGACATCTGATTGTTCGCCATGGCTACTCCTCCGCCTGAGGGCGCAATGCCCATCTTGAAAGCGGACAAGCCTTTGTTGCCACCCGCTGTAACTGACTTTCCTGCCGAAACTCTCAACAGGTAGGTCATTCTTCCAGTATCATGGCTTCTTGTTTGAGTTCTTCTTCGATTGGAATGAAGAATGAACGAACCATGTTTGTGGTCGTGAGCCCGTCGCTAATATAATGGACATAAAGATCCCCTGACTCGCTTTCCAATGGTGTCTTACCTTCCCATCAACCTGACCTCACTTCCGTTCCCGCAAAGACCGATCGGGAGACCCCAGCCGAAGTCACTCCTGCCGTGAACGGCCACTCAGATAGCCATCCTGGAACGATGAACGGATCGACCCCAGCCCAGAACGAGGCTTTGACGCCTCCTGTGGATGCGGCGAGTCAGTCTAACGGCGTAAAGGAACCTGAGGCTCCAAATCAGCCAAATCAACCAAACCAGCAACAAGAGAAAGAACCGTCGCCCTCGTCGCTGCCGATCGTCAAAGCCGAAGAAGATATTAAATCTACCCAACCTGTTGAGCAGCCTGAGGAGCGCCCTGAGCGCCCTTCGTCTCCGTTGAAGCCAGTCGAATCTCAGGAAGTCTCTATGAGCGATGCGATTGATGAAGCCCAACCATCCACTTCAGCAGCTCCCGTTGAGCCTCAACCCGCCGAGCCCCAGCCCGTCGCGCCTCAGCTTGTCGACGAATCGGCCCCTGTCAAGCCGTCGATCGAAGTTCCGATTCCATCCATGGATACTCCCATGAACGACGCTCCGCCGTCTCCGAGTAAGGTTTCACGAGAGCGCGAAATGGATATAGACGAGGAACCCGCGGCAAAGCGAACCAAAGTGGACGAGGATGTGGCAATGGTCGATAGTGGTTCGAACAAGGCTGACATTCCGGCTTCGACGGAAACTGCTCCGCCGGCTTCCCAAGACGCAACTCAAACCATCACTCCCTTGCAACACAAATTCCTTGTGAAATGCGTGTCAAATCTCAAGCGATCTCAAGATTCACGGTTCTATCGCGAGCCCGTCGATCCCGTGAAGTTGAATATTCCGAGCTATTTCACCGTCATCACGCAACCGATGGATTTGTCGACTGTCGAACAGAAGCTGAAGAAAGGTCAATACAATACCGTCACAGAAGTCGTCGCCGATGTCGACCTCATGGCTGCGAACGCAGCTAAGTTCAACGGGCCGGAGCACATCGTTGCAGTAGAAGGCCAGAAACTTAGAAACCTGTTCCAAAAGCAATTAGAGAAGCTGCCCAAGCCCGATGAGGTCGAAGAGAAGAAACCCAAGAAAGTGTCTCTTCCTCCCAAGGAACCTACTGCGCGTCGCGAATCTCGTGTCGCCGCGCAACCCACTCCCAAGCACACCAGTGCTTCCCCAACTTTTGCACTGAATCCTGAGGGAATTCCTACCATCCGTCGTGATTCAACCAACCCTGACGGACGACCCAAACGTGCTATCCATGCGCCGAAACGGGATCTTCCCTTGCCGGCAAAACCAAAGAAGAAAAAGTACCAACCCGAACTGAAATTCTGCCAGGAGGTGTTGGACGAAATGCACAAGCCCAAGTACTGGAGCGTTGCGAATCCTTTTTACTTCCCGGTCGATCCAGTCGCTTTGAATATTCCTCAATATCACAGCGTTATTAAATTTCCGATGGATCTCTCTACCATTCAGAGCAAGCTGAAGGCTGGCCAGTACGAGAACGCCAAGGAAATGGAGGCGGACGTTCGCCTGATGCTGAAGAATTGTTTCAAATTCAACATCCGCGGCGACCCAACGTACGTTGCCGGGGAGAAGTTCGAGGAAATCTTCAACGCCAAGTGGGCAGAGAAGCCCAGATGGCTTGAACGTAACGACCCTGATAGCCACAACCAGAGCGGTTCTTCGGACGAAGAGAGCGAGGAGGAGAGTGACAACTACGAAGAACAAGAGAAACTCGCCGCACTCCAGCGACAGATCGCCGAGATGTCTAAGCAAGTCGAAGCGATCACGCAAAAGAAAAAGAAGACGCCTCCAGCTTCGAAAAAATCCGGAAAAGCCAAATCTAGCAAGAAGGATTCCAAGAAGAGCTCCAAGGGAGAGAAGAAATCAAGAAGTGGCAAATCCGAAAAGCAACGTCATGTCACTTATTCCGAGAAACAACTCATTTCCAACGGCATCGGCACCTTGTCTGATAAAATGGTTCAAGAGGCTCTTCGGATCATCCAGAACAACGTTCCGTCTCTCAAGGGTCTTCAAGAGACTGAAATCGAGCTTGATATCGACGAGCTGCCCAACGACGTGCTCGTCATGCTACTCAAATTTGTGAAGAAACATGCGCCTCAAGTCGTTGTGGAAGACGAAGACCACTCCGCCCCTGTCTCGGCAACCGTGCAGGCTAAGCCCAAGAAGAACAAGCCTATGAGCAAATACGAACAAGAGGCTCAAATCAATATGCTTCAGGGTAGCCTGTCTCGGTTTGAGGGTGGCAAAGGCACGCGTTCGCCGGAGGCCATCAACTCCGTTGAGGATGGCGACAGCTCAGACGGTTCGGATGATGATTCCGAAGAGAGTGAAGAGGAGTGATTTCTGCATCCGAGTGTATGGGTTTCAACTCTATTTTCTAAATTGGTGTGGATTAGACCGCCACTGGTCTTTGCTTCTGCGTTGGTTCTCGCCTTGTATTTGTACATACTCGAGTTTGCTTAGTTTGTCTCGTTTTTTTATCGGCTTGCTTATCGGCTTGGTCGGCTTGCTAGGGGCGTTTTCGAAAAGTGCTACTCGCCCGTGCAACGATTTGACGAGATATCATGTATCTGGGACGGTGTCTCGGGGGTTTTCGAGCGTTTTCTTTCTTGGTTTTATTTTTATTTTTAGTGGGCTGCAGTCGATTAGAAGAGCCGACTGTCCTGTAACCTCGTTTGGAGCGAAAGAATGTTGGAGAAAGCTCCTGACGTGGCGCTGGGCAGTCATGGACTTTTTTCTGTTTCCTGTTTCCTGTTTCGATGGGGGGTTTTAATTCTCAGAGAGGTGTTGAAATGTATGAGTATGATTTTAACAAAATAATCAATGTTGGTGTAATGTTAATTTCAGTGCGCCGTAATGTAAGAGAGAGATCAGTTAGGTTAGGGTAATTCTGGTGATCAATGTAGTGACTTACTGCGCTAGTTTCCGATAGAACAAAATCTAAACGACCTTGGTGAGTAACTAGATATCTATGTGAATCACCTCAGCTATCCATGGATAAGCATCATCTCGATCAACGCAGCAAGAACAATGATTCCACCCTGCGACCCGCTGATATTAGACAGAAATCCCAATTTCCAAAAGTTGCATCTACATCTCACTACCAATCTTCTCAATCCAGACGCGTCGACCAGAGCTGTCGAAGAGCTTCCGGAGCGTAAAGCAGTTGCTGATGTTAGTTTCCCACAAGTACCTAGGCGCACAAAGTACACGATCTGATATTTGAAAGACTGACGCGGTTTATTCTTGATACGTCTGGGTTTTCAGGAATTGAAATTTTTGCAAATTAGAAGTGCGAAAAAGAAGTTTCTTCTGCAAGCTCTTCGTCTAGCGAGTATCGCGGACAGCATTGATGCGCGCGACGATGCCTCTAATAGCGTATGGGCTTTCATGAAACCTCCTTCGTATTTGCAGAGGTGAAGATTTGCTGATTATGAGACAAAGGCACGAGAGACAATTGCAATTATCGCAATGTTTTTAAATGCATCGTCTGGACACAATGATCACGATACCACTACCTTGGAGTCTCTTCTGAGTCGAGATATTCAACACTTTCTCGAACATTGCATGCATATCTTAATTCCTTGTATTTCTACTACCCTTTCGTCATGGACCGAAGACCTACGCTCTCTGCTCGACACTACTGAAACTCGAACTTCAACTACAACAACCGTCTCAAAGTCGAGAAAGGAGACGACAACAACGCGGTCTCGCATCAAGTCTCGACTCTCAATTGCAAAAATCCCAGAATTACCACCACGCTTATCTACGCAGATTGAACAGAGACTATCTCGTCTACGCGCAATCCAGACGCTCGAGCTACCAAGCAAAAGGAATAAAGTAGCGGCTACCGCAGCAAATCTGATCGCAGCCCGCGGAGATTTGATTGAGCGAACAATTGTCTTGCTGGAAAGGACCAAACATGGCTCTTTGTCCAGAGCTACCAAGGCGCGTGCGGATTATCTGGCGACTGTAGCAGAGTGTATAAATGCGAAAGCACAGTACGTTTCTCTCTCGCCCTCTTTCTCCCACCATGGGCATGAGTACTGATTTGAACAGAGTCACCAATCTCGAGTGCTTATCATCGATATATACACCTGAAAATGTGACCGCACTCGAAAATTACAATGCTCATCTACAAGAGACCCTGCAACAACTCAAAGAAACCCAAAGAATCGCAAATCAGGCGCTGGAGGAGTACGATCATGCTGGCTCAGCGACTGCTGCGGGAAAGAAAAGTAGCAGGTCAGGACCCATGGCTGAGGTTGCGCGGCGGTATGGAGATCTGGTCCATGAGGTCGAGGTTGTTCGGAAGGATATTCAAAAGCTGCGATTGTCAACTTCGATGTAGAAGAAATACTAAGTAGTATATCGAAAAGACCCGTTTCCCGTCCTTGCGCAGATCGTGTTGGATGGAAGAATTGGCCCTGTAAGAATAAAGCTTATAGTCGGTATGAAAAAGATACATTTGAATCTACGAGAAAGAAAGCTCCACGGTTTCTGATCAAGAATATCAGCTCTCACAGAAAATGGAATATGTTGTTCCCCATTTCCACAGGGGTCTTATACCAGAAGGCCGTGGTTAAGCCTGGCCCTTTTCAGAATATTAACATAGTCAATGACAAACTATATGCTAAATCGCATCAGAGTCCTGGCTACGAATAAGAGATAGCTTCTGTAGCTGTCCATCTTGCATTGTTACAATTGCATCGATTCCTGGTCTCATGGCCTTCATGAATCCCTCGAGTCGATGGGCAATTATAACAACCGTATGATCTCGGAGATCATCTCGTAGAAGATCTGTGAGAATGGACTCTGTTTCTGGGTCCAGTGAGGAGCTAGCTTCGTCGAATATAATGATTGGCTTGGTCAATGCGTTAGATTTCACTCGCAATAACGTTCGGCATAATGCGAATAATTGGAGCTGGCCCGCGGAGAAAGGCAAGAATAATGAGATAGGAGAATCCAGCAATCTCCCGACATCTGCATTTGCATCTGCCCCTGCACCTGCTGTCTCGCACGTTGGATCGTCATAAGTTAACCGGATCCTCTCCCAAAGTCTGACCCTTTTCAGAGCCATCACTATGTCTTCCTCAGAATTCATCCGGTAAGGGTCTAGGTTGAACCGTAAGCTTGCAGATGGAACGTTGAAGCCATCTTGGGGTACTGCGATAAAACCTCGCTGTCGTACAGTTCTTAATGGGATCTGAGTGATATCTACATCGTCGATTCGGATTGATCCTTGTCTGGTGTCGAGGAGCTGGAGAAAAGTAAGCATCAGAGTGCTCTTCCCACTGTGAGTAAATAGTAGAAGTTAGTCACAATTCGACTGAAAGTATACCAAACTGGACGAGATTATCCATACCTTCCTGTCCGACCCACAACGATTAGCTTTTGTCCGGGATTTATGCTGAGGGAGACATTGCGCAAAGCAGGTTTCAAGGATTGATCGTAGGAGGCCGAAACCTCTTCCAACTGCACATCTCCTAGGGATGGCCATCGAGGACCAGGATCCACAGCATACGAGTCTCTTTCTTGACTTGGCACGGACTCTTGTACGTCCTTCAATCTAGCAATAGCCCCCAACGAAGTTTCTAGAGATGTCCAGGACTGCACCAGTTTTAAGAGTGTGGTGTTTGCCAAAATGATCATGTTGAGGCTCAAACCAAGATCAACACCTGTAACGGTATTTCGATACATCACAGTGAGTGCAATAAGATCAATTGCAATGATGGCCATGAGACAATCTAGGACCACTTTCAACCAGCATTGTAAGCATAGAAGAAGATAAAGCGGCTTTTGCGAGATATCAAGGGCGCGGATGTTTTCATCTTTGAATTTCTCTTTCCAGCCAAAGGCTCGAATTGTAGTAACGCCACTCGTCTTGTCACCATCAGAAATGTAATGCAATGCAATGCTAATCTCAACAATGAATCTGTGATGCCACTCACCGTATCCAAGAAGCTAGTATACAGCTGCGAACGTGATTCTAAATCGAGGAATCGTAATTGCCGAGATGTCCGGAGATAGATCTTCTGAATGAAGTACACAGATATGAAACAGGCTGGTACCGTTACCACCATTATAGGTCGAACACTCAAAAGGAGCACTAGCTGCATTAAAAGCTTGAAAATTTCTGTAAAGTTTTAGTATCATGAGACAGGTTTGAAGTTTGGACATAGCATACGTGTGTTCAAGTTCGCCAAGGCAGAAGGCAGTTGCTTATCGACGAGATTTATATCCTGGCCAAACCTGGACTTTATTATTTAACGATTGATCTTCACGTCCAGTTACGACGATAAATCACCGACCTATTCAGGATGGCACCGACGTCCGTCTGGGTGAAGTAAGACAAAGGTGCCCTTTGCCAGTCAGTGAGTTTCCTGTTGTCTTCAATTTAGTACCAAGGAACAGCTAACCTAAGAACTCGCTCAAGCAACTGCGCGTGTAATACTGTTCCTGACCGAACAGCGATCTTGATTTGAGTAGACCTTGTGAAGAGTCAGCTAGAATGAACCGCGTTAAAAAAGAATACAGAGAACTGACCACACGGTTCCGCTTGTTGCAGCCCATGCGATAAACGAAATTGCCGCATAGAGGGCCATGTAGATTCTTAATTTTTCGGGGGGAGACTCAGTTGCCCATTTTAGAATGTACTGGGAGAATGTTAAGCAGAAAGAGTAGGTTGCAGTACAGCAACTCATCAGAAGCGCGTTCAATTGGCCTATCGAACCAATATAGTAGCCTGTTTAAAGTAAACAATGCAAATATAGTTAGTTATCGCATGACAATCTTGGAAGGACGCCGCACCGTATACTGCAATATCCCCAGTTGCCCTGGTTATGTCATCTGCAGCATCCTTTATTCGATGATTAGTGCCTTCTGGTTTGGGTGTTTCTATCAACTTGCTATTAAGATTATCTGTGTCAATTGATATGGATGGCGCCGGGGAATCGTCTGCATCTTCTAAGCTAGAGGGATCGCGGGGATGAATGCTCGAGTCCTGCAGGACTAGTAATTTATCTGCGAATGAATCAAGTTTCCCTGAAATCGTGTTAGAAAGGAGAATACAGCAATATGAAATTTTGACCTTACTAGAATTGGTTATCAGAAAGACCGTCGTACCCATTCTCTTGAGCAGACCTCGTGTGCTCAAAAGCTTGTCTACGATGCGATCTACTGTCTTTCCATCAATTGCACTGAATGGATCATCCAGGACAAGAATTCTGTGGCGTGAGTAGACTGCTCGAGCCAGGGACTTCGACCATTCGATTAGCAAAAGTATTAGAAGACCTAAAAGTGGAGATAGTACAGGTAGAAAGGGATGGATCAAGAACTTACTATACGTTGTTTCTGTCCTCCCGAAAGGTTTATTCCATTATTTTCAATCAGGGTCATATCACCGCGAGCAAGAGTAGTGAAATCGGGTACCAAGCTACACGCATCGATAACAGTATTGTACCATTCCAGATCCAGGTCAAGACCTCCCCCAGATATAGCGTCACGAATAGTTACAGACGGTAGCCACGGTTCTTGAGAGCAGTAAGCAATCTCTTTCGAAGAGACTTTGATTGTGCCAGTTGTCAGATGGACTTCCCCTAGGAGGGCCATCGCTAACATTGTTTTCCCGCTTCCCACTGCACCGGAACAGATAACAACCTCTCCTCTACTTAGGTCAATACAAACATCTCGAAGAAGGGTAAGAGAAGTTGAGGGAGGTGCGATTGAGACGTCTTGAATAGAGGCTATTTTTCCAAGGTTGCTTTCTGCAGAATATACCCGCATATCCTGGATGGATGGTTGGCTGATATAAGACTGAACTCGATCAAAATTTGCCATGATCGCAATGGCCCGGGGAATGAAGGTCATGACCATGTTAGCCGGATGTGTCACCATAGTAAGCAGAGCCACCGAGGTAAAAACTTCATCAGCTCGCAGAACCCCACCATTTTCTAATGTCATGGTGTAAAGAATCAGAGTAAGAACTGGAGCAAAAATACCAAGTGCATTTGCTGGGAGGAGATGTCAGAAAAAATCCCTTCAGAGCGGGTTCCAAGATTGGCTTGGTAACTGTACCGCTTGCATTATAAGTAACTAAAACCCATCTCAATCGTTTTGATGAGCCAATCTCCTCGCTGCGCAGATACGAAATCAGAGACTGAATTGCATCCTCCATTCCCATCATTTTTAGGCTTTTTATACCCCCTAAAGCTGCTGCGACGGTGGCAAGACGTTTTTGCGTGGCCACGTTCCAGTCCTTCTGCATGCCGTCTAAATGCTTTGCGACATATGCACTCACTCGAGAGCAGCCTTTGAGCAAACAATTTATCAGTATTTCAGTCTCATCAATGTGCAAAAGGATTGATCATCAGTACCGAAAACGATGACCAACGGCAGGAAGGCAAACCATCCTATTTGAGCGGCCAAAAGCACGGTCCCGATTATCACTTCTAGCAGCCGCGCCCAAGTCTCGTGGAACGTCTCTCCAAACGAATCAATGTTGTCAATGTCGGAACTGACCAAGGTCAGCGCTTCAGAGTCTTTGGATCCGGCTGTTGACATGTGTAGAGACTGGTGATGAACGAGACTGATCAATGCTCCTCGGGTCATAACGCGCAACCGATTAATTTGATGCTGATAAGTTGGCCCCGACACCTAGACTTGATCTCAGTTATTGATTCAAAATCGTGGCTGTGTGCTTTGAACAACTTACTGCCATTCCTAAGTACAGAATTGCTGCAAAGAGAACTAATCGAGGTCCACTGTCTGCACCCGTGGTATCACTGGCGTGGGAGGTGGCTGTCTTGCAGAAATTGATAGCCACACCAATGAAAATAGGTTGCAGGTATGTAAATAGAATCAGAGACATTCGGGACAGTATTGGCCGAAGAAATGCGGTTTTAAGACAGCTGACCAATATAAAAGGCAAAGTCCATCGATTGAGAGGTTCGGCTAGAAAAGGAGACTCAAAACGTAATTTCTTCTAGGGGGCTTCAAAGAAACTTACATCGAGTAGCCCACGCTGTCACAGCTCGTGCTCGCAGACCTTTTGATAAAAGTTGGCTATCAATTTCAGGTAGATTCTCAGGATTAAGAACAGCTTTATACCCTTCCTTGAGCACTGGATGAATCCACCAGAAGAATGTTCGACCAAGGACACCAGAAGCCTCTCCTGATGCCGAAGAACTTTGAAAAAGTCGATGAATCACCACCTCCTTGATGTTGGAATCCCACAGCAGCCAAATACTCTCCAAACATATCCTGGTCTTTACCAAGTGACAATTGCGCGTGCTGGAGCAGTTTGGCTGAGCTCCGAGCTCAATGAGATCTCGTGTCAATGAAGAAGCAAGATACACATGTACAATATGCAATGGATGGAGTCTCCGACTTTGTTCAAGTACTGCGATTATCAGAACTCCGATCGCTGCCAGAAGTGATATGATGCCATCCGCAATTGCAAGGTCGGCATATGTATTCGGCTCCAACCAGACCTGCCAGATAGTTGCCAGGTGAACCATGAGAAAGGCTACAGGAAAAATCTATATTGTATCAGTAACATCACAGGATTCAGACAAGCACCCTTTCTTGGTCATGGAAACAACGAACCGCTGTTTTCTTCCGGATCCGTCGCATGAGTGTATTTCCCCCTGATAAGTTCTGAAGAAGATAGACTTTTCGGATCAGAAACAGCAGAAAGACTAAAGACAATGTGATTGACCACCAGCTTCGGGTCATGCTATTCTCCATAGATTGAAAAAGCATCTTGTTACCAGATACTGAGAGCCTCATTGATTCATTCCATGGGATTTTTCACAGTCGAATCACTCAGGCGATAAGTATTGTCTTCCAACCGAATATTGATAGTATCGGAGAAACAACTTGTCAGAAATCATTTGAAATTTGAGGTTCTAATTTCAAGGATATTGGACATATCAGTGGAAAGAGCAAAGGTTCTGCCCAGCTGTAATTGCTTAAGTAAACCATGACTAATCATTTCTTTGTTACAACTCGGAAAGTGCAGTTATCAGCCGTCCTGGTCTCACAAGACGACATCCTTGCTTAAAATGCATGATAAGCTTAGCTTCAATCTGTACTATGCAGAGTACTAAGCATTATTGTGACATTTCCTGCATGTATCCACCAGGCGTTCGGGTTCGGATGTCACGCAACAATAGCAAAGCTTTGCTAAATCAATAATTTCTATTTTTAATCCCATTTTTATGTTGATAAACTAAGACATGTAATAGATCGATCGATAATATAAGGGCTGAGATCTGATAAATAAGCACTGCCAAAGGCTCAGCCGTATAGCCCTAACCCTAACCCCATTGATTAACGTGCTAGCTGGTTACATAATCGAGTTGGTCACGTGAAATTCATTCGTGTGATTCGCTGGTTTTCCCAAGCGGGCTAAAATGTGGCAACTCTACTTTAATTTTTGTCCCGCTCGAATATCTTTTTTTCCACCGATAACGATAATAATACTGAAACACCACAAAGGAAGCTCAAAGAATATATCAAAATGGCGGACGACGATTCCATCTCGATCTACGACGAGATCGAAATCGAAGACATGACTTTCGACCCTAATCTGCAAATCTACCACTACCCTTGTCCGTGTGGAGACCGCTTCGAGATTGCGATCGATTCTTTGCGTGACGGAGAGGAGATTGCAGTTTGTCCGAGTTGTAGTTTGATGATACGAGTCATTTTTGATGTCGTAAGTATTCGCACAAGCCTTGCCCTCATTTTTCTGTTTTCTGTTTTTTCTTACACGACGCGACGAATCGAATGTGCTGACCATCGGTATTCGCAGAATGATTTGGTCAAAGAGGAGCCGAAGAAACAGGAGCAACTTGCCAGCGAGGTGAAAGTGCAGGCTTGAATATTGCAAATACCTATAGATAGTCTATTTCTCAGACTTCACATCTCTATGGCCCTGTCACGCTACGAGACCGGTTATACCTTCCCGGACCGCTTGAGACGCATTATACAAGGAGATATTTGTGCAACTCAGCAGCTCCTGAATCACTAAGCCAACACCGTTCCTCCCGCGCCGCTTAAGCCTACGCGCCGCTCTGTACACTTGCCTGCTGACAAGTGATAGCGTCAGCTAGAAAACAAGCAGACTTGCAACAACTGCATGGACAGCAATCTACAATCGATGTGTGAGGGCAAGCGCAGCGGCGGCGTGCTCGGATTTATCTCAAGCACGGTCCATGAATATGGAGAGAATGGCGTGAGACCCGGGTTCTACGTTTCGGTTTTGTCGGGCCAAAAATACATGGCTCAGGTCAATATAATATTGAGCTCCTATCAATGTGCAACATTTGACAGTAATAATCATACATTCAAAAATAAATCGCTGAAGCAATATTATGCACATAACTAAAGGAAAAAAATTATTCTTCGACCGGCGTGTAGACGTCCTCCGGCAACTCAAGCGTCAATTCATCATTTAGCAAGTCCGTCAAATTCGACCCATCGCGCAGGTAGATCCATTGCCCATTAATGTAGCCGCGCGTATCCTGTTTCTCGTGCATTTGGTCTCCTTGAAGCACCCAGTCGTAGCGTTTGGGACCGGAAATAGGCGAACTGAGCCAAATCTGATGATTGGGGGGTTGTTTGTTGAGAACGTAGGTTCCGACTCCAGGCACGACGATATTCAGTACTCCGGCCTATATATTTCCTATTTAGCCATTGAAAATCGCTTTTTGCCTTTTCTGGCAAGCTAGACAAGATGCCGCCAACATTGCAAGGGTAAGTAACAACTTACACTGTACTCAGCTTCGATTTCTGATCCTTCCTCTTGAACTCGCTCCAGCTCTCCGAGTAGCACATTCAGATAATGCTCCGAGACTTCATGGTAGTCCTTGTCTGATAATGGAGTCGGCTCCGTGACGTGGATTGCGCCGGCGTTGGTGGACTGCGGATTGGGAGCTTTCGGGTCCGCGGAATCTGGAGTTATGCCCTTTTGTAAAGTCGGGGCAGCGTAAAAACTTCGAATTTGGAAACGACTAGATTGTCTTTTCAATTGTTGAATATTGAGAATGGATGATCGTGACGGAGCGGACGAAAATGGAGCTGCTGCAGCCGCACGGTGCAGACGCATCAGCGAGGCTCGGGACGAACGAGACAGCATTGTGAATGGGTCAATGAATGTTTGGATGGAAAGATATGAGTGTCGATGATAGGTCAAGAATCTCAACGGAAACTTGGCAGATTGCTCTTCGTCGTAGAGCTAGATGGTTGCCAATCTCTGATGTTGCTGTGTTGCTGTGAGGTCCAAGACAGAATGGATGGCCGAATTCGTCATTTACCAGCAAAGTCCCCGCTCCATTAGCTAAGTACGGACTTGACCAATCACATCACTGTATTGAGTCTGTAAAATACGGAAATTTATATTTGTTTCCAATTATCAACTTATCTTCAACTTCAACTTCAACTTCAACTTCGCGCTCATAACGTCTTTGCTTTGTTTGTTTCATTAACGCATAGCTACACTGGAAGTATTGGCTCGGAATGAAAGTATGGATGCGCTACTTATCGATCTTGCAGTATTCAAAACATATTAATGCATTTACGACCCGAGTCTTGAGTCCATACAACGCGTTCAAACCTCCGAGAAATCCAGCGAATCTTTCAATCGTACATATCACTCCATTAGCAACAAAGGCCAATATGGACAACAAAATGTCCAAAGCGAAAAACCCCCCTCCTACCCATTTTTTGTGTCTTCCTCTTGTATCGGAGTCTTCATTGCCATTTCTGGAAAACTCCATCAACCAATTCAGGCAGGATGTGCTCCCAAAGCAGGAATTCGGAGTTCACCATGTTAAGAAACCGCTTCCATCTCTTTTTCCACAGTCGGCAATCAGACCTCTAGGGACATTGCATCTGACTCTGGGCGTTATGAGTCTGACTTCGCAGACGCGGCTGGCTGAGGCAGTCGAGTTTCTCAATTCGCTCGACACGGAGGGGATCTTGCAGGAAGTAGAGAATGATCTGGTGGTTCAAAATGGCTCTGAAGCTTCGAAAGGACCGATCGTCGTGTCTTTGGAGTCTTTAAGCTCACTACCAAAGCCGAAAGCGTCTACGGTATTGTACGCCATTCCTGTTGACCCGACATCACGACTGTATCCATTTTCGGTGAAGATACGGCAAGCGTTCATCGAGGCGGGCTTCATTCAGCAAGATGTTGTCAAACAGAAGCCGAAACGAGCTCGGTCAGGGAATGGAAATGAGGACAAGTTCAAACAAGTACCTGACGAGAATGCTGTGAATGCAGAAAGTACAGAAGACGTCATCATCCAACAGAAGCCTAAATTTAGGCCTTTACTCTTACATGCCACGGTCGTCAATACAACTTATGCTCGTGGCGGCCGCAACACTCATAGCAAGGGCAAAAATCAAGTTGGGAAAAAGGGTGGACCCCTAGCCTTTGACGCCCGAGACCTCTTGAGACACTATCGCGATTACTATACCGACGACACAAGAACACAGAGAAAGCAACTTAATTTATCTGACGACAACGAGGGTGAGCTTCACGGTCAAGAAAGTGATAGCGATTCAGTATCTCGATCCTCAGAGGAAGAAGCCCATCCATCCAAGGGCATTGGGGCCGAATCGCTGAAAACGAATGAGATAGATGCAGCGAAACATCCCTTCATTTGGGTTCCTCGCATTCCCATTGACAGGCTATGTATATGCGAAATGGGTGCTAAGACACTAACGGAAGAACAAAATCATCTAGCGGCAAGACTGGGTCAAGAATATCGCATAGTAGCGGAGAAGAAAATTTTATGATACTTTGATTATATTTGATCGAAATATTCTGTGAACCTATTCGTCTCATTACATCAAACACATCTCCCATGCGGCAAATAGTTGCCGCAGACATCCAATGATCTTAAGAAGCATAAGTTGCAATGGCCTGGTCAAAGGCACTGTCGACCTGGGCCACTATGATTGGCGCGGCTGCAGCCCAGGCGCTTGTCAGCTTAGCCTCTATTGCGCTCGCCAGGTTGTCGCTATCTTGCTTAAGTTCCTTCAAAAGTGTCTCCACCAACCCCGTCAGGCTCGCAAACCCGAGCAGCCCGTCCTCGAAGTCTGCTTTTTTACCTTCAATTGTCGTCAAGCTCGATTGAACTGCTGGCACGAGAGTGGAGATGAAAACCGCGGCGACAGATTCAGACTCTGTATCGGTGAAATTGGCCGAGTGTTTGGCGTCCTTGGTTGTGCTGACGATCGCATTAATCACCGCAAGTGAATCGGCGAGGATTTCCACCGCAGTGATGCTCCCCTCAATACCGCCAGGGTAGCGGGCGACGGTCGAGTTGAGAGTGATTGTTGCATTAGTGATCTTTTGCAGACCTGCAACCACCGATGCTTCGTCTCTTTTAGAGAGTAGAGGAGACGAAAGACCCAAAGTGGTCAGAGAGAGGACGGTATAGATCTTTGAGAAAAGCATACTTGGAGATTCTTATTTTATCCACAAAAAAAAAGGACTAATACACTTTCTTTGGACCACTGATTTTCTTTCTTTCTTTTTCTCTTTTTACTCAAATCCGAGCGGACGTCTCCTCTGTCGATTAAATACATGTTTTCCCCCTCGTTCAGGTAAGACAAGAGACTCCCTAGGTACAGAAAGGACGCCAATTTGATTCGAAGAATATCACACAATTTCGAGTGTGGTAGACACTAAGGGCCTTCAATATAGGCCCAGAACTTTGATTTACTCACAAAAATTGAAAAATACCCTGGTATTGTCTCGTCGCTGTCCACTTGTCTTCATGCCGAGGGCTGAAGGTGGCGCTGACTGAAATCTGGGGTAAATCCAATCAAAGAGTACATATTTCGACAAAGCCTAGGCTGGAAAATTCATCTTGTGATGATGCATTTCTCGTAGTCTTGATTGGTGCATAAACACGGGAAACATCCCCCATGGTTACATTCTGTCGGGAAAAGACAGGCATGGCCGGACTTGTCATGGGAAACAATGCACTGTTTAATCAAATACAGGTCACACCCTCTTGTTGGATGCCGAGGTCTATGACACGATCACATTCCTCCTTGGATTGTGCTCCTGAGCTATGAGAGTGCCGCAGTCAGGTACCATGAGGTCAAAAAGGGGTAAAATGACCTCTATTTACAGTTAGGGTACTCACTTAGGGTAAGGGAAAGGGGTTCCGAGACTTCGCTTTACTGCTTAACTTAACCCAACCTTTACTTTACTGCTCTGGGAAAGATCACAATTTATATGGGTTAAAGTCTCATGTGATTCGTGCAAACTAATCCAAAAACAAAATCCTCAATGGAAACAAATATGTACAGAAGGAGAAGAAGAAGAAGAAGGAACAAAAACTAGCGAGTGTTCACTGAGACTGCGGCAATATTGCGTGCGATTGCTTCAGGATTGATAGACCGCAACATATGCGACTTCCATCATGCTTCCATAACCGTCAAGAGTCGCCGAGTTGGGATTACCTGGCTACATTGTGGAAATTCCAAAGATTAGCGATCAAGTCTTTTCAACAGGGAAGTTGAGAAACAAAGTACTTACCCAGTTACCACCGACAGCGACGTTGAGAATGAAGTACAAAGGGCTATGGCAAAGCGCAGACCAGGTGTTATAATCACCAATCCGCGAACCGGTGATTTGCCAAAATTCTTGACCGTCCATATACCAGGTGATAGTCTCAGATTGCCAAGAGGAAGGCGTGCGGTTCCAGACTATACGCCATGTGTGCCAGGATTGGTCGGGGATAGAAATGCTGCCACTCAGACCGTTGGGCTCGTTGCAGATACCTCCAGGGTTCACATTGCAATGAGCAGTGCCGTGGCCGGTCAGAATGCCGTCGACAGTCTCGAGTACATCAAGCTCTCCGCATGCCGGCCACCCAGTGCCGTGACGAAGCGAGTCACCCAAGAGCCAGAATGCCGGCCAGATACCTTGCTTATTCGCGATGGCATTGGTGCCGAACCGAATTTCAGCTTCGGCGAATGTTTGCACTCCGGCTGCTGGTGTGAATGTATATACACTCTCGACACGGCCCGAAGTCCATCCGCCAGAGACAGTGCTGTCTCGCCACGGAACAAGTTGGATTGTGCTGCCACCGCTCAACTGGACATTCTTGCTGGAGCTGGTGTACGTCTCCAATTCATTGTTCACGCCCAAGTTGCCAGTGATGATGTTCCAATTTCCAGTATTGGGTGAACTCCCCGCCGAACCGGTGAATTCGTCGGTCCACACCAGCGAGTACCCTCCGTACGAAGGAGGAGCCCACGCCGTGACCATAGAGGCCAGAGAGGCCAGAGAGAGCACGGCAGGAAGCCCTACAATACGATGACTGTGCATGATGACAGGCTTGGCGTTGTCACAAGATCTCAAGATTGAAACAAGGAGTTTCTAACGAAAGCTAGCAAAAGAACAGGGATATCGTGTGAGGATTTGATGTCTCACCACTTGGAGCAGGGACTGGGGTCTGTATTTCAAAACAGAAAAGTGGGACAGGGACGAAGTTTAAGTATTCAGACATTCCCTGGGAACATTTTCTGAGTGACTGATATGCTGATAGACTGTTATGCTCGTTACCGACGGATCAAAAGACTGAGTATGATAGTATCATCCGTTGGATTCGTGTGACGAAGGCTAAAAAAAATTCTACGACGGAAAATAGCCCGATGCCAGAGAAGTTTGACAGCCATCGTGACTATTGTTACATGAAAAAAAAAGCCTTTTAATAATAGGATATGGTCTTTAGACCCTTTAGATCCGTGTAGATATGTGTGTTGTACTCCTTTTCATCCATGGATGATAATGGTTTATATGTACTATGCCGAGATGGGAGACTACTTTTCGGCATACAAGCCTACTTGGGAAGGGTCTTTATTGTTCACTATCAAAATGAAATGATCAGCATCTTCTGGCCATGTTACCTGAAAATAAACCATGTGGTGCCCCTGAGAGAGGGAACGAAACAGATAGTGGCTATAATTGCCGGCTCCTGACAGTCTGCCGCGACAATGTGACAGTGGCTTGAAGCCTCGGGACTTAACACGGCGAATCACAATCCTCATGTCACACTGAATGCCACCTGGGTTGGTGCCAGGGACTATTTATGCTTATATATGACACGAACTATATACCATACCATGATCTGGCCCTGATTCCCCATTCCCACACCGAATGCCTAAAACTTTTAACTCCTGTGCAAATTACGATTTGCCCCAAGGTGGTATCCGAATACAACCACGCAATTAAACAACAAACCAATCCATGGCACGAGAACGCAAAAAGCACTTTAAATTGACTAAAGTAGATGGTGACATTTAATTTCAGCCATTTTTACTTCACCCTACTCATGATAGTCTCTAAACTGCGCTCAACGTTCAATTCCGCCGCCTTTGCCTTGATCGAACTAATCATCGATCGCTCAAAATCATCACGAGAGCGCAAGACAGCCTCGACCCATGACATTTGCAAATCCCAGTATTCCATCTTGAGTGCTTCGTAGACATTCACAATCCCGGCTCCCTTTTCTGCCTCGAGCAATCGCACAAGCCAATCTACAAGGCGCCATTTGTTTTTAATGGTGGTCTGGAACGAGTCCGGGAATTTCTGGAAAAACGCAAATACTGTAAGGACATCGTCTTTGAACTTCTCCGTGAAAGGATCCTGGCGGCGGAATTTGACGCCGCGGTTTCGAACGGCGGACAAATAGCGCACCAGGAGCTCGTCTGACAGCTCCTCAATGAAAATTTCGCTGAGAGAGGGGTGTAGTACGGATCCGTAGTCTGACATGTAGTCTTCAAAAGTTGAGGTCATGCGCTTGACTGTAAATTCACTGTACCACTTGGTAGTGAAAAAATCGGGGAGCGTAGTACGGAAGTCAACAACAAAGATGAGGTTGACAAATTGACTTAAACAATGAGTACTGAGATCCACGTATCCATTGCGCAGAGCATCCAGTTCGACTGTAGCCCGGTCATCCATGTAAGTTGGTGTGACCAGAGATTCAATATCCCGTTTGAAGCGAGTCAAGTAGCCCACTTGACCCGTCTCTTCGTTGTCATCAATACATGCAATCTGGTCGTTGGCTACGGCCACAAGCCAGTCTTGCAATGGCTGTAACCCTTCTGCATGATCCAGATTGGAATTGTTGTACTTGGCGCACTCTTCATCAAGCACAGTCTGCCAAGCAATTTGTCGGGCCTTCAGAGCCCGGAACATTGAGTCGATGATGCCTTCGACCACGTCCTCGCGATCTGAAGCAGAAGCGGCGCCAATCTGTTCGTTAAGCATTCGCCACAAGTCTCCCAGCATCTTTGTGCGGAAAAAGCCGTCGGGACTTGTCTCCAAGGCATCTGGTGAGCGTTCCAGCAGGGCTTTCTTGTCAGCAGCAAAGATGCGATCCATCCACTCATCCACGGCGTTGAGAATGACGCTTTGCCACTGGCGAATAAGCTCGGGCTCCCGATCGTCAAGAATATTGGGAGTCAAATCTGTTGACTTCCAACCTAACTTGGACATCTTCTTGTAGTACTTCGGAGTCCAGTGCAGAATGGCAAGTAGATTGTCCGGGGGTAATTCCGGGTCGTCGACGAGACTGATGAGAAAATCGTGCATCATTCGATGATAAGTCGTTGTATAGGTATAGTAAATTTTCCACCGCTTTGGCATGAGCTTTTGCATGCCTTGCTGAATAGTGAAGAGGTCGTTGAAAAACCACTTGAAGCTCTTTTCAAGACTGTCGGGGTTTCCTAAAAAGTCCTCCCTAGTAGCGTTAAATTGGTTCTGGGCGTAGAATTCAATAGCTTGTAAGAACTTTTCTTTGTAGCCCCTAACCGTCTTGGGTCCGATGTTCATGGATTTGAATCGATTTGCCAATTCTTCGTGATCCCTTTGAGCTTCCTGGAGAGCCCGGACGTGCTCGTCGTTTTTCTCCTCCTTCGCAATCACAAGCGCCAGCCTCACCACCATACCGTTGTTATCAGACTGTAAGAGAGGGATTAGATTCATACAGGCCGTTCCAACGTGATCGTCGAACCAGTCTACGACCGCGTCCAATCCCTGGAAATAATCTAGCAGTGTAGTCTCACTACTTGCATCGTTTGCTCGCCGGATCTGGTCCAGAGCTTCGTCACGAAAATCACGTAGTTGCGATATCAGAATATGGGCTTTCAATAGATTGGGCTGATTTTCCAAGTCATCGTCATCTTCACGTAGCAAGGCTTCGGCCTTTGCCACGTCTGCATCGAAATTCTCTAACCCTTTTTTCATCATCACCACGGCCTCGAAATTCCGTTGAACCCTGGCCAACTTGTCAATCTGCGAGAAATCTTCGACCGTCTCCTGCGACTCGGCGCATAATTTGTCAATACCCTGCAGCTCATCGCGGGTCTTGGAAACCTGTCGTTGACCTTCAGTCAATACAGCCAGACTCCGTTGCACATTCTCGAGCTGTTCCCTAAGTCCTTCGCGTAACTGTGCGTCTACCGCGACTTTCTTGCGCTGATATTCGAGTTTCAGGGCAGGAAGCTTGTCCAAGTCTTCCGGATGTCGCAGAAGCTCTGCTAGACGTGGAATAGCAGCAGCTTTCTCAAGTCCCTCCATGTCGCATCAAAAATCGAGACGCCAGGCGGTGCGTCAACGATCTTTCTTTGAGAATCCGTCCGTCCGCCGCCCACCTCGCCGCAGCTCCGTTGATAGGGACGTTCGATCGGGGTCGTTCGCTTGCGAGCTCAATGCCAAGATCGAACCATGGTATAGTCACAGCACTCGCTTAGTCGCAACTAGCAAGTGATCTGTTGTCGCAAGAGGCCTTATACTAGCGTTGATCTCTTTCGACTTTTTCCTCAAGAGTTGGTATATTATTGAGTGTTGGTTTCATCATTGAAAGCTGAAGCAGCTTGACAGAAGCAAATATCCAATCAGGAGCAATGCGGAAGCTGCCCCGGGACGGGTTCAATCAGCGCACACCGCCTTCCTTTTTGACAAATTCCTATTCTCTTCCTAACTTCTCGTCCATCTTTCGCAATCAAAACGTTCAATCCATTTCCTAATAGTCACCACGCGATCGCTGAATTAGGTGTCTAGATTGCGATATAATACGGCTGATATCATTTCTGACTTCGAACCACTCCGAACGAGATCAATACTGTCAGCCCACATTATCCGACCGAGCGGAAGATACCAACCTCTACAAAAAAGCTATTCAACAACCTCGACACAGAAGAAAAGAGAACAGAACAATAAAATAAGGAGAAAGAGACACTTTTCAAAGCTTATAATGGCTTCTAAAGCAACATATTTCCGCATTACTCTCATGCGCTCCGCCATCGGTCTCCCACTTCGACAAAATATGGTCCTGCATGCCCTCGGCCTCAAGAAACGAATGGCCACGGTCTTCTATCCCGTCTCGCAAGACGTTGCTGGTCAGATCATGAAAGTCAAAGAATTGGTTTCGGTACAGGAAGTCGACGAACCACTCACAAAAGCGCAAGTTCATTTACAAAGGAAACCCGACCCGGGATATTATGTTGAAAAGAGGTCGGAAGAAGAGTTTGCGGAAAAGAGTCTCTCGTAACGAATGGCTCTTGTCTATTTGCATCAATATTTAACGGGATTGTTTGGTTGAATAACTTTCGTGACTGTTTGTTTCCTTTTCGGCATTCATAAAAGGGGCAAGCATATTGCAACGATCGGATCAGGTCAGGGATCAGGAGTGCATTTTCGCGACCGCTCACATTGTGATCAACATCCGACGCAGAATTCGGTCTAAGGCGTTAACGAACTATATTTGCACGTCAGACGGGCTGAATCTTCGCATCGACTTCATTCAAGGCGCCATTACTGTATATTAGAAGTAAATGAATGATGAATGTATTTATAGTCGCTGCTCGACAATAAGAATATCTATAAGAATAATCCGAGATACGCCAAACACCGACCAACGTAGACCAATGGGAATCCCCGCCAAGACATCAAACCAGACAGAAAAGGACATCGTACATCATTCTAAGGTTTGTAAAGCGCATCGAGGAACCCCTCGGCGAGCCGGCTGACAATGCTCTTGTCTGGCAGACTGCCGGCCACTCCGTACAATGCTGCAGTGTCTCCTCGTTTCCGGGCGTACGATTTTCCTTGTCTTTGTCTCTCTTCAGCTTTCGCGAGCTCTCCATTCACAACTTCGATCAACTCAGCTAGTAATCTTTCTGCTGCTAAAGCGGTAGGCCTCGTGAAGGCGACGTGAATGGCGGCGGGGTCCTGAAGCGCGTTGAGATGCCAACCCTTTTCGGACATGGCATCGGCGATGTCATATGTATCGATTCCGATATTTTTGCTAGCAAAAGCAACGACACTGACTTCAGGATGACCAATGACCTCGAGATTGGCCGACAGGATCGGATCTTCCCGAATAGCTGTCTCAAAATGCTTGGCTGCACCCATGATCTGATGGCAACTGGCAACGTAACCAGACTCACCAATAGTCATCAAGCTAACCCAACAGCCAGCAATCAATGCACCAGATCGGGAGCCGGCAATTGATGGCGAGGCATATACACCTCCGGTCCACTCGGGGAAGATGAAGTACTGGTAGTTTCGATAAGAACGGTTCCGGTACAGCAAAACAGAATTTCCCTTGGGAGCAAAGCCGTACTTATGGGTGTCGACACTGATACTCGTCACACCAGGTTGGCGGAAGTCGAAGCCACCTTCTTCTTCATAAGGAGAGGGGAATCCAGCTTTCTTGAGGAAGGCAATCACAAATGATCCAAGACAGCAATCGACATGGAGCGGTAACTTATACGACACAGCAAGGCGCGAGAGAGCTGGGATATCGTCCACATTACCATGCGGGAAATTGGGAGCAGAGCCAACAAGGAGAACAGTATTGCGATTGATCAGTCGTCGTACTGAAGCGATATCCGCTTTGTATTCAGGTGCAGGGCAAGGCACCTGATGAACCTTGATACCAAAGTAGTTACCGGCCTTGAAGAAAGCTGCATGTGCAGTTTCGGGAACAATCCTGCGACCGTTAGTGACGCTACTTAGAAATTAGGGTGATGGTAGACGTACATTTCTGGCTCGGTAATTCTTCGTTCGGCATAACCCTTCTGCCTGGCTGATAGACACGCCATCAAAATTGATTCCGTACCACCGCTAGTAGTCACACCAGCACCGTCAGAGGGACCGTGGAAGAGGGACAGAACCTATAGGTCGCGATTAGCATTCCAGCACAAAACACAATTAACCCTGAGCACGCACCATAGCCACAATTTCAGCCTCCATTTTCCGAACTCCGGGGAAGACGTCAGGATGGAGAGGATTCGAGACACTGAAGGTTCCGATAGCTTCGGTCTGTAGCTTCGAGAGGTCTTCGCCGCCGTGGTACACGGCACCACTGACACGACCTTCTTCCCATTTCACGCGGTCCATGCCGGACAATTGTTCAAGTTCTGCACGGATCTGCTCGGAACTCCATCCTTCCTTTGGTAGCTTGAGATAGCTCGAAAAGCCGGGACCCTTTTGCAGCATCTTTTCTTCAAGCTTCGTGATAGCGGTTGAGACTTGCTTGTCTACCTGACCACGCACACCCGGAGCGCGTAGGAACAGGTAGAAAACCCATAATCGGAGCACGGAGTATACCCTTTTGATACTGCCGATGATACCGTATCCTCGGAGCGAGTCTAGTGTTTTGCGGGCATATCGTAGGACGAAGAAAAAGAACACCACATTCTTGAGTCTGCGTCATCAAAAAGGTCAGTGCGTCAGTCCTCTCGGAATTCCGCATTATTTTCTTTCTCAGCAACACTTACAAGTCTATGTTGAGCAGCGCAATAGAGGCATTTGACAGGTTCCGCGACGATGCTCCCATCAGTCTGTTTTGTATGGAAGCCGGGATCAAAGACGACGCCATGTCTTTGGTGATGCCGAGGTCGATCGACGGCTGGCTATGTGATGCGCGTAATGTATATATATATATACGTATGAGGGTGTGTGTTTGATGAATGGTTCAAGTATAATAAGGACAAGAATATCGGCAAAGAAGATGCGTACGAGAAAAAGAGAAGAAGAAGAAGAAGAAGAAGAAGAAAAAGAAAAGAAACGAGGTTGAAGTTGACTCTTTAAATCGAACCAAGACAACCTGGAGTTTTGGGGAAGCTGCGGTCCTCCATTCAAGCCGCCACGCTACGGAAACTGCCCTTTACGTACAGCAATACGCTCACCGTTTCGTAATTTACGAGCTCCCGAGTTGCGACTGCGAGCGGAGTTGCGACTCTTGCGAGAGGCTTGCGAGCTTATTTGCCACGCTAACTACGGTAAATTACAGAATCTGTAATAGCGTTACCATCTATTGTACGTACACTATGGGTATAACGTTGATCAAATATCCATTGGGAAAGATGCTTAAAGTAGATCCATTACACTCCAATGTCAAGACCTAAATCTTCATCATAGTCGATATCCCCGCGCTTTTCACAGTTCCGAGACCTGAGCCAGTTTTGTGATTGAGTTCTATCGACTCCTCGAAGAGCATGTGGATTTTCGGATGAAGACACTGAGAGACTCCCGAGGTCATATGTAGGTAAATGACTAGCATTCTATTTGTATAAAATTTCTTCATTTTTTTTTTCCAAGATTGATTCAAGGTAATCCTATGTCTTTTTTATCTCTATCTACTGCTCCGAGTCCTTTGTAATTACTTCGCAGTCTACAGGACACCCAAATGAGACTCACATATTATAAACGTCAGAAAAGAATGAATATTGCATATATCAGTGGAGACGTCTCAGACGATCTCCGAGATAATGTCAGAGAGAATTTCATCTGTGGCCATCACAAATTTGCCATTTTAGGAAGGTGATGGGTAGAGGAGCTAAGTTTACCCGCTCCGGCGGCAGGTGGGTCTGGCAGAATCTATGTATGAGCAGGTCCTTTCGGCAGGCACAGGATTTGGATGCTTCTCCTGCCAACGAAATATACAATCTTCAAACCTCTTCAAGCAGATTCTTTGTTGGTATCTTTTTTTCTCCTTCTTTACATCATAATCAACTAGACAGCTTGACCAATATCGAACATCATGGCCAGTGTATGTATCATTTTGGACATGTAAAGAAGGCTCGCTGATGTTTTATCACAGCATGGCATCCCCCGCCAGAGTGTTGGTGTGGAAATAGACAGCGAACAACAGCGCAAGGAAGTTCAGCTGTATAGAGATCTGGAACGCGCTGTTCACGAAAAGGTTGCCCAGAATGTCAAACTTGCCTCTTCAAGTATTTGCATGTATTGACGCACAAGTCAGATGGCACAACATAGATATACCCGTGATGTTCTGGAGCAAGTATCCGAGCTATTAAAGAAGAATCCCGAATACTATACCGTGTGGAATTATCGACGGTTGATTAGGCAGCACGATTTCAGTGAAGCTACTGCTCACATATCCAACCAAGGCGACGCAGATGAGATCGTGCACATCATCAGAAGTGATCTAGATTTCCTCTTTCCGTTGCTCCGCTCCTTTCCGAAATGCTATTGGATCTGGAACTATCGATTATGGTTATTAAATGAAGCAAAGAGATTACTACCCAAGCCAGAGGCCCGAAATCTTTGGGAAGACGACCTGAGCCTCGTGGGCAAAATGCTGCATGCAGACAGTCGCAATTTCCACGGCTGGGATTACAGGTCCTTTGTAATCAAGGCATTAGAAGATTTGGCCGATGATGGTCAATCAAGTATGACCCAAGCAGTTATTGACTACACCACCAAGATGGTAAAGAGTAACCTTTCGAATTTTTCGGCGTGGCATTATCGAACGAAAGCGATTCAAAAGCTCCTTGATGAAAAAAATGCAGGAGCCGAGGAACGACAGGCGGTCCTGGACCAAGGTAGAGAGAACTAAATACTCCCCTGCCACCTGCATTGACTGAAACTGATCTTTGCTGCACAGAACTGAAATTATCGCATCGATCCCTTATCGATCCATACGATCAATCGCTTTGGTTCTATCACCAAAATTTGATGTGTGTGTTCGATCCTTCGGTAGCGGATCGTACCTTTGCCCCGGATCTGTCCGCTTCGGATCGATTAAAGTACGTCCAAGAGGAGAAGGACTTGATCACGGAGATGCTTGAAGACTACACGGATTGCAAATGGATATACCAAGCTTTGGTGGATTGCAATCGAACTGCAGCGAAAATCAGGGGCACGATGTCGGCGGAGGACCGCGCCGAGATTTTGCGCTGGCTCAAGAGCTTAAACGCACTAGATCCATTGAGGGCTGGGCACTGGGCGGACATTGAGCTTCAGGTGACACGGTAGTCGTTGATTATAGTCTGCTCATACATACCAGAGTCTCTCCAGCGCTTCTGGAGGTATTTGTACCATAATGAAAAGTGAAAAATCATAGGCAGTTGAAGAGTGAGTCCTGTAGTTGATTGTTTCATGTGGATCAGCCGTTGGCGTACCTGTTGTGTACCCGCCAGAACCCCTGGCTAGGTTAGGCTAGTACCAGTCAGCTTTAACTTAGCCACAAACTAACTAGTAGTTAAGTAGCAGAAAACCTGGAACAGTCAGCGCCAGTTGGTACCAGGATGAATACCTTCAATGGTCTTGAACGTGGTTCCGGTTATGGACATTGTATGAGATTATTGCAGCTTATACCGAGAATCCGAATATCAATATCCAAATGATTTCTGTTGGAAGATATGGTGGGCCGAAACTTCACCACGTGAGGCATGTGTCAAAGTCATACATCAAACAACACTGGGAGAATGCGACATAAACATCAACAACCATGAAGAATGAGCCGGAGGAATTGAAGTTATTGAAGAGACAGGCTGGTTATAATCGATGAACGGATAAATGAACAAATAAATAAATAAATGAAGAGATTAAAAAAAAAATTGAAGACTTCGTGGGCGCTCACGAATTAGGAAGGAAGGGTCGATCATCTCCCGTTAGTCTGCCTCAGGCCCTAAATTAGCTTAACTAAGTTAACGACAGGCTGGAAACGTTGCATCTCCTCGATCTCCTCCTCATAAATTCATCTTGTCCCCCTCTCCCTCTCCCTCTTTTCCCGGCATTTCTTGTGACGCATTGTCAAGATCTGCTGTTCAGGAACCCTGTCATATAAGACGACATCTAATTATCTCCTGACTCAGACCATTCCCGGTGCGACTTCTTACGACCTGCTTCATTCCTCATACTGTTTCCCATCGTGCAGTTAGAGTCACACCGAATCCGGGGTTGCTGAGTCCCTCGCCTATAACAGATTGGACCAGAACCTCCTATCCTCAGCCGATGGCCAGCCGTTCATAACAATCCAGTAACCTCCTCGGCTTTCCCTTCCACGCTGCTCAGCCTCTCAAGCAAGGGAGGCCGTCATCACGCAGACCGTCAAGCACCCTGAATTTTGCCCGTCATGAGCTCCAGTCAGGAGCCTAAAGACTACGAGGAGGTATGTTGAATGCAACCGGTCGACGTTATTGTCATTTACTAGAATCAGCCTATTGATCGCTTGTCTTTCTCAGGAGTCATTTGAAGATGCCAGCGAAGACACTACGCAGCCGGCAGTCTCAATGCCGCAAAGCTCGTCCACTCGCTCGTTGACCGATCGGCGCCTGTCAGGAGCTTCTGTCACGACCCCCCGTGCTGAACATTCGCCCGCATTTCCTTTTCCCCCTCAAGATAGCCAATCCGAAGATAGACATGATAACGACGAGAATCCAAACGACCTCAGTCCGACACCCACTCCTCATTCAGAGAGCGAAGAAACCCCTAGACGAAAGAAATACATCAAATCACCGCTACTCACTGCTCATCGCCTGTCTACTACTTCGCTGGACGACGTGAATCTGGCCGCCACCAAAGATGAGGATAATGCGGAAATCGTAAAAGATTCGCCGGCCGAAGCACCACTTGATTCTCCCGGAGCAGCGTCCCTAGAATCGAACGCTACCAAACAAAGCATGTCCTTTTTACCTTCAGTGCCATGGTCAATGGCATCCAAGCCGGGATCCTCAACGTCGGGTTCTGCTCCGGCTCCTGCTCCCGCCTCGGCTCCTCCTCCCGCTGCTCCTCCCGCGTTACCTGGCCGCAAGCTGACGAGTCCTTTCTCGTGGCTGTCCCGATCGAGCATGTCTGGAAGCGACTCCAAATCCGTGCCAACTAAGTCCGGCAACAGTCGGCGAAACACCGCCGCATCGGTGTCTACAATGAATACAATGGAAGAGGGAGATGGGTCGAGTATCGGGTCGAAGAGGCCGACTCGCAATAGCCTCAAGGACCAATTCAAGCTTCTTCGCATGCGGGAAGAAGGACCCGATGCCGATCAGGTGAGTATAGCATCGGGAAGTGTCTCCGCTAGTGTCGGGCTTTCAAGTCCTGCAGAAGAGCAAGTTCTTCCGGCTGCTTCACCAGTCATCGGAGGGACTGGAGGCCCCTTTCCACCCATCAATCCAAATCTTCCACCTGGGACAGTATCAGGAATCTCAACCTCTGCGACTGATGCCGCTGCGCCCGTGGACTGGGAGCTGTGGGAGCGAATTGTCAACAACGGGCCTGAGGCATTATCCGGCGCCAACTCTGAAGAGCTTAATGCTGCTATCAAGCGCGGTATTCCGCAAACAATCAGGGGTGTGATCTGGCAGGTGCTAGCCGACAGTCGCAATTCTGAACTCGAGGAAGTGTACAGAGAGCTTGTCGCTCGCGGAACCGACAAAGAGCGGCAAACAAGTCTGAATGGGCAGGGTCCCGCAGGTGTCGCGTCGGAGAAAGAATCGCTTGCCTCTTCGCGGTCATCCGTTCGCTCTGATAATTCTGGCTCACCATCACCATCGACTCAAACCACAGCCTCGCCTGTTCCTCACGAAAAGGAGCTCGATACAGCCGCAAGCGAAATGGCCCGTAAAAAGAAGCTAAAAGAAGACACCGAAGCAATCCGACGATTAGAAAAAACGATTCGCAGAGATCTGGGATCTCGGACCAGTTATTCAAAATATTTTGTTTCACAGGGGAGCCAGGAAGCTCTCTTCGGGCTATGTAAAGCATATGCTTTATACGATGAAGCGGTAGGGTATGCTCAAGGCATTAACTTCATTGCAATGCCATTATTATTCAACGTAAGCGATACTTTACTATTTCTTTTCTGATGTTGCCATCTTGACGTACTGAAAACTATGAACAGATGGATGAAGGCGAGGCCTTTACTTTGCTGGTCAAGCTCATGAATAAGTATGGATTACGAGATATGTTTATTCAAGATATGCCCGGGTTACACTTGCATCTGTTCCAATTCGAGCGGCTTTTGGAAGACCTCGAGCCTGCTCTTTACTGCCATCTCCGTCGACGCGGAGTCAGTCCACAGCTTTATGCCACACAGTGGTTTTTGACTCTTTTTGCGTATCGTTTCCCACTGCAGTTAGTACTCCGTATCTACGATCTCATATTCGAAGAGGGATTAGAAAGCACTATTCTCCGATTTGGGATTGCCATTATGCGGCGGAATGTTGAGACACTTCTCGGCATGAAAGACATGTCTAGTCTTTCTCAATTTCTCAAGGAGAAGCTCTTTGATGTTTACATTGATCAACAACCTTCTGCGAGCTCAATACTGGAGTCTGGCTTCTTTGGTAGCTCAGGTGGGAGTGACAGAGAAATCTACAGGGCTGATCTGATGGTCCAAGATGCTTGTGCCGTGCCGTTGACCACCGAAATGATTCGATCGTACACAACTGAGTGGGAAGAAAAAGTTCGAACCGAAAAGGAGCGGGAGCAAGAGCTGGAAACCCTCAGACATACAGTTGCGTCGCAAGCGTCCAGAATACGTGCGTTGGAAGAACGCACTGAAAAGTCAGATCAAGAACACGTCCAACTGGCATCCGAGCTAGTGAGAATGAAAGTTGAGAACGAGGAACTGTCCGATAGGAACGAAAGCCTCCAGGTGCAGGTTCAAGAGCTCAAAATCGTTGTGGACAAGCAGCCTGCAGAGGTTGAGGAGAAGCTCAAAACAGAGATGGACCGCATCATGAAGCGAAATATGGAAGTACAGAACGAGAATCGGCACATGGAAGAGCAGATGGCAGAGATGGAAAGAGATCTCGTGGAAACCAAAATGAAATGGGCAGAGGTAAGCTCGTTCGCATTCCTTGAACAGAATCCATTACTGGCAAGACAACTTTTCGCTAATGTCTCTACCACAAAACAGCTTTCAGAAAATCACGAAGGTCTCAGACAGAAGTGGGCAGATCTTCGAAGGGCGCTGGACGGATGAGTGTTTCCACCTTTGAGCTTGTTTCGATATTGTAACTTCTTGTATACTTTACTTTTTTGTATGCGTCGAGGCCATATTCCGTTCCCTTGACGAACTTTTCTCCTTCTCAGTCGCATTCAGTGGGCTATCTGTATTACCGCTTGTTCTTGATCTTCTGATCCCATTGACTGTGTCGTATACCAATTTGTATGACTGACTAAGATTATGTCAGTTGGTCGTTTTACCTTTCTTTTTTTATTATCTCGAATATGCGGATTTCGCATCATGTATAGTGACTAGCTCAGTCTAGTCGGTGAGAGGGGTTTTTATTTTTCTCAGCGCCAACTCATATACCGCCTATTATCAGCATTAAAATTCATGAATTCTATTTCTCTATATTTTTGTGAATTGAATATGAGCTCTCCAAATACAGGTACTTGAAGTTCTTCGGTGCCCAGGAAATTCAATGGGACGAGGAAATACCAATATTTTGATGACGCTGTATCACGTCGGGTACACGCGGATATTTCGGGTAGTGCCGTGAGGGATGGTAGAGCTTGAACCGGATCCGATGAGGGGGAGTCTTCTAGAGCGACAGAAACTGAAAAATATGATGCGTATAATACCTTTGTATTCTCTTCCGGTAAAGTCATTGCTTCAGTCAAATCTGCACTTTCATTATCGGTTCCAAGGCGCGACGACACGCATCAATTCCGCCCTACCATCTCTAGAACGAAGTTGCTACATCCGCCATCAACGATTGAGCTCGACAACATCGCGCAACATGGGGGCCATCGAACGGATCACATTATTCAAGATTGCCAAGGAGGAGGATCGAAAGGGGTTGATTGAAGAGTATAAACAACTTGTCAAGACTGCGGTCAAGGTGCGTTGCGCAATGTTTCTAGTCTTCAAACCATGGAACCACCACATCACTCCATCAAATCTAATTGAGAAGAGACTCCATGCTGACGAACATTTCGACAGGACGGAAAACCGTATGTCTCCAACGTGTCTTTTGGAATTGCGATACCCGATCCACGCAATCGAGAATATAATTTTGGCGTGAAGACGACCTTTGCGAGCCTTGCAGACATGGAATATTACGATAAAGAGTGCGCGGCACACCAGGCGTTGAAGGCATTCGTCAAGAGGAAAGTGCCCAACGACACTCTGACAGTGTTCTATGAAAATGCTGCGTAGTCGTTTCGATCTTTCAATAATTTATCATGTCGTTTTGCGGATGAGGCTGTTAGATGCTGTGTTCTTTAGAATATCGCAAGACAGTGGGTGGTTGTTTGAGCTTGACTGGTTGCGTCGACCACGACGGCGATTTTCGTGGGATATCAATTAAACGGGTGGTGTTTGATCGTATTTCTTGACAACATGTCTTTCACTCTGATCCAACAGGTTCCGGCCTCGAGGCAAAGATGATTTTGTATTTTATCACGTCCACAATCTCAAGCTCGTCAGAATGTTGCGAGCCTGAATTGCCTACTAAATCCGCATCTGACGATTCTTCCCCCTGTTGCCGTCGCCGTATAATAGCCAATGGCTTCGCTAATTTCTTCACTTCGCCTGTCATACGCTGGTACCGACCAGCATACAAGTAAACCCGTTTCATCCATTTGGTGCTTTCTGGATCACTCAGATCGGAATAGTCTGGGAACATAATTCTGCCCAGCTCCGTCTCTATTATTTTATTCCTCTTCGGGGAGGTTTCGGTCTGATCTTCCTGCATAGTCGTATCGGCGTCTTCGTCGTCGGGGATGCTGGTCGGGAAATTGAGGGTGCCTTGAATCTCAAGAATTGCGAGGCCGGACGGTGTATGCAGAAGCGGAGGAAGAGGATTGCTGCTGTGGCTATTATTGCTGGGCTCAATGTTCGCACGACGCTTGCTCGGAGGGAAAAGTGGTATTGACGGCATGGTTGTCGAGATTTAGGATCTGGAAGACAGTTGTTTAAAAGTGTCTGGGAAGAAGTTCAATTGACCTTGGAGGTGACACAGGTGAAATTTAAAGTCGCGTATGGCAATCGCGTTTAGCTGCCAATTTATTGTTATGGTATTGGTATCGTATGTTACAATACAGTAAACCTCTCTTATCGTGGCTGATAAGAACAGAATCGTATGCTCTTCCATATAAAGTAATAAATAGATTGTTCGAATATCCCTGGAAAAAGTAGTGATAATTAGATTGTCGAGAAGATTAGCTGAAGTCTCTCATAATATGTCTGCCTATATGATTGTGTATTGGAATATTTGATGAGTCATTGCTTAAAACAGCATTTCATCTCAAGTAATAGCTGCCCAAGTGGGTATATGCAATATATATTAGAATAAATACCTACTGGATGTTAGAGAAAAGATATCCAATAAACACACCTGTGCAATCTTGGAACTCTGCATGAGATGATTACAGTCTGAGAACCTTGGAAGCTGGAACATTCAATGCACTCAATATCACAGGTATCATCTAGAAAAATGAAAACAATAATGATGATAATCTTAAAAGCCTAGAGATATCATGTCTAGTAATATAATTATTGAGTAATATCCTATCGGTCATCAGCGTAAAATCACATGAATTTCGTCTGAAGATTCTAACAAAGAAAACAATACTAACAAAGCAAACAGAGAGGGCTTGATGTAATACAACAAACCCTAATAAGGCAATACTAGGATACCGCCTCCCTGTTACGCCTCTCACAAACACAAATGCATGGCAAAATGCTGCTTCCACCATCAATGAGCTCTGCTCTATTGCCCTGATCAAACAATAGTGGTAATGTCCCTGAATATCATCTCATCCGCTGCGTCCTAGTCGGGACTTTCCGCCAATATAAGATCGCCTGACCCTTGAATTTGCCAGTCATGACGGCTAAGAACTTCTTTCTGGGGAAAAATAAAATTCTTCCCATATTTTCTTCCTCTTTTCTCGGTCTTCATCCCGAAAAAATCATCAGAGAGGGACCTTCTAGCAGTTCGGTTCCGGCGATCAGCAAGTGGATTGATTCGATGCCTGTGACTACATATCAGAAGAGTCACTTTCTTAGGGTGATGTCCCCATACACCGACGCATCTCTCCTCACATCGAGCACCTTGCTGACGATTCTGTAGATGCCTCTGACGAAGAACTCTCAACTGCAATCACTTAGATCCAGGCCCATCCAACATTTCGGCTGCGGTGAAAACATATGGACACAGCAGAGGAAGGACGACCAGTGCTGTTCCCAGATGATAACCATGCGTCAGACGAAACCTCAAACACAGAGCAAGAAAATGGCTGCGTAGCGGACTCTGGGGACAATGATATGGTATAGTTAGAGCTCATTCGTTGTCCACACATGCCCATAACTAATAAACACACGAAACAGAGTACTCTGTCGAGTTCGGCAACAGGAACCCAGACTGGATTCAATAGTGCTTCGCTGACTTGGGTCTCGGAAGACACGAGAGAGCGGGATAATTTCAGAAAGATGCGTTTGAATATTGGATACGTGGCGCCCAAGTCACCTTTTGTGCCTGCAGACATGAAAGAATGGTTGATTCATCGTGTTGAAGTGGTGGAGGATGCAACGAGAATATTGAACCGCCGTATTACCCTGAGTCATCTGCAAAAGAGCTCGCGATGCAGAGAAAAAGTCTGCGTTGCTCTTGCTGGGAAATTGAGCCCAGACTGCCGTTCCACAGTCCTGGGCCTGCCAACAATCTGGAGACCCGACGAATTGGAGAATCCCTCGAGACTGCAGGCTCCGTGGCCAGACCCAAGCGAACGTAAACACGAAGGTTATCAACGAGTTCGATCGGGCTACAGTCGCTTTCCACCTCTTCCGCGTGTACCAGGAAATCCCACGGTCAACTGGAAGCAGCGATCTCCCGTAGCGCCATATGAATTTGATCAAGTTGGAAGACCGGTCGTGACGCAAAATACGTCCATAGAAGACGATTGGGCAATGCAATCACAGATTGGGGAGTCTCTTCTCAAGGAAATAAATGCATGACACAAAGCACAAACGAAAATTGGGATATGTTCTGCATCACTGTGAAAATTCATACCGCATAACTTTCATCGTCATCGTCTTGAGGTTAATAGATATCAAAATTCAAATCTCCCGTGTTTATCAAACCAGCTATTGAAGCTCTGATCCTGTAGATTTCTTGTTCGTTCGAGATGTAACAGAGTTGAGACCAATTACGAATCAACGGTATTGGCACGATCACATGTATCACGTAGTCCGCGCAATCCACGAATGACTTCACCAGCATACTCTTCCGGAGTCATGCCTGGCTTATTCAATTTACCGTAACGAAGGTCGCTGAGATCACCAACAACCTGTTTCACGGCAGCCATGGTAGAGCTAGCTTCTTCTTCTGCTGCCGCAATCTCTTGCTCCAGGGCAACACAGGATTTCTCCATTTCCTCGACTAAGCTGAAAAAAGAATGATGCTCTTGTACAGCTGTGGTTGGTCCTTGGCCAAAATACTGAATGTCAAGGTCGATTTCACGATTCTCATGTTTTCCGAAGCCATGGACACCAGACGCTTTCGTAGCATCTAAGAGGTCGGCTTTCTGTTGTTCACCAGTCCTGATTTCATTAATGATATTCTCGGAAACAATGTCCATATCCTGTGAGCGCAATTCTTGCAATTCACGATACAGTGTTCTGACTTGAGGATGAGACTGTAGGCGTTTAGGAAAAAGCTCTGTAAATTTCTGCAGGGAGATGATAGTTGGCAACGAAGCCGGAGCGAGCAAGAAATTGCTTAAAATAGATTCCTCTGATGGAGCCATTTCTCCGCGATCTCCTATTTCCAGAGGTTCACAGCAAAGGCTACACGGTTACGCCGATCATCCAATAACACCGGAGTCGGCGACCAGCTTCAAGTCTCGCAAGACGGAATTGTCAAGAGCTTCAAAGTACTCGTCAGACAAAGAATGATAGAAGAGAAGTTCGACCCGATAAAGACGCGTTTCACCAGGCCCCTGTGCGACTTCCGTAGTTATCTTGAGGTAGTGGGAGTCAAGAGTGGAATTGACGCGTCGTTCCGCGCAAATTAGCAAGTTGAAACGAGTTGAAAATTATGTAGTTTAATATTTCAACTGGATGTAGCTTGTTGTTGTAAGAGGGAGAGGGAGAGGGAGAGAGAAAGAGAGAGAGAGAAAGCCGAGCTGGGCAAATCACGCTGGGAACAAGCGCGTTTTGCCTCGTCCTCCCGCTTCTTGCTGTCTTTGCTCCCTTTCCTCCACTTCGCTTTTTCTTTTTATCATCTTATTCCATCTCGAATTCTTTCTTTTCTGCCTCTGTCATAAATTCGACGTTTCGAAGGCTTATATTTATTGACAAATGATTCAAACAGCTACATAAGATCAATAGACTTGTCCGTGGAAGCCGATTCTGAATCACAGCAATCTCATCCAGAGCCTTCTACCCCGGGATTGGTAACATCTTCTTTGTTAACATCATCTTTCCCTCTATATTGCAAATATCGCAGGAGTCGATTGTTCGTTCTGTCAAAGCTTACAAACTGACACACTTGCTCTTTGGAAACTCGCCTGTTTTGGCTTTTCTTACACCTTCTTTGGTCTTTGCTGGAACTGGCGGCTGCTTTGTAGGAGCGTCCTACAGTCTCAGAACGGGATCTTATTTTGAAAAAAGCCTTTGAGCTGATCAAACATTCACAAAGTATCTGTGATTCATCCATTAGAACTGGCTACATTGAACTGCCAGGCTCTTTGTTGAGAAAATAACATCATGGCACCAACAAGTTCAAATTATAACCGAGATGAGAAAGTCCTCTGTTTTCATCATGAAGTTCTCTACGAAGCCAAAATCATGGATTTGAGACATGTCGACCCTGATGATCGGAAAAGTCCTTATGAGTACCTTGTACATTACAAAGGCTGGAAGAATACGTAAGTTTCCCTCTCAAAAATTCATAGACCTTTTCCACAAAGAGCTTTGGGCATGGGGTATAAGGAAACTGCCAGTTTCTCTTGCATAGCATAAGATCATGCTATAAAGCATTGTTGTTGACCCCGGGAAAGCGGTTGACAAGAAATCACTTTATTGTCTTCTTTGCAGCTAATATCATTCAAACAGTTGGGATGACTGGGTTCCTCAGGAACGGCTCCGGAAATACACTGAGGAGAACCGAGAGTTAGCTGCTCAGATACGCAGGGAGGTGACTGCACAACTTTGGGGGAAAGCCAACGTCGCGAATAATAAATTGTCCAAACGACGAGGCGGTTCTGACTCTGGACGAGGCAGTGAAGAACGACAAAGTTCAGTACCAGCTAAAGGCACCAAAAGAGGTCGTGACAACGAGATTGAAAAGGTATGCCTCCCAATCGACCTACCAACACGCATGAATTGCATATCTGATTTCAAATCCAGGAAGATCAATTCCATCTGCGCCCTTCGATTCGCATAATGCTCCCAGATACTCTGAAGGCATCGCTAGTCGATGACTGGGAAAATGTTACCAAAAACCAGCAAGTCGTTGCACTGCCAGCGCATCATTCTGTAAACGAAATTCTTCAGACATACTCTGAGGAAGAGAAGCCAAAGCGTACATCCCAGGCTGATACGGATGTTCTTGAAGAAGTAATCCTGGGAATCAAGGAGTACTTTGACAAAGCTCTCGACAAACTCCTGCTCTACAAGTTCGAACGAGAGCAATATCGCTTGTTGCGCCAGAAATGGGAAAATGGAGCAGAGAATTACGCCGGTAAAGGACCCCTCGACATCTACGGCGCTCATCACCTCGCTAGGCTATTTGGTACGTGTCTTACACTGTGGTTGTATTTTTGCTGGAAAGTAAAATCTCTCTGACAATTTCAAACAGCTATCCTTCCCGAGCTTATTGCCCAGACAAATATGGATCAGCAATCGATCAATCGTCTACGAGAGGAATTGAGCAAATTCACCATTTGGCTGAGCCGAAACTCCGAAAAGTACTTCTCGAATAAGTATATTAGCGCCAGCACGGAGTACTTGGAGAAAGCTACAGGGGTCCCCATTCTCAACCCTGGCACTGCAACCTCTCGCCTCGTTTGAGTCTAGGAGAACGGACCAGATTGGCTTTATCCTCACTTGGATTAGTATCGGATTTTCTCTTGGAGGCGCAATTATGCGGTACTCGGAGTTAATTTTCGTGGAAATATCATAAATTGCTTTGGTTATCTCATTGTAGCAATATCCTAAGTAGAAGCAAGAGAAAAGTATTGTCTAAGCCCACGGTCAGATAAGTGACAGGGGAAATGTAATATGTAGTCTATCAGAATCGACATTCCAAATCAAGAAAGTACGTCATCCATTATATCAAAAAACAACAAGCTTTCTCGAATCGGCCACGGCATATCGCGCCGCTCGCTTCAACTCAAGCTTTCTGTCCGCCTCGCGCCATTTCTCCCACGTACTCAAGCCTTCCTGGGGCTGTATACTAAGCGTATCGTAGCCTTGCTTGATAATCTGATGAACTTCTCTGGGACTAAGATTCTTCTTTCGAGTCGCAGCAGGTGCGCCTTCTGACTCTGCCGAGACCTTGTCCGTTTGGAAAAGTAACGAAAGAAAATGAGTAGATACGGTGATTAGAGTATTGATTGAAGATGATTGAGGGACAGCAGTAGGCGCATTGCGAGATTCAGATGGAGTGGAAAGATTGTAGACGGTCCGAAATCGAGAAATGATAGGTCCCCCTTCGACAATCTTGTAGAATAGGTCGTCGTACGAGGCGGGGTCGGGTAGAAATGTGTCCCCTGTAGATAAAGTAAATGCAATAAGATCGACGAGTGAGTGGGTCAAAATGTCAATGTTTGGAGATGAAGATAGATCGGAAGCGTAGGTGGTTAAAAATCGCATAAGTGATAGTAAAGTGCGCCACATTTCGGACCAGTGGTAGGTCAGACGTGTTTTGTTCGAGGAAAGATATGTGCATAACCGAATGAGAATGGCAATCGTATTGCTGTGACCAATTGTTATTTTTTTTTCCAAAAATAAAAAAAGGAAAAAAGAGAAATTCAGAATAGGAAGAGTGACAGTCCATACCTGTATAAGTCGATATCGAGTCGGCGGCGAAGATTGTGTGTAATTGTATCAATCATCATGTCAAAAATTACAGTCGCTAATACACGGTCACCGTTGACAAGAGGCAGATGAGGTTGTCGCTGTCGACACAGACGGACATTTCGCTTGCTCTCGTCGCTGCATATTCGCTTACACAGCACTGGATCTTCAATGATAATGCGCAGAGAAAACATGTTTAGCTCGGCATACGTTGCAACCCTCTCAGACCGATAGGCATGCTGGAGCAGGTATGATGTCAAAGAAAGAAAGCTGGCAAATGGAGATTCTTCGTTGCGCTTCTCTGGTGTCGAGACCACCAAACTGTATCCAAAGAGTTTGTTGGCGTTGACAAAGTCATAGGTAGCCAAAAGCACGGCAGCCTCAGACTCAGGCCTGGAAAAATGAAAACTTAGTTTCTCTTGGATGAAATCACCGACAAACAAGTTACTTACTGTGCAGCAAAAGTCTCCTTCACGTCTTCAGGACTTAATGTGGCGGATTTGTCCTTGTTGCCACTGGCCAAAGCTCGCAGCCCGAAGAAAACAAGGGTGTTACTTAAAGTCCAGCCTTCGGGGAGGTCATCCTGAATGGCAACGTATGCATTTCTGATACCTGCACAGGAAAGGCCTACGCCCTTGACAATTTTCTGAATAGAACTTTCGTTGACGAAATCATCAAGACGTTGTTGGTATGGGTTTTGGAACTCGAATTTATTGTAATTTGCCAATAAACCCAGAAGCAAGAATGGCTCTAGTATTCTTGTATTGTCGTTCACATCGTGAACAAACTATCAATTCATCAGATTTGCTTAGTTTTTGGTAAGAGAAAGGGCAAGACGAACCTTCATAATAGCCGGGAAAAAATCTCGCTGCATGAAGTATGAGACAAGGGTTGTCTTGTATGCTCCGCTGATCATAGAGATAGTCGTCTCGATTGCTTTTAAACGAAGATCCACTGGGATTATTGGTCAGTAAATTTCCAATATAAATGCAGCAAAGGTCTCTTGGCTCACGTTGCCCGCCGTTGCGGATGATTTTATCGAGCATGGTCACGAACTCAGTAAAGACCTGATCCATTTTATCAAGGCCTGCAAGCACCGTAATAATGTCGGAGCTGGGATTGGTGTATTTTCTAGCTAGAACACTTCCCAGAAATACCGTGAGAAGCTATTGTAATCAGCACTATTCGATCGTCTGTGAGAATGCAATGTTTCAGCCTACGGACCTCAAGTGCATGAGCATCATTTGGCGATGTTCCTGCAGCAGCTTCGCGGATGGAGCGAGTAAATAATTGCTGGGTAATTTCTTGCAACGACAAAATATCATCGGGAGTCAGAGCATCTAGGATACGTCGCAAGTGCGTCCTATCCGGAGGGAGTAAATAAAACTCTCTCCAAAAGCCTTCGCTCGGCTCAACATTTTCTTTCACCTGCGCATAGCGAGTTAGTCTACGGATCGGAAATGATGCAACCCAAAGACTTTACCTGAAATAACGCTTCATATAGCTTGACGATCTTTGGCTGGAAGACCTCGGGTCTGCTTTGTTGGGTCAAAGGGGAGGCCTCCATATTGAGCAGCGGGACTGCAGATTCTGGCTTGCGAGTCACGCTTTACGGCTATGACATGACCTAGACTGGCCAGTCGAGTCGCCGACCGATATACGTTTGTCAAAGAGTCGCAGAGAGGTGCTATTCCCCGGAAAAAAAATACTACTAGTTTGTATGAATTGCATAAAAGCCGCCAGGTTGGCAATATGCTGTGACTAGTCTGTACTGTACGTAGTCCCTGGCGAAAGATTCGCGCAGTCTGTCCAATGGGAATAAGAGCAAGCGGGAACTAGCTGGTCAGGGTGGCGCCACCACGATGATGGTCAAGTATTGCATCCGCCGAATCCATATACACAGACAAAGTAGCCACATTCGTCGTCTATTGAAGTGCAACTTGATAGAAGACAGAAGACAGAAGAGACTATTGATGTTGATTGTTGATTGTTGATTGTGTATACTCCGTGGCCAACCGAGGCGTTTATAAAGGGGGTTGTATCTCTGACGCGCGGCAATTTAGCCAATTGAATCGAATATATAGTATCATCACGTGCTCTAAGCGTCAAGATGCCGACTACCGCAACCAATTAGAAGACATGAAGTGCGTAGAAATAGATCGACTCTGATTGGCTTGCTGTCGTGAAACGTGACTGCGGGAAGGAACGGCCCAAGTTCGCCGCCGAAATTACCGAGCGCTCTTTACTTTTCTGACTTTCCTTATAAATCATCAACTTTTGACTCTCTCGGCTTCACCTTCTCAACACTTCAACAACACTTCAACCCTCTTTTACTCTCTGGACTCGTCAAAGTGGACGGAAGCGGATATATATAACTCACTTTCTACACGGAACTGCTGCACATAATAACCAGGATGTCTTCGCAGCGAGCCGTTCGGTCTACTGTGACATCATCCAGGATGTTTTGGAGATTGATCGGTCCACGTCCAATCGAAGGATGCGTTTGTTCTCTTCGACCCTTTTCTTCACAAGCCGGAAAGTTCTCCTCTTCAAGACGTGATATACAGACTGCAACTGCCTACCGACCTCATACTTTACCCGACATTCCACCGCCGCCTCGTAACGCTGGAGTTCCAGATACGTCGATCGCCACAGACGCACCGTACAGTGCTTATAATAATACGCCCCAACCTTCAGATCGGAGCGCACCAGCCCGCGTCAGAGACTTTGAAGCTCAAACTCCTGCTCCAACACCCTCTGCGGACACCGCCTCGAAACCTCGCCGCTCCAAACTTCGTCCTCGAAAGGCAGCCATGACTCTCACACCAACCGCAGTTTCTCAGTTGCGGTCTATGCTGTCGCAACCCGATCCTAAGATGATTCGCGTCGGTGTCAAGAACCGAGGATGTTCTGGACTGGCATATAATTTAGAATACGTGGAGAAGCCCGGAAATTTTGACGAAGTAGTCGAGCAGGACGGAGTCAAAGTGTTGATTGACAGCAAGGCTCTTTTCAGTATCATAGGCAGCGAGATGGACTGGCATGAGGACAAATTGAGCCAACGGTTTGTCTTTCGCAACCCAAACATTAGTAAGTATATCTTCTCTTAAGATCGTGTATCGTTCTACTGACAATGTGCATCTAGAGGAACAATGTGGCTGCGGCGAATCATTCATGGTATAGCATATATGCGACATCATCTTCAAGATCGTTCTCAGATCGATTTCTTTGTTCTGGATTTGGTGCATCGGGCGGCGTTCATTCAATACAATCTCAAGAAATCGCTAGATATTATTTCTAAGGCCAATTGTGCCTACATTATGGATAAACCATTGCAACTACGTTGTTGGTATTCTCATGCCATCTTGTTGGCGTCGATGTAGTTCTATATAATGGGTGAAGGTGTAAATATGAGTTTCAATAGAAAACATTTCCCTACACACGAATGAAACAAATATTCTGGACAGGCAATGTAAAGAAAATCAATAAATGACTAGAGATACCGATGGAATGCGTTCATTGTGTTCAGTTAAAATTGCTGTTTTTGATAGCGGATGCGGAACTTTGAATTGGGCTGATACCGATACTGTAAAGCTGGAGCTCGGTCTAGTACTTTGACTTAGCCGGGGTAGGGCCTTCTTAGATACAACAACTACTAACTTCCAAGGTGTCACCTCGTTCATTCTCTGCGTCCGAACGGACGTTCGTCTCCAGAATTATGGATTTAACTGATGGATCTAAAATGGCAGACTCGACTACAGACAACGACAGTCTGTCGACACAAGAATCCGCGCCTGAAGTATTTCTGGTCGTCCGTTTCTCAGCATCCATTCCCGACGTCCAGCTCGGAATCTCCAGTCCATCAACTACAACGGTCGCCGGACTCAAACAACTTATACGAAAGCAATTACCACCGGATCTCTGCAATCGGAGGATAAGACTTATTTATTCCGGTCGAGGGCTTGAAGATGCCTCGACCTTATCGGCGTCTCTCAAACTGGCCCCGTCTTCGCGGACGAGTACCCCGTTGTCCACTACTTCGATCGGGGATGCATCCTCCAAAGACGTAAAAGGCAAGGCAGTGCAGCGAAATGCGCTCCTACACGATCTGCCACGTATCTACGTGCATTGCTCTATTGGCAACGTTGAGTTATCAGCGACAGATCTCGACGCCGAAGCCGCAATGGCAAGTACTTTCCTGCTTCAACAACAGCAGCAGCAGCAGCCAAGTCTAAAGAGCGTAACGTCGGGTGAGGATGTAAAGGAATCTCAGGAGCCAGAAGAACCGGCCACGACAACTCCCGCGCCCAGAGGTTTTGATCGATTGTTATCAGCGGGGTTTACGCCGAATGAAGTCGCAGCTTTGAGATCTCAGTTCCTGGCGCTCCAATCAATATCTCATACGCCAGATACGATGCCGACGGGCGCGGAACTTCGAGAACTCGAGGATCGGTGGATGGACGAGGGTTCAACAGCGGACGGTGCTGGGACAGGAATGTTTGGAGGAGGTGGTGGTGGCGGCGGCGCTGGCGGAAACGGGTTTGACCAGGCCGGGGGATTCAGCGCGTCGTCGAACAGCGCACTCGATGATATGTTGTGGGGCGCGGTGATGGGATTCTTCTGGCCGCTGGGTTGTGGGATGTGGCTTAGAAGGGAGGAAGGAGTTTGGAGTTGGCGCAAGGGATTTGCTGTGTTTATTGGAGTGGTGGTCAATGTGTCCTTTGGGGCAGTCAGAGTATTGAACTGACTCAATGGCATTGTTTTTACAACTCAAATTGTACATAAATTTACTACTACTTCGCATATAGATACCCACGGACCCTAGGATGCCTAGGTGGATATAGTCTGGCACTTCGTGACGAAAATAATCAGTTTCGCAACCCAAGACATGATAGAATATATTATGTGAAATCAAAAATTGTAAAAAGACACGCTGGAGGAGACGCCAATGGAAAGTGCTAAATGCTCCGCGAGGATATAATCAGCGGAAACTGCTGTAGATAACAGCAAATATCAGAAGAATCAAGACAGTAATGATAGCGATAGTTATAAGCCGATTTGTAGCCATCCTATAGAGATCGTGTTAGCCTTTCGTTGAAAAACGCATAATCATCATCTTCGAGGACCGGGGTACAATACCTACGAGCCATACCCCGTAACGTCTTGATACTTGTATCAACATATCCCTCGCTCTGATGCAGATTCTGTCGCGTTCGTTCAATTGTCTCTCGCTGTATGGTCAGGTCTGCTAGCGTGTTGCGACCGATATCCTCTGTTTCTAGGGCCAAACGCTGACTTTCCTGCAAACGTGCAGAACTTCGCTCTAATCGCTCCGTACCAGACAATAGCTGTTGGCGTTGTTCCATATGCACGTCTCCGGCTTCAGGATCATCAGTGTATCGGTCTCCGAACAGCGCACGACGGTCGTCAGTCAGCGATTTGAGTTTCCTCTTGATTTCGTCGATGTCACTCGAGTAATTCCGGAAGCGCACGTTGACTTTTGAGCGAGCTGCCGACGGAATATCCTGCTTTGCAATCCGCATTTGGTCTAACTGCATAGTTTGTGAGCTCTCTAAGCCTTGAATACAATAGCGTTGAACAAGTGCAAGTGGAGATACGTGTATATACATACCAACTCCTTTGCCTCATCGAGCGCTCTTTCTGCTTGTCCCATGGCCGACTTGCGCTGTTCACCGGTCGTTTCGGCTATCTGATCGAGTTTTTGGTTCAGATCGGCTTGCACAAGCTTTAATTCGGCCTCGTAGCTGCTGAACAGCTCCGAGCCGGCATCTGTATCGAGTGGATTGGCCATTGTGGTGAGCAGCTCTGTGTTTAGATGTTTCAGAACAGTATGGGATGACAACTGTCGTAATCAAGTGGCGGCGCAAGTTGAAGGAATGAGTCGAGTATGCACTAAGTGAGTGATCGATCTTGCGCTGACAATGTGAAATAAATTTGCTACCAAGTCAAAGCAATGAACAAGACCGGGAGAGTACAGAGATGAAGAGAGGTCAAAGTTGTGTTGGTTGATTGAAGATTGAAGTAAAGGAAGTAAGCAGGCATATGCATTTCAGCCGAACCAAATTGCTGGGGAATCCACGTGACGCAATTTCCGCCGAGCCATCAGCTGAGTAAGGAACACTGATCTAACTGCTTCAGGCTATCTATCTTAATTATGATAATTTTCAACCAAGAAGTGGTTAACTTGACTATCTCGTTGCGAATCCTTAATAATTATGCTCAGCTCTTGGAAAGCCCAATTTTTGGCTCCATATACTCCGTACCCTAAGAAAATTCTTGAAACTATTGTATTAATGTCACAAAATGCGCCGCCGTTCGTCTCTCATGACAGGAAATTCCCTTTATCTTGACTGACAATCGTTGCGCTTCTCTTCGCATCAATAAACAGGTCTTCACATTCAACGACATCAGGCACATCGATGGCTGAGCGACCGTTCACTCGCGCTAGGATATTGGCCGGTGTGAGAAGCTGTAGTGCATACCGCAAACTGATCTTGCTACCATGTTCCGAGACCTTGTCCAAAGCAGGATCGGTGATAGTAAGATTCTCGGTCTTGGCTCGAAGTCTGATGATGGTTTTGATCTCATCCGGAGTGTATGGATGAGTAGGCACAATGAGCAATCGAGCAAGAAGATCGGGGGGAATGCCGTGCGCGGCTGTAACGTCTCCAGTGCCTTTGATGATGGTATTACCCCTATTGGAAGCTAGAACCACAATTGGTGCAATCGGAGATTCAAGCGCACGATTCAGGTATGTGAAGCATTCAATGTCAAGCATGTGGACTTCGTCGATGAAAAGCACACCAGGTATTAACTCCGCGACACCTTGACTGCAGGCTTTTAGTATTCACTGTTCTAACACCATCCCCAAACTTGCCACTTACTCAATATATCTGCTCACGACCTTATTGATCTCGGCTCTCAGCTTATCCGTAATCTCTGTCTTCTTCGGTTTCGATAACTGTCCTAACATAGACATGAGATCTTGGCCGCCCTGAGGTCGGGCGTTTGCCATACTATTTCGGCGTTAGTCACTACACAAAATGATCATCAATAGAGCCCAGCACATACTCCAAGTCATTGAGAGTCACGTCTTGTACAATCTCCTTCTTTTTGTGAACTTCACCCTTCGGCACTGGAACGTATTCTTCCGCTTCCAGATCAAACTCTGTTGCATAGGCGTCTGAACGCCCAACTCGCTTGCATGCACCTGTGTTTGCCTCGATGTAGATAACGTCGCCGACGGTCACGCGTTCCTTTTGGATAGCTTCGTATATGCTGGGGTCAAGTCGGAGCTTCTTAGTGCCTTTGTAGGACTTGAGACCAATGATCAAATGGCTGATGGTCTTTCCGTAGCCACCCAAGGGGTTCTCGGCCTCCTCCGGGGTCAGTTCCGTCACCTCACCCTCGTAGACTTCCTTGGTTTCCCGAACTCGCAAACCTGTCGAGTGTTAGATTCGTTGATTATGGACACATAATCATTTCCTGCACATACCAATTGCCCGACGAAAGTTCTCCATCAGTGTTTCTGTTTTCTTCACCTCTGCAGAATATAGCTCGCTTCCAACAATTGGGCAGAATGGCACTTTGGTTCCGAGTTCTTGCGAGATCGCGAGGGCGAGAGCGGTCTTTCCAGTGCCAGGTCCGCCAGCAAGAAGCACAGCTCGACCAGCCATCTTTTTCGCTTTGATGAGATCGACCACGACACCGCAAGCCTGTAGTGTAGCAGAACGCGTTAATTAGTTATCTGTGAAGATCTTCAGAAAATAAGCCATCGTACTTCTCTCGCCAGTGTCTGGCCGACCCATCCATCCGCTGAACTCTCGGCAGTGCCGTCAGGACGTAGACCAAGTCCCTTGATATGCGTATGCGCCATGGTCCTGTTCTCGCGGGAACCTCCCTTGACTTCGCTGATTTGAACCATCTTGGGACGGGTATAGCTTCAGCTGAAGCTGCAAACTATAAGAAGAAGAAGATCGATAGTACAAGACCAAGCGACTCTAATGTGATGCTTTGACAGGGATAAAGAAAATCCAAAGGAATAAATGTATGTGTATGTAGAAGTGAGAGAGAGGAAGGAAGCTTTCATTGTTGCTCCAGCCCGATTTTCGCGATGCGGAAAATGTAAGAGCCAATCAGGGTAACGGAAGTTAAAGGCGGTCAGCCGAAATCAACCCAGATTCTCTTCCGCGAAATCAGCCAGTTCAATGTTAAAAGACTCTTTTTGTTTCTCGACCTGTAAGGCTCTATTACGCCAGCTGCATAGGACTTCGCCTTAATTCTATTTTCGGACCCATTTGCCATGACGAGTTGAAAATTCGACGTGGGATTTGATACAACTAAAAAAAATGGCGGGTGCCACGACTCGGTTGATGTCGGCATCAACTTTCTCTCTCAATACAGCACTCAAAGGACTATCGCTCAACACTCCAACCAAGCGCCATTTCTCGATTTCGTCGTCCTTGCAGAAAGTGAAAACCATACCCGAGCATATTCCACCGTATCCATTCAAACCAAACTACATATACAAGCAAGCAGATAGCGGCTTGTACGGCGGCGTGACAATCAGTTTTGGCAACAAGATATCCAAGGGGCGGAATAAAGGCAAAACTCGACGTTCATGGAAGCCGAACGTGCGATGGAAGAAGATGCCCAGCGAAGCACTTGGCGAGGACGTCTTTGTGAAGCTTACACGGAAAGCTTTGCGGACGATTCGAAAGAGCGGCGGACTGGACAAATACCTCCTATCGGATAAACCGTCTAGAATGAAGGAATTGGGCTTGACGGGCTGGAAATTGAGATATCGAATTATGCAATCTCCAGCAATGCAGGAGAAGTTTGCGCAGGAACGTGAAAAATTGGGCATTTCCAAGGCTCCTGATACATTCGAGGAGTGGCTCAAGGCGAAGCAATTGGACCAAACTCTATCCGCTTTTGATGCCATTGAAGACACCAAAGAAACATTGGAAGTCCTTCAAGAGACGCCAAACAACGAAGAGGTACTACCAGAGCCAGACATCCTGAAGACTGGCAACACCAAAGAGCAAAACGCACCGGTCTTGGCGTGATGCTGGCGACATGTCCGATGAACCCCCTGGAAATCGGCGTGGAAATTGGCGACGTTAGTGTAGTTGACTTTTATTGTGCATGTACATTATAGGCGACATTGGTTTAAGAATTGTTTCACTACAGAATTGCAAAAGGCATACCAAAATCTATTCCATCCTTGATCGAGGACAATAACAACGTAGAGATGAGATACCTGGGTATTTTCTGTGCCTGAAGACAAACGTAATGCAAATGGTATTTGTGGAACGCCTTATCAAAACCCTTAACTAGGCTCCTTCTACCCTGTCTATAAACGTCCAAAATGCCGATTGAAACAAGCCCAAGTCCAGCATATTAACAGTCATCATGCCTTCAACCTGGCAACTTTTTTCTGCCATAGCGAATAAAACGGGTGTAATTCTTCCTCGCAACTTCGTCCCTGTGCGCTGCAATCGTTGAAATGAACGACGAAGTCCCCTTCACGATATGCCCCATCGGCGGAAGTATCAGGCGAGTCTTTACTATAAGCGTTGATTACTCGCTGAGGTATCAGGGCTAATCTAGCGAGTATTGTCGGATGCCATTGCACGATATGGTCCTGGATATGTTCGTATATCATTGAGTAATGAACTTCATAGAGAAAACATTCTGAGGAGAATGACTAGACTTACCAATGCATGCTTTTCAGCTCTGGCGAAGTTGTACGATCGATACAAAGGATCGTACCAGACATCCAAAAAGAATTTAGCCCAGGGCCCTTGCTTGATTATGAAGCTTCCGGGAACCAAGTCCTCGGCGTCTTGGGTGATTATGAAATCCACATCTTTAGGGGCAAGATGCGAAAATGTCTTGATGATACTATCTGGAGGAACAACCGGATGATCCTTGATCATCAGCGATTCAAGGCGTTTGGGGTCAAGGACATGCGAGGTTAGGGAGAGGGTAGGATCCATGATCAAGGCGTGCGCGTCGAGGAAGAAGAAATACGTCGAATGCGGATTCTGTGCCATGGCGTGTCGCACAGCAGGGACTTGGGCCCAGCTTCGGGGCATCTGCCCTTCAAGAGTATATAGGTAGTCGGATGTGTTTGCAAAAAAAGTCGCATAACCTATTTTAGTCTCTTAGCATGACGTCCCTTGAACTGTTGAGATATTCGAGGGGATAGGATTACCGTGTCTCGCTGCATAGTGTTCCCGATTCTCTTGAATCCACTTTGCGTATTGTTCACTTAAACGTTCTCGGTCAAACAAAGTTACCAAGACAATGGGAGCTGTCCCTGACGGGATGATAGCCGCAAGTGGTCGATCTCCGGAGACGGAGGTGAATCGTGTCCAGAAGAACAACACGAAAATCACAATGACTGCGAATAATCCCAGCCATTTCAGCTGCCGGCGCCGTTGTAGCGACAAATTAGTCGTGCGCGGGGCAAAGCGAGTTGCATTGGACGACTTTCGCGTTGGTAAAGCTTGATGCATGACTGGGTACTGCGTACTGCGCAATCGGCGTATAATGCACGTCGGATGCTATGTGTATTTAGACAGCACACTAAAGTCGTTGTCGGCTTTTCCTGCCTGGAACATCGTATAAAACGGTCGACGAGTCATCCGCTGAAAAGAAGCAGTCAGCTCGTACTCGTCCACGTTGACGATGATGCGCAGTTTGGTCTCATCCTAGAAATTTCAACAGAGTTACCCGTGGACTAAGAGTTAATTTAGGTTACTGGCTGGCAGCTATGTGAGGTACACCGGGTCGGATAATCGATTTCCCTTTGGAGCTTCTCGGCGTTAAGTCACGTGCAGTGTGCTTTCAGTAAAGACAATAACAATGCTATTATGATTATAGAACCTCTTGACTGGTTTCGCATTCCAAAAAGAAGCCCACCTCTAATAATACAATTCTTTATAGTTCTTCATTCACCCCGTCGCTCTCGTGTGGACGCGCCTCCGAGCTGCAACCACGCCACATGCCTTTCCAAAAACCGATCATACCTTAATTGATTCAGCACCATCAAATTTCATTGAATCTGCCCATCCGCAGCTCAATTAAAGCAGGGGAGGCAAGACGACAAAGCGCTTTCGCTTGTACTTGTCTCCGAATTCCTTGCGGTAACGACGCTCCTTCTTCTTCGCCCAGTCCCACATTTGCAGAGTACCGATTGTCAGGAAGAGAAGAACACTCCAGCTCAGGCCGGTCAAAAGGTAAATGCCAATCCAGGCAATGATCTCAAACATGTAATTAGGGCAGGTCACGAGTCCAAAACCAAAGCCTCTGGGAATACCGCGTTCAGTGGTGCCAGGGCGACGAAGGTTTCGCAGCACCAAATGGGCATTTAGATTCGCCAGTTCGCCAAATACAAAAAGGAACAGGCCGCCGTAGTAAAGAATTGGATTCAAAGTTTCGGTGCCCGTCGGCGAGTCGGGGCGGAATACCCAGTATGCGATGTTGGCCCCAGCCAAGGCCCAGTAGTGAGCGCAATTTTTGAAGATGTTGCGAGCGGGCATAGTGGCCAGACTGAATCGATGAATGAAGATGGTCTCGAACTCGCGTTTCAGGAAGTGAACGAACATGAGAACGCACACAAGTTGTTGGGGCCAGGAGGGTTCCGGAAGCTTGTCAAAGTTGAAGTACAAGTAAGGACGCAAGACGTAGAGAAACAACGGAAACACGACAAGAGGTCCGAGGTACTCGATCACGTAGACGAATCGCCAGCCTAGTTGCGGGCCTGAGCCAGGATAAAAAGTGAGCAGCTGAACGGAACCATTCAGAAATGAAACAAAGTTAAAGCCAGCAACTTCATACCGAGGTCTTTGATGTAGAGCACACTCTTGGGTCGCAAGCCCGTCGATTCAATGGTCTCCGGACCATTTGGCAAAACACTTCCATCCGAGCCCTTTGTAATTCTTAATCGATGCACCGAGTACCCGGTTTTTTGAGCTATGGAATCGTAGACATTGCTAGCAGGAGCTTCTGTCGACACTTCAAGTTCTTTGGGGAGTTTTCGTATCGGTTTACCTGGCATTGAATGTAAGCAATTTATCAACCGAAAGCATGACGAGATCCATGGATATTTATCCAATACGTACCCCTAGGGTTGATGACAAGCTCTATGGTGGACATAGCGACCCGGCCAAAAAGGCAATGAACTTCGGTCTGTAATTTTTTGGGATGAAAAATAAGAAAAATGAAGCTTAGCTGGACCGCATATGGATACGGTGAGTGTCTCGAGGGAGAACAAAAAAGATTTGAAGGAGAGAATCGAGGATGGGGAAGAGCGGGAAAACATTATTATTATGTGACCCATCACGTGTAATTTGTCGGTGCTATCGGATACGGGAGACCAAAAGAGCTTGGGCTTTACTCAACAAAAAAATATCTAGCACTGTGTTTTGCCGACCTCCTTGCTCCAGCTGGTTTGATATAATAATACAAATAACATGGAAATACTTCCTAGTCATTTTTCTTCATGAGAAAATGATGGATTATTTTGGTGACACTTTTTCGCGCCGAGAGTTCTCTGGTTGACGTGTCAATTGACAAAAAGAAAAAGAAAAAAAGACGAAAAAGAAGACGGACATGAGCTATATGGTACCAGCTGAGCATACGAGTCCGCAAATGTTCCGAGTTTAGATATTCTGGTAATATCAAATGATCAGTTACCTAGTATCAAGAAAATCATGTCGGGCAGCCAGAGACGACTGGCAGCTCTTGTGCCCAGGTGGTACCTACTCAGTCATTAAGGGAGGTCTGGCCTGCACTCTTCGTCCCAAGATTGTCGTATATCGATATAATCTAGGTTAGTAGAGTGCTTTGGTTGGTTCGATCCAGATTCATAATATATTGTCTCTTTCAGAGGTATCTTCAGCTGATATGACTGGAGTGGCGGGGCTGCAAGATACACTGCGTTCGGTGATTTTCGATCATCCCCTCCGTCTGCCTGTCCGTGGATACTATCAGTTCATAGCCTCCACATTGGACTCTGCAGTTCTTGTTATATTTCTGATGACTTGCAGCTGGACTGTTTGAGTAGCTCGAGTCAGACGAGGAGGGTATTAGCCTTGTTGAAATTGAAATTGTTATGCCGGCAGTGAGCGTAGTCATCTAGTACTGTAATGCTCAATCAGGCACCACAACATGAGAGGCAACCCTCATTTCTATCCACTTGACCCTACATAGTTTTCCAAATAAGTCAATTAAACCGCTTTAGTTGATGACTTGGGTGTTGGATGAGATCCAATCAATAATATTTGGGTGTGGTGGTAGGTAGTCAAGTTAATCAACTGAGTGAAGAGTTAGGTTAGGTTACCAACTAACATACTTATCCGTAGTTAAGGCGGAAAGTCCCCACCAGCGCAAACGTCAACCTTCTTCTTCTTCTTCGTCGGACAGCTTCATGCATCTTTTTCCTTCGACACATCTTCCCCTCCCTCCATCCAACCACCACTTTTTATCAGCCTGTCGAACTATCAAAGCTCACCGTCTTAATCGTCTTACCACGTATTTTGTGTGATCTCAGCTACGACTACACGCGAGTTGGAGTAATATCACCAGAGCATCGACCTGCACCGTCAGCTCTGTCTGTCTTTCTCCCGCACGCCGCTTTCCCATCTCCAGGCTTTCTTCTTCTGTCCCTCAAATTCAGTGACCGCCACGGCCACATAACGACGACTCTCTCTTCATCGGTTTGTCCGTCTCTCTTTCGCCTTCGACCACAAAACCGATATACGAAAAGCTTGTCTGCGCTATTGTGCTACTGTCCAGTTTTCTCCGCTCTTTTCCGTCCGCGTTGTGACATCTCTCGTTTGCATCACATCTTGGGTTCATTCGATACGCATCTGGGAATCAAAAGAAAGAATCACATTAATCGACTACATTTACCCCGACTCCAGTCCTGGAGAGCCGCTTTTTCTCCCATGGTGGCCATCCATTAGATTGAAACAGCAAGATGGGGAGAATCAAGAAGTCGGCGAGCTCAAAGCATGAGGCTACAATCGTACGTGAGCTGGAGATGTTTGATTTTGTTGTTTTAAACTTTTACTAACCGCCTGTACTCCTCGTCTAGTCCCCGTATCTCCAAGACTTCATCCATCGGGCAGTCAAGACACCTCTAGCCAAGCTTCCATCACAGCTGAAGAAACTTCCCCGAACATGGCCGTTTCCTCGAGGCGATCTCTACCACTGGATCCCACTGCTCGACCGTTTCGATGATATCTTGCTTACTGTGATTGAACGTTACGGTCTCAATCTCGGCCCGCAGACAACACCTTTCGGCCGGCACGTCTTGCTTGAAGCACCAGAGACAGTAGCAGACAACAACACAAATGGCGACAACGTGCTAGATGCGTTGGGCTATGGTGCTGAGGGTGACCGGGAACTTGTTGAATGCATACTGTCATTCTCGCAGTTACTGCAAGAGAAATGTGGAAATCGCAGTCTCTATAGCAGTAGTGATCGTTTGAACGACCTTTTAAATACGACTTCAAACACACTTCTGATCAGCACCCTGCGCCTGGCTCTTCTGCTTGCCCAGCGCTATCACGCCCGGCAGAGAAATGCAAGCACTACTCATTTTCAACAAGCCTTACTTGCTGCGCACTACAACATTGATCTGGAAAGGGTCCAGAAGTTGGCTTCGCCTTTTCCGCGACCTCATCTAGTTGGCAAGCCTGCAGCCACGTCAACAACTCCCACATCTCGATCTGCCGATAAAACAGTCCAAACGAGACACGATGCTAACGATGCCGTGGTGCTTCTGCGCGAAAAAGATGGCTGGGAAGACTGGGGCAATATACGTGCCGTGTATTACTCGAGCGTTGCCGAGCAAGACCAGGTCCCACCGGAGGCACAACCCAGCGATTATCCACCCCAGACCCCATCGACTCCGACGCCGTTGCGGCGAAGCACTACCATGCCGACTCCCCGCCTGATCCGAATGCCCAGTAACGAGGAGTCCCCTTCACAATCGCCCCGTGTGCTGCCCACCAGAAACTCGGATCATGCTCGGGCTTCTAAGACGGTAGAGATACCCACTGTGGTTGTCGCTTCTAGCTCACTGGAGACTATTCTGGAATCGAGGTTAACGGACGTTCCGACAGAAGCCAGATATGATCTGTTGCATCGAGCTCGTGTTGCCCATTCTCTAGTCAAATCGGATGTCACTCGGGAGCAGATACTTGTCATTAAGATTCTTGCGCTGACCAATCTGGCGTATTTATACCCCGAGGCCATTATGCAGCAAAAGGTTCTGCAGCAAGACTCCGATCAGCCCAAAAGACTACAATTAGCGTATCAGCTCGCCGAATTAGCTCACTTGGGCGCAAGCGGCGACCTTTTGGCGTTGCGCAGTACTCAGACAGCTGCATTGTTGGCTCTCGATGCATTGGCCAAGCACAAGTCTAGATCTGCTGATGTCTGTGCTGCTCTAAATGTTAATGTCAACCATGGGATATTAATGTTTCTAACACGGAAGGCTATCGCCGAGCTTGGTTCTTCGGAGGATGATGATGGAGATTCTGATGAATGGCGAGATGCCCTACTTTTATTACTTCGCACGCTACCAGGATCGGGCACAAGAACTCCTGAGACACTCATTGCTGCAGGCTTGATACCGCTATTTGTGGACGTCCTGGTTCTGCGGACTGAAAAAGCTCGTCGTGTATACCCGCGAGTTTTAGAGTTTCTAGACACATTTGTGCATGCTGTACGAGATGCGCTAGGCACTTTGGCTAATGCTAAAGGCTTTGATGCTATTTCGGAATTGATAGGGGTCGAGACGCAGTCTGCATTCGACCATGTCACCCACGGACAGGGCATACCATCCGAATTTCGAACTCCCTCCGTCGATTACGATATCCCATACTTTCAGCAACAGTCTTTGAGATGGCTTTTCCGATTTGTCAATCACATTATGCAACATAATGGCGGCGGCTTTGATCGGCTGTTACGCAATCTCGTGGATTCACCACCCCTGTTAACAGCCCTTCGCCTAGTCTTCCAAAACGCCAAAATATTCGGTTCTCACGTTTGGAGTGGCGCAGTCAGCATCCTTGCTAGCTTCATACATAACGAGCCAACGAGTTATGCAGTCATTGCCGAAGCCGGTCTCAGTCAGAGTTTGCTCGAGGCTATCACGTTGAACAATTTGAAAGCAACTGAAAAGAAAGAGGCTCGGACCACTGACGAAATAGAAGAATCTCCGACGCAGACGGAAGCTTCTGCGGCGGCTTCATCGGAGACTGCAAATGCTTCTTATTTACTGTCTCGATCAGCTGACGAGCAGCTGGCTCGCGGAATCCTGCCAGCTTCGGAGGCCATGTCCTGTATTCCTCAAGCATTCGGTGCTATTTGTCTCAACTCAGCTGGCCTGCAATTATTTCAATCTTCGGGTGCTCTAGAAAGCTTCTTTGAAATATTCGAAAGCCCCGTTCACGTCAAAGTCATGGATGCCAATCTGATTCGGTCTCTCGGACAAACATTTGACGAACTTGTCAGACATCACCCGCCTCTCAAAAAATCACTTATGTCGGCTGTCCTTGTGATGGTCGCCCGAGTTGGCTTGCTCTGTAAGAAGATGGCCTACAAAGGCGCAGGAGCGAAATTATGGATTTCGGACCAACAAGGCAATTTGACTGTCATCGGAGGCAAGGCCAGCTTGTGCGCGGAGATCGGCGAATCTTTCGACGAGACGTTACAGCGAAATGGGAAATTTGTTTCTCCAGAGATGCAAAATGGAAATCTTCCCAATGGAGGCAGGCTGGATCTTGGTCACATCCCTACATCGCTGGCGGAAGACATTCAATCAGTACCTTCTGACAAAGATGAATGGGGTTTGACCGCTGCGAACTACATCTATCCTGTCATGCGTTTCTTAGGAGCATTTTTCGAAAATCAAGCCAACTGCACATATTTCATTGAAATAGGCGGGACCGAGTTTATTCTAGATTTTGCTACTCTGCCTAGCTTGACATTCGACTTTGAGAATCGTCAGGCTAACAACGAGCTAGCCCAATTGGTCCATATGATGGCAGAAACGAAGCCCCATCTTGTTATACCTTCTCTGATTAAAAGAACTCAGACCGCTGTGGCTTGTCTTGCGGACTTTTACACCGACCCTAAATCAGAAGGCTTTTTCACCTCTTTGACTAAGCACGAGCCTGGGGACGCGATGGATACCGATACGACAACTGAAAATGGCAATAAATATGCTCAAGAACGTGGGACGTATTACGTGAAGCACCTAGTTGCTACACATGTGCTCACTGATATCCTTCGTGAAATCTATACTACCCCAATGTACCAGACCCGCCCCAGTCAGCAGACATCAGCATTTGCCCAAGTCAATTTGACCGAACAATACACGAGCATCATTACATCATTAGGTCAACTCCATGCTGCATGTGTCTGGGATGAGATTCTTTTACAGAAGAACTTACCTCAACGCTGGATTGAGGCCACGAGAGTGCGCGGGTATGACTTAGGAAGCGAAGAAGCCAACGATGCGCTTGGTCTGTCTGGTGCCGATGGAACTCGAACGTCTCCAGCCAATATTGAATCTTCTCGACCGACGTCATCTAGAACGGTGAATGCCCCCGCGGGCGAGACAGAACCAGAATCTGCAAATTCGATGCCGGTAGAGGAAGGTTCTCTTGATGTTGACGAGCGTCAGCCCGCTTTCAAGAATGCGCAGACCCTAAGATATCTTCTGAGCTCCCTGCCTACCACCATTTCGGGATTCTTCCACTTAATCGGACATGGCATTCTTGGAAAGCGTCGACCAGACACCTATTCCCGACAAAATGCATCAGCGGTAGCCGACGCCATTGCTACAACAGTACTTCGTCAACTACAGCTGGAGGCTCCCAATAAGTCTCTCGATGTCAAGGACAAGTTCTCATACCTCATAGTAATCCTGTCCGCTTTTACGCAATTGCTATTCGAAGCGCCAGTGGAAAGGTCTCATTCTCACTGCCTAACCGCCATCTTGTTCGCCTTCAAGAGACACAAGGGGCTGAACATGATGAAGAATCTGTGTTCATTATTCCTACAGGAAATCAATGATCTTTCGCGTCAATCCGGGTCTGTTGAAGAAAGCAGCAAAGCGGCTCGCTTAGCCTCTGCCTACGGTGGTCTCAAAATAATCTTGACATTTTTCATGGAAGTCACATCTGCGAAGGAATCCAGCCAAGCGCAAGTCCTGTTGTCACCGGAACGCGAGCGTGACCGGCCCGATTACTTCAACCCCGGTCAATTTCTCGTAGATCTGAGGATGGAGGTGCTGCCCACGGTCAAAGAGTTGTGGAGTTCTGATTTTGTCGACAGAGCTTCCAGCTCTATTGTGAAGTGCCTCGTTGAGATTTTGAGATCCATATTCGACGCTGAACATGAGAACGGAGCTTACTCTCAACGGATCAATAATAGCCAGTTGTTCTACACTGAGCACGCCAAAAAGGAGTTCTTCCTCAACCAAGAGCGATGGAATACGCTTGTTGAGAGAGGCTTCAGTCCAGATTTAGCGCACGAAGCTCTTTTCCGGTGCAACAACGTGTTGACCGCGGCTGATGAATACTGTCACGCCCAAACTTGGTTACGTCCACCACCACGACTTCGACCAGAATCAGACCTTGAATCCACTAGGAGAATAAACTCTAGTGTTGATGATGTACCTGTGACTGATGGACCCTCTAATTTGACGGTGACGGACACAAACCAGGCGCTGGCGAGGATTCTCCGCGAAGGACACACTCGGTTGGGAGATGGTGGTGGTTCAAACGGAGCTGGTGACCATGATGTTGGTGCTAGTGCTGAATTTCTCTCGAGAGCTTTGAGCCGTTATTTTGGGGATCCGGAAGCTCTTTTAAATGAATCTCAAGATGAGTCATCTCTGCGGGCGCACCGGCGGGCTCCAAGTGAATCCGTGGCCCAGTCAACCGAGTTGCGGAGGCGTGAAATCACTACCATTGAGGATTTAGATGCGGAACGTGATAAGGTCCGGAAGAACTTGATAGAACGCTGTCTTGATGTTCTCAACATCCACCACGACGTCACCTTTGAGTTGGCTGATCTCATAGCATCTGCTACGAAGAAACACCGAGATGCGGAAGGATTCCGAAAGGAAGTCGGTGAAACCTTGGTGCAGTCGCTCATTTCTCTCCAAATCGATGATGACGTCCAACCCTCTGGTAAGAAAATTGCCGCGTATGCCAATCTTTTGGCATTGGTGCTTCAGGATAGATCTATCTATGTTGCTACACTTGACGAGTTGAAGGACTGTTTCTTGACTTTGCTTGGCTTCATCAAAGTGCCCCCGCATACCGAAGACGCAGGCGAGGAGTCTTCGCCGTGGATTGCGCAGGTTTTACTTGTCATTGAGAAGTTGTTGTCCGACGATGCTCAACCACCGCTAATCCATTGGAATTCTCCGTCATCACTCGATGAGCCTGTGGAGACGGGTCCAGCTCAACTTAAGCCACCTCTGCTTTCGACAGATGAGAAAATGAAATTATTCGAATCATTGCTCGAGATTCTACCCAAAATTAACAAAGATGAATCTTTGGCGTTGTCGGTATGTCGAATCCTCGTCATCCTAACGAGAGTCAGGCAAATTGCCACTCGCATGGCTGAGAAGCGGAACCTGCAACGTCTTTTTGTTATGATGAAGCAACTTTCGAGTTCTTCAAACGATCGCCTTCGAGGTTCTTTTATGCTCATATTGCGACACATCGTCGAAGATGACGAGACTGTACGACAAATCATGCGAAGTGAAATTACAGCAAACTTTGAGTCGAGATCGGTGAGGCAGACAGATACAACTGCCTATGTACGACAAATGTATCACTTAGTCTTGAGATCTCCCGAAATTTTCGTTGAAGTCACCAACGAGATTTTGAAGATACAGCGATATGAGCCTAGTCAAAAACCCCAGAACTTAGCCTTAAAGGCCCCGAAAACTGAATCGACAGCTGAGGATAAAGAATCTGCCAACAAAGCGGTAGACACCGTCGAAGGCAAAGATACAGAAGCAAAAGACAAGACAAAAGTGACCGAGCTAAAACCTCCAGTTGTCGAGCATCCCGATGGTGTGATTCATTACTTGTTGTCTGAGTTACTATCTTACCGTGATGTGGAAGATAAGGAAGTTTTGGCGGATAGTACGAAGGGCAACATGGCGAATCCTGCCGAGCCACAAAGTGAACCTGAGATGACCATTAATGAAGCATCACCGTCTTCTTCAGTCGCCGACCTCAATGCTTCACGTGGCCCTAAAAAACAAGAAAAGCCCACATTCAAGGCCGACGATCATCCCATTTACGTCTACCGCTGCTTCCTTCTCCAGTGTTTGACTGAACTCTTGTCCTCATACAATCGAACAAAAGTTGAATTCATCAATTTCTCGCGCAAGGCCGACCCCCTGGCAACCACACCATCTAAACCACGCGGAGGTGTTTTGAACTATCTATTGAATACGCTAGTGCCCACAGGTACTCTGGAGCATGAGGAAACAGTGTCTTTCAAGAAGCGTAGCAACACCTCCGCTTGCGCTATGAGAGTGCTCGTGGCATTGTGTTCTAAGACGGGCGAATTTGGTGGAAATACCCGTCGCCGAAATGTGGTCGAAGAGGAGGAAGAGCCTGAATTGCTCTTTGTTCGCAGATTTGCCCTCGAACACGCGTTAAAAGCATACAAAGATGCAATGTCTTCAACAGAGCCTTTGGACATGAAATATTCGCGGTTGATGTGCCTTGCAGACCTTTTTGATAAAATGCTTAGCGGCTATACTTTCGCCAGTGGGGACACGTCGTTTCCGTCTTCGACAAGACAGCTTGCCAAGACAATGTTTGAAAAACATTTTATCTCCTCATTGTCTGCATCATTGGCTGACATTGATTTGAATTTCCCTGCCTCGAAGAGGGTAATCAAGTACATTTTGCGGCCTCTGAATAAACTATCTCAGACTGCGGTCATCTTGAGTGAGACGTCGAGTATTTCTACTCTGAGCGAGACGGAGGAGTACGAAATCTCGTCAGCAACTTCAGTTTCTGATATGAATGATGGCCGAGAGGAAACGCCCGATCTCTTCAGGCATTCGACTTTGGGAATGTTGGAGCCTAACCATGAAGATGATACTAGCGAAGAGGAGTCGGACGAAGATGACGAGATGTACGACGACGAGTATGGAGACGAAATGGATTATGATGAAGACTTACCTGAAGACGATGGTGAAGTTGTCAGTGACGAGGATGAGGATCTTGATGGTCGTGGGCCCATTGAAGGATTGTCAGGAGATACGGGCATGGATATTGAAGTTCTCCTTGATGAAGACGAGGACGATGACAGTGATGAAGACGATGATGAAGATGATGATGACGACGATGAATCAGACATGGATGACGACGAGGAAGACGAAGATGATGAGATCATGGCGGGAGAAATCACAGGTGACCGTGATAATCATAGTCTTGCTGACGATGACGACGAGTGGGAGAGCGAAGACATGTCTGAAGACAATGAAGAGGCCGCCGAAATGCTTAATCAGCTCGAGAACGAGCTCGGTGGCTTGAGACAGATGGACACTGAAGGTGACGGATCGCGATTTGAAAATCTCTTCCGCGTTATCCATGAAGCGGCTGGCGCCCTGGACGATTTCCCTTCCACTAACATCGGAGGCGAAAGACAAGATGATCTTGAATTGATGAATGATGAAATTGGTAAGTCGAACCTGATTTGTGTCCCATACAAATATATTACGATAAGGACCCTGAGCTAAGGCTTGAACTCAGATGACGAGGATGAAGATGAGGCAGATGAATTGGAGGAAGAAATGGACGATATGGACGGTGATCAATTCTCATATGACGAGGGCTTCGACGGTAAGTTGTTTGCCCTCTTTTCGATGTAACATAGCTGATGGTACGTATAGATGAAGACATGGAATCATGGGGATGGGATGATGAAGCACCGCCAGCATCGCGACATCATCACCATCATCGCCATGTACATGGGGCACCCACTTGGTCAAGCTTTCCAGGAAATCTTAATCGTCATGGAATTATCCCCATACCACATTATCGGTCTCCACGTGCTCAAATCAACTCCCGTGGCGCTGACGATGGCACCAATCCGCTCCTCATCCGGTCTGATCGCGGACCAGACGCTGGCAGACCGACTCGTGGAAACGGAAATGAAGCCTTCACTGACTGGGTTCATGGAGTGGACCCCACGGCAAGCGGCCGTGTCATTTCTATGGACACTCCTGTAAGCTTCATGAACGCCATCGTGCGGGCCATTGAAGGCCAAGGCGGCCCTGGCTTTGGAGTCATTACTCGACCGGACGGTATTCATGTCCATGTAGACCGACGTGCATTACTGCCAGGTAATCAGCTCCAGGGAGTCTTTGACATGGGTCGACCACAGAACACATCCAGTCGATCTCGGGATGACCCATCACAGTCCATCAGCTTTGCTCTGGCAACAACAACTACCAGGTGGCAAGAAGAGGCTCGTATTCTCTACAGCAACAACCATGTTGAGAAAACTCAGCGTGTCATCAATTCGCTTCTGCGGGTGCTCGTTCCCCCCGCCATTGAAGAGGAGAAGAAACGTCGTGCAGAAGAGGAAGAGGCGAGAAGACGGCGAGAAGAAGCTCGACAAGAGAAAGAGCGAGCCGAACGTCAGGCTAGAGAAGAAGAAGAGCGAGAACAGAAACGGAAAGAAGCCGAAGAAGCCGCTCGACGACAGGAAGAAATGGCCAGACAGGCAGAACTTGGTGCGCCAATCGTCGAGGCAGAAGAAGTTGATGAACCAATGAACGACGTTGACAGTGTCGGATCATTAGCAGGAGAAGCGGCTCCCGAATCTCACGAGCCAGGACCCGCCGAACCAGCACAACGAGTTTACACGAACATTCGTGGCCGCCAAGTTGATATCACAGGAATGGATATCGATCCCGAATATTTGGAGGCTCTACCGGAAGACTTACGAGAGGAGGTCATTATGCAACAATTAGCTGAGCAACGATCGCAAGCCGTGGCTTCTGGCGAAGAGCCTACAGACATCAGCCAGGAGTTTCTAGAAGCATTACCACCGGAGATTCGCGAAGAGATCCTTCAAGCGGAAGCAGCTGCTAGAAGACGTCTTGAACGTGAAACTACTCGAAGGCAAGCCGCAGCTGCTAGTGGTACAGCTCATGCCGAGGAAATGGACCCTGCTAGTTTTATGGCGACACTTGACCCATCGTTACGACAGTCTGTACTCGCAGATCAACCCGATGAGATTCTGGCAACATTAGGTCCCGAATTCCTTTCGGAAGCCCGGGCACTACCTGGAAGGCGACTCGCACAATTTGGTGATATTGGCCGTGTTGAGCAGCGTCAAAGAGATGACATACGTGATCAGGAATCCAAGAAACCCCAGCGCCGCCAAGTTGTTCAAATACTCGATAAAGCTGGAGTTGCTACCTTGCTTCGTTTAATGTTCATGCCTCTACAGGGCAATGCACGCCATCAATTACACGATATCCTTCACAATGCTTGTGAGAACCGTCAAAATCGAGTGGAAACGATTAGTCTTATCCTGTCAATACTCCAAGACGGTAGCCTGGATGCTGCAGCCATTGAGCGAAGCTTCTCTCAATTATCATTGCGTGCCAAAATGCCCGCGGTGCAAAAGACTCCTCAATCGGCAAAAAGACCACAACTGCCAACAACACAGGGCAGCGCTAACAGTGAGGTGACGCCTCTTCTCGTCGTGCAACAATGTCTCGATACTTTGTCTTTCTTGACCCAGTACAATCCGCATATATCGTGGTTCTTCCTTACAGAACACGATTCAGCGTCTATGCTGAAGTTAAGAGCTCTACGCAAAGGCAAGGGCAAGGAGGGCAAAGATAATAGGTATCCTCTCAATGCCTTATTGTCTTTGTTGGACCGAGACATGATCATGGAAAGTCCAAACTGCATGGAGCAGCTCGCTCATCTTCTCAGTACTGTGACTCAGCCTCTCACAATTCTCCTTCGAAAAGAAAAGGAAAAACAAGAAGATACTTCAAAGGGCAAAGAACCACAACGTGCTACTGAACCGGAGGGCGAAGTCAATCAAACTGCTGAGCCACAAGATACTGACATGTCGGAGGCCGTTCCTTCTGTCGACGTCAAGGCCGCTGAGAACGACGAGAAACCCAAGAAACGAACCATCGAGCCTCCAGTTATTCCAGACCATCATTTGCAACTCGTGGTTAGCATCCTTGCCGCTCGTGAATGCAATGGCAAGACTTTCCGAGAGACTCTGTCGACCATCAATAACCTTTCCGCGATTCCTGGGGCTAAGGACATCATTGGTAAAGAGCTTGTCTCCCAAGCACAGACATTGAGCGAAGCAATCCTAATCAACCTTGACGAATTGCTTCCACATATTGAGCAAGCTAGTTCTGGCACAGACGTACAGGGCCTGGCGCTATCCAAGTTCTCGCCTGCCAGCTCTGACCAAGCTAAACTCCTACGAATTCTCACAGCACTTGACTACCTATTTGATCCTAACCGCACTGATAAAGTCAAGGGAGCCGAGCCAGAGTCCGCCCCACAGGAGGACGTTCTGAAAACATTGTATGAAAACTCGACATTTGGCCCTCTCTGGAACAAACTCAGCGCCTGCTTGACGATCATCAGAAAGAAAGAGAACATGCTCAATGTGGCGACCACTTTGCTTCCTCTGATTGAGGCTCTCATGGTCGTATGCAAGAACACGAGCCTCAAAGACGCGCCTATTGCACGTTTTAACAGAGAGCATTCTGTTGCAACTCCCACGTCTGAAGCTGGCCCGGGGATGGAAAATCTGTTTTTCAATTTCACTGAAGAGCATCGTAAGATTCTGAATGAGCTCGTGCGTCAAAACCCACGACTTATGAGCGGAACGTTCTCTTTGCTTGTCAAGAATCCAAAGGTTCTGGAATTCGATAACAAACGAAACTACTTCACCCGCCGCATACATTCACGAGGCGCGGACGTGCGACAACCCCATCCTCCCCTTCAGCTTTCCGTCCGCAGAGACCAGGTTTTCTTAGACTCATTCAAGAGCCTGTACTTCAAGACTGCGGAAGAAGTCAAATACGGAAAGCTCAACATTCGATTCCACGGCGAAGAGGGCGTTGATGCAGGTGGTGTTACACGCGAGTGGTTCCAAGTTCTTGCGCGGGGCATGTTCAATCCCAACTACGCGCTGTTTATTCCAGTAGCTTCAGATCGAACAACTTTCCACCCCAACCGACTGAGTGGAGTCAACACGGAGCATCTGATGTTCTTCAAGTTCATTGGCCGCATTATCGGCAAGGCCCTGTACGAAGGCCGGGTTCTTGACTGTCATTTCAGCCGAGCTGTATACAAGAGTATCCTTGGAAAATCAGTCTCGATAAAGGACATGGAGACGCTGGATTTGGACTATTACAAATCTTTACTCTGGATGCTGGAGAACGACATTACCGATATTATCACCGAGACTTTCGCCATTGAGACTGATGACTTTGGTGAGACTCAGGTGATTGACCTTATACCGAACGGGCGTAATATTCCTGTCACCCAAGAGAATAAAGAGGAATATGTACAGCGGGTTGTTGAGTACAAGCTTACTGGATCCGTCAAGGAACAGCTTGAAAATTTTCTCAAAGGTATGCCTGATTGATCTCGAAAGTAGCTTTGAATTGTGATTTAGAAAAACTAACCAACCATTTTAGGGTTCCACGATATCATTCCACCTGATCTCATCGCGATATTCAATGAACAGGAGCTTGAATTACTGATTTCTGGATTGCCCGAAATCGATGTTGATGACTGGAAGAACAATACGGAATACCATAATTACTCCGCCTCGTCACAACAGATCCAATGGTTCTGGCGAGCAGTTCGGTCATTCGACAAAGAAGAACGAGCGAAATTGCTGCAATTTGTGACCGGCACAAGCAAAGTACCGCTTAACGGTTTCAAGGAATTGGAGGGTATGAACGGCTTCAGCAGATTCAATATCCACCGAGACTACGGCAACAAAGACCGTCTGCCTAGTTCTCATACATGTTTCAATCGTAAGTAGAACGATCTTCTCACCCCGCACTGATATACGCTTTCCCATACTAATGTGAATCACAGAACTTGATTTGCCAGAGTATGAGAGTTACGAGGACCTTCGGTCAAGGCTTTACAAAGCCATGACGGCTGGCGGCGACTACTTTGGCTTCGCATAGAATGTGACAATATGATTCACAAGACTATTCGATGGTCTTTCAAACAAGTGCGTTTAAAAAGCATACGAAGGCGCATTTCTTGTCTCTGTTACTCCTGGTTTTCTCGTATCAAATTGTGTTTCATTTTCTCTTTCACTGTCTTATGATGTCTTTTTGAAAGTTTTGAAACTCTTCGTTTTCTTCTTCTCGAATTTTTTGCAAGAGTTTCAAGTTTTCGAGAGACGCTTTTACGGCCTTTGTATTTTAGATCAACGTGCTTGTTTGGGCATGTGCTTGAGGCAGTTAGAATATTTTCCGTGTTAGCCAGACAGACATGATATTGTATCTATGAAAGCAGGCTCGAAGTGCAGGTCGGCCAGTTTTCAAATGAATACATGCAACTTATGGCTCTAACTATTTACCACGAGAATTGTCGTAGTTGAGGTTGAATAACGTAGTGATGTGAATAAAGTGATATAGACCGAGAGAAACAGTCATGCCTGGGCAGCTCGGGAGGCGGTGAGGAATAACCCTAAGCAAAGGCTGCAACAGGCAATTTTCCCCACGTGGCAGAAAAAAGACGTTGGAGTATTTTCTGGCATCATTCGTTACTAGTTTTTCGCGGGGAGTTTCGAGAGATCATTGAAGCTATACGTCCAGCGATTGACTCGTTCATATTTCAATAACCACTGGAATTGTCGCCAACAACTGGAAACACTACAATATACCCATAATGGCGACAAACAGTATCAAGCTACTGACTGGGAACAGTCATCCCGAGCTGGCACGGCTTGTTGCAGACAGGTGAATGAACAATAATCTACCTCGGCAATGGATATCTCAATACGAAGGATGATTGAAACTAACTGCTAGAATTTCCATGATGAAGGCTAGGAATTGAAATGACGAAGATTTTGGTCCTTCAATATTCGAACCAAGAGACCAGTGTGACGATAGGTGAAAGTGTCCGCGACGAAGATGGTGCGTACAGCGATGTCTCGAAATATTTTGATTCTTGTCGTTGCGAGGTTTAGCCTGACCGTATGATAAATCTCTAGTTTTCATTCTACAGTCGACGAAACCCAACGATATTAACGACGGACTTATGGAATTGTTGATCATGATCAATGCTTGTAAAACAGCATCGGCCCGCCGCATCACCGCCGTCATTCCCAACTTCTTTTATGCGCGGCAGGACAAAAAGGATAAGAGTCGAGCACCTATCACGGCCCGATTGATGGCCACCATGTTGCAGACCGCTGGAGCCAATCACATTATCACCATGGATCTACATGCCAGCCAAATCCAGGGATTTTTCACTGTTCCCGTAGATAATCTCTACGCGGAACCGAGCATGTTGAAGTGGATTCGCGAGCACTTGGATGTTTCCAACTGTGTCATTGTCAGTCCCGATGCCGGCGGTGCGAAGAGGTATGCTTTCTTGTCCCCCAGTTCAAGGTGTTTTGAAGAGCGCGCGCACAGGGACTGATTTATGCTTGTCAAAGAGCTACTGCCATTGCCGATCGACTGGATCTCCAATTCGCACTTATTCACAAAGAACGTGCCCGTCCAAATGAAGTCTCTCGAATGGTACTCGTCGGCAATGTGAGGGATAAGGTCGCTATCATTGTCGACGACATGGCCGACACATGCGGCACTTTAGTCAAGGCGGCTGACACGATTTTGGAGCACGGCGCAAAGGAGGTCAATGCGATTGTGACTCATGCCATCCTCTCTGGAAACGCCATTAGCAATCTAAACAACAGTTGCTTGCGTCGATTGGTCGTTACAAACACGGTGCCTCATGCCGAGAAGAAAGAAGCTTGCGACAAGATCGAGACTATAGATATCAGTGCTACCTTGGCAGAGGCTTGTAGGCGAACACATAACGGTGAGTCTGTGAGTTTTCTGTTCTCGCATGCGGTTGAGTAGGTAGCGTTGTAATATTATGTTGATTGTGTTGCTGTTTGATTTGATGAGTTCCGGAGATATGCTTTTTTGGTTTGATATAAATTTGTTACATCATGAATCTACGATTGTACTGCAGTGAAGTTACTTTCTGATGGATATAATCCATGGATTATGCCACCGTAAACTTGACTACGAGGGCTTGCTTTGTCTCATTCCAGCCCTAAGACTACTGCCCATGTATAACCTTGAAAATCAACGGATGCTAGGTACCTACCTAGGTATGGTATATAGGTGTGTTTTCTCAAAACCCGGGTCAGTATCATCTTGCTGCATTGACCATGCCAAAGGTCCGGAGGTCTCAGAAAGAGTTTCCGTATAGAGTTTCCTGCGTCCATAGGAAGGTACCTAGACACTCAAATAATCGCTCAGGAACTATGAAATCCAGTAGAATTCTAGATGAGAATCGGTCATTCTAGTCAAGTAGACGCTATTCGTACGTCGCATTGATTAAGGAACTTGTTACAAAGCCGGACCTCGGTTCGCTACAACGCAATGGCATGAACAGGATTCAAGTGAAGAATTCTAAAAAAAAGAATATATTGCGCCTGTGGTTTCCTTTCATCATTATGGAATAATTTTCATCCACTGCCCCTTCTCATTCGTTTTCCTCTGTGACGTCTTTCTGTGTGTCATGGGAACAATTCGGGAAAAAGGGAGACAAAAGAAAGAAGAGGTAAATTGTTTCGATTCGGGGTTTCTCTCTTTGTGATACAGTTATAAAATCCAAGAAATATCCCCGGAACCGGATAGGGGTTGTTTTTTTATGACTTCCACCGCATCTCCCTAACTGACACCACACCCATCTACTTCCTCAAGGAAGAGGCACGGCGCTTGCGGAGCTCGCTACGCTTAGCCTTCTCTTCGTGGACACGGGAGGCGAGGAGCTTGGCGTAGTCGTTACTGCAGAAAGAGAAATAGAGTAATTAGTACCTAGAAATAATTGAGGCTGTGGACAAAGTCAAAACTTACGCAGCTTCACGGGCAGCCTCAGCACGGCGACGCTTGATAGCAATTCGGTGACGCTTGCGCTGGAGACGCTGGGGTGTAACGAGACGTTGGATCTTGGGGGCTTTGGTGTAGTCCTTCTTGCCCTCCTTTGAGACGGTACGACGGATGACGAATTTGCGGACATCGTCCTTCTTGTCGAGACCGAAGAACTTGCGGATCTTGGTAGCACGTTTGGGACCAAGACGCTTGGGGTTGACGACGTCGGTCAATCCAGGAATCTCGTTCTCTCCTTGCTTGACAATGCTCAAGGCGAGAACAGCCAAGTCTTGTCCGGTAATGGCACCACGGACACTCTTGCGCTTGCGCTCACCGGTGCGGCGGGGTCGGTAGCAGCTGTGGCCATCGCTGAGGAGGAGCTTAACACGATTGGGGAGGAGGACTAAGATTTTAGATTAGCAGGCTGGCTAGACAGTTCAGAGAGTATCGTTTGACACTTACCACCCTGCTTCATAGGGAAACCTTGCTTGTCGTTACCACCGGTGATCTTGAAAAGCTGCACGGGTTGTCAGTCATGTGTGATCAAAGACAGAATTATTTGTGCGATGAAAGGAGAGTGCGAGTCCAGCTCCTCTTGAACAAGGACTTGCTGGCCAGTCGATTATTGTGGATGAATTGTAGAGTTCTGCATCATTTGACTGCGATTTGTGTTCTGCTTGTCGTATTTCCCTGCTTTCCTGGCCAATATTTCCTTGTATATGCAGTATTGCATTCAATTTTCTCTCAAGAACACATCTTCCATCGATTGTATATTCTTCTCCCCAGCTCTTCGTCCAGAACACCACATCTCAAATCCAACAATGCAGAGTTCTCTCAATTCACCACAGATATCATCGACGGCGCACTGGTGTAACTGCAGAAGCAAGATGGACAAGGAGGAGAACGAACGTAGCCCTTGAACTCATCACCAAGACTGTCTCCGAGAACCTCAGTTCCCATGCGCTTCTCCATGAAAGCACGGAGTTTGCGCTCATCGTCGATCTCGATCAGCTTCTGCGACCCGTTGGCCGGGTATGAAATGTTGAGCTTCATCTTGACGGGGGTGGTTGCACGGTCAAGACGGAGACGCGAGTTGTCGAAGAGTCGAATAAATCAAATAGAAGTTCTCGCGGATCCTCTCTGGCGCGGTATCAGTGAGCGTTGTGGGAAATTTCGCTTACCGACGCTAGTTGCTTGTGGGCGGTAGGAATGACTAATCCAGACACTAACCCTTTTGGGTCATTGGGCTTGGCGTAGGGCAAGTTCTCAAGTCATGTGATGAGGCTATATTGATCATGTGACTCGCTGACTCAGCAGGCGATTCTTGTAAGCTTACTAACTGACGTCCTAACTGAATATGGCTAGCTCCTTGAACTACTCCGTATCTTCTCACAATCCAAAAACTTACTCCCTCCGTGGCACGTAACTTAGCCTAACTACTCCATGAAGTTACCGCCATCTCGACTCTTGAAACTTGCTCCTGCAGCGTGTCTCACTGTCTCAAAGAGTTCGCTGCCACGATGCATGTACTGAGTAGTAGACTGCTCACCGCAACGAACTAAATCATACGCAGAGCAGTGCTTTTGCTGAGAGAGCAGACAGGATCAATTCTATGCAGTCTTGCAACCAACCTGCAGCTAGGCTTTACGCATTACGAGGCAGTTTAAACTTGCGTACTAGTAGTAAGTAGTGTGCGTACAATGGCATCTGCATATATTGCTAAATTCTAAGTATATGATGATGAACCCGATACTCCATACAAGCTAAGTTATGTCCTTTCCCAGGTTCCCAGGTGCCTTAATTTATTAACTCCCGGAATTGCCGCGAGGCTCTCCCGCAGCTTACGTTGCTGCCGCGAGTGAGCTTACGTATACCAAGCATGCCAAGCAAACATAATAGAAGCACCTGCATTTGTGGCTTCTGAGCTCTATCCAGACATCGCGATGGCGGTCTGATTATCTATGATTAGATACTCCGTACTTAACATGCTTTCTGCTTGGAATCATTACTTGGCAGATGCTTTCATTAGCTGCTGTCACATATATCGATAGATACTTGCAAGTGACAGGTCATCCCTGAGCATCTGATAAAAGTGAAGAAGCTGTTCCAAGGTTGAAGATAAAATAAATTAGCTTCTAGCCAGATGCTCGGATTAAGTACTACCTACGTACTCTGTATAGTATGTCACGACTCAGTCCAAATTAACCAGCTGAATTATATGGTCAAAGATATTCTGAGCGGAAATCACCGCAAATTAGATGAAGCTTTAGCTCCCGGAAAGGAAGCTGCCCACGCGAGCGAGCAACCTGGGAAGTCATGATGTTTTCGGAAAAAAGCGCCTCAAATTACTCAGTACGCGTCACGTTACGTATTGATACTTTATAGTCCAATCAGATTGTTACTTTAAGCTAGAAGTGGAGAAAACAGGCATGATGCCCCATACTTCTACCATCCATTGGCTCAAGATTTGAACACGGAGTCGACATTTCATTGGACCATCAGATCTTCAAATTTCTTATCATACGCAAATTACTTAAATTACTTCCCCCCGTATTGTCGCAGTCACCCAGTCAAATCCGGCCTGCGTACGTACTACTATTGCTTCCATTTCTATATCGCCAATGTTTCCCGCTGCAACAACCTCCTGGAAAGCGGGTGCTGTTGACGCCATCTCGAAGTCCGCGTCTCTCCTCTCTCACCATGAAAAATCTCAAACACCAGGAAACGACGCTTCGCGGTATTGCTCTCCATAAGTGACAGAAGCAAATATGCAGTTCTGTCGTGTTGCCGACGTGATCTATAGTCCTTTGCCCTCGGCCTGAGACCACTCTCTCACCTGCTACGTTTATACGGCTGCAGTGCTATCTATTGCGCACCTCCGGAGATCTCAAGTCTTCATTTGAGGACGAGTCAACAATCCCGGAAATATATTTCAAAAGAACAGAACACAACCACGTCGCCACGGAATTCCGGGGACATACGCCAAGAATTAGACAGAGTCAGAAGAAAGGGAAGACAGAATGCGGTTTCCGCTACGCCTAAGAAGTTTGATCTGGATTGGCCTGATAGGTACAATATTTGCCTTGTTTCTCGTATATTCACGTGAAGATCTTCACAATATACCCAATCCTTTGAGTTCGACATTGTCCAGCGACCCTGTCACCGAACCACCCCAAACAAGCGAATCCAAGGACGCCACGACCACAACGACGTCGGAAGATGGCAAACCTCGTTTGGTGGTCTTTGGAGATTCCTGGAGTGCTGTAGGCTCGCAACTACCCGAACAAGGCCGTTCCTGGCCTGAATGGGTGTGTTCACTGGTAAGTAATCCGCTTCCGTTTTGATGCAACAAACCGAATCTGACGTGCATAAGTGGCAATGCCGACTGGAGAATCTTGCGCTCAAAGAACATACATGCCAAACTTCAATGTGTGGATCAGTAGTCGACGAAGTCGAACTTCACACCATCGCTACGGATGCGGTCCGCTCCCTGGAGCAGCTCCCAGACCTCCGAAATCAGGTTGACCAATGGCTTGCTGTGGAGCTGGATAGGACTTCTACTCAGACTGGTTCCGTCGTGCGCGCAAACGAAACCGTTTTTGTCCTGTCGTTCGTGTTCTGGGACATCTGGAAGTTTCAGGGCACTACAAGCGGCGACACAAAAACTTCTGTCTCACGTAGCATTGATACCATTTTTCAGCAATTAGACCGCCTCACCCAATACGCTGGAACCACCAATCTTCAAGTCTTGCTAATGACCTCGATTGATCCCACATTTCTGCCCGCCTTCGACCCTTCCCGAGACCAGAAAGACATGGTTGAGATCGTCAATGATTGGAACAACAAATTGAGAGTAAAGGCAGATACTTGGGAAAATAAGTTAGTATATGTATTCGACACCAACCAATTCATCAAGGATCAGATCAGCTCGTACCAAATATTCTTAGCTGGTCTGCTCGACGAAACCGGGTCGACTAGATCAACTTTGTGGGACGACGTTGAGAACTCGTGCGTCCAGACACAACAGGGCTCTTGGATACCATTCCAAGTCGAAAAGCAAGAGCGGTGTGCAAGTCCCGAAAAATATCTCTTTTGGTAAGTGGGATGCGTGAATTTTGCCGCTCCAGGAAACAAAGAAATCCACTGGGACAAAGACAATCCGCTAACAATGTACATCAAATGCACAGGGACGGCTTACATCTAGGGCCGAAGGCGAATCAAATGATGGCCAAGGAAATCACTGGGGGTTTAGACAAATTGCGAGCCCAGCTTCTTCAAAGTTGAATCCAAAACGGTCTCCTCAGTATCACGATATCTAATCCAAATCTCGGTTACAATTCCAGCCATTGGCATATCAAAGAACTCGTATTATTCAATAGATTGGCACATCCTTCAAATCGCACACTGGGCTTGAAGTCACACATTCGAGTTTGATTTTTTTTTCTTTCGATCTTTTTGTTGGGTCAAATGATCATCATCAAGTTTGGTGGTTGCCCAGATTGGGCACAGGCTTATTTGATATATTGCCTTTTTGGGAGCTCTCTGAAGTGCTCTGACCATCATGCGATCTGATCACGGCTCGGTAGTATAGAGATGGAGCTGCCAGACGGAAAATAACCTAAGACACGTTCGACAGGCCTACACAAATCCTCACAAAAGGTCTACGGCAGATCCATGCCGCCTCATCACGGCGCCTACGCAAATTCCGATGCGCGCTTACAATTTCATAATGGATGGGTCCACGGGCCTTGATTGGCGGGTATCGACAGAAGCTGACTCGCGTTGTGCTGGCTCTCAAGGCATGCGTAACTTTTCGTGCACTGCCGGTGGGGGAGGCAAACGAATAGTATGAGATACCTCTACACTTGTGTTCTCTTTTCTCTTGCTCTTCTCTCCTGAAATGGATCTCCCCTGCAATTATAGGGCATTCTTGTAGTGTTTTTGGGGGAGTCAGTCAACCGGAGTCATGCTCGACCCGCCCGTCTGCGTCTGTCACGTCGTTCATGATTTAAAATAATCTACATTTGCGAATGCACTTTCTTCCTAGGGCTTGCCATGCGGCGGCTGACTCTTGTCAGAGCACACGCCACACCTTCAGACGCATAATCTGTCTGAAAGACAAGCTTCTGATTCCTAAAATATCATTTTCGGTATGCAGAGTTCCGCGCTGCGTATTGACGATGTTCCAAGATTGACAAAGTGTAGGAACCCTTTGAGTGAGAAAACTAGACCTTTAGGCGCTTCAACTGGTTCGTCGCCTGGGCAAAATCGCTAGGCAAAGGCTTCGTTGGCCATACATTCTACTTTCTCTCTTTTCTGCCTTAGCTTGAAGATGAAATGAATGGTTGCCAAGCCAGAAAATTTCCAAGCGAGAAAATCAGCGAACGGACCATATTGCACCCGGTTTTCCGGAATTGAAGAAATGGCACTATCTTCTGCGAACCCATTATTCTCTACGCGCCTATGGTCTGCAGCTATCCGCATTAGGTCCAAGCCAATCTAGGGCCAATCCAGTCTACCGAAAGGAAGAAGAAGAGAAGAAGAGAAGAAGAACAAGTAGAAGAAGAAAAGAAGAAAAGAAGGACGCTAGAGGAGAACAAAAAGAAAAGAAATTGGAGGAAAAGAGAAAATCAGGAATGGTGCGTTGGCACCAAAAAAATTGAGAACAAAGAAAAAAGGAAAAGAAACCCGCCCTGCTGCGTGTCATTCATGCATGCACGTCTTTTCCTCGTTCCATCCTGTTGGTCCAATCAGTTTCACCCAGGATCGATTACAATAGAGAGGATCTGTAAGTAGGAGAGAGAAAGGAAGGAAAATGAGCTATTACGCCCGGGCCCAAGCCTGCCCAAGCCTGTTCTGACTGCCCTATCACCTGCTCTCTTGTTCCTCAATTCTATTTTCGGTCGTGGATATCAAGTCTCCTTTCCTCATCGAGTGCATTGCAGTTCCATCTCCAAAGTACGAGTCGGGATTCAATTTTTTTCTCTTATTTCTATTGGACTTTATTCAATCCGCCATCTTCTCTAGTCCTCACCGACTATGTCCGTGCTTGTACTCTCTAGAGTACTATGACCATTTCAAGCCATGAGAGGAATTAACGGCATCAATTAAGCCTCCCTACTAGGCTTAAAGGCGTGAGGACAGAAATCAAGATATGCCCTAACACGATAAAGGGAAATCCGGGAAAAAAAGCAAATAGTTTCAACGGTCCGGAAGATCAGCATCGTCCAGGGATTTCCAGCCAAGCCTCTTAATGGTCCAAGATACATATCAATCCTACAAACCTCTCCCGACAAGGCTTAGCCAGTTATCACGGGGGGTTGCTCTTTTACTCCAATGACGCCAAAATCTGACATGCGTAAAGCGTTTGCAACACAAAGCAGCAGCAAATCATCGTTCAGCAGCGCCTCCCATTCTATCCAGTCTGTTATAGATACGGATCACGGGTTTTCATGAGAACTGTGTCGACGAATGATATACGCTCCGGAGACAAAGGCTGTAATCTGCCAGGCTCCATATTTTCTCTATTATTTATTATTATTTTTTTTCTTTTCCCTACGGAATGCTCTTTTTCTTCTCTCTTTCCAACATCTCCGCGCTCTCACTTGTCGTTTCCAATCATATCCCCGATCCCCACGGCTGGAGTTCGATTTTGCCGTATCATTGATACAGTACCTGTATACTTCGTACCAGGCTAACGAATCGGCTCCATAAAGTCCTTGTGGATTGAGTCCAAAAATCAAAGAGATTCATTCACGCCCCCAATCCGAATCGAGGATTCTCTGGTGAGCTGGGAAAACTATTGGATCTCCTTCAGGAAATCTTCATCTTTGGGAAATCTTTTTTTTTTATTTTTTAAAATTATTTCCGCCTTCAACGGTCAATATTTCATTTCAATTGCCACTAATTATCCTCTAGCTCGTTTCTCATTGGGCTCCTCCGGATTTAGTCGGGACATACCTTCAAATATATATAAGAAGCACTTCTGCAAGATCTGGTGCTGTCTTCGTTTCTTCTCTTCTCAAGTCAATTGAACATCAAGCGAAGTCAGGTTAAGTCTGTCGTTATCAACAAGTCACGTCAATTCCGAGGCAGATTCATTTCGAGGGCACATTCACTTCGAGGGCTCTCTCAACTCGTGCAAGTATTACGTCTAGCAATTGTTGAGATGTCCTTCGATAGAGTGCTTCCGAGGCCGACGGCCCTTTTTGATGAACCTGCGAGTCGACTTCTTCATGGACATTCTAACAATTTCATGGACCACAAGCTCGTGAATATGAGCGCTCACACTAGAGCTGCAGCTATGTCACTTGTCGCTGTGAGCGAGATGCCGTCGACAACGAGACCACCAATCAATTCTGATAATTGTTCAACGGCACTGGCTCAGATGCAATTGTCGGCCATCAATCGAGAGCAGGCAGGCCAGAACGGACTCCTGGCAGCCGCTTTCTCCGCGGCTTCGACTAGACAAAACACCCCGGTCCTGGCAGCAGCAGATTCAACTGCACTCATAACTGATCGATCTGGATCAGACAGTCCAACACGTCTAGAGGCTGTCAGAGAGGCGGCCTCGCAATTCTGTCTGTGCCAGCCTGATCCGAAGATTCCAAGACCGAGAAATGGTATGCATACGTTGAGTCTATAACGTCCAACTTACCAAGCTAAAAGTTTTTCGTCTAGCGTTCATCTTGTATCGGCAGCATTATCAGGCAGCTGTTGTTGCTCAGAATCCTGGCCTCGCTAATCCCGAGATTTCGAAAATCATCGGAGAACAGTGGCGAGAGCTACCAGCGGAGAGTAAGGAGCAGTGGAAAGCTCTGGCAGAAGTCAGTCTCGTACGATGCCCTCGTGATGATCAGGGAGCTGACAACAGATACAGGCTGAAAAAGCTCGCCATCAACAACAATATCCAGAATATCGATATCAACCGCGGAGAGTTGGACGTGACCATTCAAATCGCAACGGTTCTAACGCTGGAAACCCGTCCGGATCAACTACGTGTAATCGATGCGGAGGACGGTTAATGAACCCCCCCTCCACTCCTCATACGCCTTTGACTGCCACCATGCCTTCGCAACAGAACAATCGTGCCAAGGATTCGGTCTCGCCACATCCCGGCTCTACTTCATCCGCGGCTTCCTCTACTTCATCTGCCTCCTCATTCTCTGGTGGAGGAAACGAAACGACGAATGCATACTCCAAATCCTCATACAAGGTGACAGAACTTGAGCGCCCAAAGAACAAGAATCAATGGAAGGAGCTCGACTCAGTGTCGTCAGACCTTAAACGACGTCGCCTGAACAATAATGGTCGCACATTTCAGCAGGGCAACAGCTCCGCTACAGAGCCTTACTCACTTGCGTCACAGAAGGCTTACTTTTCTCGACCTGGTGTTGCTTATTTCCGGAGCCATGTTGACCAGTTAGCCACAAATGAAGACTTTAGTCAACCACAGCGGTCTCCAGCTTCATACGAAGGTGACGCCTTTTTCGATCCCAGCTTGACGCTCCCTCCATTGAAAGCAGATGGCTCTCCCTCTGCACAGGCTACCACAGCTCAAGCCCAGGCTGACACCATGATGACCATTCCTGTCATAAATAAAGTCATGATTTTATCCAGAGTTTCGCCTCCCTTGCGGGACAATTCTCCCCAGCGAGGCTCGCTGATCGCAGTCGAGGGACAGGATCCCGTTCAGGTTAAGATCATGATGAAATATCTTGGCCAGCTTCTCTCGGAGAGCGGCAAGTACATTGTCCGAGTGTTTGAGGGGCCAGAAGTAGCCTACAGAGGACCAAATTGCGGCGAGAAAAAGGACGCCACGGTTGATTACTTGAATGTCATATCCAGTTGGCATCGAGTGTCGGATGAGATTATCCAATTTATCAGCCCAAAGAATACCAAAGCTGTGAGCTCCACGAGCACTTGCAGTAATGCATCGTCTCATTCACCGGGCAGCGATACAACCGCCAGTCCGTCACCAACGCTGTCTCAAGCTGCCACAGGTCAAATTCCCATCGCACTCGTGCCGAGATACCAGCTGACAACAGCGGATACATTCGCATGCTCCATTCCCATCAGTGATAGCTACTCTTGTCTGGATCATTGGCAATGGATAGCATCCCTGTGGCGAGCATGCGTCGGCCCCGACATGACAGTGCACATCCGGGAATGTGAGCGCGAGGAAATCGACCGATACGGGCCTGGCAATCCTGTTGAAGTGCGGCTCAACGAAGCACGTACTTTGATTATTCGTCGAACTGCAGACTCGTCAAAGGATATTGAGGAAAAGGCTCTCAAGCGCGTCGGTTTCGAGATCGAGGACTTCCTCACCCGATGATTCCTCTTCACTGTGTGCTTTGTAGCATTTCACTCCCTTCGCTTCTCTCTTCTTACTTTGTCTCTTACACGACAATTGTTTTATTTAGTATACCTATAATATGTCGCATAAAGAGCAAAAAATAGTCCGGCTGGTGTCCGGAATTGATTAAGAATTCAAACATGCATTTTCCGTTCGATTTGTTCAGTCGTCCGTTGGGGTTATAAAGACCCTAACCCCCGTAACCCTAGAAATATAAGTTGCCTAAGGCGGTCAATAACTAGCTAGTGCAGGGTTGCTGTTATCTTATCAGTTCTGCCGCCGTAGCTGCTTGTCCCTCTCGAACTTTCATTTCCCCTCTTAACCTCCCTGACTCTCTCTCATATTACTCACTCCTCCGCAGGTTTCAGAGTAGACTAGATGTCCTGATACCCAGAATTTCAATCTGCTTGGAACTCTAATGTCTCCTTGAGATTGTTGCAATATGGCTGAGTAGCCACGGACGTGGCGATGATCTACAGTACCTCTCTTGGACGAAGGAAATCTCGACTTTACCTCCATCCCATCTTGGTCGATGTTTTGCTTCGATATTGTCTTTCCATCAATTGAATACTCTCAGTGGAATTCGGGCTGCTTTTGAAGAGATGCACAAATCTTACTCGCCATAATAATCGCTTGTTTGGAATCCTGCCTGGGGGACTTGCCTCAACATGGCTGGAGTGGCTGTCGCTGATGGTGGTCTGCCGATTCTTTCTGGCATCGAGGCATACACCAATGTGAGTTCTCTGATTGCGTCCATTACTCATAATATCTATCCTAAACATTAGCCTAATCATAAAGGCCATCATGCTAAGAAAATTTGATAGGACGATGCAACCGTTCCTTCACAAAGTCAACCCGATCTTCACCCATCTGTTCCTCCAACTGATCTCTCTATTTCTCCGGGCCTCCTACGATTCTCAGACTCCCTCAAAAATTGCGCATACACACTATATCCCAACTTAGTCTCAGAAGACAATGTCGTCGCCAGTCAATATTTGCCAGTCGGAGTCTTGCGACGACGTGTCGGTCATGATGTCGAACAATTGCCCAACCAGTCACCAGATCCTGAGCTGCGGGAGTTGCAAAAGCATCTCTTCAACCTTCAAAAACACGGCTGGATCCAGATTGATTGGAAAACATACGACAGTCATTCAGAGTGGTTATATGCGCAGGTTTACGTTCTCCCCTACGATGTGGCAAGAGTCACCATTTCTCGTACCAGCGCTTCGCTTAGAAAGGCGTTAAAGATAGTCATGACTGGTCTTGACAGGTCTCCGGAAGCTTGGAATGGAGTTTTCAATGTAACATCGGCCGAAAAAGACAGCAGAGACTCCGAACAGGAATCGCTTTGGTACATATTCAATACGTTGAACAACCCTGATCCATCGATAGAGGACGTGGCAGATGCGGACGGCCGGCTGGCCATATCAGAGTTGATGGCAAGCTCAAAACTCGCAAGTCCGGAAGTTCGGGAATCTCAGGGCGTTATTGGACTCAAGACGGCTCTCCATCCTTACCAGTGTCGCTCTTCAGCGACGATGGTTCAGCGAGAAGTTCAGCCCAAGCAGATGTTGGATCCGCGTCTCGAAATTTATCAGTCACCAGCGGGCCAAGAGTACTACTTTGACAAGGAAGACGGAATACTTTTACGCGATAAACGCATCTACGAGGAGGCTTGCGGTGGTATTCTCGCTGAAACAATGGGTTGCGGAAAGACTTTGATTTGTTTAGCGCTCATTCTGGCAACGCGTGGCCATTTCCCTCGTATTCCAACAGAGTACCTAGAATCTACCAGGATGGTCCGCAGCAGTGTCGGCTCGCTCATGGAAATGGCGGCGGCTACAGCCGGCCGGTTTTCTGTTCCCTGGCCTAGCCACTTTCAACGCCTACGGGAGATGGGCACAATACATTCACGATGTGAAGAAGAATGCGAGCGACATAGAGGCCGTTATACAATACCGCCTCCTCCTTCTAGATATTCAAGCCGTGGGGGATGGATGTCTCGTCCGCCAGCCGTCCAACTTCGCCTGATTGCTTGTACATTGGTGGTAGTTCCGCCTAATCTCGTTGACCACTGGCTATCGGAAATTGAAGCTCATACGGAAGGACTGAATGTTTTGGTTTTACGAAGCCGAAGCGATAAGACTCCTGGTGAGGATGAACTTTTGAAGTACGACATTATCTTATTCGCCCGAACTCGGTTTGAAAAGGAAGCCGGAGAGCCGGGGGTCTACCGCCAGGTTCCTTCGACTGATACAACGGAATCTCCTTTGAAGAAGTTTCATTGGCTTCGAATAATTGTTGATGAGGGTCACAATGTCGCTGGGCATGGATACAAGTCTAGTACCATGCATATGCTGGATCAGCTGCACGTTGAGCGACGGTGGGTCGTCTCTGGAACCCCGTCAAACGGGCTCTACGGTGCCGAACTTAGCCTTGCTTCACATCCAACAGCAGCGAATGATGCAGACCCGGAGGATCAATCCTCGTCGTCAGTGCTCCATTCTCGCCGCAAGACAGGAACAGCCATCGACGAAGAGCTCAAAGATGTGGACAATTTAAGGCTCATTGTTGTTGAATTTCTGAAGCACAAGCCTTGGGCAAACTCTAAAAACGATGACCCGGCAAACTGGACTAAATACATAAAGCCAATCGGCAGCGATGGGAGGCGGACGAAGTCTCCCTCTTTACGTGCCGTACTTCAGGGCCTTGTAGTTAGGCATCGGTTGGATGTCATCAACAGCGAATTGCCATTGCCACCGTTGTACAACAAAGTCGTTAGCTTAGAGCCAACATTCTACGATAAAATGTCCATAAATCTGTTTCTCTTCAGTCTGATTGTCAATGCGATCACTTCAGAGCGCAAGGATCAAGATTACATGTTTCACAGTCGGAACAGGAAGCTTCTGGGTCTGCTAGTCAATAATTTACGCCAAGCGGGTTTCTGGTGGTCTGGTCATCAACTAAAGGGTATTCAAGCAACAATCGACTTGGCCGAAAAGTATATGACAGATCATATTGAAAAAATGACAACGGACGATATTCAGCTCATGTCAGAGGGCGTACGGATAGGGCGCAGAGCACTTGGGAATGAAAGCTTCAAGGCGTTTTGCGAACTGGACGAGATCGGAGTATATCTGCAAGATTTCCCAGCACAAACCCGGTCATACTGGTCTTTGACTTCGGATTCGAATCAAGCAGGGCCTCTATTACTAGGTATCTCTCAAGCTCAGCTTGCGCAATCTTTCGTCACTTCGCATTTGTCTGCTGAGGATCCCTCGGAAGGTCTCGCTGGTGCAGGTATCAGCGCTCGCCGTCAAATACGGGAACGGTCCGAAAGGAAACCGGCTGCGACGGAGTTCAATGTAGCGGACAATCTCATGCACAAGAACAGGCCTTCGGAAACCAAATCACCCAAAAAGAAATTTGATAAAGGTCTCGTTAAAAAATTACCAACCGAGTCACCTCTCGCGCGGACGAAGTTCATCGCAACCACGTCGGCTAAGCTCACCTATTTACTAGATCGAGTACAGGAGCTCCACGGAGAAGAGAAGATTATCATATTCTACGAAAACAATAATGCAGCGTTCTGGATTGCCGACGGACTTGAGTTGCTGGGTGTAGATTTCCGTATTTACGCCAATACTTTGAAGACAAGCCAGAAGGCGGCATGGTTAACATTGTTTGAGGAATCATCTAGCGTGAGAGTACTACTCATGGATCTTCGGCAAGCATCGCACGGCCTACACATCGCAAGTGCATCCCGTATTTTCATTGTGAGTCCGATCTGGAGAGCGCAGGTTGAGAGCCAAGCCATCAAACGAGCTCATCGTATCGGACAAACGAGGCCTGTTTTCGTCGAGACTCTCGTATTGAAGGGTACGCTCGAGGAGAAGATGCTACATCGTCGGCAGGAAATGTCCAATTCGGAAATGCAACAAGCCGAGAAGAGCATGCTTGATGATTCGACGATGAGTTCAATAATCCAACACGAGCGGTTCTACAATCTACCCGAGCTGATTGAGCCCGCGTATTTGCGTCAGCCATGTGGATTCTTTGATCGTCATGAATTGCCAATTCCTGATGATCATGTGGACGGTCGTTCGACGAGACACGCGCCATTTTCTGCCTCATCTTCGCCTGTGACGAAGCGAAAGTCATCCTCGCTGAGTCAGGGGTCATTGCTCAGTCCACAGCGAGAAGTCGATCTTTCACCGAATCTTTTCACTCCAACGAAAAAGTCAAAGAAAGGCCTAACAGCCCGCGTGGTCACCGAAAATGGAATTGTAATGACTCCACCACGAGGGTCATCTCGTGCTTCGGGGTCGCCGTTGTCGCCGCCGGGTGCTTGAGGACGAACCACAAGCTAGGAAATCGAGAATAGCTCCTGTTAGAGACAAGCCGCTGTCTTTGTTTGGTTTTTATTTATTTGTGGAGAAACATCGTTGGATAAATACCCCATGTGTTTTGATTTTTAGGCACTAGCTATCTAAGATTCTTTTCGAGAAGAATCCAGAAGTTCAATAGAAGCAACCGAAAGACTAGTACATCATTCATTTGTAACGAGCGTTCCAATAATCCACCGATATCCGAAACAAAGAAGAGTCAAGAAGCTCGCAGCGGGGGATTCTTTCGCAATCAATCCACGCGGTTAATCGATGCTGCTAAGCTGATTCTCGGTAACAAAGGTCCAAGTATCGTTGTCAGCAACACAGACCATCGTATCAGTCACACTGAATCAAGTACGGATTGGAGACTGTGATGGTCTCCACAGTGTATGATACACCATACCGTAATTCATTCTCACCACTTATCGTTCTCCAAGAAGTATGCATCGTAAGCGACTTGGCCTTTCACTCTTGTTGCACGTCCCACAATGACACGATTGTTCAACCATTTGTACTTTTCATGGCCAGTTTCGATTTTTATGTGGAGATGAAACCAATACTCCGAAGGCTCGACTTCTCTGCCGCCTTCCATCAGAGCCGTAAGTACTTCCGGGGGACCAGACCGCGTTCCCTCTGTTCTGTAATGGCGGTTAAGATATTTTCCCATACGGCCAAACCTCCGAATGGGAGGCAGATAGGGAAAGGACTAGGAAACGTACCGGAAATAAAGGTTGGCGCCGTCGTCGGTTCGGACGACATAATTGGTATTAACGTGAGTGGTTTGGCTTTCTTCTACCAGCCTGGAACGCGTTCAGTTGTCTTCTACGTACTGAATGCTCATGGGGTTGGACTCAGGTAGAGAGGCACACATGAAATCTGCTCCGCCTGGAACAATTTCTCCGTTCACGTATTTCCCCCGCACAGTACCACCAGTGATTGGAACGCAGCGGCGACGACCATAGGGCCCTTGGCCAATTTCTAATGGCGGATCGACTGTGCAACGAAGGGTGAAGAGGTGTGTCAACACTGGCGGAGGCGCAATGGGTTCCATGATGCTATTTTTGGTGCAATCTCGTGCAACCGCTGGATGCCGATGGTGACAGGGATGTACCTATACCTGGGTAGGCAGAAGTTGGAAGATTTCACTCAGTGGGTATTATTGCTTGTTGGACCCGTGGACGTCACATAATCCATGTAGGTAGGTACCAGTATACCGGTACCTAAGTAGGTAGTTACGTGTTCCTCTTAAATGCTTATCTAAATACCTCGGTAGAATTATGGGACCCATACATATACGAGGAATTGTGCCTTTCTATTTTATTGTCAGTATAAGTTCACCAGTAGCAATCGTAAACATGGATGGAGAAACCTAGGTAGGCATTTTGCCATCTCGGCTCTCTCTCCTATCATTCATCCAATAATTCATCCGTCTTCGGTACTTAACTACCGATGTATATCCCGAAACATCGCACGTCTACAGAGTAGTTCATCCACCCGGCGTCTGGTTACGCTGCCTACAGTCGACAATGCATTCAGGAATTATCCTTGCCGAGGGGTCAATGGTCAATTTTCAACATAGATCGGAATGAAGATATAATACGCGCATTAAGAAATAGGGTTAGGGTACAACAACTATCTGACCCCGTCCATTCTACCTGGACAAAATGAACATCATTCACTACCCAAAAATGAAATTTTCCACGCAATAATACACATAAATTCTAGACTCTTCTGCAATTATGGAATAACCTAAGATCTGGATTTGGATGACGCCATTTGAATCTGCTGCGTCTTGGCCGATATGCTATTCCATTCTTTCAATAGCCAGATCCGGCTTTCCGAGAGTGGATCTCATCAGCGAGCCCACTCTCGCTACAATATCAGTGGCGCAGAGTGGAATGACCTACATGTGTTGCATCTGAAAAGGTGACGTTTACAAGAAGAGATTGCACGATGTTTCTATCTTAAAAACCCCTTCCGACGCTGTTCCGAATGATTATGAGAGATGGATGGATAGCAAGAAGGACCCTCTGCTCCTTCGCGCATTACAAGTTGACATTGCCCGTCCCTTCAGAAACCTATATACATTGTACAAATTTAGTATATAAGATTTGAGTCAGTCTTCCAGCACAATGCCGGTTCATCCTTCTAGTCATATCTCGACATTCGACGCTGACATTCGAGATCGGCATCTGATCTACGACTATGATGCCGAGGATGCCAACGGCAATCCGGAAAAATGGCGATACGAAATGTGGTTCTACAACGAGGACCGCGTTGTCTATGCAATCCATGGCGGTCCCATGGCTGGGAGAAAAAATTACCAGGCTGCGACATATCAATGTATCCGCCCTGGCGAGCTCTGGCAATGCAACTGGCTAGAGGAGACCGGCACGGTCTGCTCTTTGGTCTTTGATATTCCCAACAAGCACATCACCACCCTGATCGCATTCTCAAAGGGCCACTGGACAGAGGCCAAGGCAGCACATGGTGATAAGCGGAACCCACAGGATTTCGCAAGATGGAGAGGTCTCGCTAAGATTGGAGACTCACAAGCAGATCGGGTTCTTTTGAGCGAGCAGGCAGAACTGTTGGAAGATTTCAAGGGACCTGGCAAGCTTGAGCCTATCGATATGTCGTGGCCGACTCTTTGAGTAAACTGCTTGGTATTTGGCCGATGTTTCAACTTCTGACCATGGAACTGGAGTGAGAACCACGGCTTGGTTCAAGGTGATGAAAGAATTCAGGAGATGATTTTGTTGCTGTTGGCGAGCGACCCTATGATCACGCAACTTGAAACCCCAGCTTCACAACCAAACGCCAATATTTAAAGCCACTCGGGACTGTAATGTATATATGTATGTGATGTGATATACAATTGTTATACAATATTTCTGTAATTTCAGGTTGTCATATAACATTTTTTTGTTTTCTCAATCTGTATTAAAAAATTCCCCATTCGAAAAAGCCACGTGTGGCAGCATCCATGCTAAAGGAGTATACTTCAGGGGTACAGAGCTATGCACGGAAGAAGTGGTAGACAGTCTAAAATCTAGCCCAGTTACGGGATGCGCAACTGAAGGTCAAATAGGGGCATTAGGGGCATTTCTCGACTGATATCGTTGTGTGTTCTGCGTAAATGATAGGAGCGTATTCCTCCCTGGCCATTGATTGAGAGGCACATGGGACCTCTTACATTCATTTCGATTGGCCTTGCAAACCAGATAGATATCATTGTTATCCACGGATGGGATCAGGATCGATATCTTAACCAGGAATTAGGTACAATATGAAATGTTCTACAAGCTGCATTCATTGCGAAGACAACAAAGTGAGAACAGTACTAACTTTGAAAGTTACATGGAATCAATTCAAAGTTAAAGTGAGATTGATATATGTACATTTCGTTACCCACAGGAATTATCTAAAGGCTTAGACAGCATCCATGTATACATATAAACTGACCTCCGGATTCTCGTCGCTTCAAAAAATTTGCTATGGTTCTCCCATCCGGGGATACACTGACGGACTAAGGCGAATAGGTGAATGATATATACAGTTATGTAAAATTATCAACATTATTGTACGCAACTATGCATTCTTGCGCAAGGACTTCACGGATCGTTGCCTCTCAATGTCTTCACGGGAAAACCAATGACCGTGGAAGCCGTACGGTACCCTTTGCGGAAGCAAGATCCGCGTAATAACCGTTTTCATATTGAGCGCATCAATAACCCAAAGTTCGCTGCGAGCATTCATAGGGCAAGTTCCGTCAGCGTGGAGTTGTGATTCGTCGAACATAAAAGTCAGAAGAAACCCATCATCCTCGCGAGTAGCATCTTGACGCGGAACAAATGAGGCTTCTTGCGTATACCAGCCGTTGGGAGTACGGAACACGCGTATCGGATCGTCATTATCTTCGCTGTCAATTACTTCATGTATGCCCCTTGTATCGACACAACCGACTTTGGGGGTTGGCGGTTCCTTCACACCTCGCCGGATCAACTTTTGGACGTCTACCTTCACCAGGCAATCAATTTTGACGCCTTGCCCGATGCTGAAGTTCAATTTTGAATCCGTTGTCGAGCAACCATAAACGAAACGCGCGTTTTTCATGTGTCGTTTCGGCGATATGGTAGGAAATTCAAACGGAATCGCCGATAATGCCCATTCGTGTATGATATTATTATGAATTGGACCTGAAATATCAAAGCAGTAGTAGTACAGTCTGCATGCCTCACTGTCTTGATCGAGACGTTGGTTCTCTGCTCGCGTATTTGCCGATGAACCTGCGCCATAGAGCACCGCTGGTGTTGTCGTGCGACATGCGAGCAAATTTACTGCTCTCAAACCTTCACGAGTGAAGCGAGACAATTCGGTTCCATCCCAAGTATTGGCAGTATGAAATATAAGACATGCGTCTGACACATACCACCGTACGTTATGGGGCTCTAGCCGTGGGAATATCCCAAAACGAGATTTGGATAGGGCATCGTAATGCACAGGAGGTTTACCCCTTATAATATTGAGAGGGTTCAATGATAATGGAAGATCAAGTATGAGAGTATGAGATTTTGAAACGCCGAAGTCGTGCATCAATTTCGGACTCTTTAATCCGGGTATCGGTAGATTCATCAATCTTGGATAGGCGAACTGTTTCTCAGGGGCGTGGCTTTGATCCGGGAGGACAGTATACCATATATATGGCGGTAAAAAGGACGACTGAAACGAAAACATTTGTTGAGTATCGGGATCAATTTTTGGCTGCTTTCATCTCAGTATGGGTTTCACTAATTAAGAGGGGAAAGCAAAACTCACATGAGACGTAGCCCAATCCTTCAAAGATTTCAAAGGCCCTCTTCCGCCGATAGGTTCCTCGAAAGAGCTAGATGAATCTGGCTCACCTTCGGCTGAAGCACCATTGAACCAGCCAACTGTCTGTAAGCTTGGCAATACAACCCTCAGTGACGGTCCACTCTGACATTGTGCAAGAGCTCTCCCATCGTGGAAGAAAATGGAGGTATTTGCAACGCTGATCTTGCGAATTGCTGCCACCTTAGGGCTGAGGTGCGACCAAAGAACTAACATCATGCATCGAACCATCTCAGTCAAGAAACCCAGAATGGATAGGTAGGGATCGAGCATGACAGTCAGGCTGAGCATCAGTGGGGAAATCACCCCCGGCATTGACTTTGACGCGAGGTATAAGTCTGTCAATAAGTACTGGTTAACGAATTGAGGCTCAACGCTGCTGTCGTCTCCGCCAGATTTGTTAAAATAAACGCCGGCCAGCATGCCGTCCCCATCCCACCAATGCGAGCGTCTCGAATCATCCTTGGGAACATGTTGCGGGTTACCACCATTTCGTACATACTGGCCTCCTGCAAGTTCAGCAGGAATTGAGCCAGAGTAAGGACAGGTGGTCAAATCACGTTGACTTTGAATTGGCCCAAAGTTCCCACGCAAATACCATCTGGACATTTTTGCTTGGGATTTCCAGAGGATTTCCTCAGGGTGAATGAACAAAGTGACTTATCATCTGCTATTGCGCCAGAGAGGGCATATTATGCCTCAGTATCAAAGCTTGAAATGGTGACAAATGTAAGAAGTCGAACTTCGTCGAATATTTGCAAGGTGAACATGTAAGGTACCCAAAAGGACCTCTGTTCAGGTAACGAAGCATTGGGTTTATGATTTGATGTAGATATCTTGATTCATTTACTTACATCATCGTTCAAGGAAACAGTGGATATCGGCCACTACCGTCCCTTGTGGTGAAATGACCGCAGAATAGGAACGTGGCTTGGCAAAAACGACTATCCCATGTTTTCTAATCTACTTTGGCAGGTCAAACCAACAATAAGGACAGGCTGCGATCGGGCCTCGGCCGACTGCCGAGTATACATTTGTCATGCAAAAGACTGCCATCATCGCCCCGAACAGTCAAATGCCACTGCTTCCGGTTGGACTTGAGCAAATCCTGGATTCGTCTTTTAGAGCATCAACTACACCCTTACCGCATCGCATGACACCACAAGCGCAAGTACAGGTAGCTTCTTCGATCCGATCAGAAAATTTGACCTCATGAAAAAAACAAAAAAGAGCTTCACAAACCTAGCGCCGGCACGGCATAACGGCACTGAAGGCTCGATCTTCGTCTCAAATTTCTCTGCCAAGTGATGAGTACGTCAATCGCCGTGTATGCTATAGAATCTGGTGTTTATAGAAGGTACGCAGTGATGATGCACCATGATGAGCCAGATTTGCGGATGAATGCGGATGGGGACCGGCTAGCTTGCCGGGATCCACTTTCGTAGCGTGGCGCGAGGCTTGTCTCGAAAATTTCCAAGTACAGTAATTACGCTAACCTGATCTAACCTAGTTGAATGGAGAGTAGATCTAGGCTGATCGCGGCTCTCGATCTCCATAGCCTTTCTGATGCTCAGCAGTCACGAGTTCTGCCATATACAACTTACCACATGCCGATTATCATTGCAATTTTGATCTTTGTTCTATTGGTAGTATACTAAGATCGTCTAAAGTTCACAGCAGATACAGAAATATGTACGTAGATGTACATATCGACACTGGCTTTCAAGCTTTACGGGCATAAACAACGATCTTGAAAGTTTTTGTCATGATCAGGAGCTAGTTTAGCGGACACATTGTTAAACCTTTTCAGAAGGGTCCGGAGATCTCTCAAAACTGCCCGCGGAAATGTTTATGGCAATCGTGCCCCGATCCAAAAAAGTTATCAAAATATGGAGAGCCGCAACGGCCTCTTGCGGACATGTGAAACGTCTCCGATAAACACCAATATCGCTTGTCACCACGATTTCAATGCCCATTAGTGTCAAAATCGTTTGCATTAGTTACTCAGTAAAATGAAAAAAAGCCATTCTTCTTGGCAATGCACGATACAGACAAATGCGGACGCAGAGCACAGCATACCAGCCATCGATCTTAATGTCCCTAGTAATCCTCGATTCTTATACCCCTCTTATAGTCAATTTGTTCCATAAACTTACGAGATGATATTCCCCTGTCATCGTGACGTAAATTCCTCCTCTAGGAGTGAGTGAAGTTGGATTTAATTGGCAGTTTTAAGCAGCGCATGCAGATTCAACCAACCTGAGTGCCAAGGTAATCTTGAAGGATCGGGCATCCATCGAAAGACTTTTCCCTGTTCTACGTCAGAAACCACCTCCAGGAGAAGGCATCTAATCTTTCACGAGTGGAAATGCAAACACTGCAGATGTAGATGGTTTCCACTAAAGTTTGTAGTTAGTGCTAAGCTTCCTGTGATGTAAAATTCACTGCAAACCCACTAAACGGTTAAGGAAGACAGGGAATGATCGGTGAAGATTAATTGTGGGCTGGCATTCCGTTCAGGATCACCAGATAAATCTCTGTCTGGAAATTGATATGACGTTTTTAAGCGATCTAGTTCAAATTCCAAGGTTGCAGTGATCGTACTAGAGTCTAAAACATAAATATCATTCCAATGCCAATATTCCTTTCATTCCGATAACCTTGGAAGATCCCCAAACAGCTGAATACGAAGTTTGGAACCTTCTCTATCCAAGTAGCCATTTACTTCTTGCATCCCATCCTACTCTTCAACAGACACTCCTGCACCATGGAAGGCATTATCCAGAAAAGAAACGATGTTTTCAACTATCAACCACCGACCAGTCCCATTAACATCACCACCCATGGGAGCGACTGGTACTGGGCTGTCTGTGCAGTCATGTTCGCTTCGACCCTCGGATTCTTTGGGTTAATGTTGCGAGTCCCCCGGACTGACCGAATCTTCCACTATATTACCGGCTTGATTACCTTTGTTGCGGGAGTTGCGTACTTTTCAATGGCCGCGAATCTGGGTGCAACTTCTGTCCCCGTTGAATTTATGCGCTCCAACCCTTTAGTTGCTGGAGACGCCCGAGAGATTTTCTACGCGCGATATATCGACTGGTTAGCGGCCTCCCGTCACTTATATCAATGGCTTCTGGATGCTAATGCCACTCTCCAGGTTCATCACAACTCCGCTAATTCTCATTGATATCCTTCTGACTTGTGGCCTCCCGTGGCCAACTATCTTGTTTGCCGTCACACTCGACGAGATCATGGTAGTCACTGGACTCATTGGCGCTCTCGTCCCGAGCAAGTACAAATGGGGTTACTTTACCATTGGCTGTGTCGCATTTGTTATGGTCGTCTACATAATCATTGGTGTTGGAATGTCTCGCGCAAAAGTCATTGGCCGCGATGTCAGTCGGTTGTTTGTCCTGGTCTCTGGGTGGACCATTATAATGTGGACACTTTATCCTATTGCATGGGGCCTGTGTGAGGGTGGCAATGTCGTTTCTCCAGATTCCGAGGCCGTATTCTACGGTGTTTTGGACTTGCTCGCCAAGCCTGTCTTTGGCGGTATTCTTCTTCACGGTCACAGCAAGATCGATGTTGGTAGACTGGGTCTCAGATTCAAAGACATTACTAATACCGCAGACAACGGCTTGCCGGGTGTCAACAAACCGACTGAGAGACCAGTCAGAGATGGACCTGTGGCAAGTTCGTCTGGAGCTAATGTTACGGCGTAAGAGCGCGCTCTTAATGTGACCAACGCTTTCCTGTTTCCCGTCGATGAGGCCTCGGTACCTAATTGCGAAACGACTGACCAAGCTCATTGGGGACCTCTTGAATTATAGTTGATATTTCACAAAAGGGATACCGTTGCTGGTCAATATGCTAGAATTAACCAGAAGCGGTGGAGAAGATGATTAGCTGCCATTAACACATACCTGGTATTTTGCTTGCTCTACGTTGGACATACGTGTCCTTCGTTTTTCGTTAACATGGGAAGAGATCTAATGACCCAATCTCTGTATATAATAATAGTCAAATATCTCAAATCCTTAAAACCATGGCCAAAGCTTTCATCACATTCAAGCCCGCAATTCTTATTCACTGCCCAGGTGCATGTATCACTGATCATGCCTACTAGGTGGATATCACACCATTGTAAGATTTACTTCTTTATCTCTCAGTGATGCCTGTATATGACCTCGAGAGCTTCCTCAAAGTTAATTCTCGTCGATGCTGAGGTTATAAGGAAAGAAGCCCGAAAAACATCCTGGGTTGAATCTCTGACACTTGGTCATTGACATCTATGAATATGGACATTGAACTATAGATGAGAACATGGCATCTGAAATATTAGATTCTCACCATAGGGTCGAAATCTCCATATGCGCTCCGTAATATCACACTTAAATCCATCAAGTTGAGATCCGAATACGACTTGTACCTGGAAAGATTCCGCTGGAACAGTTTACTGAACTGTTACGGTAATTTACTGATGAAAGCCGCCTGTTCATTCGTTGCGCCCACCCAAATGTTAGTTCGGAACTCCCCGAGCGTGAGAACAAATACGAATTATTACGTGACACACAGTACATAAGCCTGTATTGGTAATCTGCCCGTTACATAAAAACCGTCCGAACTGGAGCCTTTTCTTTAGTACCCTGTTCAGCATCTGATAGCAGACAGATCCAACACGCAACATTTTCCGGGCACTAAGATCATTTTCTCGGTCAGACCTCTTCTCGAGGCTTCTCACCACTATCTGGAGGTGCAACGTTAGTCTAAAGAAACGACATAAAACATGTCATCTAGCGATCATGCGGGGCAGCCATCCTCCAACAAAACAATCATTATAGGCTTGTCAGGCCCTTCCTCAAGCGGGAAAACTACACTTGCAAGGCTGCTACGTCCATTGTTCGAGATAAAGAATCAGGTTCGAACATTTATCATACATGAAGACGATTTCTATCTTCCTGATGATCGGTAAGTTTGCGAACTGCCCACTCGAGAACTCGCTTGTGGCGGTTGGCCAGGCGCTAAATATCAGACAGGATACCAGTTGTACGAACTAAGAGGGGCGAGTTGGTGCAAGATTGGGACACAATTGGAGCTATTGATGTAGGATTTTTGTCTTCGGCATTGGCGTACGTGCGCGCACACGGAACGCTGCCACCTCGATTGAGAAGCAAAGAGGACCAAAACGAGGCTCGGGATCCCGGAGTGGCTAAAGACGTAATCCAAAAACTTACGGAAGAAGTTCAGACAACGTTGAAACAGACTGTCCTCAAAAACAATACAGAGCAATTGACAATTGCCTTTCTGGAAGGATTTTTACTCTTTGCGCCACCAGCGAAGGAGAATGCGGATCACGTTCTGAGACATGTTCATGACAGTATTCATTTGCATATCTTCCTACCTGCACCATACCATCTAGTCAAGAGCCGACGGGAAGCGAGGTCTGGCTACGTAACTATCGGGCCAGCACCGACGCCTGTGGCCGAGCGAGAGACCGAAAAACATAGCGAGGCATCCACCACTGCAATCGACTTGGAAAAGAACGAAGAAAGCGAACCGCAGAACTTCTGGACTGATCCTCCGGGGTACGTGGATGATATAGTCTGGCCACGATATGTGCAGGATCACGCGTGGTTGCTGGTTGCCGAAGAGGATGAGAATAAACAACAATCCCTAGCACAAAAACACTCGGCCAGCCCAGAAAAAACTGACAAGGAATTATTGAGACTGGCAGGTCAGGCTGTCAATTTGCGAAATGATGCAGGAGTTGTGGTGGCGCCCGGAAAGGGACTGAAACTCATGGACGAGGTGTTGAGATGGGCTGTAGACGAGATATTGACGTTCTTGAAAGGCGAATAAATCTTTCTCGAGATCGAAAACTTTTTTGCGCAATAGAACCTTCTCCAACACACAAATGTAGACAGTAGAAGTGATACTCTAATATCTATAACGAGTCGAATAGTCCTTGGGACTCACAACGAGACCGCGACCTTTCTTCGCGCCGCGATAGATGGTCTCGAGAATATCAATGAGTTCTTGCTTGTCTTCTCTGTGGGTTGGTTAGTGGAAGTCGCTTGATATGATTTGAAAATCACAGCTGCACTTACAAGACCCAGTTGAGTTTGTTGTTGTTACCGGTGCCGAAATCGCCTGTGCCTCGAGTTAGGTAAAGAAATGAAAACAGTAAGTACCGGCATACGTACACATCATGTGTTTGTTTCTGAAGAAGAACTGTATCTCTGTGAGTCCAAGAATTCATTCAAATTTGTTTGGCTTCATGAGAAATCACGTACCATAATCGTCATTGGATCGTACAACTCGTACCTGGAAAATTTATCAGCCATTATTGGCCATATACAGAGAATATATACAATATAGGAAAACTCACATGGCGTTGAAGTCAGGTGTCTGCTCTATATCGCATAGATATATCACAGCGAAAGTCCTGACTCGATCTGCAATTTTAGACAGTACATCGTCTTGTCGTAGGCTATGCCATGCACCATTAGCTTACAATGCAAAACCAGAAGTATCAATATGATTTATATCAATTACGATGAAACGTACCAGTCAGGATGTGAGTCTCGACCAAAGCGAACCACCACGAGTCGCTCATCCTCAGAAAGAATAGCCTGGTCGACTTGCCAGGCATTTTGAAGATGAGGCAAGACCATAGAACCCATGGCGGCGGTTTGAGGATAGCTGGCAGTTTGTTATGAGACGTTAACAAAGTGTTTGATACTGAAGATAATGTAAGTTGTGAAGGATTGGACTTTGTTGGATTGAGAATTGTTGAGAGATGGATAATAGAAAGGCAACGACGATGCTAGAATCTTTGATGCATGAACCATGGACACCTGAAAAGTAAGGAATTAATAGCTTGATGCTGAGTCATACAGACGCTAGTCTTGTTATGGCCTGATTACGTGATCCTTGTCCAATCTCAACTTCAGTCCCAAAAAGGTATAGTGCGATAGAGGTTGCTCCTGACAAAGTTGAGGCTGTGTCTTGCAATAATATCTTGTTATTCTTATTCTCGATTGAAGGAGAATAGCGTCTGGTTTTTGGTTATCATTATGCCTTTTGAGCTACAATATCACGCTCATGTCGAAAATAACTGTGTCTGATCACAGGTCTTGATCATTTGACTCATGGTTAGGTGTTTTATTTTGACAGCACTTACCTTTGACTGCATGATAGACGACCGAGACAGACAACGAGAAAGTTGAGCATTGAACGTCATCTAGACTGTATACGAGCTTGCCGTGTACCAAGGATGATTGTTCAACGGACGAGCTCGCTGCTTGCGATTACTGTGTTTGTTGCGTGCGGCCTATTTGTTCTATCGAGAACAACAACCGCCAGCTTCGAAAGTGTCTCGCATGTGAAATTCGGCCCCTCACGATTCATTCCGACCAAATTACCTTCGTTCGAAAGCATTCGTCACCCCTTTAGTCCTGTGGCACACAAACCACCCGAACAGGCGCACAGTACCAGTGGTGAATCGAAATGGTTTAGCGACTGGCAGTGGCTGAACCCCTTCTCGTCCTCGATTACCCTCGATGAACATCGCACAGTGCTCCCGCCGTTACCCGAACGTCCACCCATTTATACATTCTATGAAGCAAATAGCAATGATGACGAGGCCCTCAAGAAAGCCGATGGTCAGCTTTTACTGGCGTGGAGACGTGCCTGGTATGCCAAGGGCTTTCGGCCAGTCGTGCTCAGCAAAGCTGAAGCGTTGAAGAATCCTCTTTACGAAGTGGTTCAACAGCGGGAACTCAATCAAGATCTAGAGCTCGATTTTTTCAAATGGCTGGCTTGGGGTCATATGGGGAGCGGTTTGTTTGCGGACTGGTTGTGCTTCCCCATGGCCAGACATGATGACCCTACATTTAGGTCTCTTCGTGCCGGTGCCATACCCACTCATATTACTCGGTTTGATTCGTTAGATCGCGCGTTATTTGCTGGCGAAAAGACCATCATCAACGACGCTATTAAGGCTGCAGTGCAGAATGCCGACGACAAGTCTGTATCCATACTAGATCTTGTTCCCGCGGAACGCTTTCAGGTTGAAAAATCCGATGCGTTGGCCTACTACAATCTTGAAACCGTCTCGAAAGTCTATGACAAGCTGGATGAAAGATATAAATCGCGCCCTGGCGCAGCGCGACAAGCTCTTGTCGATTTGATTGACGCACACCTACACACCAGTTTCATAAACGGGTTCCCCAACGGATTTACAATTGTGAAGCCTCTTCCAGAGCACTCAACCGCGCTGGTTCAACCTGCTGTTCAGCTTGCGAAGGCACTTGCTCATTGTCCCTCCTCTGAGTTGCCTGAATCGTGTCCTCCCAATCGTCCCTCTTGCAAGCCCTGCAATTCCAAATCAAAACCCATCCCAATCAACCAGCCATCGTCATTCAAAAACGATACTAAAACTTTTTCTATTGGTGTATTACCTCACCCGCTTACTTTGATCGCCCTTCAACACGAATCCGCCGAGATAGACACTGCTTATATTCGCCGGGAGACTGCTCGTGATCCGTGGCTACAGGCCGTAACTAGCGATCTGCTCGGCCCTACTCGCGGAAATTCCGCTCGAGTTGTCACATTTAAGGAATTGGTTGCCGGTGATGAGTTTGGTTCTTCTTCGCTGTGGATGACCGTCGAGACTCTTCCAGCCAAGGCGGGTGATGATCTTCCAGCAAGCTTGGTCTCCGAACTTGAATGGTATTTCGGATTCAGAGTGAGGACAGAGAGCATCGAAGCACAGTCTCAAAGGACTGGAGACGAAAAATTTACTGATGAAAGGTTTCTCGAGCACGAATATGAGCTGATCGGCAAAGCCCGCGACATGCTTCAAAGTAAGCAGTCGGGTCGCGTGAGTCTGCGCAATATAGCCGAAGCCTGGAATCTGGCTGACGTCGAGGTGTGGCGATTTGTTCAAGCGTATAGGTCAGTAGCCTTGTATTCATTACTTATTTGTTGCGTCGATCTCTTACTGACACAATTTTATCTAGAGCACGAAGTGTAGTTGAGCGAGAACAGTGGGAAGAGGAGGAAGAGAACTTTATTGGTGCCAAAGCAGACTAAGCGCTTACTGCGCTCTAATCTACTGCCATATTGCCTCTTCTGATCTATCAAGAAAGCCCCCGCGGGGATTCTTGGAAGAGTATGTGCATATATGAAATTTCTTAGTCTCCGGTTAGAGCATGTCCATGGCGTTAGTTGCTGTTTTTGGCGATTCTGTGTAAATATATTGTACATAGATGTCTTTCTCCTGCAATATTTCAATGTTTCCTGCCATATTTGGTTTCTTCATCTCCAAAATAGATCGTCATTGTCAGTCTCTGTTGCAGTATATAGTCTCTCGGCTCATCTTGGTGTCGCCTTTTGTAGGCGTAGACACTAAAATGGCAGATATCGGACGGTGGCGATCGCCGGCAGTCAGCCTGTGTGGGGAACTCCGATAAGCAGATAAGCGCATTCCACAGGGTCAAATATAACAGAACCATGGCCATCCAAGATTTTTCAACTTTACTCAATATTCGTCCATTTGGCTTGACGAACATACAGCAGTCTGTAATAAGCTCTGTATGCCCCATGTATAACACATCTTCATTAACAAGGTGATCTCGTTGTTACCTCGTCCGTTATCCTTTTCGCCTTCCATCATGGCGCCTGGAATAGTGGAACCTGCCCCCGCTGTTGCGCCAGAGAAAATGGCCAGCCTGATTCAGCTAACTCAGGACTATCACGATACGATCCGATTCTATCTCAACGGAACCAAGGTCGTGCTGGACGAAATCGACCCTGAGCTGACCCTTCTTGAATATCTGCGCGGCATCGGACTTACTGGCACCAAGCTTGGATGCGCTGAGGGCGGCTGCGGTGCATGTACAGTCGTAAGTAGCAGTCAATTCGAAATGTTTTTTAAACAAAGTACAAAATGTTTGATTTACTAATCGTTTGTTTCTTGGATATTGGCAGGTCATTTCTCAAATCAATCCAACTACAAAAAAATTATACCATGCCGCGGTCAACGCGTGTCTGGCACCCCTTATCAGCGTGGACGGGAAACATGTTGTCACGGTCGAAGGAATTGGCAATGTCAAGAATCCACATCCTGCTCAGCAAAGACTCGCTGTTGGAAATGGTAGCCAATGTGGTTTCTGTACTCCTGGTATTGTCATGGTAAGCATTTTGTCGCTGTTAGATACCTCCCGCTTGGTTAGGTTAAGTGCTAAGAAGTCAATTAATGCAGAGCCTGTACGCTCTCTTGCGCAACAACGACGGCGAACCCTCTACGGATGAGGTTGAAGAGGCCTTTGACGGGAACCTCTGTCGGTGTACTGGTTACCGTCCCATCCTTGACGTCGCCCAGAGCTTCTCGAAATCATCCGGCTGCAAGATGAGCAAGGCAAATGGTGGTTCCGGATGTTGTATGGACAAGCAAGACGGAGACGCCGGCTGCTGTAAATCTGGAAATCCCTCGGAGTCAGTTTCAAACGACAAGTCATCAACCTTGTCAGGTCTTCCGAAACCCAATTTTATCCCTTATAACCGCGAGACTGAATTGATCTTTCCTCCAAGTCTCAGCAAACACGACTTCAAAGCTCTCGCTCTCGGCAACAAGAAAAAGAAATGGTATCGACCGGTCACCCTACAGCAGCTTCTAGAAATAAAAGACGCATACCCCTCGGCCAAGATCATTGGGGGAAGCACAGAAACCCAGATAGAGGTGAAGTTCAAGGCATTGCGCTACGATCCGTCTATCTATGTGGGCGACATTGCCGAACTGAAACAATATACTTTCAAGGACAATCATCTCGAGCTAGGTGCGAACGTCTCCTTGACGGATCTGGAGCACATTTGTGATGAGGCTCTCGATCGCTATGGACCAATTCGCGGCCAGCCTTTTGCAGCTATCAGGAAACAGCTGCGTTACTTTGCTGGTCGCCAAATTCGAAATGTTGCATCTCCTGCCGGTAATCTTGCGACAGCATCCCCGATTTCCGACCTGAATCCAGTATTTGTGGCATCAAATACAGTTCTAGTTGCCAAATCCCTGACCCGAGAGACTGAAATCCCCATGTCTCAATTTTTCAAGGGTTATCGCGCCACCGCGCTCCCTGCGGATGCGATCATCTCTAGTTTACGTATTCCTGTGGCCGAAGAGGGAGAGTATTTTAGAGCTTATAAACAGTCTAAACGAAAAGACGATGATATTGCCATCGTGAATGCAGCCCTGAGAGTAGTTCTTTCTGGCACGCACGAGGTTGTGAGCGCAAACCTTGTATACGGTGGCATGGCGCCCATGACAGTCTCGGCGAAGAGCGCAGAGCTTTACATCATTGGCAAGAAGCTGACAAGTCCTGACACGTTGGAAGGAGTTATGAATGCTTTGGAACAGGATTTTGATCTCCGCTTTGGGGTTCCTGGAGGGATGGCAACATACCGAAAGACCCTAGCATTGAGTTTCTTCTACCGATTTTACCATGACGTTCTATCGATTCTCGACAAGAACGAAAAAGATGTTGATCAGGACATCGTCGAGGAAATTGAAAGGAATATATCCTCTGGAGAAAAGGATCACGATGCATCCGTCGCATACAAACAAGAAATAGTGGGGAAATCGGGAAATCATCTATCAGCTCTTAAGCAATGCACCGGTGAAGCTCAGTACACAGATGATATTCCCGTTCAAAAGAATGAATTGTACGGTTGTTTAGTCCTCTCCACCAAACCGAGGGCCAAGATCATCAGTGTCAACGTCGAGGCGGCACTTGAGATTCCAGGCGTTCATGATTATGTTGACCATCGCGACCTTCCTTCTCCCGCAGCCAACTGGTGGGGGGCCCCCAAATGCGATGAGCAATTCTTTGCCGTCGACGAAGTCTTTACTGCAGGCCAACCCATTGGAATGATTTTGGCTAAATCTGCCAAGATCGCCGAGGAAGCTTCACGACTTGTAAGAGTCGAATACGAGGAATTACCTGCGATTCTGACAATGGAAGAAGCTATAGAAGCAAAGTCTTTCTTTGAGCACTATCGTCACATCAAAAGTGGAGATACTGAGGCAGCCTTTCAAAAGGCGGATCACGTATTCACTGGCGTATCCAGAATGGGTGGTCAAGAACATTTCTATCTAGAAACTCAAGCTTGCGTGGTTGTGCCAAAGCCTGAAGACGGAGAAATCGAAGTTTTCAGCTGCACGCAAAATCCAACTGAAACGTAAGTCCAGATTCCGCACCTCATCATGTTTTGTAGTTTCCCCGAGATTCTGACTGGAGAGATATCTAGACAAACTTATATCGCTCAAGTGACCGGCGTCGCTGCAAATAAGGTCGTTACCCGCGTTAAAAGACTTGGTGGAGGATTCGGCGGAAAGGAGACTCGATCAATTCAATTAGCTGGAATTTGTGCTACGGCCGCTAATAAGACAAGACGACCTGTGCGATGTATGCTTAATCGTGACGAAGATATCATTACTTCCGGCCAACGACACCCATTCTTGTGCAGATGGAAAGTCGGCGTCAGTAAAGAAGGCAAACTGATCGCTTTTGACGCCGACGTTTTTGCCAATGCAGGACACACACAAGATCTATCTGGAGCCGTAGTTGAACGAGCTTTATCTCATATTGATGGTGTTTACAAGATACCAAATATGCACGTTCGGGGATGGTTGTGTAAAACCAACACCGTCTCCAACACTGCATTCAGAGGCTTTGGTGGCCCCCAAGGAATGTTCATGTGCGAATCCATGATGGAGGAGGTGGCAGATCACCTCGGGATGTCCTCAGATGAACTACGTGTTATTAACATGTATGAAGCGGGAGACACGACTCACTTCAATCAACAACTCAAAGACTATTTTGTCCCGTTGATGTATAAGCAAGTGAAAGACGAAAGCAACTACGATGCTCGACGAAAAGCGGTGGACGAATACAATAAGAAGCACAAATGGTCCAAACGCGGATTGGCTCTCATTCCCACGAAATTTGGCATTTCCTTCACTGCGTTGTTTCTGAATCAAGCCGGCGCTCTCGTTCATATATATCACGATGGTAGTGTTTTGGTCGCACACGGTGGCACGGAAATGGGCCAAGGATTGCATACTAAGATGGCTATGATAGCCGCACAAGCGCTACAGGTCCCTTTGGCGGATGTTCACATTTCGGAGACTGGTACCAACACAGTTGCCAACACGTCGTCTACTGCTGCATCTGCCAGCTCTGATTTGAATGGATACGCCATCTTCAATGCTTGCGAGCAAATCAACGAGCGTCTGAAACCCTATCGCGAGAAAATGCCCAAGGCGACAATGAAAGAACTCGCTCACGCTGCATACTTCGATCGTGTCAATCTATCAGCTAATGGATACTATCGTACTCCGGAAATTGGCTACAGCTGGGATGAGAACAAAGGCCAGATGTTTTACTACTTTACTGCTGGTGTGGCTGCAGCAGAAGTCCAGATCGACACTTTGACGGGAGATTGGACACCTCTTCGCGTCGACATAAAAATGGACGTTGGCCGAAGTATCAATCCAATCATTGACTACGGCCAGATCGAGGGGGCCTTCATCCAGGGCCAAGGTCTTTTCACAACCGAAGAGAGTCTCTGGCACCGGGGAACCGGTCAAATTTTCACCAAGGGACCAGGCGCATATAAAATACCTGGATTCCGTGATATTCCACAAATTTTCAATGTCTCTCTCTTGAAGGACGTCGAGTGGGAGAATCTTCGGACTATTCAACGCTCTCGAGGCGTTGGAGAACCACCACTCTTCATGGGCAGCTCTGTATTTTTCGCGATTCGCGACGCTCTCAAATCTGCCCGCAAGGAGTGGGGCAAGGCCGATGTACTGCAGTTGGAGAGTCCTGCGACTCCAGAAAGAATCAGAGTCAGCTGTGCGGACCCAATTGTTGAGAGAGCCAGGGTCGTGCCAAAGGATGGAGAGAAGAGCTTTTTCGTTGCTATATGACGTTCTGGTACATATAAGTTATCTTCCATGTATACAGCTGGGTAAATACTTCAAGATTGAATTCATGTGATAACGATGTTGATATTTTCAATTGCTTTTAAAGTTATCCATATCTAGGATAATTTTCAGATTGTATCCCAATTCTGATAGTAGATACATTATTCTGACATACATTATTATCAATCTACTAAATCAGATCGAACTATCACTGCGTGCAATGAGGGTATCGTAGGGACAAAGCTAAAGCAATACACATAGGGGATATATCACATAAAATGGTTGAAAGCCCTCTCAAATGCCCTGGCAGCTGAGGGGGAATTTACAGAGATGGATCACACATGCGAAGGAGCCAAGGACCAGCCGATTCTTGAACCGAAGAGGTAGTGTGGGATCATCGCGTTTGATCGTAAAGAAAAAAAAGGCATTTAGACGGGCATTTCATTGCCGTCGTTTCTCATCACCACTGTATTCGTATGAATGATGCTCATCGCTGAAAGAACCAGCAGCGTTTCCATCAACATGTCGTGATTCCTTTGAATTAGAGAGCCCGCCAGCCATCACCGCGGGATCGTTTTTGGCAGCACCCTTGTTTTTGGAAGGGGCATAGAAAGCAGCAGGCTCAATCGGACCTCCAATGTTGACAGCTTCCTGACTACCGCCACCATTACCTCGGGCACGTTCACGCTTGCAGCACAGTGTGAGAGAGCGGAGAATTCCCAGAAGTACCAGCAGGAACCAAAGCAGGACCAAGGCACCGGCAATCTCGGCTTCGGTTTCAATACCATCACGTAATTTCGTGGTCACTTTGCTGACGACCTCGGTGATTTGGTTAGAGGTTGTCGAGTCGGGAGCAGACAAGAAGCTGTCTCCTGAATTAACGCTGTTTGCGGCTCCGATTGAGAAGGTGTTGTTTGGAAGTTGCGGCAGAGTGATATGTGCATTGTCGTGAGCCCACGTGAGGCCCTTCTGGACGCTCTCGACTTTCAGCTCAACCACGCAGTCAAAGATGCCAGTAACGGCGCCGTACAAGGGGGTACCGCCGAAAGTGGCGTTGATGACTTCGTTGGATTTGTCGAGGAAGGTGTTCAGCGTATCGTTCAGCGCAGTAGTGCTGGTATTGACCCAGCCGAACAAGTTTTGGTTGATATCAGTATTCGTGGTGTTGATGACGTTGTTTGTGGCAATCGCCCATTGCATAGAGGCGTTGTTGAGTGAGTCGATAACCTTGTCGGCGAATTGAGTGACCTCAGCAGTCAATTGAGGAACTTCCTTTTCGACGACTTTAAGGAGAATCCACTGGCACAAGCAGCCGAAGAGCCCAGCAAGCCCCAGACTGAGCAACACTAGAGCAGGGACAGAGGTTGCGTATGCGAAAACCCAGCGCACGAGGGTCTGGCGTCGGCTATTGTTAAACCAAGAAGCCAACTTCATACCCATGTTAGAGGTGTGCGGACGAGAAACTATGTAAACAACGTCAAGGGGGTCGTGGTCACCGGTTCCCACGATCTTGGCGCGGTCTTTTGCCATCCTCCAGCTGCGAACCTCTAACCAGGCCATGGGTAAACAAGCGAGGCCCGCGATTATAGCAAGAACAACAATGAAGATCTTCTTTGCCATAATGATAGCATCGGTTGTAGTCTGGAAAAATTCATTGATTCCATCGTTCTCGCCACAGAACGAGAGAGATTGCTTGGCTGGGATGGGGAAGACCGAACTATCGAATGAGTAGTTACCGAGATTCTCCGAGACCAGGGTTTTGAGCTGCTCGAAGGGATATTCAATTGCTGTTGTTGTGAAATTCTTAACTTCATCGAATGTTGGAATCGTGTTATTAGCCTTTTGAATGTCATCGGTGACTGAAGCAGGAATGCTGAGGTTTTTCAATTCATCAATCTGGCTCGACAAGTCAATTGTCGGAACGTTAGGTATGCTCCCACAGAGACTACTGGTAACGAAATTGTTGCAATCTTTCTTCAAGGAGTTGAGTGCTGATCCTAGACTGTTGAGGTCGTTCGTGACCGACGATACCGCGCTGGAAATGTCGCTTTCAATGCCGGGTAAGGCCTTCTGGAGCCAATTCGTGACGTCCTGCGCCAGGTTCAACGCAGCTTCTGCTGCTCCTCTGGCCACCAGGGTGAACAAGCAAACGTACAATTGCGTGACGAAATTGATGTAGAATACCACCAGACCTTCCACACCTGTAATCATCAGTTGCAGGACTTCCACCAGTCCATTGACGGCTTTTGTCACACCGTCAGCTGCCAGCTCGTTGACTCCCTGAGCCATATAATGCGGCAGGGATGCCATACTGCTGGCTGCCGACTGGACTGAATTACAAGCAGAGAGTGCCTGCTGTTGGGCATTGTCCATATCCGACCGGATATTTGTCGTGGCCAGCAAGACGCGGACAAGAACAAGTAAGATCAAGATAGTCCATCGATTGATCCATATTTGCGATAGACGAGCTCTCAGACCTAGGTATGGGGTTGGTTTGTCGGGATCTGCGTATGCTGGAGGTCCGTCCTGAGCCCCGTAGTCCGGGAGCATGGGAAAAATTGTGCGTCCAAATAACCTCATTGTAAAGAGGGTTTGTCGGTGTTGAGGAGGTTAGGTGTCGTACGTGTAAGCGGCCAGCACTTTTGATGTATGCAATACAAGGGGTTTCTGCAGCGCAATGTTGATAGCTGCGAGCTACTTTTCTTTTCCCCCTTTGGGCGATTCAGTTAGGTAGAGGAGCAAAATCGACCGGTTTAATATAGACAGATATAAAGAGTAGGGTCACCAAGTTGGAGAGGGTGATGTGGAATAGGAGACTGTGGTGATCATCTAGGGTTGAGTCAATGAAGAGTAAATTATTGAGAGGTGACTGATATTAATGGATGAATGAGTAAGAATGTCGAACAAAATCGTGAGTCAAACAGTATATTATTGTCTTTCAATAGATGGGTTGACCTCTTTTATCAATCAATCAGCCTTTGACGAAGGGGGCACAAACAGCGTTTTAAAATCTCCACGAATGCCATTGTCTCGACGGCCTATTCGACGCGACCGAGGACCGTTGGAGATGCAGATAGGCAAATAGCCAGTAGGCCACGGCGTTTCCCATAATTTGAGTCTATTATTAAAGTATATTTGAGGACTATCGAAGGAGCCTTCAGTTCACCGATAGCAAATGATGTCAATCCCTCACCATGTCGGGTCGCTGTGTGGTTACAGCACATTCGACTAAGGATAGGGCGCCAGGATGGGTTGAGTCAAGCGTCTCTCGAATAAGCGCCAGGAGGACCGAGGCATGAAGAGTTCTTTTGGGCGCCTTGCTGGCCAGAACCAATCATCTCTTCTCCGCATGTCTGATCTCAGACGGTTCAGGCGGTCGGATGCTAGAAGAATGCTAAAAGCGTGCTAAAGGGTACTAAAGCTGCTAAAAGGTGCTAAAAAGGGCTAAAAGTGTGGCATCGTGTAAGTGGCGGTGAGCCAATCAAAACTAGCAGAGGCTAAACCAATGGTGGTTGACTTTATTGTATATTAACTGAAGCCGCCGACGTAACTTACTATGGCTTGTATGGCTCGGTAAGCTTAGCGGAGATTCTGACAATATGACAGTCCGAGGCTTTCCAGCAAGAGAAGCTCTTTGTGAAAAACGCGTGATTGTCCTGTATAATATGATATTGTATACCCAACCGGTACCTGTCTACCAACGATCGACCCGAAAGTTACCCTACATTGGTAAGATTGTAGCCAGCCTCTGGATATGAGGTGGAGAAAGAAGGCCAGAAGCTGTGTGGCAGTGCACTCCAGAGTGGTGACTCATGCCTTTTAACAAATCAGCTTTCTTCGACTGGATTGCTCAATGACTGGATGTGTTCCAGATGGTGACTCAGTCAATGACTTCTAATAAAATCTTCGAATCTATAATTATCGTCTCTATTGTGGTTATTTGTTATTGTCGAATAGAATAAGAGAAGAAGAAGAGGGATCAAAGAGAAGAATCAATCAATAGGGCAACGGGTAAGCTAGTCTACAATGGGAATAGCTTATACATATATTGAGACCGAGGCCACCAATGATATATGTCTCTTTCACTGACGCTCCACTTTTTCTCGGGTGGCGCGCGCGAATCCAGAGAATCCTCAGCCAATCAAGTCACTGTCCCTCGTCGAAGTTGAAACTTGACTGAGTTACTGCTCGTAGGAGCTCTTCTACAACTCCGTGTTTTCTATGTGTTTCGCCACTCACACAGAGTCAACAACGAATCGAGAAGTGAGTCTTCTTTCGATGTTTCAGAGAGATGTTTCTTCCACGAACTCAGTCGGGATTAGCATGAAAGAGCGCGTGCGCGGGGTAAGCGAACGAGGGGACTTCACAGCCGCATACATCGCATATCTGATTCGACAGCGAGTCCTCCTCATCGCTCTCCTGCCAGACGCTATTATCATTCATGACCACCCCCGTAGGCATAGGCAGCCGAATAACTTCTTGATCTGCACCGGGAGAAGTCGGCGTGTTTTGAGCATTATGTTTTTGTTGTTTGAACATCTTCTCAATGTCCCTGCCGCCACTCAGCCGGTCTTCTCCCGCCCCTTCTGCGATATTAGTGACCGCGACATTGATCAAATTTAGCTCTCCAAATGACTTTTCAGGGTGTAGCTTGCGAAACATGACCAGCAAGTGATCGTTGACAAGCTTCTCGGCCACGGCCTCGGCACTTTCCGTAAGGCTGAAGAGTATCTTTGGAGCAGGGGCGGACCGTGATACACGGCCTTGGGCATATGCGTTATCACGTGAACCATCAGCTTTTCGAGGCGATTTGCGGCGTGTTGACAGACGTATAGTACGAGGAAACGCTTTCCATCGTGGTCCGTCTGCGTCAACTTCAGCGTCAGAACTAGCCGTAGTTGGGTCGTAGTCCTCTAGAAGATCAACTCTCATACGCTTGACGAGGCTCGTAGCGAGAAGCTGGAGTTGCTTTCTAACATCTTCAAATTGCCGGACCCCCAAGTAAGAATCTTCGATACTGATCTGTGTCGGCACAGATCTCGCCTCATGGACCTCGCTATTGTCCACACCGTTCAACAGACCCCAATTTCGGAACCCGACGTCCCGGGCAGCCCCAGGACCTCCTAGTAGATCCATCAGTTTAGAGGGACCCATGCCCGGCGAGAGACGAATCTCTCGCACTTTGACCTGATCTTTTTCACTCCTTTCACTGTAGGGTACAAATGCCGACTCGTGGTGTAGAATATACGATCGGATCTTCTGTGCAGATTTGAACCCAATTCCTGGAATGGCACCAACTTCGTGACCGTCAATGAAGCGGATCACGTTACTCGTCTCTGTCAAGTCGCCATCGTGCGAATATGGCGGAATCAATGTGGTTTGGTTATTTGGTTTGTTTACATTGCCGACTAATTTGGCCAGAAGCTTTGATGTAGAAACACCAACAGTTGCTGTATACCCGCGATCGTGATCAAGCCGGGATCGAATATGGTTTGCCAAATGAGACCCCAGTTTTAGACGCTGCGCCAGTTCGTCTTCATTTCCAGATACCGTACCAGCCGGCAAGTTGTTTTCTTCGAGACTTGGGAAAGTTGGGCCACAATAGCGAGTGGCGTCAAATGAGAACCCAATAGTAGGGTTTTTCTCGTCTAAACAGAAGAAGGAATTGCCAAGGTCATGATAGTTTAGGATAGACATGTTGTAGGCGACCATGTCGGTCACGTCCAGAAAGACCTTCAGAAAAGTTAGAACGTGCAATTTTCTCCAGAGAATCCCAAATTCTCGTCCCTACCTCATCGAAGCCTAATCTCTCTGTCTTCTGAGACCAAGCGAACGCGTTCAGGAATCCATACAGGCTCTTCGACACATCTCTGAATCTAGTCAAGTCCTCGCCCAGAACAATGACGACGTCTGGACAGATTTGCTTTGCCTCTTTGATTAACTGTAACTTCCGCAGACCACGCCGACGAGCCTCGTAGTTGCATGTGACTACTATCTGCTTCTGCTGCACAGCCAATGGCAGAGACTTGAGCGCCGGGTTCTCTGCTTCAAACACGCTTGCATAGAAGCAGTCGTAGTCCTGCGATGTATGTTAGACCTTCGGACGAGTATAGAAGCTTGTATCAGGTGCATAACTGACGAAATGGATAATAACGCGGCTATCATTCCGACGTAGCGATGCCATCCGCGCGTAAAAAGTTCATCAGTTGATCTTTGAGCTGCTATACGTGGTCATACCACATATTGAGATAAATCTAATGTCGACTTCGGGACTTGACCAAAGCTAATAGGTTTTTGGAAGTGCCTCCAGCTCCAAAGGCTTGAGATGGAAGGGGAAAAGTTCGGGATATAAAACCCGTGGACCTTGGAAGGAGTGGAGGAGACTGGGAATCTGGCAGGCCTTGGCACTGTTATCACGCACTGTCACTACACTCACTTAACCGACTTATCAAATTGACATTCATCAAAAGGTTCCAAGGTTAAAAGCAGGATTTCTAGAATATGGACGAAAAATAAAATTTCATAAAAAAATCTATTGCGAAAACAGATAAAAAACTGACCCGTGCAGTACTCGAAACTGCAATCTTCCGCTCCGTAGGCGGACGCCTTGCCATTGGGCCAACGGGCCGATCGATGGTCGTTGCCGAATTTTCTTACCATATAGGAAATAGAAGCTTCACGGTTCAAAGGACATAAGAAACGGTCTATTTCGCTGAAAGAAAGCAGATATCCACTGAAACCCGTTTTAGCAAAAAGACATGTTTTTATTATTGAAAATAAAAGAAAGAAATAAATCCCAGACAAAAACATGAATACAACTATAATTACTTCTCATCATCAAAACCCAACCCTGTCTATTCTAGAATGTGCGGAGCGGCAATGCTGAAAACAGCATAGAAACAGAAAGGTTCTGTAAAGCAAAAGTCAGCATCTTACTCAAGGCTAAGAACCATTGGATTCAGGGCCAGTAAAAGAGCTCAGATATTTGACATGTTTTGACATGTTTCAGCCGTTACGAAATCATCTATCAACTGGTGATAACTGCCCAACAACCCTCCGGATATCGAAGGTTCTCAGGTATTCAGGTGTCCACCAAGCAGAATGCGGCTGGTATTAAGGTAGCATGTGAAACTGGTCACAGTGATCGGTGAGCAATATCACGCAGTCTAGCCTGCACTAAGCTTAGGGAGCCCTGGAGAAAAGTTTTTCTTGGCGGGGCTTTGACATGAAAATGCCTCATGGAAAAGTCATCGCAGCTAACCCTGAGCCCCCGGCAAGAAAACCATCCATATATATAGAGTCGTACCTGTACCTGGGAACCAAAGATTTATTTTTATTTCTTTTTCCTCATCTGCGTGTCATCGCATCTGATCTCCGAATTTATTCTTCTTGTGACTTCTCTCGCGATTATCTCGTATCTCCTTATTAACCAGTGCTCCAAGCTTCAATTAGCTATACTTCGATGAACTACCCTAATTTCTCTCCTGTCCGTCAGTTCTTTGGTGTCAGAGAAGAATCACCATCTTCTCGAGCCGCAGGCATCCGTCGGTATTCGACATTGGTAGAGCTCCTCGACCCGGGCTAGGGCCATCTTCATCTTCAATTGTCAATTTCCTGCTCGTTTTATCAATATTTTTATGGTATGCATATCTCCGTGCTCAGCAGCTGTCATGAACTAAAGGCACTAACTCACCTACCAGGCATTTTCTAGCTTTGATCTAGCTTCAAATTGTGATTTATCTTTTGCCATTTGATTGATCCGCGATGTTCGCAAACGTGATGAAGGCGGCCCGCAAGCCGGGGGCAATTGGTGCAGTGCAGGGTGTGGCTCCCCTGCAAAGCTTTCCCGAGAAAGCCAGTCATGAGGATGAGGAGAAGGGCTTGGACTCAGCGTCCTTCTTATTTGAGGAGAAATCTCGGTTGCTTGACCGATGGTTAGACAAGATCGTGCGGGCGTCAGGCTCTGAGACTGTCTTCTATGGTATCATGATCGCATTGCTCACTTGGGCTTTGCTGGGCATCCCCTTTGGCCACACTGAGAATTGGCAGGTTATCATTTCGGATGTTCAGGCTATTTTCAGCTACGCTTTTGACTCCTTGCTGGTGAGACAACAAATGAATATGTACGAAAGAGAAATGCTGGTGGCCGCCCAGATGCAATCTCGCATCCGCAGCCATTTACGCATGTTGTCCAAGGTTCAAGACAAGCTCAGCCCAGAACAAAAGATCAAGCTTGCTGCTCTTTGCAATCAGGAAGCTGTGGAAACCTCGGAAAACGGAGACAGGCAAATGCTCTTGCCGACAGAGGGCAGATTCGGTTGGTTCATCACTACAGTATCTCACATTCTGGGCCATATAATCGTCGCCGGTATCTTTTGGATCGCGGTGATTGTCTGGATTGGGATTGGACCGTTGTACTCGTTCAGTGACTCATGGGAGCTCTATATGAACTCTGCCTCTTCCGCGTGGATGGTTCTTTATTTCGCATTCCTAGCTAATATCCGCGAACGCCACAATGGCCACGAACGCCGATGTCTCACTTCCCTATTTGCAGTCGATTGTTCGCTGGAGGCTCGTTTGCGTGTCTTGACAAACGACAAAGAGCAAAATCCGGAAGTGGTCCTCAATGCCCCCAAGATCAACAAGCTACAGCGCGCTATCTTCTACTACGCCGACTTTGTCGGGACGCTCGTCGGGATCGGTATCCTCTTGACTGTGATGATTACCTGGCTTGCGGTCGGTCCTGTCTTCCACTTCAGTGCCAACTGGTGGCTGTTCATTGGAACGTACGCCGGTCTGATCGGTATGCACGATGGATTTGTCTTACGCAACATGCAAGCACGGCTTTACTCGTACGTGGAAAAGGAGATGAATGTGCTACATCAATTCGACAAGGAGATCTTTCAATTCACCGGCCTAAAGTTGCCTACCGACACTTACGCCGAACGGCGTTTCAGCCTCTCTGAACGTGTCTCCATGGTGGTCGACAAGGTTAGCGCACATGAGCTGACTGTAGTGGCTGGAGTCGTCACCATTATTGGATTGCTTGTGGGTGCCAGTGCGATGAAGTGGACTCTCACGGGCCAGCTCTTGTGTAATGTTCCTCCCAGCATCATCGAATCGTTCCTCATGATGATTCTGGTGACTGGACACAATCTCAACGACGACAAGAAGCGCTCGGAACTGCAAATCCTTTACGAAAGACGCATGCGACTTTTCTCATATGCTCATCACATGGAACAGCTGTGCGGGCTTGAATCGCCGATGGCGAGTTCTGCCTCGGAGTTGAAATCGCTTCCTGCTATTGCGACTGCAACAATAGAGACTCCTTTGAGCGATTAAGATTATTATCGAAAGCTTTCACTGTGTCGGATGGGGGAGGAGGAGAAGTGTTTTGAAAGTAACGATATGGAATTCTGGAGAAGAAAAAAAATCAGATTGTGAGTCCAATTTTGTTTCATTCTGTCTGTTTCACCTGCATTCTTCTTTCTGCGTGAAAATATTTTCAACAAACTTGTTTATACTACCACGTTTTGAACACCTGGTTGCCTCAGGACATACATACTAAAAGTCCGCAAAAAAAGTTTTCTGAAATCTGACTTATTGATCTACGTTTGAGTTGTTTGGTTTCATATTATCTTTTCTTTGCGAATATGAGAGTACTTGTTCTATTTTTACGTTTCCTTCTTCCCTTTGCTTTTATTGATCTTGCGTTGTTGGTTGCTTTTATTTTCTATTAAAGTAGATTTTTAAGATCTGGGTAAGTATACAGGTAAGTGAACATCAGCATTTGCTGGATTTGTAGACCTTTTAAGATTGGTCAGTATCAGGTACCTATTAATACTCAACTGACTGAAATTGTCGCCGAATCAATTGATTGATACTTAACTCTTTGAAGGCTGCGCAGCCTTTTAGCGGCGGTTGATTTATATTAATCAAAATCTCGAAATAGAATTACGCTTTTTGTGCCATCGGCCATCGGCCATCGACCAAATACTCAATCTTCTACGTATGAGGTATGTATGGATGCAATGTTCATAACTTGAAAGGGATTCGATGTTGTAATTGTGTATGAAAGAAAAGTAGAGCCAGGTTTTTGCTGACACTGGCTATGTGCGCTGATAAATATGCTCAAATGAATACATAACCCAAAAAACTCCGACGCTGATGTAAAGTTTATTATTTCGTGACACCTTAGAATTTCAGAAAATCTTCATGATGTTGTGTTGTCGTTACTTGGAGATTGTGAAACGGAAGCTAGCTGCTCCGACACAGCAGAGTCCGTTTTCGTAACGGACTTGGTCAGGGGTGAGTTATCCAAAGTCCATCGCCATTTACACCGACGCCTTTTTCCGGCTGGAGATGGCTCTGCCGAGAGAGCGGCAGTTACTCGTTCCTCATTCAGACCATCTCTAAGTGCAGCAGCTCGAATCTGTCGTTCACTTGGAGCGGACTTCCTCTTTTTCCTTTGTCTTGTGCATTCATGATCCTGTCCGTTCCTAATATCTTCCTCTTCTGAGGAGCAACTTTCTTCGGCCTGCGAATCAATTGACTCAGAAAAATCAGAGCCGCTATCTTCTTCCTCTTCGTTCGTCGACGATGAATCAGGCTCGTTGTCTGATGTTGACTCGAGATCCGAATGCCGGGCAATAAATTTATGTGTGACAATCTCTTCATCCAACTGATTCCTCCAGCTGACTTGCTTCTTGGCTGGAAAGTAGACGCGGCGGTTTTCAATAGGCCCTGCAGAAATAGAGACCGAACGCCGTCCCAGAGATAATTTCTTCAAAGGCGAATTGCGGAGTATCCCTCGGACGCCAATAGGCTGTTGATATGGCAAGTTCTCGGAGCGATAGTTGCTGAACGGAAAAGGTGAGCCATGACGGGCACTTCCGTTAGCGGATCTTCCCGATGATGGCGAATCTACCGCGGACAATGTTTGCCTTATGTCGTAGGTATTGTTAAAGGTATTGCGTACTGTAGGCGAGGCAGTCACGCACGATAATGCCGCGAGTCCGGTACTAGAGTTTCCAAACGTAGAGGGTAGAGAGGTGGTTTGTAAAGATAACTTTGGTCTTTTCGTCATGGTGGTGTTATGCATCACCGACGGCGTGGCGGTGGTGGTTAGAGCAATCATCTTTTGCGCGGTCGTATTAGTTGCGGACGATGGCGATGTTCGAGAATGTGAGGATGGATGCGAAAAGTTCAAGGTCATGAGTATGGCTGGCGATGAGTGCCAGCTATCGTAAATTAAATAAATTCTGAAGCATTCAGGACTGTCCGGGCAGAATATGTGACGCAAGGCGCAAAAGCAGGACTTTAAAGGATCCGACAGGAGTTTCCCTCGAGACCAAAGATAGAATCACTGATGATCGCCCGAAAATACAATCTTCAGGGGCCAAACATCAAGTTAGCTGCAGTCCAACATGACAAAAGCTGAGGCCGGACACAGATTCTGGAAGGCAATGCAATGGCCGAAACACCTTTCGCGGGGTCGGCGGATGCGATTTAACTGTTGCGAAGGAGGGAATATAAAGTCATTTAATTAGTTCCCAACAATGACAAACATCACGACAATGAGATGGTTGACAGCTGAAACTAAAGTACGGAGCACTTTGACATGATATAAGCGCTTTCTTGAAGCTGCCTGTACTTTTTATAAATAGGAATAGAATAAAAAGAAAGAAACGCAGTGGGGAAAACAGGATGGAAGAAGCGGAGATCGAAAGATCGCATGACTAAGCGACCTAACCCTGTTATGATCTAGCAAGTTAGTAGTATGAACTCTGCTAGCCAGAACCAGCAAAGCCTCGCTCTGATCACGATTCCTCTCATGCAGCTTACTCGTGGCATTGACTGTGATGATTGGCCACTGCTGACCCCTAGTTTCAAACAAAATCTATTCTTAGAGAGCTAAATATAACAGTAACTAAGTTAGTCCATCACCCTGAGCGGAGCGGTCTTTTTGTCGAGCAGCAACAGTGACAGTGACAGCACGGAGGACTGGCCAACCAGATGAGATCTGTAGTCGCCAGTGTCGAATTAGCGCCTGCTCCTCCTGCAATAAAACTACGTGGTCACATCCGAATCCAGGAGATCATGGAACATTCAACCACTTGAAGTCGATTGATAGACACGTTAGCATGACTTCCAGAAGATGACAGTCAGAATCCGTTCTAACCAAGCTTTTGGATTGTGTATTGATTTTCGGACGCTTATGGTATCACGGCCCGTTGGCCCAATGGCAAGGCGTCCGCCTACGGAGCGGAAGATTGCAGTTTCGAGTACTGCACGGGTCAGTTTTTTTTTCTTCCCTCTCACCCTAACTAGGGTTAGGGCTATATATTATGACCGTTTTAGGAAATTTCCAAATATTGATTGACTATTAGGGTTTGACACATCATATGATCACTACAATGGTTACAGCAATGCTACTTATGTAACAGTCCTGCACTACTGCATCAATCAAGCCTGTTTACTTCAAATCAAGTGTGCTTGTACGCTTAGCCCTTACCTTCAGGAGTATGGGAACTATTGATTGGTAGTATTCACGCGTTATAATTAAGTCTACAATCAGAGTGAGAACAGTCTGATGGATGCGCATCTCAATTAAAAATAGCTCAACAGGATCATAACATATTAGATACAATACATGTAGATCTCGTTCATCGTGTCGTTTGCACAAGTTCCAAGGTCGTGATTGACGTGAGTCGTGCAGCTTAATTGGATTTACCACCAGCCTTTCCTGCCTCATGAGGATCAACCTTGCCATGGGCAAACTCTCCAGAAGCGCTGCCGCCGTTGCCAGAACTAGCACCTCCCTTTTTGCCAGCCTCGGTGGGATCGACTTTGCCGTATGCGAATTCTGACTGCTGGGTGCGCTTGTCAGGCTGACCGTCCTCACGGAGGCCACCGTGCTCTGTGTACGTCTTAGCATTTGCTATCTTTATAGGTGAAAACAATGGCCCGAAAACTTACCAGAGGGCTTGTACTTGTCGGCCATTGTTTATATTGAAGTTTTTGAAAAGGAGCTTTTGTTGAAAGATGGAATATTCGTTGGATTTGCTTCGAGTGCTTTTTTGCTGTGATGGATAGAAAAATGTGTTGTTGATGCGAAAAATCCATCCTTATATAGATGAGTTTCGAACGCAAAGGCCGTCAATTTCGTTGTCCGTCATGGCTGTGTCATCTCCCCTTGGTCAAACCCTCCGGTTAGCAATACTCGTTTCGTGAACTATTTTGTGTATCCGAGCGATAGGAATCGCCCTGAAGCGGATGATTTGGTAGTCGCCAGAAACCCTTCATTGTCAAATACGTCTTGACAACCTCATCCTCGAGACTGATAATTGATTGATCTCAATGTCAAAGCTTCTCCAATAACCTGTTTCCATCATAGACCCACTGGATCTGGCTCAAAGTGGAGTCATTTTCTCCAGCTTCCGCTCTGCGATCTATTACCCGACTTGCTAGCACCAAGGGTTCATCGATCGTGGTATGGATCAGCAAAGATCACGGAATCCAGGCACTTGTTTACAAATTAGGTTCTTGCTCGCATGTCACAACCTGTCATCTCCTCATGCTAGATTGAATTGCAGAAAGCACAGAATCAAAGCTGTGGAAGCGGCTGGGTTTGGAATTTACCTTCGCCCTATTCCAAGAGCTTTTAATATAGAGGCCGCACACGAAGCTGATCATTGTCGATCACGAATAATTCAGCTTTGCTACAGGCTCTCTAAAAAGGAAGGTCTTACCGTGACAGCTGCATCACTAGCTTATTCCTTGTACCTATGGACGGCTCTCCGCATAGAAATCGGTACCCAATTATTCAGACAGTCTCGGCTCGTCCATACTACAATTTACAATAACGATCGCGATCGACATTACCTATTGGTCTATCGAAAAGATTTCGTGGGGATTCATTCCGTTCGATCAGGACAAGAATAATCGAATCGTCGATCTTGTCAACATGGGCACTTGACGTTGATGTGCGGCAACGTCTAGAAGCTCTTTAAACTTTAAAGATCTTGATTACTCCCCACCGGGTGCCAGGGATTCGCGGATTGTGGTTAGCCCTGTTTTTATATAAGATCGCGTTGAAAGGGGATTGCTTCATCGGGTGCTTCCTACTGGTGGAATGTCGAGCCTTACCACTGATTTCTGCATGGCCGATGCCAAGATCAACCCGTTGCTTTGGCATATCTATACGTCTACGAGCCGTCATGCATGAAAAGAATCGAAATAATTTTGAATTTCGCAGCAAATAGTTGACAATAGCTTAAGGTTTTGGTCGCGGTCCAGACCTTTTACAGTCCTCAATAAGCCTAGGAAAAATCTTAATGCACAGTATCAACGGTAAATTCCAAATTTCTAATCACCTTCCAATTCAGGTAATAAATGCCCTATTCACAAATTTGGATTGTAATAAGTTACCTAGGTATATAGCTCTTTCTAGACTGCCGGCAATATTTTACCACGACATTCTCCAAAGCCCAAGCGAGGTTTACCTTCAGCACTCCCGCACGAAGCACCGAGAAGGATTTCATCACCGTCCTCTAAAAATCCAAGTTCTTCGCCATTGGCAAGTTTTATCGTCTTGGCACCGTTGAGAGTGGCCTCGAATAAACAGCCGAGTTCTTCTGGCGTCTGAAAAATGTGGAAAGTGTCACATTAGAAGTCTGCTTCATCAAGCAATGTCAAATAAACGGGGATGGACATACCTCTCCTGTGATGGTTCCCGTGCCAAATAGGTCACCAGTCTCCAGACCGCAACCGGCCAAAGCATAGTGTGTAAGTTGTTGGTATGGTGTCCAATACAGATAGTTCAAATTGCTTGTTGCAAGTTTGTGAGATTTGCCATTCCCTGTTGATTTTTGAATTAGTGACTCTCAAGTCTCGAATCCAATTGACGTCAGACGAGGCCAAACTTACGAATTAATGTCACATCTAAGTGAACATCGAAAGTAGCTTTGGATAGATCGGGATGACGTTGATGCTCAAATTCCGTGCTTGTATGATCATGCCACGGCTTGCAAGCAAATGGTGCTAAAGCATCTAAAGTGACGATCCAAGGCGAAATAGTTGTTCCAAACCCTTGATAGACAGTAATTTTTAGCGAGACTTGCACGATCATTTTGGTTGCTAACTGCTACGGGCGAAAGAGTACTCACCTTTACCATGAAATGGGCCCAGAGGGTTCATTTCGAACCCTTGCAAATCTCGACTTGACCAATCATTCAGCAAGACAAATCCAAATATGTGATCAGCCGCATTTTGCATTGATACTCTTTCGCCAAAGGGAACCGGCTTTGAAATGAAGCAGCCCATCTCCAATTCATAATCCATCCTTTTGGAGGCGCAAAAAGTTGGCTCTTTGGTAACTGGATCGTATATGATACCGTGGGGCCGCCGGATCGGCTCTGGAGATGGGACAATACTGGATGTACGCCCATTGTAAACGGATGGTCCGTACAAGAAATTCTTGGAGAAAGTCGCGCCAGCCAATGGAGCGCACTTTGAATATCACTTAGTCCTGATCACTTGGAAAGTGCTGATTGCAGTGGGACAGAAAGAGGCTGGAAGGTATTTACATTTTTGCAATGCTGCAGCGAGCAACAAAAATCGGCAAATCCTCCAATCTTCATTGGGAGATGCATCTTGACAGACTCCAATCGAACCGCGCAGGCTTCAGGAACATTACCAGCCGCTAATTCCTGGGCCATATGCTTGCGCACATTTGAGCGTATGGGCCCATCTAAAGCCGCAAACTCATTTAATGTAGACTAAATTTCAAAAATCAGCATACACATCTTCTGGTCTACGATAGTCGGTAATCTCTCTACATGGTGATGCAGACCTGGTTGAATATATCGTATAAAGTTCGATTTCCCTCCAGTCCGGCAAATGCTCGATCCTTCCAATACACTGCCAAGTCAATAGCATAATCACCTAAAGCAGTTGCACAACGTGGGTTGGGATTGGGCTCCGTGGACACTACCCCGAAGGGTATATTGTCTAGAGTAAAAGGAGAAGTCGAGCTGACGTCGATTTTAAATGCCATGATTCCTCAAAGTGACAATTTCGACAATTTTCGTCTTGAATAGAACAATACTGCACAGAAGTTCTCACAAAATACAAAGCTTAATATATTTCTACTTGCCAAAAAGGTTGATGATGGTCTATTGCTGAAGTGTGGCCAGGCGTATTTTATTGATTTTGAAGAAATGCATTCCCCTCCACTTACCTATCCGATCCGGTGGGGGATTTTATACCTAGGTACCTTTTCGCAAGTAAGTGATGATTTTTAAAACCAGCACAGCACAATTTTATGAAGAATTAATAAGACCGTACCGAATTGTTATTCAGTACCAAAGTACCATACAAAAAGTAAGATAATATGTGGTGTAAGATCACCACTAATATGAGCATGGCGTCTTCCGCGAGACACCAAATTCGCGAATTCTTTGTCCTCTTCGAATTGCTCCTCGAGTCCTTGCAATTCTACATAGCGAACTTTTCTTACCAAAGACGAATCTATAACTATTTTTCGGAGATAATGAATTCAAGCCATCCACATAAGAAAATCGTTGTATGCACAAAGTTAGTTTAACAGGCGTGATGTGGATAGGAATTGATATCTTTTTGATATCTGGTCTCCTATCTTTCCAGTACGAATCCCTGTAGACACTCTACAAACAAAGATTGAGGAATTATTTTAAATCGCTCTTCTTGAAACTCTTGAATAAAACAATAAATTAGCGAGCCGCTAAAGCAGCGTTGGACGCCTTGGGCCATTCTCCAAACGTGAATTGCGAATTACACATATTTGTGAGCTCCCACGTTTCGGCATACAATTTCCCATATACACCTCTATCTTGTTCACTACCAACAGCACCCGCAACGAATAATGCGGCCATGAAGTGATCATCGGTTGCATGAGCTTCTCTGTATTTCGGGTGCTTCATCAATCTTGTGATTGCGCGGCGAAGAGCAGGTCCACTGTTGTTTGTGATTGCATCTTCAACGGCCTGCCGGAAATCCAATGCCCAATCTCCAGGAGGGGTCGGCTGAGCGAAATTGTCCGAATATTTGAGCATGGGTGCCCAGACGTTGCGATACAGGTTGTGCACCGCACCACCTGTACCTATAACGAGGTAACCCTGCTCTCGGAGCGGTCGAAGTGCTGCGCCAACACGCATGTGAAAGTGTGGATCGAAGCGGGAGTTGGCGGATACAATAGTCGTGGGAGGGCATTTCTTGGGAAACATACGAATCAAAATAAGATATGTATCGTGAATCCAATCAAATTTTTCGTTCGCAGAGGCGTCGAACCCGTTTTTGCAGAGCAGGTCGATGCATTTGGACCCTGATTCGAGGTCCGGCACAAGCTCGTAATCAACATATTTGGACGGATGCACATATGCGACAGGAGATTTATTTGGTTTCGGATTCATGGAAACTTGGATCTTGTTAAGACCGGAACAGTCCCAATGCGCTCCCTGACCTAAGTTGTCAGCTCTACACGTCTTGAGAAGCACAAAGAATAGCCATCAGCAGCCACGTACCATCATTACTACCCCCTTGATGCCGCGAGCAAGAGCTTCATCACCACATTTCTTCCAATAGTCAGCTGATGCGGACTCTTCACCCAGCATCATAGTCGAGCCATGGGAGAAAAAATGTACTGGAGTTAACCCCTCGTGCATACTGTTCTGACAATTGTTTTCGTTGGCCCCAGCTCGTGCGTTGAGAGAAGTCAAATTGGAACTCATTATGGGCAGAACTATTCACAAATACGAGCTGCTTGCAACGTGAAAACTACGAACTTCCAACTTCTTATCCGCAAATACGCTGTGATGTTCATGGTCAGAGCCGCGAAGAGGTGAATTTCGCTTTTTCGTATTGCACTTTTCCGAGGTGGAGGAGAACACTGTCCGAGATGCTCCACCCTGCTTGACTAGCTTCGCGATTGGGGTGTTTTTACCCTGGCTACCGCGTAGTACGGTGTAGGTTAGACGTTTGAGAGTGGGTGCGGGTTGACGAATAACAGAATTGAACTCTGTTCGCGAGTATCACTAGTCAACCCCAATAGTCATAGAGTCTTCAATAATTTCTGACAAAATCTGGGGCAGCATGAAAAAACGTGGGAGCCCGCGACTTTCCCCACATTCCCTTTATCAGCGCTTTGCTTCCCCCAAAAGTCGGCGAGATTGTTCTCTCCTCACCATCTCCCGATACAATGTCACCAACTCCAACAGATCAAATACGTTCGGAAGAGCCACCTGTGGTCTCCAGTACGAGTCATCCGAATCTGTATCAATGCGGCCAATGTTCCCAGACCTACAAACGTATTGATCATCTGTCTCGGCATGTGCGGACACGTAAGTGCTTCCCGGCCATTGTGTAAGGTCAAGTGTTCTGCTAAATCTCATGCAAATTCAAGATACGCAAGAAAAGCCCTATCAATGTCAAGTCTGTAGCAAAAGATTTGGTCGAATGTAAGCGCTTCAATAGACTGGTCTCAGGGACACGGCCAGCTGATGACCAATTGGCTATAGTGATCTACTAAGTCGACATTCCTCCCTCCACAACTCGGACAATAACGATGCCCAGCTTTCTCGGAAGCGTCGACGCGGGGCTAGTGACCGGCTGCCACTCCGAACTTCACAAGCCTGTGTGGCTTGTGCAGAGAATCATTTGAGATGTGATGATACTAAGCCTTGCGGTCGTTGCCAACGCCGAAATATCGTTTGCCAAGCACAGTCTCGAACTAACGAAGTCTTCGATCAGTCGAAGGAATCACAAGAGTGCAATGACTTCACCACTGGCGAAACAACCAACCAGGATTCCATACAGCCACATCCTCCAATATCAGAAGACTGCGACTGGCTAGCTTCACAACACAGTCAGTCCAAATACATGCCCAGTAGTCTGGCATCAGCATCTGCTGAGCCATCACTATCAGCCGCGGGACCAGACAGGAACCATTCGCCAGTCCCGGGATTTCATGATCACCAAGACCCATTTCTCAGCAGCTTCAATTCAAATTGTCCGAGCGGCATTAGGACGCCGCGTAACTTGATTACCTTTGGGCTTGAAACGGATCTTGATCTGAGTATAGTAGATTTGAGCTTTCTTGAATCCTACAATTCTCGGAATCCTTTTGAGTTTGGGGAACTTCCCCCAAACTCACTACCACTTCTAAGTGTAGGAACGCCGGGGGCAAACACAATCAAAGATGTTCGCACACAAAACGAAAGCACGCCCTTGGGAAAATTGATGTGGCGGTTTTTCCCGGCACCGCAGGATCATGGTCTCGCTGAACATGATAATTTGCTTTTGCCTGATCAGCCCGAGTCAAATCCGACACCCCAAAGTCTTGTCGAAGTTGAAGCCCGAACGATTACGGAGAAACTGGATTTGTTATCGCGTGATAAAATACTTGGAATATTCTTACGCCAGATGAGACAGCTCAACATTTCTCATAATGTCTCGTTCCCTTCCGCAGAGTTGCTGGACAGTTTCATTCAATATTACCTCACCACCCCATTTTCGAGCGTCCGATCATGGCTACATCTGCCTACTTTAACTCTTAAAAAATCCAGACCCGAACTTGTGCTTGCCTTGGCTGCTGCTGGTGCTGTGCTGGCTCCAGATCTTGCTCTAAGAAAGCTCGGGTATGCTATGCATGAAGCCCTTCGGATTCAGATGACCGCCGCTATAGAAGATGACAATACAGCAGCCCGAGATCTAGAAATGCACCAAGCTTTCTATATCTATCTTGACGTTGGGATCTGGAGCGGCAATAGTAGAAAGATTGAGATTGCCGAGAGCATTCAGAAACTAGTCGTCACGATGATGCGACGGGGCGATTGGTTCCATAAATCAGCGTATGCCCAGGATTTCTTACAAGATGAGCATAATGGTCATTCCCTTGAAACCCAATGGAGGGCGTGGGTAAGACAGGAAAGCTTCAAGCGGCTTGCAATTCGACTTTTCCAACACGATGCCCAGGCCTCTTTGGCTCTTTTAAGCCCCCCGATGATATCATATGCTGAGGTATCTACTCCACTGCCAATAACGACGGCAATTTGGAATGCACGATCCGCATATGAATGGCGTGACTTGTATGACAAGGAAGCAGCGTCAGTCAGTGCGATTCCCATGCCTTCTGTGATTGAGTGCATCGCAAACCTAGATCTTCTTGACCTCAGCCGTAGATCTATCGATCTCAAAATGTCTTGCGAAACGGTCATTCTCGCATTTTGGGGCCTGGCACGGGAGTATCGCCAATTCGATCAACTGTTGAAATACAAGCCGCGCTACTGGGACAACGGGCTGCTCCTGGCATCGAGATATCAGGAGCTGACGAGAATTCTCGATTATTATCGGATCGCATATGAACACGACGGTGCTCTAAGCCTGCATATTATCCTGTTAAATCTCCACGTCTCAATAGAAGATGTCCAGTCATTGATCGTTGCCGACTCCCAAACATTCAATATGGCCCAATCATCTTTATATGAATGGGCTCATCAGAAAGAGTCAAGACAGGCGCTGTGGCATGCAGGTCAAATATTCCGACACATCAGGTTACTTCCATCTCAGGAACTTCGAGATTTCGCTGCGGTGGCACTATATCATGCTGGGCTCACCATGTGGGCATATGGAAGGATCAGACAAGTCCGTCATGCCAGTCAAATATCGAACTTTACTTCTAAATATCCTGTTGAAAGCCAACAAATCACTGGCAATGCATCTACACTGTCATCGTATCATCAAGAGCCTGGACAACCAGAGCCTATGAATGTTCACCTGGACAGTGCACAAGTGGACGATATTAACAGGTATATTGCACTCGAGAGAGGTATTCCAGTGCTACACGGTGTCAAAGAGGGCGATAACCCAGTAGATATACATGATCCAAAAGCAGTGTTGGACTTGATGATTGAATTGATGGAACACAATTATCGACGGAAAGCTTCACAACAACCGCCTTTAGTAGCAAATCTCATACACTTGATCGAGAAACAACGTGATGAAAGGTAATAAAACTCTGTTTCATGGATGGATTTATCTTTTAACTGATATTACATAACTCAATGAACCGGATCCTTCATCTCGTTTAAAACCAACATGGCCATCACTACCTATCATCCTACTCATGCATGCATTCTTATTTAGGGGTCTCGGCCCAAAAGCCAATTTCCAAATTTTTCTTCAGCTCCAAGGCTGATTATACACCGGTTCTTCTGATTTTTGTCTGGGTATAAATGTATTGTGACATATCAAACACAATTTGCATCGCCCTCTCCCTAATCAGTTCAGTCTCAAATGCCTCCAAGCAAATCCGAAACCATAATATGCCAGCGTGCCAAGGCAAGCCAATAATGGGACGCTCGTCATTCCGAGCCCAAGTAAAATTCCTTGTTCAAAGAAGCCTAATTGTCCACCTGGGCGCCTCTTCTGTCTCGTGGTGGTAATTTCCTTGGAAATTTTGGAAACTAAATCTTTCTTCCAGGGCAATAAATCTTTCTCTTTCGAGCTCAGAATTTGTTGAATCTGTTCAGACAGAGAACTTTTGACAATAAATTGTGGTCGAGCTGTAGAGAAGAGCTCAGTAGGGTAGCGAACGTGAAAGGCACTAGTCAAATGTGAGGTCTCCAACGGCGCAGGGCCAACTTCAAGAGTGATTCTATTTAGTATCTTCCAAAAAATTTTGAAAATTCATGATTGACTAACCTAAAAGCTCAAAGGGAATTTGGTTGACGAATGCCACACGTGAAGGGACGAATTGAGACACGTATTTCCCCGACGCTGCATCTGCAAATGTATATGAGGCCAGCAATTCTCCATGTCTAAGGAAACTTTAGTGAACTAGATCATAATTCAATTCAATTTAATCTGTATTTGGTATTGTACTCACTGGCTCGATAAATCGATCGCGTCGTCGAGTGATCGGATGTTGTTTAGGACAATATTAAGACCCCCTATTTTAGATTGGAGTAATTGCGATTTCCTAAACAATGAATTAATAAAATTTTCAAGAAAGCGATGTCTTCGGACTTTGACATACCGATCCTCAACATTTACGAGACTCCCTCGCCCGATACTCGAGATGTTGGATGCCCGATTCTCCGATATTTCACGAGCTATAAGATCTGCCGCTCTCTGATTGGTCGGCAATGAAGAAGATTTCTTGGAATTAATTGACGTCCTCATTGAGAATTGATCCATAGTTGCTTGTACTAGTGCTCGATGAAATTCGCTTGCAATGAACTCATTTACCAGCACTAGGTCCGGAGCATATGGAGAATTACCCCCATAGGCGAAACGAGCTGTGGCTATTGCTTGAGCTGCACTGGTCAGGTCGGCAGTACGGTCAACTATAGCCACTGCACGAGTAGATGCAGGTAGGGGAAGCAGATATCTCGAAGTAGGCCCTTGAATCTTTTCTGGGATGTCTTCCTGGAAGAGTCGAATGTGATCATTGGACAAGTCTTCATCACTGGCACGGCTTGAAACGAAAGCTATGGCATCATGATCTAATGCAGTTGATAGGAGAGTTTTGAGCAAGGTGAGTGAATTATGTTGTGCAATATCTGCTGGAGTCTGCAAATCTTATTAATCCATTGAAGCCCTTTTACTTGTTTTGTCGAACTCGAGAAGACACACCTCAATGACCACACAGCTTCCAGCTGTCAAAGCTGCACCGACAGCGCTCACAACTGAGTAGAAGAAATTATGAGCACTTGGAACAATGTATACAATTCCTACAGGGTCTTTTCGACTCCCCGCGTTTTGTCCTCTCGCAATAGCGTACTCCTCTTCCAGAGCGCGCTCGACATCAAGTGATTGATAGTTCTCGCCCAGGCATTTCAGCGTCAAGCAGTACTCAATGGTAACCTCAGCAGTAGTATAATCATTATCTTGTCGAATTGCCCCTTGAATTGCATCTGAATTATCAATCAGTGCCTGTTGAAGGTTTTCGAGCTGTACTTGGCGCCAAATGACATTTTTCGCGCGTCCATCAATAGCGGCTTCACGGATTGCTTGTAAAGCCTGCGACATTGTGACACCCCGATTTTCTTCAAGATGGATTTTTTCTTTCGTATCAAACTTGCCAACGAACGAGGAAGAAATATTAACATACAATCCTTTATTTGAGACTCTTCAGACTGTAAGAAGGAGAACAATAGACCATGCAGGCCAAGAGCATCCACTCGGCATTTCGGAAATCCTGAAGTCCTCCACTTTCCCGAAGAACTTGATCCCTGCCTAGTACCGGGTATGCCGATACTGCTTGCTGCTTTTGTATACCAAGATCACCTGTTCTGCATCGCTGCCACAGTGGGCAGGAGTATTTTACTTTTGTGCAAGTTGAAGTTCAATTCAGATTATCACGGAGTCATTCTGGTCGCGAGTTACTCAAAATGTCCCGAACAGCTACATTATCATCCATCACAGACAATCAAGCCCGGCTACGAGTCGTAGGCTATCCTTCAGACTACGATCTACACCATTCGAATTCCCCTCCAAGCCGCGAGAACGAGGCTCAAAACAGAGATAATTCCCCGTCTATCAACGAGCAGACCACGAGTGACACCATCGAGAGTCCCGAATGGGCTAATCATTATCGTCGCGTTCCACCATATCGACCAGTCAATCGTGACTTGGACCAAGGACAGCGGCGTGTATACGTAAACGCTGCAGAAAGAGCTTTTGTCACAATTATGTTCCTCGGCGTGGGGAATAATGCGGTGAGTCTCATTTACCTAGGTACTATCAGGTCGCATCGCGAGTGAAAGGCGCTAAATATGTTTTTCTCATACAGAGACTGAATCACTTATGGCGAATGACCGGCGAGAAGATAAATAGCGAACTATTTGGATACAAAATTGGGGGCGAATTTTGAGACAAATGATTTTGCGTTGCACTTAGTGACCTTGATAAAGAACCTCAATAGATACCTAGCTTGGTAGCATTCATCTATGTCCACTATCTAAAGAGATGCAAAGCCGCCCAAGGGCTTTTCAGTTTTATATAATTTTATTGTAAAAACGTGCATCATCAAATCCGATTGTGGGGAGGGAAATCTGTTTGATACGAGGTGTATTTTGATCTATTTTCATCTTTTCCGAGGCCGGGATAAAAGGTTAACTCACTGCCTCGGAATTCTTATAACGCTAGTCCTGAGAGAAATTCCTCAAGAGTGGAAAGAAACCCGACAAATTGGCCAATTTGCAAGCTTGTCCGGGAATAAAACAAATTTATTCTAGTGTTGATGTTGGAAGCGTCAATGGGGAATGATTGGCAGAGTAAGATAATTGGAGAAGTGAGGTCCAAAATGAATATGGTTCAATCCATCAAACTTCTCTTTCGATCTGCGAATAAAGGAGCGGTGAGTTAGTACATGACCACAACAATAATCTCTGAATATATGAAAGTGGAGGGAAAAAGACATACCTATCCACTGGGTCATTGTGCAAGAAAATACCTGCTCCTTGTGTGTCTCCAGATGCAACTTCCAGGACAACTTTTCCACCTTTCTCTGCCACCACATTCGTTGGCCAAATTTCGACGTCAATCGGATATACCTCGCCGATAATAACTGGCTCAACGTCAGCAGATGTGTAATTCCGATGAGGAAGCCATGCTCTATTCTTGTAATGGGTTGAGTCAACTTTGCGAAGACTGACTCGTTGCCAACCCTTAGTCAGGGGAACAGGATCACCAGCCGTGCCTGTATAAAAGACCTCTTTGCCGTGGGGTCCAATATATCGCAGTGTAATGAAAAGGTCAATATCAGAGGGTATTTTCTCACTTCCGGGGTATGGTGTCACTGAAACATTCAAATGGGCGACGACATGCCCAGTTATTTCGGTTTCTATCTCAAATGGCTTGGTTTCAAATTTTAGAAATTCAGGCTGATCGATCGTGCCGAGAGCTTTGTATGATAGCTTTCCAGATCTTTGATGAGGTGATTCCGAAGTTGACAAAGAGCCAGAGGAGTCCAGAAAGAATTTCTTGTATTCAGTTCTTCCGATAGGCCATTCCATCTCTTCACGACGCTCGTAAATCTGCTCAGCCTCGGCATCATTAAATCCAACATCGCCCTTGCGCAGGAGAACGCTGACTGGGGCCACCTTGCCTTTGACGGACCATCCCTCGCGATCTTCACCTTTCAAAAAAGCGTCCAGAAAGCTTTTCTGTATTTCGACCTCCTCGCTGTAATAAAATGGAAGGTCGTGGCGGCCTGTAATGAATCGAAGATACTTCAACTCGGAACCAGCCCACAGCCAGCCTTGAACGTTGCCACGGAGATGTAAGCAAATTCCGCCCCAATTAGCTACACTAAGCAAGGGTACCTGGATGTCGCTCATAGAATATTCCTTGGACGCATAGTAAGGCTCATCTCGAAATCGAAATTTAGCGTTATCTTCGGTCTGGTCATTGCGGTTCGCGACTAATTCTTCTTCGCTCAAGTCTCCTTCAATTGTATCTGGACCCCAGTTGCGAGCAGATCGTCCCGGACGACCATATTGATTTGTAATTACTTGTCGATTCCACCAGAACTTGATGAACCCATTTGACAAGATGCCTCCCTGGCGACAACGGTCGCGATAGTAGTCCGACATACCTTCCCAAGGTATCATAGCACACAGCCCTTTAGGGTTTCGAGCTGCAACACGCCATTGGCTTCCAGCATAATAGCTACAAGTCATTTGTCAGTTACGTGCTGTAATAAAAGATGCCAAAATAATCAATGTCTATACCTGATCCCTAAAAGACCGACTTTACCACTTGACCATGGCTGCTCGGCTGCCCATTCGACCACGTCAAAAAAGGCATCACTGGTTCCCCGCGACATAGTATCTAAAACACCAGGCGATTGACCGAGCCCACGTTCATCAGCCCGAACCACAGCATATCCGTTGCGTGTCCAGAAGCCGGGATCAGGGGTCTCCCATGCTGAGTGATCCGAGTGATGTTCAGGATTTACTTCAGCAAATGACTTCGGGTGAAAGCTGCCGCAAGGAGGTTTTTATCAGTCTAGCATTCTAGATGTCTCAAAACAAGAATGAACTGACTCTTTGTAATGGATGTCCTTCCCATATGGCCCGTAAGTCACGATGACAGGTACGCGAGCGCCATCTGCAACTTTTGGGCGATACACATTGACACGCACGAGACCAGAGGCAGAATTCAGAGGCACGTCCACATTTTGCTCAAAAATGTAAGGGAATGAAGTGCTATCAATAGAGCTTATATCTCTTATTTGATTGGGCATTGTGACCTCGGGAGCGAATCTGGAAACTTGACTTTCGGCTCTAACGCATATATTGAGTTCAAAAAGCGAATTAAACAAAGATATTGGGAATTAAAATACCTTAAAAATTAAGAAGACCTGATGTGATGTCCACGTCTAGTTAATGTGAGTTTTACATGTTCATGTACGCGCATGTAAAATGGTTGCTACGCCCTCGGCTCCTCCACTTCGGAAGACTGCCTGCCATTCCGAGCAACAATATCCGGCGTGCGTTTTCAGGGTCTGCGGTCGAAAATTTAGTTCCATAGATAAAAATGGTTTCCCATAGAGTAAGTACGAAGCAGCTCGACTTACTTCTCAACCTGTACAGACCTCAGAATCTATAAACTTCAGTTCCAAATAACAAAATCTATATTGACACGCGAGCATCATCCTCGTCATCGCCAAGAAGTAGCAACATCCTCAATCTTGATACAATGGCTGAACGACAGATTCTCGACAATGGTCTCCCACAAATGAACCGCCATATCACAGATCACGATAAGGATGGAAAAGCAGTATTCAGTTCCGAAATTGAAGCTCCTCTGAGCTGGCAGAATCTACCAAGTGGCGCACGGTTTGCGCTGAGCTACACGACTACTGAATTTCCAGTCGATATGAACGGCGGAAAAGATATCAAGAAATACCAATCCTATCTTCAAAGTCCTCCAGGCCTTACCATTCCCGGCGGTTCGGTCCTACGCATTGTCGATGTCAAACCAGACTCGCTGTCCCCTATGCACAGGACCGTGAGTATCGATTACGGCGTCGTGATAGAGGGCGAAATTGACTTAATCCTTGATTCCGGGGAGGTTAGACACATGAAGAGGGGGGACATTGCCATACAGCGCGGCACCATGCATGCGTGGAGGAATCAAAGCAAGACGGAATGGGCTCGGTTACTTTTTGTTTTGCAGGAATCGCAACCCTTACAGACTGAGGATGGAAAGGCATTGGGAGAGGATTATGGACACGGCATGGATGGAGTGCCCGCATCGCGTTGATAGCATCTGCCCTATGCAGAAGAAGATACAAGAAATGATTTGCAATTCCCCAATTTCTAGCTTTGAAAACGTAGGCTGTAAATAACCTTATTATTGAAGTAGGTAAAGTAATGCACGACACGAATGATTCAAAGCGAGAATTATACGTCTCCCACTAAGGTGACTAATGCCTAGATATCAGCACGAGCCCCTACCAAAAATGTATTGCTGTACGTCTTTCCAAGACCCCAAGTAGAGGCTAGTAGATGGCATGGCTCGGTCTCTTGCGCTATGCAGTGAACTCTCTCGATGTTTGTGTGTTTTTTCATATTCCCGGCCCAGTGGCTTGTTTCCCGTTGGGTGGTCCCGATGCCAGGCACATAGTTTTCAGTACCCGAAAGCACATGGACCCAAGACCATCATCCTACTATTGGCAGTATTCGTGCATGAGGGGAGATTTCATATATATTAGATCAACTCTCATTGAGGATCGTAAAACATTTGTGCATAATAGACGATTTTTCTTGACGCAAAATTGCGCTAACCGCGGACAACAAAATGCAACTTTCAAATGGAGTAGATCAACAGCAGGGGCTGAGAATCCTCATAGTCGGCGCTGGGATAGGAGGTTTGACAGCCGCCATTGGTCTCCGAAAGCAGGGCCATCATGTACAGGTATTTGAGCAAGCAAGATTTGCTACTGAGACTGGTGCGGCCCTTCACCTTGCACCCAATGCCAACGGCATACTACGGCGGTTGGGACTGTTTGCGGAGGAATTCGGTGCCAATACCACTGAAAGCGTAATTGCCCTATCAATATAAATAGAGTCAACATTCATTAACAACGTGTGATGCGCCTATAGGTCACCGAGTACACCGCTGCCGGACAACTTTTGCAAACTACATCCGTAGAAGAAGCCAACAAGAGATGGCAACACGTACGTTTCAAGATTTGTCAAGGAGAAAAATCCTCATTAATAACTAATAAAAACACTACAGCCATGGCAATTGGCGCATCGCGTCGAATTACACAACGCTCTCAAGAAAGCTGTTTTGACGCCAACGAATGATGGCAAGCCTGCAATTGAAATCAAGACATCTAGCCGGGTCGAGAAGGTTGACCCCTACAATTCGACTATCACATTTGCCGACGGTTCTCAAGTTCAAGGAGATTTGATAGTTGGAGCTGATGGTGTCCATTCAGTCTCAAGAAATGTGCTGCAGGGTTGCGAGCATATTAAGCCGTTTGCGAGCGGAAAGAGTGCGTTTCGGTTCTTGATTCCTAAGCAGAAGGCATTGGACGACCCGGAAACTGCACCATTAGTTGAAAATACCGGTGAGCTAAGCATGTGGTTTGGTGTCGACCGTCGCGTTATTATGTATCCGACATCAAACAACAGCGTCCTCAATTTCGCCGCCATTCATCCTGACACTGAATCCGCCAGTGACACCGCTGGCTCAGAAACCTGGGGCCAGTCAGCTAATTTGGGTAAAATGCTGAAGATATTTTCGTCATTCAATTCAAATATAGTCAAATTGATGTCCAAAGCAGATCCTGAAAGTGTCCGTGTTTGGAAGCTCTTGGACATGGACGCCTTGCCTAAATTCAACCAAGGCCATTTGGCATTATTAGGAGATGCAGCTCATCCATTTTTACCTCATCAGGGTCAAGGAGCTGGCGTGGCTATTGAAGATGCTGCTGCTCTGGCAGTCGTTTTACCTCCAGATACAGATCGAAGTGAGATAGCGGAGCGTTTAGAGCTGTACAATGAAATTCGCTACACCAGGGCCACAAACATACAGTCATTTTCTCGGCTAGTCGGCAAAGACCTCAAACCCGGTGATGCTAGGCCAAACAGTAAGCCCTGTTTTTTTCTCTGCTCGCTCATAACTTTCTCTGACCCTTAACTTCTAGTGTATGAGTTTCAAAATTACAACTACGGACATGATGAATGGGATAATTCGGTGCAAAAGCTCCGCGAGTGGAAATGGAAACGGATGCAAGGTGCCTATTGGCGTATGCCCATAGCATTTGGACCTATGCCGGGACCGCGACAAAATCACCTCGGTTTTTCTCGAGACAGTCAGAAGTCAGGATTCACCACTACATCCATCAAATTCAAGACTTCACGAACAATCTTGGAGACTCTTTTCCCACCGATGCGCAGTGGCTGGCGATTTAGCGACGCAAATACAATCGCATTTGCGACATTCTCACAAACTCGACTCAAAAATCTGGATTGGCTCGGGGGGTTGGGATACAGTCATATGGGTTTATATGTCCACGGAGTGGAGTATCAGGCTAAAGATGGGACGACGGTCAAGGGTGCTTATCTCCCAGTTCTTTTTGAGTCGTTGGCAGATCCTATACTGTCAGGCAGAGAGGAACTTGGTATGCCTAAGATCTATTCTTCAATTGATTGTTACCATCGAAACAACTCATACCGAGTCCGCATGGGCTGGGAAGGCTCATACTGGGGAGACCTTTCATTTCAGGGTCTGGAGGAAAATGCATCTTCCAGCACTGAAAGCTCGCAAAGCGGCCCGCTTTTATTCTACAAGTATTTGCCAAAGACCGGACCGGAGAACAGAGGCAAAGCTGCTGAGGAGTACACCGTGATACATGAGGCAGATGCAGCCACTTCCCTTAAACCTAAGGTCCTCAAAACATACAAGGCCAAAAAGGCCAGCTTTCAATTTGACCCACTTGATTGGGAACAGCTGCCCACTTTACACCACATTGTTAGTCGACTGGCAGAAATTCCAATGTACGAGGTGATCGATGCCACGATTGTCGAGGGTGAAGGAGTGCCAGACCTCGCAGCTGCTCACCCATTACTTTAGAAGATCAAAAATGTTCCCACAATTTTTCAATAAACACGCAAATTGTGTGACATGGTCATGATTTGGTCCATTAAAATATCATTTTTTCAAGACACTGAAATGAAGAGGAATGTGTTTAAGTACATGGAGATCAAAGAAGACGCACGGAATTCATTCATCAATACAATTGGAATATAGGGTAATTCTGTAAGGGCGAATGCATATTCACCTGATATACCAACTCAGTAGTTGGCTGTACCTAGTTAGGTGTTTATAAATAGGGCTAGGCGCTCCACATCGGTAGCATCGGGTGGAGGTGGGCACATACTGGCAATTCATAAACTGTGTACGTATGTGCGGATTTTAGATCTAAAGTTGCTCATAGCTGGCAGGAAATTTTGCCTTTTTCCAAGAAGCTTCTGTCACGACAATTACCTAGGTATCCAAAATTTTGAGATATTGCTAGAAAAACACGAGACTTCCCCAGTTCATCACGATCATAGCATAACAAGAAAATTCCAATTGCTGTTGTGAAGAGCCGGGAGGTCTGTACTGCAACCAGCGCCAAAGGCATCCATGGATGCCAAATAGATTGTTTTCTGTGTAAAGAACTATAAAGATGAACTGTATCCATACCGTCTTCATAGAAACACACTCTCCCGCAAACACTCTGCCCGCTCCCAAGGCTTTTCCTCGAGATGCGATGCCATTGGTGCCCTTTCTGGTCTCGCATCAAGTAACATTTGAAGCTTAATGAAGTGCTAGCGAAATTATGAACCTTCAAATCTATCATACATTTTCAATATATTGCTAAAAAATCAAGATCCAGACAAAGCGAGCAGACCCTAAGTTCCTGATCTAACCCTAACTTTATTTGTATACCTAGGTATTTCGGCACAAGATCTCCACATCACTTCCGTCGTCGAGGGGCAGTGTCCCTTCTCTCCTCCGTGATCTCTAGGTAAGCTAGAGCTGATTCATCGGCACGGAACTTTCTCTGTGGACTGTATACTACCTTTATATCTTAAGTATTGACAGGAGGCAATACAGATTCTGAAGACATTTTAGTGCCTGATTTAAGCCCCCACGTTATCACGCACTCAATCGCCCAATCACTTGCCACACATCGCGATATCAGAGATGGAACATTCCCCTCGGTCAAAGCATGCAGCTAATCTGCACTACTGTCCACACTGTGACCGAGTCTACGAAAGATCAGATCACTTGACGCGCCATTTGGATTCCCGTAAGTGACTTGGTCAAACTCGGGTTCAAGATTTCTAAGGAATACGATCAGATCAGAACAAGAGGACATTTCAATGTAGCACTTGTGGGCAAGGCTTTAATCGGAGGTAATTATCTCAACCAATCTATAAAAAGAAAGTGGTTCTTGACCACTAATACTTTGGGACAAAGGGATGTCCTGCAAAGACATGTCCTCTTACATAATGAGGGAAAGACAAACTCGAGACGAAAAGGAAGAGTCATTCAAGCTTGTGAAGAATGCGCCTCTTCAAAAGTCAGCTGTGATAATGAGAGGCCCTGCAATGTAGGTTTCCATGCATGTCTATTGATATTTCTACAGGCTCATATCGACCCAGCGGTGTAGAAGAAAAAACCTTCATTGTGTACCCAGGAAGCCGCGACAGACAAGAAGTAAAGATTCTTCAACGCCATTGTCAGAGACAAGTCCAATCGATAATCATACCTCAGCCAGACTCATCAATGACCACCAGCCCACCCCTTCTTCATTGACTAAAATATTCGCAAATGACTACGCCTTATCTGAACAGTCACAATCAGTATTACCTTGCAGCGATGAGATATACCAAATATCAGCCGCTTCGGGTTCCTTGGCTCCAATGCAGAAAAACCTCTCTTCTAATGATAGCTATCCGCCAAATCAGAGCCAGACGGCAATTTATCACAGGTCAGACGGGATTCCTGCGTTTTTCGAACAGATTGCTTTACCACCAGGTACGTCGCCGTGGCCTGAATTTCAGGATGGACAGCAACCACGTGGCATGTTTGACTTCATGTATGATCCGGAACTCCCTAGTCCGGATGGAAGTCTTTTCAACTTCGATACCGTGTCTGACTTGGACCTAATGTTGGGTATCGGCCATTCTCCTTCAACATCTAATATAATTTCGGGTACCTCTGTCGAAGACGAAAGTACAAAACAAAGAGTGACTGCGTTCCGGAGATCTTTATGGTACGTTTGGATTACCAAGTGAAAATTTATGTCAGCTCATTTTAGTGCAGGCTTTGGGTTCCCGAGAAGAACCAAAATGCATTCAGCGATGAAGGTCGCATTCCACTAGAAGGAGACCTGACGGACGGAGACATGACAGCATCTATATCTCGGCAACATAAGGCACGTTTGGAGGCTTTAAATATTCGAGGAAAACTAACAGCCCAATCTCGAGACGAAATATTCCGTCTGATTATTCGAACAGTAAAATCACAACTATCTGTTTCATCATTTCCATCCGCCGACTCATTAGATGCTTTAATTAAGATCGGAATATCGAAAAGGACTGAAACAGATGCCTGGATACATCCTTATACTCTTTTACGTCAGGATCCGCGACCAGAGCTTCTCACCGCGCTGGTAGCTGCTGGATGCGTATGTTGCGGAGTGTCCTCCATAAATAAGACAGGGGTCCTCTTGTTGGAAGTTCTAAGGGTCAGCTTGACTCAACTTGTAAGGTCACCACCTATTTACGTTGTATTTTTGAATTCACGATACTGAAAACTTTAAATATAGGCCGAAGTAGATAATAGTGTTCTTCGAGATCTACAATATTTTCAAGCCTCTATGATGTGGTTAGATATTGGCATCTTCTGTGGTCACAAACGCAAAATGCAAATCGCAGAGAGTCATTTACAGCCCATTTGCACCGTGAGTACTTATAACCGACTCGATCTGGCTTTGCCTGAACAAATTGTAGGCTTTACGAAGAGCCGGTGCTTTTGATCGTTCGTTCTACTCTCAGTGTTACGGGAACATGAACCTGGATGAAGAGTCGCTGGAAAGCACCTGGCATGAGTGGATTCGACAAGAATCGTGGAAAAGGTATGAAAATCAAGAAAATGCTTGAAAGGAGTCCTGTATTGACGCACAGAAATCCTAGACTTGCGTATCATCTATTTGAACACGATGTCGAAGCCACAGCTGCAATGAATCGACCTCCACTAACTAGTTACACAGAATTTACCCTACCATTTCCAAGCTCTCGCGAACTCTGGCTTGCGCCTACAGCAGTTGCTTGGAAACAACTCCTTGTGACTAAATACTCTCATATGAAAACAACTAGTTTGTGTCTCCGGGAGCTTCTCACCGAACCCTCAATTACGAGTCATCTCCCTTCGAATGTGGACACAGGAGTGGTCAAGTCTTCTTTATTACACGGGCTTATGAGACAGGTTTGGGATTTTCGCCAGCAAGCTATATTGTCACCGAACAGAAACTCCGAGCGAGGGGCTACCGCACAGCTGTGGCTGAAGAGTAGACAAGAAGATTTGTGAATCTAACCGAATATACTTTACAAGATCAATTGGACTGATCCTAGTGTAGGTCGTCTTCCATCCTCGCTGCTAAAATGGATATGAAAGATCGCCCAGCAGTCGCAACTCTGCTAGCTGAATTCGCCACAATGTATTTGCATATAAATCTTGATTCCATACAGCGCTTTGCAGGCCAATTCGGAGAAAAGGAGGCCAAAGGAGAATATCCCAAGCTGCGTGAGTGGAGCGCAACCAGAGAAGCACGTACTGCAATATGGCATGCAGGACAGGTTCTCAGAGCCGCGCGTCAAGTGCCTCCATTTGAGTTGCGCGGATTTGAAATTTTATCAATTTACCACGCCACTCTGGTTCTGTGGGTTTTCGGATTATTGCAATGCGTTGTCTGGACACAGGAACGATTTCATTCATCGTCCAGCCAACAGCTACAATCACAAAATAGTCAGGAAACAGTTGCTCTGGATGGTCCTGAGAACGAGCTAGCGAAAGCCTTTGTGAATGGTGCCGTTGGTCAACCTGGTCTGACCTATCAATCCACGACAATCAGCGGCAATCATGTCCCTATATCTATCCAATTGTGCAGTCCCCGTTTGGTCATGGAGGTGGCTCGGCAGGTAATCGAGGGAAATTGTCAGGGATCAGGAAACAATCTCCCTCCGTTGGTGGGTAACATCTGTAATTTAATGCGGGAATTGGGAGAACTTTCATGACTTCCAGGTTGTCTTCTTTGAGTGCGACTATACTCAAAATCATGTGTCATTAAGTCTGATGGGTTATTGACATGCCTTGCACGGGAAATGCATTGCTCTCCCGACATCTGTAAAGAAAAAGCGTCAAGCCATAATCCACACGGTACAAACCACACAATATAAAAAGTGTCAACATCTCGAAAATGTTACGTTACCGGTAACTGGGGGAGCTTCTACTCTTCTTTCCCCCAGTATGACAGCGGAACTCCTCCACATATCCGAAAGCTTAACCCCATCTCGGCAACACATTAGATATTTCCCCATAGTTTTCAGGAGTGTCAACAATCCGGGGATGTGCCGCGACGAATCTTCCTATTCTTATAAGACCATCGGAAGAGTCTCTTCATTTTCTTTGCCCCGGAATTCTTCAATGAGGTCGGGATTTTTCTAACAAAGGCCCCATTCATTGTGTCGTGCACTGTGACGAGCGATTGACAGCATGTCCACAACTAAGGAAGAAAAGCCAATCATCGAGTTCTCGGAGAATGTCGAAAGCCAACAGAGGATACCGGAAGATCACATCTTGGTCGATGCAAATGGATCTGTACAGCGGTTGCCCGTGCCCAGCAAGGATCCCAATGATCCTCTCAATTACTCCTGGAAGAAAAAGGCGTCAATTATAGTCAGCTGTTGTTGGTTCTGTGAGGATGCCCCCAACGGCTTATGGACTGAAGACTGTACATTCAAGCCGATCACTAATCAGATGTGAATATAGCTTCAATGTCGTTGTCTTGCGTTGGAGGACTCGGTGCCATTCTTGGTGTGTTCTTCGGGATGTATATTCCACAAGGGTACAGTACAAATCAAGTTGTTTGGCTGTCTACATTTCCTTCTCTATTTGTAGGAATTGGTACGTTATTTTATTTTGTAGTACAAAATTTCGTCAAATGAAACTAATTCTGTGGAACCTTTAAAGGCAATTTTTTGATCCTTCCTCTTGGATTGCTGTACGGCCGCCGCTTCGCTTTCATCATTTCGACAATTGTACTCCTGGGGGCCACCATTGGATGCGCTCTTAACAACAGCTGGGAACAGCATCTGGCATTGCGCATTATCCAGGGATTAGCAGCGGGTGCAACCGAGTCGGTAAGATACCGACAACCTTCCTCGAATGGTCGTATGTAGTCTTCGGATCAATTGATTGAAGTTATAGGTCCTTCCCCTCATGCTTGCCGAGATCACGTATGTCCACCAACATGGTAAAGTCTACGGCCTCTACTGGGCAGCACAGAACATCCTTACCGGATGTCTCACTCTGGCAGCCTCCTATGAGGTGGCCGCCTTAGGTTGGCGTTGGTACTACTGGGTCTTCGCCATTGCCGTTGGAATAGGGCTCGTGATGGTCGTATTTGGAAGCTTTGAGACCAGCTATAAACGCAGTTCCCAATTTATCAATGGTCGTATGGTACTGACGGATCAGTTTGGAGTGACTCGGGTGCTCACAGAAAATGAAACACGAGACTATCTCGCATCCCATGGTGTTCATCCCAATGAGGAGGTGCCAGATGAGTTACGAACTAAAAAATCGTACATACAAATGTTGGCACCTTGGTCCGCTCCGAGTGAAAATCCATGGACTTTTGTTCCCCAGGTCTTCTTGCACATCGCCGAAGCCTATACATCACCGGCAATTCTTTATGCTACGTTACTGTCTGCTATTGTACTCGGTTCTTCGATCGGTATTTCTCTCACATATAATACTGTGCTCCAAAACGTATACGATTGGTCAGCAAGCTCTATTGGTCTCATAAATCTGGGTGGTGTATTCGGAGGATTCGGAGGCATGGTCTACGCTGGATACTTTGGTGACAGATTTATCATTGGGATGGCGAAGCGCAACAATGGCGTCCATTTGCCTGAGCATCGACTCATTCTCTTGATTTTCCCCGGTATTCTTGCCGTAGCTTCCCTTCTCCTGTACGGTTTCACAGCGGACGGAGGTTCTACCTGGGGTGGACCCTACATGGGATGGACCCTGTTCCAAGTAACTTTCGTCTCGGTACTCATCTTGTCAACTTCCTTTGCAGCCGAGGCTTGGGAAAGAAATCCTGGCCCTGCTCTTGTTGCTGTTGTCGGCATGAAGAATGTCATTGCTTTTGCATTGAGCTACGGCATTATTCCAATGGTTAATGAGTACAGCTATGCAAAGACGATGGGCATCTTGGCTGCTATCAACGCTGTGGTTTTTACCTTGGGCGTCCCAGTGTACTTGTTGAACCCTAGGGTAAGCTTCTTTTCCCTTAATTATTTACGTGAATGTGTGAGATATGGCTAACAGTCTTACAGTGGCGGCGGCGTATGCAGAAGAAAGAGGAGTGTATGAATACATGATGACTCGAGGTCCTTTGAGGTCTCCCAGACATGTCGCCATACATGAAATGCGAATGTAACTTTTCAAGCTCTAATAATTCCGATTCTGTCTGATGTACACCATTTGCCCTTCAAATTTATCAAAGTAGCAACGTAACCTTATCTGGAAGATTCATTTTACGAGAGCTTGGCGTCGTCAGAGGCCTGAGAGGCTTTGACGAATATATATACAAAATATAAATTATTACCCTAACCCTCATCTATTTCAATATTGCCTCTTTGGGTAATTGTTAATTCAGTACCCTAATCTACCCTAATCTAATCTTCGCCTTATCCAGGCAGTAAGATTACATAAGTTACGGTAAATTATTCGGTATTGTACGGAAGGCAGTTGCACCGCCAAGGCTGCTGCGCCAACTTCCAAGACACAGAACACATCAGCTGCAGACGCATCAAGCAATCTCTTCTTCCGATTTATCTTTGGTTTTTGCCTCTTTTCTTTCTTTTAAGTACCTTTTTTATCTTCGCGCTGGACGGTCGATCTGCTTTCTGCTCGCATTCCCGGCGCCATTTGTCTAACCGCGAGGGCTCGAACTTTACCGGATCCGCAGATCCTCAATAATCAACAGAACCAATACGCATGCTCGGGATAGACTGATTTCATTGACAAAGGATCGACACAAAGCTGCTGCCAAAAAGAAAAGCACGATATAGACGCTCGTTTTTATTTAACGACCTATCGAGTGACTGTTTGACGTGGTTTCCGGTCGAATTGCGGAGTCCGCGCGACAGCTATGAAATTTCGAGTTGGCTGGTTATTTGCAGCCATTACTGCAACATCCACATTCATTCAACGCGGCCATGGTGAGTGAACCCCTCCTGTCAACTGTCGTATGTGACCAGCATGCTTAAATGGAGTTAGCACACTCGCAAGCGCCTCCCCCTATTCAATATCTCTCTCAGCTTGACAATGTCGTGATACATACCCCGTCCCACCGGATACACTCTTATTCCACCTTCGACGTTACATTCACGATACGCAATCATGAGCAACCCATCAAATTGAAACTAGAGCCGAATCATGATGTTTTGTCTGACGATGCAGAGGTTCAATATTTGAATGCCGATGGCACTATAAGTCACACAGAGAACATCGATCGTCGAGATCATCGAGTATTCAAGGGCTCGGCATGGACCGAAATCGAGCCGGATCATTGGACCTACGTTGGCTGGGCACGGATATATGTCAAGCGTGATGGGGTCAACCCGCTTTTTGAGGGCACGTTCAGCTTGATGCAAGACTACCATAATATAAAGCTGCAGTCGAACTACTTGCGGACCCGTTCGGAGCACGATATTGTACCCGAAGAGAAGGGCGAGGACTACATGGTGGTTTTCAGGAATTCCGATATGTATTGGAACGATAAACATACAGAACTCAAGCGATCGTTGCCCGATCCTTCATGCCGGGCTGATCAGTTGGACTTCAATTCTGACCCGAATCATCCCGTCTTTCGACCTCCACAACCGGCAAATCTCGCGGCTATGTCATTTGATCAGTTGCTAGGTTTATCTCGGCGACAGTCTGATACTGGTGGTGTTGGTGGGAACACCGGAGGTATCAATCTCGCATCAACAATCGGAGACACTTCGGGATGCCCCAAGAATAAACTAGTAGCGTTGGTTGGAGTGGCCACAGACTGTAATTACTTGAATTCCTTCAACGGGAACCAGTCTGCTGCTCGCGCAGATGTCATCTCCATGTTCAACTCCGCATCATCTGTCTACGAAAGCACATTTAATATTTCCTTGGGTCTGAAGAATTTGACGATGCAACCGGCTCAGTGTCCTGATGTCCCATCGACAATTACACCCTGGAACATGCCCTGTAACTCGGGAAACATTTCTTCACGACTGACTGATTTCACCGCCTGGCGGGGCGATCAGAATGACTCCAATGCATACTGGACTTTAATGACAAACTGCCCTACGGATTCTGAAGTGGGAGTTTCGTGGCTAGGACAACTGTGTGTTCACGGGTCAAGCAATGCATCCGTGGCCGGGGCCAACGTTGTCGTCAAGACATCCACTGAGTGGCAGGTCTTTGCGTGAGTTTTTCTTGGCGGCCTGTAATCTCTGCATAGGTAGATACTAATGATTTCACAGACACGAAACAGGACATACATTTGGTGCCGTACATGACTGTGACTCTTCAACATGTCAAGCAGGACTTCAAACGACGTCACAGTGCTGTCCGCTCACGTCAAGTACTTGTAGTGCTGATGGGCAGTATATAATGAACCCCTCCACTGGGCCAAACATCGAACACTTTTCACAGTGCACAGTTGGCAATATCTGCTCTGCCCTTGGCCGAAACAGCGTTCAATCTAACTGTCTAGTCAACAACAAAGATGTGACCACCTACACGGGAAGCCAGTGTGGGAATGGGATTGTGGAGAGTGGAGAAGATTGCGACTGTGGTGGAACAGCAGGATGTGGAGATGATGCCTGCTGCGATCCTACGACATGTAAATTCAAAAACAATGCTGTCTGTGACGACTCCAACGAGGCATGCTGCTCTGGCTGCCAGTTCATGCCGGCCAACACGACGTGCCGCGCGAGCACAGGTCCCTGTGACATCGCGGAGACGTGCTCAGGAACTTCCGGCACCTGTCCTCCTGATGAATACGTGGCAGACGGTAAAAGCTGCTCCAGTGGAAACGTCACAGGTCTTACATGTGCCAGCGGACAATGTACCAGCCGTGATCTTCAATGTCGCACCATTCTCGGTACTGTACTAGGCAGTAACGACACATACGCTTGCGACGATTCCTCGTGCGCGCTCTGGTGCGCTTCTTCTAAGTTGCCGTCCAACGAATGCGGCAGCATGCAACAGAACTTCCTTGACGGAACACCTTGTAACGGCGACGGGCATTGTAACAATGGACAATGCGTAGGATCCTCAGTCGGAGGAGAAATTAAATCATGGGTTGATCAACACAAACCACTTGTTATTGGCCTCGCCGCGGGAATTGGCGGGTTGATTGTCCTCATGATTCTGAGTTGTATTGTGTCTGCATGTCGGCGACGAAGATATCGAAAGAATTTCCCTGCCCCTGTCCCTGCCGGAAGACGACGTCCTGGGTATCGCGGTCCGCCTCCCTCCGGTCCTGGTGGTTGGTCTGGGCCAATGCCGCCTGCTATGCAACAAAATGGCAATCCCACGTACGGCGCGCCGCCTCCTTATCCTCCCCCCGGCTTTGAAAACACTGCGCATGGAGGATTGACAGGCTCGCAGCCGCGGTATGCGTGATCTTTCAGGCATTTACCAGAAAAAATCTCTTTTTGCTTTCTTTTTATATTTGCATTATATGGTGATTGGAGTTTGCTTTCGCAGGTTAACAACCGTGAAATATGAGGGCTCTTCGCATTTGGGAAAGGTTTGGCTGAATACAATGGATCTTTGCTACATTTTATAGCTTTTAAGCAAATTACAGATTTACGTGGCTCCAGCTGTAATGTAACTCAACCCAGGCCGTGTGTAATATTTTGAGCATTAGAGCATTCTCAACGCCGTACAAGCATTATTACATGATCGTTTTAGCTTCGTCCACGCCTTGACAGAACTTCACCATAAACTCCATATGCTGTAGTGCGTAGTGCAATCTTGCGGGGCGAAGACACCTGAAATCAAAAGAGACCGGACAAAGATGGTTGAAAAAGCGAAAATAAGAAATGAAGACCGGAAGCAGAGAAGAAAGAAAAATTTCATTGCCAACAAATACTCAAAAATCCCTCTCTCGTAACACCGCCAACACCTTCGAGATCGAATTCTTCAATCATTGCTCGAAGCTCGTCTTCTTCTAGACCTGTTTCACCTAGTTCTCTTGCTACGCGACGCAGGTCTTCGAGATCAATGTATCCTTTCCCGCCTTCGTCGAATAATTCAAAAGCCCGTAGAATTTCTTCTCGCGGATCCCTCTCAAGAATCTTGTGGGCTGTGATGGTTTGAAACGCAGAGAGAGGCATGAGAAGTGAGGAAGGGTGTGGTGGCGGGTTGTTGGGGTTGTTATTGCCAGGTTTGTTATTGAGGTGAGACGACGGACCTGACTGTGACTGTTGCGACTGCTGGGCTTGAGGGCGCGGTACTCCGTAGGTTGTGAGTAGCGAGATCAATTCTTGTTTGGGAAGAGTGAAGCCGAGCGCTCGAAGCGCTACACGAAGTTCGTGATAGTCTAGATGGCGATCGCGGTCGAGGTCGAAGAGCGTGAACTGTGACGGCCGGAAATTAGCTCACTCATACTTTCCCTTTGCGAAATTTCTCGATATAGAATCCGGTTTCTTTTTATGCTCAAAACTTACAGCTTCGTTAATTTCTTCTCTCTGCTCCTCCGTGAGCCGGCTCAGCGGATTCGCACTTGCGCTCCCACCACCGGGAACAGCATCAGGCCCCATCATCGTTCCTGCACTAGCATGATTCTGCGTATGGGAATGCGAATGTGTAGGCGGCACTGGAGCTAATTGTGGTTGTTGCGATTGAGGCTGTTGTTGCGCAGAATCTGCGGTGGTGTTGTTATTATTATTATTATTCATACCGCCGAGGACGACGCCTCTGTTTCGAGAAAACGCTGACGCGCTAAATGGGACTGCATTGGGTCGGTCCGCCAGTTTCGCGCCTGCTCCTGCGTAGGCTGAGCGCGAGCCAAAGGGCGGATGGGGCGCGGCCATCTGACGATACTGATGCTGATTGTGGTGTTGAATTGTGAGGTATCTTTTTGTGTTCTTTGTTGAAGTTGAAGTTGAAGCTGGATGAGAATGTTATGCGCTGTTGTCGCGACAGCTACTGTACTGGTGTTGATCGACAAGAAAGATGGGTAAGTTACCGGTACCGGTATTAAGTAGTCCCGTAGTATGTACGATACGGTTCGGTACGGGAGGTGTTTTTTTCTTCTTCTCTTTTCGGTGCAATCAATTTTTTGGACGAAATACCTCAGGACCTTCGGCCAGTCGTATTCAGTCAATATAGAACAGCTGGAGTTCTCTATTCATAATTGTATATTGTCGAAAAAATTACTGCGTGCGATGGAGAGAACAATACAGCAGAGCTCGGAGGCTAAAAGCAAGGCAATAAGTTACTGGCATCTGATTCGTCATATGGACCTGGTAAGATTACGGTTTTACGGGGTTAGGGTTGTAGGGTTAAGGTAAACGCGCTACCAATCTGGAACGCGCCTGCCCAATCATTGTCGCTTCATTTTCTCTCCACTGATTACTTCTCTTTCATCTGTTCACTTCGCTTCTTTTAGTTCACTTCTTTTTATTCATGTGCTGCCTTCATCCGAACTGGCAAGATATGAATACACTGGCTTTGGCTGGCGATAGTCAGAAGCGTAGTCAGACTCCAGACTCATCTTGAAAAAATGGTGTCATGTCCCATCTGCAGCAAGAATGTAAGGGAAGTCAACATTAATTCTCACATTGACTCCAATTGCCAGAGCTATGTTATCGATGAGACTCCATCAAGTCAAAGTGATTCTGTATCATCATCTCAAAAGCAGAATGCTTCAGCTATAAATTTCTTTCAGCCGGCTTCCGCTCGCAAAGCCACGTCCAACGGTGTACATTCCCCGTCCGCCACAACACCAACACCATCTCGTCGTGCTGAGCAATCTGCCCTATCAACCCCGGCACACGATGAACTCAAAAGGAAGCGAGACTTACAACCTGATCCAAAGACCTCCGAGCAAGATGATGCGGACGCGGCCTCCAAGCGTCCCAAGCCGACTGCTCTTCAAAGAGCTGCCCCGCTAGCTGAACGCATGCGCCCAAAATCTCTCGACGAAGTCTGCGGACAGGACTTGGTTGGGCCTAGCGGCATTCTCCGTTCGCTGATTGAGCAAGATAGAGTCCCCAGTATGATTCTATGGGGTGCTGCTGGTACCGGAAAAACAACGATTGCGAGAGTCATTGCCTCGATGGTCGGCAGCCGGTTTGTCGAGATCAACAGCACAACCAGTGGCATTGCTGAATGCAAAAAGATTTTTGCCGAAGCTCGCAACGAGCTAGGCTTGACCGGCCGAAAGACAATACTTTTTTGCGACGAAATTCACCGTTTCTCCAAGACCCAGCAAGATGTGCTCCTTGGCCCTGTCGAGAGCGGTGTGGTGACTTTGATTGCTGCCACGACTGAGAACCCCAGCTTCAAAGTGCAGAATGCTTTGCTGTCACGTTGCAGAACATTCACGCTGGAGAAGCTCACCAACAAGGATTTAGAAGCGATCTTGAAGCGTGCATTGACCACGGAGGGTCCCAGTTATGCACCCTCCGAGCTGGTCGATGACGAGCTGGTGGAATATCTTGCCACATTTGCTGATGGTGACGCTCGGACTGCACTCAATCTCCTCGAGTTAGCGATGGGATTGTCTAGCCGCTCTGGAATGACCAAGGATAACTTGAAGAAGTCACTGACAAAGACCCTTGTTTACGATCGAGCGGGCGACCAACACTACGATACCATCTCCGCTTTCCACAAGTCCATTCGCGGAAGTGATCCTGATGCAGCGCTTTACTACCTCGCTCGTATGATTCAGTCCGGCGAGGATCCCCTGTACATTGCTCGACGCCTGATCGTGGTGGCGTCAGAAGATATCGGTCTGGCTGACAATTCAATGCTATCACTTGCAATTTCCACTCACAGCGCGGTACAGAAGGTCGGCTTGCCCGAAGCTCGCATCAACTTAGCTCATGCCACAGTAGCGATGGCTTTATCGAAGAAGAGCACGAGAGCTTATCGTGGTCTCAATAACGCCTTTGCAGCGCTGTCCGAGCCTGGTGTTGCCAGCTTACCAGTCCCGCTGCATCTCCGCAATGCACCCACCAGACTGATGAAGGAGCTGGGCTACGGCAAAGAGTACAAGTACAATCCTAATTATAAGGATGGCCAGGTCGTTCAGGAATACTTGCCAGAGAGTTTAAGAGAACGAAAGTTCTTGGAAGACAATGATTTGGGCGATATCGTGGATCCGGAACTGCCAACCTAGTCAATCGCTAAACAATAGTGTGCTGCAATGCCTTCAACGTTGGAGTAAACAACCAGGCGTCATTCTGCCGGCAATTCCCGATACAAGAGCCGCAATTCAGCTCACCGCTGACACATCGACCAACTACAAGCATGTACGAACTCGCGACTAAGCTCAATGTGTCGCCGACGTCGCGCCGGCGGTAACTTCTCTCGCCAATCATTGAGCTGCATTGAAAGCAGCTCAGGGCATCCATGGGGCAATTATTGTCAAGGAGACACAAATTTACAGACGATTTGCTCATTTGAGACAGTTCAATAGTTGGTTCTTTGTGTGTAGGACCATATCATCTGATCTGTTGAATGGGCAAGTCATGAAAACAAATCTGTGACACATAAAAATGGCGCTGCAGAACTCACAGTTCAATCGTGTTCGATGAAAACATTGTTGAGAGCCATCTTGTGCCTTTTTATGCTTAGGCAGGATTGCTAGCTTATAAAGTTGATCTTGTCCAAATCATAGCCCATTTTTCTTTGGAACTGTGTGGTGTCATCGCTAAAACACCTACGAGTGCTCCCCTTGAGTTGATAACAATACATCTAGCGAGCATTTTATCCTCAGTTAGGTTTTCAGAAGGCATCCCAGCAATAATGGCAGGCCATGCTCCGCACGATCCAAATAGTCGTGTGGTGCCTTTCAATAGTACATTTGGTCCAATTTCATCGCAGTGTTCAGCACTTGATGATGATGCAAGTGCAACGCAGTATGTGAACTCGAATCGAAGCGTGATCCTTGATCGCAGCGACTTATCCCTGGGGGCTGGATTCTATCAAACCCCCTATGAATACAACGGTGGGTAAGTCACGAAGTCCCATTTTGATCTTACCTTGCCTAATTATCAGAAGTTCAACACCAGGCCATTCCGGCCTCATCGACCACTAGACCATCGCTTATCACCTCTGCTATCGAGCCCAGTACGTACATATGGGTTGGCGAACATCCCGGAAAGGTGGCTACCATCACCAAGAAGCGAGAACGAGGGAGACGCATGGCGGTCAATGCCTGCATATGGTGTTATAAAGTCAAGAAGGCATGCGATACAGAGACTCCGTGTGGGCGATGTGAGAAAGAAAATCGTTGCTGTGTTCGTGGTGGCTATCCTTCGTTGTGTCTAGCAAAGATAATCAAACAAGGAATGCGCTATCAAATGGACCCTGGCAACCATGAACCGGCACTAACCAGGCTTCGAGACATGCAACGAGGCTTACCCTCCTTGACTTCTGTGGTTTTTTGGCGATGGGCTTCGCACCCTTGGTCGCAGTTTCACCAGGATTTCGACGTCATTACTGTCAAGGACCTTGACTCCAAGTTGTTGGATACAACGTATAAAAAGAGATTGGTGGACTCGGCATTGAGATTTGCACCAGTCTTTTCTGTGACTTCAAGTCGAGCAGATGACTTACTGAAGCACGCTCACGGTATACTCAGGTTGCTCATTATAGTGAAGCAGCTTTTCAGTGCTTCCTGTCACACCAAGGCTGAAGTTCTCACCACGGCAAGAATTGTCGTATTCTTCCTGATGATAGTGTATGTGGAAGGGTTGTGTGAGGCATCACATATATTGGCGAATGAGCTTTATGCAGCGTTATCAAAACCGCCAAAGGACTCTTTAAGCGTCGCGATACGGCTATACTTATATGTCGTCAACACACTGCTGAGCCTACAAGATGGCAACTCCCTGCTGCAGGATATATTGGCGAACGTACAACCTCGACTCGTTTACCTAAGAGATCTTTTACAACAGTTCAACGTCGTCAAAAACCCGGAACTTGGACTGGGCTCTGCTCATGAACTTGGTTCTCGGACTTTCCAGGTCGAGATCATGGTTCACTCGTTGCACGATACGCCCCAAAGCAGATTTACTTTTCCCGTCACTGCACTTCTTCGGGCAGACTTCTATACGGCCACATCGGCCAATTACCCAACAACTGGCGATTTGCCCACGGTAGCATGCCAGCACGATTCAGACGCCTCAACTGCGAATGTCGAAACGCTGACTGATTTCATCAGCATTCCAAACGGGAGTTGCTTCAATTATGGTGGTACAACATCCGGTGGTACCAATCTAACGTCTTTGAATTCTGAAATTGAAGCACCCTATGCGCCGTCATGGGCTGAGCATTTCGCGGATCATTTTTCGGCTGGGAAGCCTTCTGCCAGTCAGGACTTTGCACATATTGGAAGCCACCTCACAGATTGATATCTCATTTATTCGTCCTAGCGACGCAAAGCGAAGCATAGTGGAAGTTGAGACTAGTTCGACGAGAATGAAAACAAAATTACCGATAGTGTCTTAGCTATGTCACACTATCGGAAGGTTAAGAACTTTGCCAGACAATGATTAGCGTAGATCAGAGCAGTCCCCAGTCCTGGATATAAATGCGTACATTTTTGGCTTCATCAAGCAAGAAAAGGCACTGTTGGTGCTCACAGCTGGGATGTCACTTCGTCGGAACCAGATCTAGTTATTTAATCCGAGGTCCATAGTGTCCCCCAAAATGCAAGAGACCTTCCTTTCTCTTATCGTAGCGACTGTCTATACAAAGAGACTCTCCAAGCTTACCTAGGTAGTTAATCGGTGGATCTGGCTGAGCACGCGATGCGGGCCGGAGTGACGCTACGAGGGGATCCGATACGATACGGCAGCTGCCCGATGCCGCAACAATTTGCCCTGTGTAAGTAAGAAAATCCCGTCCATTTGTTAACGACTATTTTATTCCCTCTTCGCACCATCTCCGATGGATCACTCTCGCTTTGCAAGAACAATTGCTTTGCGATTACATTCGCATTCATCAATTCCTACAAGGAAGATTTCCCCCTGCATTGGTACCGTACATTCAAAAAAGCTTCACTCTACTCCGTTGATCGCCCCGCGTCGACATCGCCCCCAGCTCCTGCGGAACTCATCCCGTACCGGAACAATATCGTCGACACCCCGCAGCAACGGCCTCCTCCATTGTCGCAAAATGTCTGCTTCTGCGCCAAAAGCAGACCCTTTCAAACCTGCAGCAAGAGTGGCCGGGCAGCGACAGGATGTCTGGTTAGTTTTTCTTATCTTCCAGTCTCTCGATGTGGTTGTTATAGAGCTGTGCTGATTGTGATGCGCGCAATAGGTCTATCGTCAACGAAGCTGCTGCCGCATCGCCGGTGCAGCCAATTGTGAATATGGGCCAAGGGTTTTTGTACGTTGCCTGATTACCCGTGGTATAATGTGACGAAAACTTTTCTGACATGGCTTGGTTTCAAAGTGGCTACAATCCTCCGAAATTTGCCTTGGATGCTGCCAAAGAGGCTTTGGACAAGGTTGAATGCAATCAATACTCGCCTACTAAGGTACTCATCATCAATTGCGGGCTATAGTTGCGCGTGAAAATGGTGACTGACACACAGGTCTTGGACAGGGTCGTCCTCGTTTGAAAAATGCCATAGCCGCCGCGTACTCGAAATCCTTTGGTCGCGACCTCGATCCTGAGACTGAAGTTACCATCACAACTGGCGCGAATGAAGGTATGTCGTACCTCGGTGGAGGCTGGCAGACATAGTCGATAATCTTCTGGAGCTGACCCGGAACAGGCATGTTAAGTGCCTTTATGGCCTTTATCGAACCGGGTGACGAAGTAATCATCTTTGAGCCTTTCTTTGACCAGTCAGTGCCGTTGTGACTTTCCTCCAAGAAAAGAGGCTCTTAACTAATTCATTTCTTTTAGGTACATTAGCAATATTGAGATGCCGGGAGGCACCATTCGATACGTTCCTCTTGTACCTCCCAAAGACGGCGCTACCAAGACATCTTCTGCTTCCAAATGGACAATTGATTTCGATCAATTAGAAAAGACTATCAATTCGAAGACGAAGATGATTGTAAGTTTGATAATCCATATTCTGCGGAAGAAGCAGCCTCAGTGCTAACGGTGTTTTCTTGAAGGTGCTAAATTCACCGTATGATATGATTACCCCCAAACCAAACGTATCATAAGAAAGAGAAAACTGACACATAACCTTGCTTGCTTAAACCAGACACAACCCAGTTGGAAAAGTCATGACAAAAGAAGAACTTAGCAAGATCGGAGACCTTGCTGTCAAACACAACATTATCATCCTCTCCGACGAAGTCTACGACAGACTATATTACGTTCCATTCACTCGCATTGCCACACTATCACCAGAACTTTACGAAAGAACCATCACCGTCGGATCTGCCGGTAAAGCTTTCTACGCTACCGGTTGGCGAGTCGGATATCTCATTGGACCACCCCATTTAATCAAATACGTTGCTGCGGCACATACCCGAATTTGTTACAGTAGCGTATCTCCGTTACAGGAGGCTTCGGCGGTAGCGTTTGAGAAGGCCGACGCCGAAGGGTTTTGGGAGGAGTCTCGAAAAGAAATGCAAGGCAAGATTAGACGATTCTGTGAGGTTTTTGATGAATTACAGATCCCGGTAAGCTTTTTTTCGTCTTCTCCTTTATTTTTTCCCCTTCTCTCGCATCACTTTGAAATCAAGTTGAATTTTTTTATTCGATGGGAATACTAATATCCTCGATACTCAGTATTCTGATCCAGAAGGTGGCTACTTTGTCTTAGCCAACATGTCTGCCATCAAATTACCAGCGGATTATCCCTTTCCCCCGCACGTAGCTAGTCGGCCACGCGACTTCAAACTGGCTTGGTTTCTCATCAAGGAGGTTGGAGTTGCGGCTATTCCACCTACGGAGTTTTATACGGATGCCAACGCACACATTGCAGAGGATTATCTGCGGTTTGCAGTTTGTAAAAATGACGACGTGCTCGAGGAGGCTAAGAAGAGGCTAAGGGAGCTCAAGAAGTATATTTCGTGATTATATCTACCTTGATATGCCAGGTGTCTGTCTGGTGCTCAGTAAGTCTCGCACCTGACGGTGCAACTTTTTTGACGTATGTTCAATTCAGTGTGAAGATAGTGTTTAGATACATTGACCGAATGAGAATTCATCATTACTGCTATCCTATTTAATGTACCAAGAAATTTTACAAAGAACAGCTTTACAAGTCCCGAACGCCGCGCGAGACAATATCACACCTGAAATCAAGTCGTAACAACCCATGACAGTATGTGATCAAGACCCGGTTTCAGTCTCTACATCTGGTTCACGACCGGTCAAATCACCCATGCCAAACTTCTTCTTGGTCTTTCTCAGCGCGAAGGTAGCTTCGTCTTTGACAAAAGCTGCATTCCGAGCTGGCTTCCATTGCATCAAGCCACGCTGTTGTCGACGCTCGGTACGTTTGTTGGCTTTATTGCCGAATTTAGTACTCGACGTGTTTGATGTAGAAGATGTTGCTGTTGTGGTCTTATCCAAATCGTGTTCGTCGTCATCAGAAGTGCTGCTGTCAACGTCATCATCATCATCGTCATTATCGTCGTTATTGTTATCATGAACACCATTATTGGCTGTGGTTTCTTTTTGGTTCTCCTCGTCAACATGGTCTTTCGGATCTTCACCAAAAGAACCGCTCCAGTCAACCCCGTCCTTGGCGATCCAGCGCTTTCGCTCCTTGGGATCAATCTCGCGAAGCACATCGCGGCCTTGTGTTAGGGACTTCTCATGAAGCTTCTGAACAGATTTAGGCACGCTGGCTATGACGTGGCGATCGCGCACGCCTTCCGCTCTGCAGGCCTCCCATGTCTCGAAGGTTTCGCGAGAATTGTTGTCCGTCACGTATGCTTCGTGAGACTCATCCATACCAGCAGAAAAGCGACCAGTAAATTGGAGTCTTCCCACTTCAGTCAGATCTCCCAAGCACTCCAAATTCAGAGACTTGTAATTTTGTTCCGTGATATAATTTTGGATTAAGCGATCTGGTCGTTTAGTAGTCCAGATCGGAAGATCGATCTGAGTCTCTTCGTTATCAACAAGATGCTGGAGCCAAAGTACCGCGTATGCTGCCGCACCCCTTTTGTTTGCAATGTGGAATTCAAAAACCACAGGCGACCGATATCGATATTTGACTGGCAGGCGCGGTGCTGGGACTGCATCAGAGAATTCATAATAGCGGTCACCATTTGCGTCAGTTTTGCAGGCGGATCGTGACAATTTCCCGGTGCTGCCACCGGTACGCATACGGATCTTAGCTGTGTGGTCGTAATTCTTCAGCGTGATACGGTTAGAGAGGAACTCAAATGTGCCAACATCCCATCCAAGCATGTTGGGTGGAAGCTTGGTTTCCACACTTCGGAACAAAAGAGATATTCTGATGCGGCCAAAACCAATGCCGCCGTCCAGGGGATACCAACGCGTCACTTGAGACGACCGTTTCATTAGGTCGGAAAGTCTCAAGGAGACCACTCCGAGAATTGGGTCGTGTTCGCGATGTCGTTGATCGCGGACCGTCACAGTAACAAGAGCTGAGCGCCAGTCGCGAACGAACTTTTCAGTTCCAGCATTGAATATAGGCTTACTGCTAACAGCTTTTGCACGTGTCCGATAGACCTAGTTTTCTTCATTAGATTCCTGCTGTCTTCTCTTTTGGACAAACAACTACTTACCAACTGATCGTTTAATAGTATGGTGCAGTAACTAGTAGGCAAGTGTTTGCCCTCTTCTTCGGCGCTCTCGCCATATGGTTTCGCAGGCTCGTATTCTTTGCCTTTACGATTTCCTTGGCTGCCATATATGTTTTCCAACTGAAGGTTAACAATTTGATGCACCACGATACTACATATGCCACTGGGCCACAGCGGGTCAGGGGGAGTGCTGGTGATTGCATCTTCAGCTTCCGAGGTAATGACACCCTTATCGTCTTGAAGAGATGGCTCGTCACGGAGAGTTTTTGGCAGATTCGGGTTTTTGCCATCTGTGCGCATCTCAGGGCGCAGGCGAGGCTTTCCAAAGTAACCGACTTCCCAATGCAACTCACCAGGCATGCTGGATCCTTCGTCAAGGCCTTGCAGCTGTGAGACAATGGGGTACATTTTACCGGGGTGTTGAGTTAGTTCCTGGATAGAAAGTTCTACTTTGCCGACAATGTCGTCTGCTGAGTTGCGATCCGAGTCCCATAGCTCGATGCTGAGCTGCTCATCAGCTTTGATCAATTCTGGAGTAACCAGAAGAGCGGTTGTTTCTTCCCAAACAGGATTCAGGTCATCGGTAATCACGCGGGTACAATACATGGGCTTGCCGTATTTGGAAAATGACAGATTGATATAAGGGTCACTGCCACCACCTTCGGAGCCTCGGCGATCCTGTTTACTCAGACCAACAGCACGATGAATACGAATCCAAAAGACGCCCAGCGCCAAGGTTTCTTTCTGAACATCGTCGCCTTTAAGCAACATGCTTAGGTCTAGAGACATGGACTTCGGCGCCACGTAGAGGCTAGCCGCAGCTCCGATGGCGTAGTTGACAAAGTTCGATATCAACGGCAGGTTCAAGATGTTGACTCCTTTCTTGACAAGCGGGACACAACCTGCACGTACGTGCGGTAGACCCATCAGACTGAAAGTCAGGGACTTTGCAAACGGCGGTTGAGGGGTCATCTGTAATCGAACACGGACTGTTCCAATAAGTTCAGTCAACTCAGCGAATATTGGGAAAGGAACACCAAAGAGACCCTTGATCCCCAAATAAAATACAATCTGCATGTGCATGTTGCGTGCTCTGGCGGAAGCACCACCCTCGGTGGGTTTGGCATGATATGCAAACGACACCTCAAAGTTGTAGTAGTCGCCTCCTTCTTCATCAGCAGCTGCTTCTTGAGGATCTTTTGTTTTTTTGTTCTCTTCACGAACATTATTCTTCAAATGCTCGGCGTGGGCATCGGGCAGTGACCGAATGCTCAAGATTCTGATAGGATTGTTGCCTTGATCAATCTCGGCGACACGCACATTTTCGATTACACCAGGGACAGAAGCCTGCATAATGTCTTCAATGGTGTCTGCAACACTGGCAAACATATCAGGATTCAACAGACCCCATGTGACGTTCAGAAAGGCATTCATCCACTCGACGGACTCGGGGAGAAGGTTTACAGTTGCCTTGAGCAGTAGTGGTCAGAACTCTGTGCGCTGTGGACTTTCCGACAGAAGATTTAGGGACTTACCATTTCACCACGAAGCTGCTCGCTACGCCATTCTCTATCTCGTCCACTTCGAATGAGCTCCTTGGCCCAGAGAAACACTCCGGACGCAACGCACGCGGCTAGCGGTATAAGCCCCCAGAGAGAACCGCCGAAAGTACGGCCCAGGATGACGATGGCAAGGAAAATAGCCGCTACCAGACCATTGGCGCGTTTCTCAATTTCATCAAACATTGGCTGGAAGGTGATGGACGGCGTCGGATGGAAAAGGATGTTCGTTTTCTCTCCATGTATTGGCACATCTGAAGTAGTTCCTTGAGCGACTGGCTCTGGTGGTGCAGTGACATCTTGATTGTATTTGTACTCTTCCAAATCCTGATTGGGGTCCGTCTTTACATCCTGTGAGGGTGTTAGTCGTCTTTTTGGCCTATCTATCGACTCTGAAGAAACGTACGGTTGGTTTATCCAAGTTGGCATTCGGCACAGTCAACTGTTGCCAGACATTCATTAGAACCTTGTTCACTTGATTTGTGTTGCGCATGCTTCACGATATTATCTCACCTTTGGGTCCTTTGCTTCGTGAAGATAGTTTTTCTGGACATCTTCGATTTCAATTTCTTTCCCAGTCACGGGGTCCGTGACTTTTCGGGCTCCCTTCTTGTGGTATTCTGCTTCGGCTTTTTCATCGAAAGACTTGCCCTCGGCCTGGGCATTTTCTTTGCTCTTTTTGACTTGCTCGTCAATTCTTTTATCGCGCTCCCTCTTGTCCTTGTCCAACGTCTCAATGAACTTGTTGATAGTCGGAACCGGATTGGCAGCACTCCAATGGCTGGCAGGCCCGTGTTGAGCTTGAGCACCTCCCTGAGCCACCATTGTTGCTCTGCGTTGCTGCTATTATTGGATTGAATTGACTTGCAGGGAGTATTGAATAATTGTATGCTAGGACAATTGAGCAATCTTCAATTGCTCACCGAATGAGGCTGCAAACCAGGATAATGGAATGCTACGAGAATGTCCTGGTTGTTCAGTTGAGGATATATACCCAAGAAGGAAAAAAAAAGAAGGAAGAAAGAAGAAAGAAAGAAAGAAAAGAAGAAGAAGAAGAAGCAAGAAGATGATGCTATGTGTACCGCCAAGGCTGACTGATATCATCGATATAAGGAAGCTGCGCACCTGCTTGAAGCCCAGAGCTACCTACGTCATTGATCGTCCTACTTTTATTTGGGCGAGACCTTCCGCACAGACCACTTCCAGTTTACTAGTCACATAGTGAGTATCTATCTGTTGTAGAAGAGCAACTATAGGAATTTCTGTATATTTTAGATATATTGGATATATGCTTAAATGATACTCTTGAATGCTTAATTCCTATCTCACTACTGAACTAGCCGCTCTCCTAAGGTTATACAAAAAGCATCAGACCTCGAGTGTCAATAAGGATACCGACTACTTACGATTATTTGGTTACCATGGTTCAGATGTAGGATCTGCATGCTAGTACTCTGTAGAAACCATGTCAACTTGTTACCTAGGTAGCTGAGTTATGTCACGGTGCAGTTAGAAAAGCATCGTGTTCGTTGTGGCCTTGAAATTAAGGGATCAGCCCTTATACTCGGGTAAGGCTAAACTGTTTTAGGCTTAGTTCCAACTCGGAACTGATGTGTCCTGCCATCGCATCGACGTCAACCAGTTTCTTTACTCACTGTTCAACGTCGTGCAAGCGTTGATCTCGTTAAACATCACAGCAAGAAAGAAAAAAAAAATTGAATAACTACACCCATGTCATCCGCAGAGGAATCACCGGCACAGCAGGCGGCGCGTCTGCGTCGGGAACGCAGAGAGGCCAAGATTAAGGCAGGTGGAAGTGCTCGACTAGATAAAATCACAAGTCTAAGCGGTCGGACACCTGCGAGTGGTATGAGAGCTCTGGAATCTACGATGATTTTGTTTCTGCCTACGATCTAGGTGAACTGATGGTATGTACAGCGCAAGAGACAACCCCTTCGTCGGCATCTCAACCGGAAACGCAATCTGGCGATGCTCCTAGTCCAACCCCCCAGCCTCACACGAGGCCCTCCCCTCCTCAGCAACCTATTCCATCCGCTTCGACAGGAGAAGGAGCAGCAGAAGGTACAGGATTAGCGGGAACTGATAGTGAGAATCTGCGCGCCCAACAAGAGTATTTGAGAGCCCTTCTCCGAGCCAATCCGCCCGAAAAAGGAGCTCAGCAAGAAATCGATCAAGACCCCATGATGAAAGTTCTCAGCTCTATGCTAGGAGGCTTGCCGGGTGCCGAAAACACCGCACCGGGTGCTGGCATAACTCCTCCAAATCAGGGAGATCTCAAATTGAACGACTTGGCTTCAGGGCTCGGGATTCCACCGTTACTGGCCAACATGTTGTTTAGCGGCGGAGCATCGCAGAAGGAATCCAGCCCGGAAGATCAGAAGAAGGAAACGCTACTGAAATCATTGCACATTCTGTTTGCCACGATGATCGGGGTTTATCTAGTCACACTCATCAGCTCCTCTGTTGCGACGTATGGAGTCAATCCTCCGCCTCCTGCCACGGCTCAGAATCCATTTGTGGTGTTTGTGACGATGGAACTTGTGCTAACAGGAGCGCGAGCGTTATTGCTAAAGTCCCAACAGGGGACCCTGGGTAAGGGGCTGCAAATTTTTAGAACCCTTGTGAGAGACGGAAGTATTGTCGTTTTCATTCTTGGCATGGCATCGTGGTGGAATGGCGGATGGACAATCTCGGCCAGTGAGTAGCGGCCGCAAGTACTTTATCAAAGAATGCCACGAATTTGCCCTCGACGCAGTGCCAGTCCTCGGAAGAATGATAGCAGTACTCCGTAGTTGTACCCATACTCTTTTGAAATTAGTGCCAGGGCCTAATTTAAAAGTTGACTCTCACTCCGACGGCGCAGGCTGTGGAGAAACACTGGCTTTGTAACTTGACTCGAAATCCCTGTCAGCTCTGCATTGTGGCTAATTCGAGCAGGCCAGAACTGTGCGACAAGAATAAATAGACACGGCCTGGTCAATTGCCCTCGCAATGACCAATCTAGGTAGGTACTTAGGTCAACAATTCTACAGGGCTCTTGCTCCCGAGGTCGGCGTGCTGTTCTCCTGTCTATCTAGGTAATTTTGGCAAAACCATGTCCTGCCATAAAAATTCGACTTAGTCTTGCCGCTTGCTCCGTAGCACACAGTACGGAGTACTTAGAATACTTAGGTAGTACAAAAAGCGTTTTGGGTAACCAGGGTTCTAGCTTAGTTTAGCTTATCGAAGTTTTCAGCCCGTACCGGGCTAACGGATGTTGCTCTTAATTTTCTTACTTTACCAATTTACCTACGGCAACAAAAAATAATAATTCGCAGCCCGTCCCGGCTCGTTTACGGCTTGCGGGTTAAAGCTTCGAGCTTGTTCGCCATTTAACCCGGCCTAGTCCGGATTAGGGCCACGAACGAACAGAACGACCAAATGCTCTGTGCACGGATCCGTGGATAATAATAGTTTACCATTACCGTATTGTAACGATGGGTACGACGTTACTCCATTAATCAACCACCCTCATCCGGATGGCTCGACTCTGGATCCAACTATATTTGCCGCAAACAATCTTATTTTATATCCCTTTCTTTAAACGCACGCCTAATGCAGGTCCTGGATGGAAAGGCTAGAATACTACGGTATTGTTCTGCATGGTGTTGGATTGTTGAAGCAAGCTACCCCACGCGATCTATGTGGTCTGGTGGTAATTTTCGGTCAGCGCGGTGTATTGCGTAAATTACACCTCGTAATAAGCAGGTATTAAGCTGAGCTGAGCTTACCCCTCACTCAGCTACTCAACTAGTAAACCTGGGCGGGCAATAAAGTCATTTATTTTATTTTTCTATTAATATTTCTCTTAATTCACTACCTGTTCTGCGTCTGTTCATCTGACAAATACTAGTGCAAGTTTTTCTGAATCTCGAGATTTAGCAGCCCTTGATCTGGAATTCAACAATCGGTTACCGACATCAGATAACCAAGGCAAAGATGGAGGAAATTTTCGGCAACGATCCGTACAGGCAGCTCCGGATTAACGGAAGCTCTGGGGAAAGGATCATAGCCGATATTGGTAATACAGTCCATACATGTCGCACTACATAGATAACTCCATGGGCAGTGACTTACGTCGCAGTCAAAGTCAAATTGCGACGTGACTAATCAGCGATCAGTGTTGCAGGCCCCCGCATTGCGAGCAGCTTAACCTGCCGTGGTCTGTGGAGCGTCAATACATGCCTTGGTATATTTCAATACATAATACATACTACTTAAATACACTACAAAAAACAAAATACAGCCAGTGTTACTGTGACTGCCTGCTATTTGGCCTCACTAAATACTAATTATTCGAATATAGGCATCTTCCAGGAGACTTGAATCCAAACAGGGGTCAATAAAGACGCACCGAGACACCGCGAGACCGAGTGACCGAGAGTCAGTCAAACTATCGCGAAACAACTTGTCCCAGCTGCTTTATACAGGGCTTATACAGGGCTTGGTTTCGGCTGAGCCGCCTGCCGACCTCGATAACCTCAAAGTAGATGTGCATGAGCATAGTGTACTTGGAGTAAGTATGTACAGCAATTAGTTAAACTAGTGTGAGGTGAGCGTGGGTATAAGAAACATCCAATGCCTTGCATCCAAAGCTGGTAGCTTTAATCTTTAAATTTTTCCTGTCTTTGTGTTTTCGTCCCTTCTCTTTCCTCCTTCATCAAGTTTTTGTTATATGCAAATCAGTTGTATCTTCAGCATCAACTGAGTCAGAATCAATACATCAAGAAGGAAGAAAAACAACAGTGTCTATATAGAATATATTTTGCAAACAGAAAGACAAACAGACAAATCTTCAGCTGTGGTAAAAGCTGTAAAGGTAAGTAAATGTTGGTCCCACTTGCCCTTGCTGTCCCTTTTCCTTTCCCTTTCCCTTGTGCCGGTAAAGTTACACATGTGGTACAGGTACATAGATACATGTAATGTAACAATCGTTGTCGTCAACTCACCTGCCACTTTCTGCCATCTGCTTTATAACTTCCTCCCCTCACCAGTCGTCAATCTGGCTCAGATTTCTTTTGCGTCAAATTTTGCCCAGCGTACTGACTGGAACAACAAAGAATTAAGCAGTGCACATTCAGCATAATCATATCACATACAGAGCATTCTTGCATCTACATAATCACTGTCCCTCACAATGTCTGAAGGAGACGTTGCGCCTCCAAAGGCCCCAGTGGTAAGTTTGACGCTTTTCTTTCTATGATCTCTATTTTCACACTTGAATTCATTGCGTGAGGACACGAAGACATAAAGACAACATCGTAAAATCTCAAATGCGTCACGGAATGACTAATACGGTATATCTTACAGGTCGCAGAGGCTCACGAGGTCGATACTTTCCATGTACCCTCGGCCTTCTTCAAAAAGCATCCTAGCAGACCACACATCAGTTTCGCCGACTACAAGAAGCTGTACGACGAGTCCATCACCAAACCCGATGTCTTCTGGGCGCGTATGGCTCGCGAACTCCTCACTTTCGAGAAAGATTTCCACACTACTCACGTTGGCTCGTTCAAACATGGAGACAACGCCTGGTTCTTGGGCGGTAAGCTGAATGCAGCTTACAACTGTGTTGACCGCCATGCCATCAAGAATCCCGACAAGGTGGCCATTATCTACGAAGCCGACGAGCCCAATGAAGGTCGTTCAATCACCTACGGCCAGCTCTTGAGCGAAGTGTCCCGCGTCGCCTGGGTTCTCAAGTCGCAGGGTGTACGCAAGGGAGACACCGTTGCAATCTATTTGCCTATGATTCCAGAGGCTCTCGTGGCTTTCCTCGCTTGTGCACGAGTTGGTGCCGTGCACTCGGTCGTTTTTGCTGGATTCTCGTCCGATTCCTTGCGGGATCGTGTTCTGGACGCTGACTCGAGATTCGTCATCACAGCCGACGAAGGCAAGCGCGGTGGCAAGATCATTGGAACGAAGAAGATCGTGGACGAAGCTTTGAAACAGTGCCCGGATGTCAAGAACGTTTTGGTTTTCAAGCGCACTGGTGCTGATGTCCCCTGGACCACTGGCCGTGACTTGTGGTGGCACGAAGAGGTCGAGAAATACCCCAACTACATTGCCCCAGAGTCCATGGACTCGGAGGATCCTCTCTTTCTGTTGTACACCTCGGGTTCCACGGGAAAGCCCAAGGGTGTCATGCACACCACTGCTGGCTACCTGCTCGGTGCCGCTATCACTGGTAAATACGTCTTTGACATTCACGACGACGACCGCTACTTCTGTGGTGGTGATGTGGGCTGGATCACCGGCCACACCTACGTCGTCTATGCTCCTTTGCTGCTGGGTGTGTCGACTGTGCTCTTTGAGAGTACTCCCACTTATCCTGATTTCTCGCGCTACTGGGACGTCATTGAAAAGCACAAGGTCACCCAATTCTACGTTGCTCCTACAGCGCTTCGTCTACTCAAACGTGCGGGTGACGAACACATTCATCACCAGATGAAGCACCTTCGTGTCCTGGGATCCGTCGGCGAGCCCATCGCTGCGGAAGTCTGGAAATGGTACTTTGAGAGTGTTGGCAAGGGGGAGGCCCACGTTGTGGATGTACGCTATTTTTCCCTTTCCCCTTTCCTTTTTGTCCTCTATCAAACGGTGATAGTACGTCCACTGACCAATTGCTTTCTATCTGCAGACATACTGGCAAACCGAGACTGGCTCACACGTCATCACTCCCCTGACTGGTGTCACACCCACCAAGCCTGGAAGTGCCTCTCTTCCATTTTTCGGCATCGAGCCTGCTATCATTGACCCTGTCTCTGGAAGCGAGATCACCGGAAACGATGTTGAGGGTGTTTTGGCTATCAAACAACCCTGGCCTAGTATGGCTCGCACCGTCTGGGGAGCACACAAGCGGTATATGGATACGTACTTGAATGTCTACCCTGGATACTACGTAAGTTCATTCGAATCCTTCGGCCATTGGTACGCTAACTGACATGGTTCTGCAGTTCACTGGGGACGGAGCTGGCCGTGATCACGAAGGTTACTACTGGATCCGAGGACGTGTCGACGACGTGGTTAACGTTTCGGGCCATCGACTCTCAACTGCTGAAATCGAATCCGCCCTTATTGAACATCGTAAGCTTCGCCTCCGCTAACTAATTTACAATCTACGAATCTGTGCACTAACTCTTCATAGCCGCCGTTGGCGAAGCCGCCGTCGTGGGTGTTGCTGATGACCTTACCGGACAGGCTGTGAGCGCGTTTGTTTCTCTCAAGAGTGGCAACGAGCCTACCGAGCAACTTCGCAAGGATCTCGTCATGCAAGTCCGCAAGTCAATTGGCCCGTTCGCCGCTCCCAAGACCATTATTCCTGTCGAGGACTTGCCCAAGACTCGCAGTGGCAAGATCATGCGCCGCATTTTGCGCAAGATTCTGAGTGGCGAGGAGGATAGTCTGGGTGATACATCTACGGTATGCAAATTTATCCCGTGCAATTCTGCCTGAAGAAGGAATCTTGTCGCTAATTCGTCTCGCATCTAGCTCTCGGATCCCACCGTTGTGGACAAGATCACGGAGGCCGTCAAGGCTCTTCGCAAGTAACGAAGATATTGACCGAAGCGAAAGTCAGACCAGGCCTGACTCGGAGTGGATTGTAATTGAATTTTTATGGCAGAGCATTGGGTGAAGAACCGACGTTATTGCGTTACTGATCATATTCGGACGCCGTCTGCGAAGATACATATCTCGACAGAGTTTTTTGATGACCGATGGGATCGTGCTTTGTTTTGTGAGTTGGGGGCAGGAATGAGGAATCGAAATCGTGCCTTTTGGGCTGGCTCTTGCCAAGCAGTGAGCTTTCTTATCTTTTTTTTTCACGACAATGATTATGTTTAGGCAAAAACCAAAAATCAAGCACAGAAACTTTCCTTTCTTATCGTTAGTTCTCATGATAGCAATCCACGAATGTGATACCTTTTCTGCGACAAGCAATGTTACCTACGTAGTCGTAGGCAACAATCGATGACTTGACTGTGGGATATCCATGAATTCAAACAGTCTTCGTCGTACGGATGACGGTAATTCCCTAGCCGCGAAGCATGATTCGACTTTGTCACGTTTGAGAATAGTGGCATGAATGCAGATAATCCCACTATTGTCGAGTCATTGTGTTGGGATTTAAATCCGTCATTGAATTGAATAGAATAGATAGAATAGAAAGAGAAACTCCTGTTCTTCGACAAACGAAGCAGGCAACTTTACAGTAGATGACTCAGCGAGTCACATGATAGCTCTACGCGTCGTCCTATTGGATAGATCAATCGGACCTCGTTAGGCAGGCAAGCCAAGCTAGCCAGAACTAGTTAGACCATGCACCCAGTTGTTCTTTCCTCTCCCTCTTCCTTCCGCGTTCGTGTCGCTTTCCCAGCCTTTCTCATCTCTCTTTCCTTTTCACCTTCAGACCTTTCAAGCTTCCTTTTCTTCTTTCTCTTTTTCAATCTCACGAAAGGCAATCTTTAAAAGTAGCCTCGTGAAACCCTTTTGCATTGTTAGCGCTTCGCCCATCGGCCGAACTTGAAGCAGAAACTCCGTCTCCTCTGTCTGGGAGCTTCTTTAGCTCGATTGAGACCAAGAGACGACAGACTAGGAAAACGGCGCGTCGCGACTCGATCACAAAACGATCCTTCGCTTTTCTGTCGTTAAGACCCTTCGATCTTCGATAACAGACTGAGATTCGACCGTTTCAACAGAGTCGTTCTTGCGCTACGTCGAAATTTTAAGCGCTCGTGGTCTTTTTTTTTCTGTGTTTCTATCATCTTACACAACTGCGCATCCTGACTCAACCCGAATGTATTGAGCTTCAAGAAAAAGTTTTCATACAGGAAACATCGTCATGTCGTTCGGCGGATTCGGCTCGAACACTGGCTTCGGCCAGAATAATCAGCAGCAAAGCTCAGGCTTTGGCAGCTCTGGATTCGGAGGAACAAGTACTACTGGAGGTAGGTCCAAACGATTTTGAACATTTTGGTTTTTCGTCTCTTTTCTCTACATCTCTCTCCTTCATCTGTTTTGGTCTTTCGTGATCGTTGGCATCTTCTGGCATGCTATTATTTTTGCCTGGGTCTGCGTACATGGAGCAACAATAACCAACATGGCCATCGCCACAAATGGGACCTTTCTCGTTTCCCCTTCGGGGCTTCAGCGTGCTCAGTTCGATTTCTCGCGTGCAAAAACGTCGACCTCGTTTCGTCTCCTGCCACTTGGATTCTCTGACATCGATACCTATCACTTATAGGATTCGGAAGCAATACCACTCCCTTCAGTGCTACAAATACTGGCACTACTGGAAGTGTCTTTGGAAATAACAATACATCAGGAGGCTTTGGCTCGAGTGGAGGTATGCGCCTGCAATCTTGTTGATGTATTTACGCGAATTGCGGTCAAAGACCTTGCTTGCGTCTTTGTCGGCTATCTGAATCGCAGTCCCGCATCATGTCGCCTCAACTGCAATACCCCGTTGTTTTGCTTCTTGTTGTTCGCTTCTTGTTGAATTCACTTTGCCTTTGACGCTCACTGACATTTATTCCACTCATAGGTTTTGGCAGCAGCCAACCCCAGACAAACTCTCTCTTCGGTGGCAACAAACCAAGCGGCTTTGGTACTGCCACTACCGGAGGAGGCCTCTTTGGCAACAATGCGGCCAATACCGCCACCTCAACCGGATTCGGGTCTGGGGGCTTCGGATCTACAGCTACGGGCAACACTGGCGCCTTTGGTAGCAATACAACCACAGGCAACAGCCTCTTCGGAGCAAACAAACCAGCTACTGGATTTGGCACTACTGCAACCACGAATACCGGCACTGGGGCCTTTGGTGGATCAGGTGGCTTTGGCTCAACATCCACCACCAATGCCTTTGGCGGTGGAAGTGGCAGCGCTTTCTCAGGCCAGGTGCCTCCCCCCGACGGCACAGCGAGTACGCCTTTCAATCCTGTGACGGAGAAAGATCCCAATTCTACCACCAATAATGTGTACCAGAGCATATCTTATATGCAGCCCTACCAGCGATATTCCTTTGAGGAACTCCGCTTAGCAGACTACCAGGCTGGTCGTCGATTTGCAAACGCAAGCGGTCAACCTGGTGCTTTTGGGGCCCCAGCCTTTGGTGGCTCTACTTTCAGTCAGCCAGCTACCGGAGCCTTCGGGGGTGGCAGTGGCGGGTTTGGAACCGCTGCAACCAGCGCTCCGGGATTTGGCGCTCAAACCCAGACGACCGGCGGGTTCGGCACAAGTACCACATCTACCAACTCTCTATTTGGTGCCAACAAGCCAGCCACATCTCTTTTCGGAGGCGGCACTACAACAACCTCTCAGCCCAGTCTCTTTGGTGGAAATACCGCTACAACAGGTGGTTTTGGTACCAATACTGCTAGCAATACAACTGGGACAGGATTTGGGGGAGGCGGTTCATTGTTCGGTAACAATCAACAGCAACAACAAAAGCCCGGTGGCCTGTTCGGTGGTTCCTCCACAACAACTGGATTTGGAGGCAGCGGTGGCTTTGGAGCAAACACAAATACAACCACAACCACCACCCCTTTCGGAGCTGCGCAACCTACCACCGGTTTCGGTAACGCTCAGCAGACTGGTACAACCACTTCAGCTTTTGGAGGTGGGTTCGGTCAGCAACAACAAAATCAACCCAAGCCTGGTGGTCTCTTTGGAAACACTCAACCACAGCAGCAAGGCGGAGGTCTCTTTGGTGGTTCAAATACGGGCACATCCCTGTTTGGAAACAACCAACAGCAACAACAGCCACAGACTACGACCACTTCGCTTTTCGGAGGCCAGAATCAGCAGACCGGCGGCACTGGTCTGTTTGGTGGCACTCAACAGCAGCAAGAGCAGAAACCTGGTGGTCTGTTTGGTGGCCTAGGCACAAATACCGCAAATACTGGAACCTCTGCATTCGGCGGCCTAGGTGGCAATCAGCCTGCCCAGTCTGGAACAACCACCAGCCTCTTTGGTAATACTCAAACTCAGCAACAACAGAAACCAGGAGGTCTGTTTGGAAACACAGGTGGAACGTCGTCAATGTTCGGTGGGAACACAACTGGCCAAGCCACTGGGTCTCTCTTTGGAGCCCAGAACCAGCAACAGCCGTCTACTGGATTCGGTACAAGCAGTCTGTTCTCTACTTCTCAACAGAATCAACAACAGCAACAGCCGTTGCAGCAACAATCGCAGCAGCCAGCACCGGGAAGCTTTCAAGCCTCACTTCTTGACGGCAACCCGTATGGCAATCAGTCTATATTCTCGGGATTACCTAGTAGTAATGTGCCGAGCCCCGGTCCTTTGGCCACCCCACTGTCTGCCAGCATGAGACAGAAACAGCGCACACCTCTTCCAATCTACAAGATCACACCTAGCGCTGCGAACCGCCTCATCACCCCTCCTCGTCGTCAAGGATATGGTTTCTCCTACTCTACATACGGAAGCCCTGCTAGTGCGTCGAGCGTTTCGAGCTTCACGGGAAGCTTATTAGGTAGCAGCAGTCTTCGCGGAGGGACCGTCAATGGGAGCCTGGGACGTAGCTTTGGCAAGAGCTTCTCTACCAGCAACCTCCGCAAATCCTTCGATCCTGACAGCGACAGTGTTCTGGCTCCAGGTGCTCTTACTGGCTCTGCTTCACGCTATTCTAGTGGCAGTCTGAAGCGGCTGACTATCGATCGAAGCTTGAGAAACGATTTGTTCCAGCGTCCAACTCCATCGCCTGCCCCAGCCATCAATGGCACCAGCGAGGAGGCTGCCCCGACCTCAGACAAACTCAAGAAACGCGTTAGCTTCGAAGCAACCACGAATGGAGCCATTGTTCGTACTGAGACTGAAAGCGCTGAACCGACTGCAGAAGAGCTTGGCTTCTTACGCTCAATTCGAAAGGGTGAGCAAGCCAACGGTACAAATGCTTCGTCAAGCAGCGCCAGCAGGAAGCCAGAAATGGAACAGACCCGAGGTAGTGAACTGGCTGTTGTCCCTGAAAATACCGGTTTACCAGCCAGCGCTACTTCTCAGAAAGGTGTCACCGTTGATCCTCGACCCGGCGAATACTGGATGAAGCCATCGCGCGCTGAATTGAGCAAGATGTCCCGAGACCAGCTCAAGCAAGTCGAAGGATTCACTGTCGGTCGTCAAAAGTGTGGTCAAGTTACCTTTGATCGCCCTGTTGATCTGACTTCCGTCGATCTCGACAACGTCCTGGGTGGTATCGTGCAAATAACCGTCCGGTCAATCACTGTTTACCCCGATGAGGCGACGAAGCCTCCACGCGGTAAAGGATTGAACGTCCCATCCACTCTGCGGATTGAAAACTCTTGGCCTCGTGGGCGAGACCGCAAAACCTCGTCGAGTATCACTAGCGGCCCGATGTACGACAAGCATGTCGATCGTCTTAGCAAAGTGACTAATACCGAATTCGTGACATATGAGAAAGACACTGGTGTGTGGGTTTTCCGTGTCGCTCATTTTACCACATATGGTCTGGAATATGAGGACGAAGAAGGTGAGAGCCTCGATCAAAGCATGTTGAGCGCGGGCCCTGACACTGCGACTCCAAAGGCTCGACGAGACTTAGCGAACGCAAGCGCCGAATCCACTGTTAACACCGAGTTTGACTCCACAATTTCCTTTGATGATTCGGAGGCCGATGATACGTTTGATTTCAAAAAGCGAAAATTCTTTCCGGGGGCGTTTGGCAATCAGGAAGAAGGAATTGTCGATGAAGACGATATGAGTGTCGCGGAGGAAGATGACGTTTCGACTGTTGGGGACGACGATATGACAGGTTCATTTTCGCAAGACGGTGATGATAACGGCACAGAAATTCTTGGGTCCGATGTATCTATCCGCGACGAAGACTTGGAAATGGCCGGCTCTTTTCCAGTTCCCAAAAGCGATGCAGACTATGATTTCACCGCCTCTACCCGTCAGTCTTTTGCTTGGGGTACTCCATCAAAGCCAAGTCTTGATCTGAGTGGCGACTGGGCCGACCAGCTACAGCGAACAATCAGTCCACGGAAACAAAACCGCGACTTATTGCGAGAGAGACAGGCCACAGTTTTCGATTACAACGCGTCGCTGAAGAAAGAGGACATTGGCGCGTCTCGTTCAACTGAGACCGCACAATCCCCTACAAAAAACATCAAGTCGAGCCTCGAATTAATGGATCAGTTGTTTTCGAGCAAAAATCCTCAGCCAGGATCGCTGAGCAAGAAGCAGAAAGGACAGTTGAAAACTTTTGAGGTTTGCCCCCCATCTACGTTTGTTCCTGCAGCCCCATGTATTTAGGGATTCTAAGCCTTATGCTATGGATCCAATTTCTAGCTAGTTAATTTTGTACCTCAGAATGAAAACCCATTTATTTGAATAAAAGCTAAACCTCGATTCTTGAACAGTTGTCTCACATGAAAACGCCAAAAACTTTCGCGGGCAGCACCTCTGAACTATCTCCCGAAGACATCGCTTTCCATTTTTCACGCAAACCTCGCTGGAGTGGCAAAGATACTTTGATTCAAATTGCAGATGGAGACAAGCGTCGGGTTCGTGAATCGGGCCAGCAGCCATGGTCGCGTGGAATATCCCTAGGTGGAGTCGATGTTCTCAAATTTGAGGAAGACACCAAGGTTTGTGGCGATTCATTACAGATTTGACAAAAAAAGAGAGAGAATAGGAGAAGAGAAGTAGCTAACTGTAATATATAGTCGATTGAAGTTCTTGAAGCCCAGCGACAGCAGTCTTCAATCCGTCTCATCGACAGCGCACCTTTCTCGCGTTTGAGCACATCCGACTTTCGAGCTTTTGTGCAATCCTCTAAAGGACCCGAGCGACATGTCTGGCAGCTTGTCAATATTCTCTTCAACGATGAGATCGAAGATGATATCTCGGCTGCAGTGCCACCACTTCTGCGTAAGAACTATCTTCACCGGATTAAAAAAGATCGTCTCACTCGATTCTGGGAGAATCTCGTTCGAGAGAAGCATGCGGACCACCTGGGCAAGCTTGTCGTTGCGGAAGAGGTTGCTATTGCGTACCTGGCGCAGCATCGTATTGAAGCCGCTTGCAAAGTGCTCGTGGATAGCGGAAACCTTCACCTGGCGACGCTTATTGCGCAGATTAGTCGCGACGATGTTATTCGAAGCGACATGCAGAGTCAAGTCGAATCTTGGCGACAACACAATGTCTACTCCGAGTTCAGTGAACCGATTCGCGCCCTCTACGAGCTGCTAGCTGGTAATGCTCTAAGATCTAATGGTCGTTCCTCGGGCGCTGTTGAAGACCGTTTTTCGACTTTTACGCTGTCGGAGAGATTTGAACTAGATTGGATCCAGGCATTCGGGCTGCGATTATGGTATAGCATTACCGAGGATGAACCTCTTGAACTTGCTGTTGCGCGTTTCCTTGAGGATCTAAGTACAGGTGACGAGCCGGCATTTCCGTATCCATCTCACTTGGAAGCCTCGATGTCGGGTATACGTCCAAATGCCAACTCTGCATTGGAATCACCTCTGTGGGTTATTTTGAAAGTATACGCTGCCTCGGTGTCTAGGAAAATCGGTCCTGGTCTGAAAATCAATCTACCAGAGGCGATTTCGCCCGAGGCTGTCTCCGGCAGTCGTCTAAACAGTCGTCTCTCCTTCCAGTTACATCAAGCCCTTGTGACCGTGGTTGGACAAAATGATCGAGTACTAATTGACAAGGCTCGAACAGATCAACTAACCTGGAGCTACGCATCAGAGTTGGTTGCTTCCGACGCGTTGGAACCAGCTTTGTTCGTCATGCTCCATTTGTCACAGTCTCGCGACAGGAGTTACGCCATCAAAGAGACCCTCGGTCAATTTGCCCCAGTACTGCCGACCCCTCTGAATCAAGACGGCAAGCCTAACGAGCTTTGGAACTATCTCGCACAGGAATTACAATTGCCCGAATCGTGGATCTGGGTTGCAAAGGGCTTGTACGCTCGATACAGCGGCGACTTCGCGAATGAAGTGGGCTATCTTATTCGCGCGAAACATTGGAATGAGGCACATGCGACGTTTTGTAGGGTTGTCGGACCCAGAACAGTGATTGATCGTGATTGGGGAATCATGTCTCAGCTGTTGAATGGGTTTGGCGACTCTCCGGATCGAAAAGTGCGAGGATGGAGCAGTGGGGGAGCAGTGTACGAAGCCTACTTACGTCTGGCTACGGCACAGGGTCGACGAGATTCCCAGGTGCTGAATCGCCTGGTGGCCTCGTTAGGCCATATGGGCGAGAAAATCAAAAAGACGTCAGGCTTGGATGGGCTGGAGGAACGAGTTGCTTTCATGGAAATGAGTCGGATTGTCGCCGGTTGGTGTGTGCGAGATGATGAGGTAGGTTCTTTTCACATATCATCATACATGTGTATATACCTTTCGCTAACTGATTATCTTTTATCGTTTTCAGGGGACGGATCTGTCGGCAGTTCTTCGGTTGCCTTTAACGACTGACGCGAGAGTGGCGCATACGGCTGAAATCAGTCGCCGCTACTACAGCATGGTCATGGCGGCTGCCCAATAGTGGATGAGGGAAGTGGTTTTAACATTCTCATGATGATTGCGAGCGCAGTCGGCAATCATCAGGCATCGTCTGCGCTAGCAATCATCAGGTATGAATTGCAGCCTCGAGCTTGTTGAGAAGATCGGAGAATCTTTGTATGACTAAAAAATAAAATAACTAATTAATCTAACTGTTTGTCTTAAGAGTCTTGTAAATCTAGTATATATCCATCAATTCTTGACATCTGTGAGGTGAGCCTTGGGGGTTAGGGTGAGACGACGACATTTGCCACGGTCCGTTCCTGCAACGGCCCGTCGTGCCGACTTCCGTTCTATTTCCCGGTACCGGCGGAGCTGTCATATGTGAAGATGGCAGCGATTGAGCGGAACCGGGGTAGAGCTTTATAGGGTCTCTCATAGATCGATCTCAATCAATCCGCCACCCTTTTCTTTTAGCTGCATAATGCGTACTTCCGATTACTTCATGATTTCCAACAAGGCCTTGATTGTAGATATAATGAGGCCTGCCTGCCTGCTTCATTCACGATATTTTCCTACTTGGTCCAAGCGAGGATCTTTTGGTTATGGTCATCGACATTGCTCCTCATAGTTGTGAAAAGCAACCCTGTTTGCTTGCTTCGACGGCTTCAATTTGGTCCCGACGTTTTCATCCCGGATTGTATTGAAAAGTGAAGGATCAGGTGAGCGTCTAGTTTTATGATAAGGTCTTGCGCGTCGTATTCTGATAATCGGACAGGATTGCAAACGTATCAAAATGGCGACACCGGTCGAAAAAGAAACCAGAACCACTCTTGACTGCTCAAGTAGTCAAGCTTCGGAAGGCGATTCCAGGCATAAAAATTCACACGAGATCGATCAAGCAAACGAGCCTATCGATCGTATCCAGAGTGAGAAATCTACACAGCCCTCCGGAGCGGCAGATGCAACTCAATCTGGTTTAACCAAAACAACTACCACTCTCAGCGAAAAACCCTACACCTCCTTCTCCAATGGACAGAAATGGTTCATTGTGTGTATGGCAACGGCAGCCTCTTTTTTCTCCCCGCTTTCGGGTCAAATATACTTCCCTGTGCTACCGATTCTGACGCAGAATTATCATCTGAGTCAATCTCTGCTCAATGTCTCTGTTACCACGTACCTTATTTTCCAGGGTCTGACGCCGAGTTTTATGGGTACATTCTCAGATGCCGGTGGCCGGCGACCTGCGTACATCATCGCATTCATCATTTACACCGCCGCGAATATTGGACTGGCTCTACAAAACAGTTATGCGGCGTTGTTGGTGCTACGTTGCCTTCAAAGTGCGGGAAGCAGTGGCACAGTCTCGTTTGGCTACGGGGTCGTTGCCGATGTCACCACAACAGGAGAACGGGGAAAGTATATCGGCCCAATGGCTGCAGGTCTCATGGTTGGACCTGCTATTGGACCAGTGATTGGCGGCCTGTTGTCGCAATATCTGGGTTGGAGAGCCGTGTTCTGGTTTCTCGTAATTATTAGCGGTGGATATGTCGTGATATACGCCATCCTAGCACCAGAGACAAACCGCAAGATTGTTGGAGATGGTAGTATATTGCCTACCGAGTCGTGGCGACTTTCCGTCGTTCAGTACATTCAACTCAGACGAGAACTGGCTCGGATGACTCCTGAAGAGAAACAGACGTACGACGAAACACGAGCAGAGCTACTAGCTCAACGGAAGTCGAGGAAGATTGCACTACCAAATCCATTACTGTCGTTTGTGATTCTTTTGGAGCTGGATGCTTTCATTCTCATTTTCTACGTTGCTATTTCGTTCTTCGGCATGATGGTCGTCATGACCTGCTTACCGACCCTATTTCCAGAGTACTACGGTCTAGACGAGTTGCAGGTTGGCTTGTGCTTCTTGTAGGGGTTTCTCTTTTCCATTTATTCATATTACAGCGTGTTTGAAATTCACCTGGCTAATTCAATCACAGACCATTAGGTGTAGCAAGCGCTATCAGCGCCGTCATCAACGGCCAAATTCTCGATTGGAATTATAAGCGTGTAGCAAAGAAACTTGGTGTGAGCACAGATCGCAAGCGCGGTGACGATCTGACGAATTTCCCCATTGAGAAGGCTCGCCTTCAATTCAGCTTTGCTTGGTGCATGATACTCGTTGTTGCGATGTTGGGTTACGGATGGGCGTTGAATTACCAAGCACCCCTCGCGGTTCCTCTCGTGATATTGTTCTTCATGGGATTTTCAATGACCTGCGCTATGAACAGCCTGATGACACTATTGGCTGACATATTCCCTGATCGAGTCAGTACAGCCTCTGCTGCTTCGAATCTTTTGAGATGTCTGTTGGGAGCTGTGGGAGCGGCAGTTGTGGACGACATGTTGAAGGCTATGGGCATTGGTTGGACTTTTTCTTTCTTGGCCTTTATTATTCTTGCTGCGACAGTACTACTGTGGTTTGAATACACCCGGGGTATGCAGTGGAGGCAGAAGAGATGGAGGAAAAATGCCGAGAGAGCTGAGATGGAGAGGGAGAGGGAGAGGGCGAGGACTACTGTGTAGGATAAGTTCGTTGCCAGAGACCAGTATCTTTTCGATTTTCCGGATGGGGAGGATGATAAAACATCGTCTGAGATCCTATACATGGCTTATTGGTGACCTACCTCATTTTGCTACACGCAATGAGCTCCAAACAGCCGCCAGACATTAACTATGGCATTACTTGAAGGACGATATATTTTGGACGTTCATGGCAGGAGTTTAATACTAATTACTACTATATAGAATTGCGTTATCGGCAAGGGAATCTGATAAAATTGAAACTTTATACTGCGAATCGAAGTTTCGTATTTCGTTCCAAGTTTTTGTGCCTATTTTTCTTGCAATTTTCCTACGATTTGGTGCGGGCATAGATGTCGTGTAATACCTACCTTCCTACCTACTCAAGTAGTATTATTTGCTTCAATGTATACCTTGGATTATGCGTGGATGACCATGCTGTAAATTTGCCCAGGTGTTTAGCATCTAACCTTGTAAGCTCAATATCATGCACCCGACGTCCACGGGTGGCTTTCCCAATACCAGGTTTTCTAGTGTGCAAGCTTAGAAGAAACATAAAAAATAGTATTGCTAGGAATGAAACTAAAACTGTACAGTAGGTGTCGAGTATACCGCATATTGTAAACATTCTACACTTCTTTGACCATCTTTTTTGATCTCAGTCACAGCAAACTGATAGGCAATTTATTGACCTGGCGCAATAAGCTTGCCCTCGTCTCTCGTTCCCGGCGCCCAGCCACCAGCAAAAGGCTGCTTGCCATGCTCTTGCTCGTACTTCTTGATACGAGCCTCAAGCTCGGGTCTGAAATGCCGGATCAAACCCTGGATAGGCCAAGCAAAGGCCTCTCCCAAAGCACAAATTGTGTGACCCTCAACTTGCTTTGTTAGTTCCTGGAGCATGTCGATCTCACGTTCACGAGCTTGACCGTGTTCCATGCGATGCATGATCTGCTGAGTCCACTTGCTACCTTCACGACAAGGCGTGCACTGTCCACAACTTTCGTGGCGATAGAAATGAGACAGGCGAGATATGGCGCGGACAACGTCGGCAGATTTGTCCATGACAATAACAGCAGCAGTACCAAGACCACTCTGAGAGTCCTTGAGAGCATCGAAATCCATTAATTGATCGTCGCAGATATTCTTAGGAAGAATCGGCGTGGATGAGCCGCCGGGAATAACAGCCAGAAGATTATCCCATCCACCGCGCACACCACCACAATGGCGATCAATCAGCTCACGAAGCGGAATAGACATTTCTTCTTCAACAGTGCAAGGGTTGTTGACATGGCCCGAGATACAGAAGAGCTTTGTTCCTTGATTACGCTCGCGGCCGAAACCGGCGAACCAGCTAGCGCCTCGACGCACAATTGTCGGGACAACAGCAACAGTTTCGACGTTGGTGACAGTACTAGGACAGCCAAATAGACCGACAGCAGCGGGGAAGGGTGGCTTCAGGCGAGGCTTGCCAGCCTTACCCTCGAGAGATTCGATGAGAGACGTCTCTTCACCACAGACGTAAGCACCAGCGCCACGATGGAGGTAGACATCAAAGTCGTAACCAGTTCCGCAAGCATTCTTTCCAATCAAACCTGCTTTGTATGCTTCCTGGATACCACGCTGCAGCGTCGTGGCTTCGTGGTAAAATTCTCCGCGAATGTAGATATACGCGGCGGTAGCGTTCATGGCACGTCCAACAACCAAGCATCCTTCAATCAATTTCTGAGGATCCTTGCGCATGATTTCACGATCCTTACAGGTTCCAGGCTCACCCTCGTCGGCATTAATGACAAGATAGCGTGGCCGATTATCTTTGTCCCAATCCTTGAAGTTCATAAAAGACTGCTACTGGTCAGCTCGCGGATACCATTTATCGATGGGCCAAGATGGAGGAAAACTGACATATTTGAGTCCGGAAGGGAAACCAGCACCACCTCGTCCACGAAGACCAGAGGCTTTGATTTCGGAAATGAGCTATATTATGGCCATGGGGTTAGTTCAACTATCCAATTGACTCGAAACCTTTATCAAATCGCTGAGAACCGTACCCAGTCGTGGCCCTTGAGGATGATCTCCTTTGTCTTATGCCAATCACCATATTTCATAGCAGACTTCAAATCCGTGCCATGGTGGCCGTAGAGATTGGTGAAAATTCTGTCCTGATCCTTCAATCCGCCATACGACTTCTTTGGAGCTGCACCATCCTGAACAGTGGCAAACGATCGAGCCGACAAGCGGGCTGCTGCGGTAGTCTTCGAGGGGAGGGCACGAGAGGAGATATTGGCGATGGTCGAGGTCGACGGGACCGCTGCACGAGACATCATTGTATCCAAGGACGCTCTACAGCGCGACTGCGAAAGGTTGTGGTGACAATTGAGAGAAAAATGATGGTGAAGAGAGTGATTTTAGATGGTGATGTCCGATCCGGATGATCGCGTTTCTTTTAGCTCGCTGCTGATTGGCTGGTTCTGCACGTGACCTTTTATGCTTATATAATCTGAGATCTCCAACGACCACAAAGATCCTCCAATTTCTAAACGCCGCGTCAATCGATCGAATGAGATTTGCAGTTATGACTGATTCTATTGAAAAAGAATTTTACCATCGAGAAAGTTCTGGCCTAACCAGAGTCATCAAATCCGATGTTACTGATTCTAGATTAGTATCGGTGGCGATCATCTGCTCCAGCCACGGAGTATCTTTTGTTCATCTACAATTGGGCACATACTGCGAGGCGCCTTACATTTTGGCTACCTAGGTACCACGCCAGTGAATCTTTTGGCAGGGTGACTTATGTCATTCCAAAAAGACTCGACAAGTAATTGCTGAACTAGGGCTCGAGTATAACTCAATCTGGCTAGTCTCACCCTTGTCACCTACTGGAGCCATATTACTTCTGTCATCCCTGTTTCAATCCAAGAAATTCAGGCCCTGGATCGCATTTAGCAGACCAATTTTTGAGCATCAAGATTGTGAAAAGTGTGCATATTAAACCTATGACACGATAAACCGAGCCCGAAGCAGGTCTTTTTCTACAACTTCATTCAGTCTCCCTAACAGCTCATGGACATCCCATTTACAGGACAGAAATCTGCCACTCAAGCCCTTGACACGATCCTGGTTTTGTGTCAACCAAACACAAAACGAGCCAGCCAGATCCTGCGAGTCTTCCAAATCTGAATTGGCGGTTTATATCAGTACGTGACACTGGACAGTATGAAATAAGGGTTCAAGTACTACTTACAAGGCAAAAGCCATTCCGGAGCATTCCGAGCAAAATCGCTCTTGATTCCACCAGGATGCACAGATACCGCGAAAAGTCCATCTTTTGCGTGCTGTTCATGAATCATCTCGACGACTCGAGTCTGAGCGAACTTGCTTGCGCAGTAATGAATATGCGCTATTGGTCCGTTGATTGTTGCGGCGGACATAGAACAGATACCAACAAAAACACGTGTCTTGTGAATTGACTCTTTCAGCAGTGGAATGAAATAATGGCCTGCGTACGCAGTGCCCAGAGTATTCACCCCAAACGCAGTCCCGTAGTCCTCGACAATCTCCTTCGTAATGTCATTCTCAAACGATCCGCTGAATCCTGCATTGACAATTACTGCACCGACAGTATGACTGCCGAATTGCGTGCGTGTTGCGTCTGCAACAGCACCAACGTCCGAGGCGGACGAGACGTCGCATTGCAAAGCTAATGTTTTCAGAGACGGATTGATCTCCTTGGTTTGCTGCGCAACTTCTTCAACAACTGCTAATCGACGAGCGGCAACAACAATCCCGGTTGCCCCAGCCAGGGCATATGCTCGAGCAAGGCCACTTCCGACAGCACCACTGCCTCCGAGGATAACTACGGTGAATGGCTGTGGTAATTTGTTGGTTCGAGGATCGATAGCAGGATAGACATCCTTATGCAGTGTCGGAACAAATGAGCGAAAGTCCTGTGCATTTTGTTGGCTAGGAGTCGGAGACGACATAATGTCTTATAAATTTCGACAATACTAAAGCCGGACAGGCAATTCAGAGTCTTGATGACTCGTAGAACCGAGATAAATATGTAGGTATTTTCAAGGTTGCTAAATGTGTTCGTCGTCCATTGAACTAAATTCGGTCAATCTTTCGTGAAGGAAATGCGGAGTTTAGATGGAGATAAAATGACAATAAAAACTTGATATACCTGGATCAATTGTAGGCAATGATTTACTTCTTAACTAGTTTCAGGGTCGATGAGCATAGCTCCTTCGTTACATATGAATTGTGGCCGGTCTTAATCGGAGTTAATGGGTTTAGTGAACCACCATTGCTTCGTTTCTTAATGAAGTTATTTAATGGCTTGTTCTAGTAGAGAACACCGGGGCACATAGCTAAGCGGATAATTTGTCAAATGCCAACATTCCGTTCATCCATTGATGATATGCTCAATTCATATATTTGGAACGTACAGTAGACTTCTCATCCTCATAGCCCTTGACGGTCCATCGGCAATCTCTTTAACGGGGTCATCAGCTACATTCCTGACCATCTCCTGCTCTAATACAAGCCAAGACCAGCGTAGCCAATTGGGCGAGAGCCACCATTCCTTCACATCGCGTTCGCCATGACTCGGAATCGTCATGCCTGTCCACGGAGTCAGAGGAGACACAACATCTGCGTCGAGATGCTCGTTGATAAAAGCATCGTATGCCGACAGGATCACCTCGTCGGTCTCGTCTGGAAGTGTCCAAGATACATCATTTGGAGGTGCCGGATAAGTATTGAGAAGAAAGCCACACCACGCGTTCAAACGATTAGATAACTGGGCAGGTTTGTGTCTGTGCATCGCAACGACAAGATTGATAAATGTTGCGAGGCTGAAAAGCGCATGCGGGCCGTCTTCGGATTCATTTCCGGCATCATTCTCAATTGTAATGGCTTGTCGAACATGCTTTGTGAGATTCTCAAGGCAACTCTGAGCAATATCGCGGCAGATGGTCGGGAGTAGCTGGAACAAGCTTTGAGATGAGAGAAGTTCTCCAAAATGGTTTTTCGAAAGTAGACTCTCTCGGCTTGTGATCCTTTCTTTGATTTTCTCAATCTTACCACTGTCTATCGAGCACCGCGAAAAGCGAGATAACAGCTCAGCAAGAAGTTCCTCCTCACGACCATTATCGATATTTCGAGATCTTTCAATAGTCCAATTGGCAATGAACACAGCAATCTTGGATAAATTGATGTGGCTTTCCCGAAACTGTTTCGCAAATTCCTGTTTTAAATTCCTGGGCTCGCCCAATTGACTTCCAGAAACCTCGAGTCGCTGGATATAAGACAACAGCTCAATAACAATCTGATTCAAGGACGCAATTAGATTTCTTGATCCAGCATATTCGGATTGAACCACTTGAAACCCATCTTGATTGATCTGAACCGTTTCGAGTTCTCGATCATTTGCAACGATGATTGACAAAGCCCGCAACAGATCCGACGAGAAAATCGAAGACTCCAAAGACTGAGATGAGTCAAGAAGTGGATAAGACAAGGAAAAGACGTAATATTTCTCTTCCTGATTGCTACTGTCACTGTGAGATTTAGGGCCCTTCGGGAAGTGCTGTTCATATTGAGCCTGGATCTGGGCGAGAGGACTCCCTGGTGGAGCACGCAAGCTCACGACACGATATTCGCAGGGATTATCTGGTATACAGAATCCGTAATTCATCATCACTTTATTCCATAAGCCGAGGCGAACAATTAGCATCAATAAACAACACCAGGTGTTTTACGAACCGCACTTACATTGCTCGTTATTTCTAGGACCATAATTATTGCCTACTTCCTGTCCAGCCTCGACGGCACCCATAACCACCAGTCCAATACTATCAGGACCGGCTCGCCACTCGACTTTGGAAAGTGGCTTGTGGTTGGTAGCATCGATTAAGGGTAAAAGAACGGAGATTCGGTCCTGGTCTGCTGATCCTTGTAATGTTGGGATTACGCTTGCAAGGACTTTTGCAGTGAAGGCACGAGATGAGATGATTGTAGATGCCCAAAGATACAAGTTCCTGTTTTCGTAGTCATTAGGAATGCAATGTATAACGAGAGAGGGCCTTTCGTAAAGAAAGTACCTCGGTTTATAAAAAGAAAGTAAAAAAGGTGTCATGCTGTACTCACCACGTATAAAGGTGGGCATTTTCGAATCCCAGCTCTTTCAGCATCGCATATCCCTTCTCATAATTCTCTTTCCAAATCTGCAATCTTCGCTCTCTAGAAACAGCCAAGCTAGTGCCATTCAGCCACTCTAGATCTCCCTGACTCTCTTCAAAAAACAACGGTGTCGTCAAATCCTCGGAACCTGGCAAGGAACGAATATACGGGTACCAAAATCCGTCTTGTCCACGAAGGTACTGACCCATAAGGAAAAAAGACAATGTCTCTTCAGCACCAATTGCCTCAATGAAAGTTTTCGGAAATACCGCTCCATGGGAACAAAACGGGCGTATCGTTGAGGTTGGCTCTGTTGCTTCTGTTTGCCTTGGTTTCGATACAGTCGTCGCTGTTGCCGCCGCTGCTGCTACTATGGGCTCAGGCACATAGTCTATAGCGTCAAAATAGGACATTGTCAATTCAATAGGAATTTTCATCACGCATGTCCCAGGTCCAACGCCAGATGATGTCGATGACGATGACGATGACGATGCAACTTGTTCCGCTGGCTTGGCTTGAAGATGTACTCCGCGCGACGAATCGTGCGCAAATTTTACAGAGTCATCGAGACGGCCTCCATGCTGAGAAACCCATTGCTCAAGCTCAATGTGAGCACTGAGGCTGCTATGGTCGGGAGATCTGTATGCGTTTGTTCAGTAGGTGATCTACCTAGATGGATAGGTTTTGATTGACAAAGATTCGGGTGAAGTACTTGCGAGATTCTGATAATGAAGTCATTGTAAAGATTTGCTACTATATATTGAATTCGGTAAGTATCAAGATTGGGCTTGCGCGCATCTACTCTAATTTTCTAATCTTGAAGAAATTTCAAGAAGTGGCTCGAGTCTGAAAAAGGCAAGCTTGTGTCTAGGTATGGATAAAAATTTCGATAGAGTAAGTGTAAAGTTTTGGGGTCTGCGCGGGACATGTGCCCGCCATAGGTACTGTTTACCACACTACAAATACACACAAATCTGTTCGATATTCCAAAAACCCATATCATAAATTAAGATAGCTCTACTTCAAGAAAAGCTTCAAATTTCAAATAGATGAAATCACATGCAACTAGTATACAGTGGTATATCTCGCGTAGTCCAGACATTGTCACCTCCACAGCCCTCTTCCAATGTTGCCTCTTAGCCGAGAAGCAAATCAAAGCATAGCCCCAGCACGAGAAAAAAAATCAAACTACGATGGAAGATCCTCATGCTCCTTTGAATGCATTTGCAGATCGAAAAGGATGATGTACACTTACACCCACAAACACATGCACATGCAAACACGCACGCACGCACGCCTCGCATACAACGACAGAAATAAAAAGCATGGTAGTTTTAATTCGAAGAAAACGATTTGCTGCGGTTGGGGACCAGGATCTCAACGAGTCCGTCCTCACCGTCGCTGCTGTCGTTGTCCTCGTCTTCATCATCGTCAAATGAAGATTGTCCTTTTCGATCGTATGCTCGACTGAATCCGCCGTATCGGCTGGATCCGAAAAGATTCGAGTATCCGAGTGATTCATTGATGATTGCTTCTTCCTCTTCATCCGAATCCAGAATGCCGCCGGATCCAGATCCGGAGCCCGGGCCTACCATTTCTCCCATCTCGTCGTCGTCGTCTTCTACTTCGAGAGGAACACGTACTTTGCGACGGATGGTTTCTTGCGGATCACCGTCCGCTTCATCAGACGAATTTGTCGACGGTGAGCCGGGTGGTGTGAATCCAGTGTGGAATGTTGGTGATGTTGGGCGATCCTCCTCATCCATGGCAGAAAATTCAGAAGATCCCATCTCCTGGTTATCGTCCTCAAGTCCAGCGATTATGAATGGATTGGATTGCCAGTGATCATCGTTTTGGTGTACTTCCCCCTCATTGGCGGACGGGTCGCTGGACGTACCCGTTGCGCTATCGGCCTGTTTTTTATGCAAAGCTAGTCGGGCAGCCAGCTGGCGACGAGCCCGAGATGGAACAATATTCAGAGGGGCAGGTGGGGGAGCCAGGATCGGGATAGGCTGACTTGTTGATGTAGAATCGGAGTCCTGCAAAGTGAATAAACCCATGTCAGCGATATTTCAAAACTTCTCTGGACGGCCATGTGGCTCGGAAAAAAAGTATTGTACAGCGTAAGTTGATATTCGCTATGACTGACACGGACACCTGAAAACTGCGACAGAGCATGATCTGCAGTAGAGAGAAACGCCAGAACAAATGACCCATGAACGCAGCTGGGCGGGAGGGGATGGGGGAGGGGGAAGCAGGAGGCTAATTTACGCATTTAAGAACATAGCGCCCATTTGAAACGCACCAGAGAACGCTGGAAGTAACAACTCAAGTAAGAGGATGAACGAGAGAACAAGTGGGCTGATTCCGCACGCCCTGGGGCCAAAAGAAAACATTGAAACCCATGGAGCACTCTTATCATATACCCTCTTACAATGTAGCACTTCCAGATTCCGGTGCATCAGCCAGGCTGATTGTCTTCATGCCGTCATCGCTTTACCGCAGGAATGGCAAAGGAATGAAAGGTGATAGCCGTAAATCACAGCAGCGGTTATAGCTGCTGCATCTCCACGTCTGCGAAAAGAGAGGTACCCACATTTTCCAATCCATTATCGGCCACGTTGTCCGAGAATCCCCTAGATTCATCATCGTCTTGATCTTCCATCTCCTCATCTTCGTCGTCGCTGGAGCTGCCGAATCCGCTAAGGAGGGAGTTACTACCTCCCAAACCGAATGCACCACTCGAGGCACTTCCGTGAGTCATGGAATCGAAATTCTCGAAGCTCGAGCCGTTTCCTCCGGTCAAACCGGCGTTTGCGAGAGCATTTGAACCAGTGAAGCCTTGAACAGCGTTCATAACTGCTTGTCGATGTCCCATCAAATCCGGTCGGACACCTCCTAGAATGGCATTGTCACGTTCTCGCGTCTCCGATAGCGTTCGCTCCACGTAATCAACCCAGTCAGAATGCAGAACTTTGTCCATGACACTTTGCGAGAGTATCTCAGCAGGATGGCGCTCAGTGAATTTGACCACCTCTTCTGCTATCAGGGTCAAATGACCCATATATCCTAGTCTCATGTTTCTAGAAGATTGCGCTTCATCGCTGCGCTTTTGACCTTCGACTATCCTCTCCGTGATGCGTCCGTCATTAAAGAGATCAATTGCAAGGCATCGATTGTAACCACGATCCATGGAACCGTTAAAAACTTGTTGGACGACGTCATACACCACATTGTGCAAAAAGTTATTCCAGGGAAATCGAAAGAAAAAGTCCTGCGGTCCGAATTAGTATCTAGAAAAGAAAGTCTTGTCAAAATAAAAGAACGAAACATACCAAAATTGTGGGAACAACTTTGTGCTCAACGAATTGAATTTTCAAAAAGTCGCCCACTACGGGCTGACCGGAATTATCGTATTGAATCTGAGGTGCGAATTCGTCTTCAATTTGAGTGGCTTGCGATGTATTCGAGTGATCCTCTGCAGGGATATCGCTTGTGCCCGAGGGTGTCTCCAGATTTGAATTCGCGCCTTGCGTGTTTGATTCTGTGGACGTAGCAAATAACGGTGCCGGGGTGTCCTCGGCATGAGGAGATAGCATAATCGGAATACCTTCATCCTGTGCTGTAGTAGCCGAATCGTCGTCATGCCTTTCTAATTTGATGTCATTGACGCTGTCGGTAAGACCAGATGCCGTGGGAGATATGGCGTCGTTCGTTGAACCAGGTGCTGAAAGTGTGGTGGTGTCAATTTTATTGTCGGAGATTTTCGAAGTTTCTTCTACGGCAGCATTGTCTTCCCCTTGAGGGCTCGGACTTTGCATACGGACATCGGCTTGGTTGTGTTGTGACCCTTCTGAAGATGACTTGACTTCCGGGCCAAGGTCTTTGGAAGAGCCGACATCTTCAAACCCGTCATCATCGCTGGCAGCAATGTGTTCGGGTGAAGCAGAGTGGGATTGCACTTCTCTGCCTTCTCCAGGTTCTAAGTTTCCAACATTTTCGTTGTAATTCATATCCGATCCGCCCTTTTTGTTGAAATCAAATGCCCCTTGGGCTCTTAAGTTTTCTCGCTCAAGATCTCGCTGGCGAATATATTCCTCGCTACCGACCTCGTTCAGTAATCCCATGTTACTACAGTGTAGAAGCTCTGCCATCAGTTCACATGTCTTGAAGCGATCGAATCCAAGAGGCTCAATCTTCATGCCCCACGCAGACTTCAACTGGCCTCGTTCTTTGACTTTCAATTGCCCTTGCTCAACAACAGTGTGCGTCGAACTCAGAATCAAGGCCATGAAATCAGGGATGTGAGCAGAGAACTGTCGGAGTAAAGTTCCAAGATAAATGGGATCGTATAGGCTTGGTCGAGCATCTGGCCCTCCGATGTTCTCGTCATAGTCAGAATTATTCTTCCGAATGACTTCGATGACGATACCAACCCCGACCGTGAGCGGGTTGCCACCTTGCAGCATGAATCCAATGAGTTGTTCGACGCATGGGTTTGAGACTAATTGCCGTGTCAGACTGTTGGGTCCTATACAAGACTGTTCGTTTTGTGTTGCGTTTGCGGAAATGGTGATGATTGCTTTCAGAAAGTCCCCGGCCGAGGTCTGCATAGACGAAGAATGCTCCGAAGAAATGTAGGACAATAAGATGGGGATAAGTTCTTCGTCTTTTAGCCACTATGAGCAGTGCATGATTAGCCCAAAAAATAATCATAAAATAATAAAATAATAAAAAAAGTTGACGCAGACTTGAGCAAGCACAACTTACGTCAACAATTCCTTGTCCACCCTCAACCTTTTCCAGGCTGATGATCTTTAACAACAAGTCCATAACCATTGGATTGTCTACGTGTTGCAATATATCTGGAACAATACCCTTCAGCGATCTGAAAAAGTCCAGCATCTCTTCTGTTTTTTTGTCGAACAGAACCTCATTCACTTTGGTGAAATAGCCGGCCTGGGCAGAATCCAAAGGTGCAGGTCGTTTCATGAAGTTCCAGAATTCCCGCAAGTACGCTTCGTTCAGCATGATGGATTCCAGGATCGACCAGGTCTCGGAAGAAAGGATCTCACAAGCAATGTATGCAAATTTAGTACGCTGCTTTTCGGCTCGTTCCAGATCCTCTGGTCCGAGAATATCCTCGTCTTTCTGCTTGGCATTCTGTTGATCACTGCCAGCTTTCTCGACTGTAGATCTGGACTTCGCGTCGGTTTCCTTATTCTGATCATCATCGTTATCGTCGTGGTCATTATCGTCGTCATTAATTAAAGGCGGAGCCACCACATATTCCAACAATCTCTTCAGTATATGATCTTCTCGTAAATATTCTATCAGTTTGGTGTTGTGCTGTTTCAACTCGGAGATGAGCTCCGGCTCATCGAGGAGTTCCTCGAGACTGACATCGGGCTTGTCGAGTAGGGTGTCGACAACGGAGACGTTAGGATGCCCCCCGAATCGCCAGAACATCTTGCACTATTTATTAAAGAATGATGGGACAATAGAGTCATGGACGTCTGGGCGTATAATCTGAAATGTCAAGACAGTATTGCAATGTCTAGTGTATCGTAAATCCCGTCGATCTTTCTGTGGTTCAAGATTCTATCCTGTACCGACCGGAGTGAATTGTTGAGAAGAACTTTTGTCGTCGTAAAAGCGTCGTGTTAGGCGTCGTGATTCGTGATCGAAGCATCCACAGCAGGAAAGTGCGCAGACGATACTGTAGGGACTGTGCAGCGCTCCTGATGGACAAGGCAGTCAGTATCGTGTATCAGTCAGGTACTCCTTCCGCGTCTGAATGTTTCAAGGGTTACACACGAAAGACGACGCGATGGAGGGGTTGTCGATTAGGTGATAGTAGACAAAATCCTCTCACCTTGTTGAGATCAGAGAGTCAAAGGAGTGACAGAGTATGCAAATGCAAGCATGGGCTAGCGAGTTGGTAATCACCGACCAGGGAAGGTGATGCAGTCCGTGTCACACTGAGATAACCGGACTTAATATTGCTCTTGTGATGGGGGTAAGGTCGCTTAGTTAGTTCATGCGGAGAAGGCGGGATGAATTCTCCGAGGTCGCGACGCGCGATGCTTAGGTTTCCGAGTCCTTAGGGATGGCGAAGTTGAACAAGACAAAGGACTATCAATGTAGTGGGCGAAGGTGGTTGTTGGCCGGGCGGGGAGTTGGCGGGTTGTCCAGTAATTAGGTGTTAATTTGTTCCCGTCTGGCCCAGGAGAGTTAGTTGTGTGTGGTGTCTGTCTGTGTGCCTTGTTGTCAGACAGCGCAGGAAGAGCGAGGCCACAAAAGGCCTCTACAGGGGAGAAAGGATGCACGGATAGAAGAGAAGAAGATGAAGAAGAAGAAGAAGAAAAAGAGAGAGAGAGAGAGAGAGAGAGGAGATGTTCTTATGAGGAAGGATTAATCGAGTAAAGAGGAAAGAGCCAGGATGAAAAGGAATGAAGGGAAGGTACGAACAAACTTCAACACAGCAAAATGGGGATTGCTGCTGACTAACACGGAGGGGGGGGCCAATCTCGACTGCGGCCTTAGTCAAGTAACTGCTGCCTTAACTACGAAATCACCAGCTTAACTAACAAATTATCTACCAGGATCCTCCATACACACTACATACAACTACTAAGTAACTAAGGAGTACTAAATTCTTACTCAGCCTTTCTAACATTTAATTCTAGCATAACATCTACTATCCACGTTACAGCTCGTTTCGGATTGAATAAAATGCGCATGCAGCGGCTATCATCTTGCACGCAGTTTTCATGGAGCAGAACCCATCACATGATGGTAGACAGACCACAAATAACAGCATAAATGGACTCGGTATGAAGATCATCAAAAATTCTTAAGAACATGTACCTAGATATCATTTATATTTGTTCTATGTATTAGTTGGAGCTATGCATCATATGCTAAGTAGAGAGAGATGATAGTTGACTAGTGATTAATCTTACTTAAATAGTGAAGAGGCAACTAGTTAAGCTAAGTTAATCAACTTATTGAGGGGCTTACTTCCTTACTAACTACTGTAAGCTACGCAGAAAGTCTGACGTCGCCGCCTACCCTATCTATTTCTCTACAACCACAGCCACCACAACAAATTTACTACCTACTCTCATTACCTCGGATCTGAATACCGACAGACAAGAAAAGAATACACACCTGGGGTTCTCTCGCTACATGGTCCCAACGTGCTCGCGGCGTGTTGATATCGAGGCCGTGCTGCCGGGACTGATCGAACCCAACTTCGACATAGCTTTACCAGCATCTCCCTTCTCGTCAACCTCTTGCTTTAGCTCAGATATACCGTCGCTATGAATCGATTATTCGGCACAAAGAATCAGGCGCCCAAGCCGACCTTGGACTCTGCAATCTCAAATGTAAGCCTGACACCAGCGCCAGCAACAACCTCTCTATTAGGACATGCCCCGCGGCTTCGGACAGTGAGACGAGATACTAAACTTGCCATTTACCCCAGGTCGACAATCGCGTAGCGAGCATCGACGTCAAACTCGCCGCCCTCAACTCCGAACTATCCACATACCAATCGCGACTCGCCAAAATGCGCGACGGACCCGGCAAAAATGCTCTACGCCAGAAAGCGCTCAAGGTCCTTCAACGGCGCAAACAGTACGAAGCACAACGCGACCAATTGTCGCAACAGTCGTGGAATATGGAGCAAGCAAATATGATGCAAGACAATTTGAAGAACGTCATGACGACCGTCGACGCAATGAAGACAACTACCAAATCCCTCAAGCAGCAGTACGGCAAGATCGATATCGATAAGATTGAGAGAATGCAGGATGAAATGGCCGATTTGATGGATATAGGTAACGAGATTAACGAGAGTATTTCGAGAGCTTATGATATTCCCGAAGACGTCGATGAGGCAGAGTTGGATGCCGAGTTGGAGGCCCTCGGTGAAGAGAGTATGTTTGAGAATCCCATGATGGGCGATTCGGAAGCGGTGCCTAGCTTTCTTCAAGATGAGGTGGTGCCTCCGAGCTTTGTGGATGAGCCACCGGAGCAGGGCAAGGTTAAGGAGGCTGCCGGAGGAGTCGGTTAACGTTTGTCGACTGTTTTGTTTTATAGGAAGTATGTTGATTAATTAAGAACTCCATTGACATCCCCCCAAAAAAAAACAGATTTTTCCCTGGATACAAATCGCACGTGCATGTTTATGTACTATGTACATGATATTGGTGTTCATCAAGCATAAAATCATCAAAAATCACTGGGAAACTGCGCAACTATAATCCACAGGGGAAATGGAAATGGAAGCGTCAACTCAACAGATTAAGAAACTCCCAATCCAAGCAGTACCAACGACGCCACATCCATAATAGAAATAGCAAGACCAATCACACACGCCAGGGCTGTCACAGGCCAGCTGTTCCTCATTTTGACTCCATTATCCGAAAGCGACGATTGTGTCGCTACACTCTCACCCGGCAACTCCATCGCGACGCCCGGCACCGTCATGAACTTATTGCGGGCAGTAAAGTAAATTAAAGGCGCAACAACGAAAGGAAGAATGATACTAAGTACCACTTGAGACGCATTGAGCGCTGCATTCAGACCTGATCGACCCACAGAGGCGGCTATGATGACGCTCGGCACAATGCTAATCACTCGCGTGACCAGTCGACGAATCCACGGCCGACAGCTCCAATTGATCATGCCCTCGCTGACCATTTGCCCGGCTATGGTACATACGATACCAGCAGCTAATCCTGACAGAAGAAGTGCCAGCCCAAAGATAGTCCCCGCGGCGGGGGCGATGGATTGCGAGAGCAAGTCGTGGATGCCGAAGAGATCGGCATTCGCTGCCCCGGGGCTACCGTAAAGTGAAGCACCAGAGACAATCAGGATGGCACTATTGACGAACAGGGCAAAGGTGAATAGAGATAGACTCAATTCTAGACAGGAATATTTCAGACAGCTGCGAATTGCGTGGATTGAAGGACGATACACTCCGCTGTCGCTGGAGTTACGGCTAGCGTTCACGTCGTCTACCAGCTCGGTTGATTCAAAGTAGCCAGCGTCAGTATCGAACTCTTTCAGGCGTGGTTGTACAGACCCGCTGCCCAAGAAAAGAGAATGAGGCATGACAGTGGCGCCGATAATACCACAACTCTGGTATAAGCCAGACCCTTCCACCACTGCCGCGGATGGTAGATATCCCCGGAAGACGTTGCCCACGGAGTCGATTTTCAGCAAGGACAGCTGAATACAAAAGCAAATCACCACCCCGAGCACTAGCAAGCCGACAAAGAGCTCAAACGTGCGAAGACCCCACATCGATCCTTGCGGCCGGTAAAATATCAGGAGGACCAGCACGTCGGCCACCGTGAGGATGCAGCCAGCTACCAAGGGGACTTTGAGCAGGATGTTCAAAGCAATTGCCGAACCGATGACCTGTGCCCACAGATTAGTCAAGCCGGTCAACCACTTGCAACGACGTCAACAGTGTATGGTGAGAAGATATACCTCCGCAATATCAGTAGCGATAATCGCAGCTTCTGCCATAATATACAAGCAGATATTGAGCCATTTCGGAAGATGAGCTCGGCAGTTCTCGGCCAGACTGAGCCCTGTGACACTTCCTAGCTTGAGACAGAGACACTGCAAAAAGACCGCAAAGAGATTGGCCATCAAGACGACAAAAAGTAAAGCATACTGGCTCTGAGCACCGGCCGCGGCGTCTGTTGAATAGTTTCCGGGGTCAATATAAGCTACAGCAATGAGTAGGCCAGGCCCAACAAAGGAGCCAAACTTTACGACTGGCCGTAGAAATCGGGGAATAGATATCGAGATCGTCAGAGATTTACCACGCGATTGCGGAGTATGAGGGACAGCAGCTGTCGTGGGCAGGATGCCTTGAGAAGCTTTGTGACCTGCTGCTGTTTCCCTCGGTCCTTTGGCGTCGGGATGATCTCGAGAAGACGATGTGGGGGTTTCGGTAATTTGGGCGACATCCTCTTGAGATTCCACCTGTTGTATTAAGTGATCTCTTCGATTGCGAAGATTAATTATGCCGTTGAAGTCATTTCTTGTTGTTGCGTCTGCATTGAGAGACGACGGATTCTGGTTCCATCCCGGATGGTCCAGATCGTCGTCCGTCCGCGACGTTTGATTCATGATGGCAGCTCCTACCTACCCACCTAGGTGGAAATTGTATGTATATAAAACTCTCGATAATGACTATGCATGGCTTGTTCGAAAGCAACAAACAAGTGCAATTGATCCGAGCAAATGTAGAAGCATGAACAGAGAACTTTGAGAAGAAGTTCTGAAACCCTCGGGATGTTCGGTGGGTTATGATGCAGATCCATGTCACACTTTTGAGTTCGTGGAAGTTCCAAATTTCTGTCTTCCCGCCCGATTCTGCCCGCGATCCGATCCGAGTACTTTTCCACGGTTATCATTTCTGATCTCGTCATTTCTGATTCCGATTTTCAACATATTTATTTCCTTTGCGGATCTACCCCTCTAGACAAGAAAAAGGGCATGTCGTCCAGACCTCGGGAACGTTGGAAGCCAACTGAGCACAGGTCGGAGACTGCATCGTAAGGTCATAGCTCACATCACAGCTCGTGCCATACGGTAAAGAGGGGACCAGACCGCTGGATGTGTCATTTTCGTCAGCTCAGTCATATGTCAAATTATTCTACATTTATTGTCCGGGGAGGCTCCACTGCCAAGCTGTTCTAGAGCCACTGTTAGAATCCGCCAGCAATATCGGTTACCAGGCCGCAGGTAGGCTATTATCCACGTATTTACAGAGGATCAGTTGTTACTTATAGTTGTTAGTCATCTAGACATGAAAGAATTAGGCAGTGTCTACTATGTGGCTAGGCTTTGCCTTTGTATGTCTATAATTCATTCTGATAACATAACAACACATAGATCTTCTGACCGATGTTTACTACAATCAACTGTGGAAACGGTCGATAACCATAACAACCACAATGTTCCAATTAAAAGCTCTTATCAGGAGGAGGTCAAGTGATCTTGAGTCTATCACCATATGAGTTATGTATAATAGGTATTGTGTGTTGTTCACACAATACACAAATATCCAGATGGTCACGGACAGAATGAAGCGAAGAAGCATCCATGGATCACATCGATGTCATTGCAATTTTACTCTGATGAACTATGCTGATCGATGGCCGTCATCATCATTAATATAACTATAATGTACAATATATAATTTATGATAAATTATTATGGATAAATCAAATATATTAAAAACAGTTGTTTTCTTAACAGATTGATGGCATTGTCTGTATTCTAACTGACTTTGTTCTAGTGTACTGCAGTATTTGTATGTGTTGCCGGGCAACGAGACTCCTTTCCCCGCCGAGTGTTTACTATGGGGACCAGAGCTTAGAGGCCCATTCTCTGCAGCAGAACATTCAACTCCTGGCATTCCCATTAAAAACTTACTATCCACCTCACTAACTCTGTATTATTTATCGCTGTCGGAAGAAGCCAGCAATTGTCTCTCCTGGTGGCAAGTGGAGCATGAGAAAAGGTGGAGAGAGAGAGAGAGAGAGAGAGAGAGAACATAGTCAAGCCTTGAGGAAACCAGAGCAACTAAACTAACTCCCCATCCGCCGCTCCGTGTTAGACAGGAAATCTTCTTATTTCTCCTCACCTGCGTCGTCTTGTCTTCTTTTCTTCCTCTGAGTATCGTCTTCTCTTCTCTTCTCTTCTCTTGGACTGCCTTCTTCTCCTGCTTTGCTGAGAGAGACTGCAGCCTGGTTATTTGTTGCTTCATGTTTTCTTCTCTGGCTGGACCCTTGCTTCTTCTTCTGCTTCTTACTCTTCTTGCTCGCGCTCAATTTGGTGTCAGTGTTTTGTTTTTGCCCGCCCACTGGCATCTTCATACCACGAATCTCCTCTTATAACATCTCCATAGTGAAAAGGTATTTATTCTTTTAATCTGGTCAGAAAATATCCACTGACTTTGCCCTCCAAGAAATCACGATGCTTCTCAACGTCCAGACCCCCGCCATCTTCGACGACGCGAGTCGTTCGCCAACAAAGACATCAATGCTTCGCTCGATCCTACCGTCAAAGGGACACAAAAAGACCAGCTCCACGGTCCAACCGGGAGTCATGCCAGACTCCAACTTTCTTGCTGGCGGAAGCTTTCTTCCCACGGACCACCCTCATGCCCGACCACTGGCAGAGAGAGCACACAACAAAGACGCTGCTGGTGCTCCACCCAAGAAGGCAGGCTTACACAAGAAGACTAAAAGCTCTGTGTCTCTCAGGTCTCTCCTCGGAGATCGGGAGAAGAAAGACAAACAGCGAACGCCGTCTGATTCGCCAGACGAAGAAGGCTCGCTAGGAAAGACAATGAAGAAAGTCAAGTCCGCAACAAGTCTATCCGCGCTCCTCAAGAGATCCAACCGCGGCCGCAAAGGCGAGCCTGTCGCTGAACCCAAGGACACCGAAAACCGACGCCCGGTATCAGAGATAGTCTCTCCGATTTGGGCCCAATTCGCGACTCAGCCATTGGAAGCCCCGACCGGTAGCACCTACGTGCCGGAGAGTCAAAGGACACTGCAAGAAGAAGTTTCTCTGTATACTCCGAAAAACTACTCGCCTTCCAAGCAACGGAACTTTTACGATCACCAGCCTGCTCTGGTCCAAAAGCCCAGACCCAAGTCTGACTATATTTCTGCATCTGGCACCATGAAGGTGAGAGAAATGCTGGGTCAAATCTCGCGCGTTCCCTCTGGCAAGCATCGTCAGCCGGAGACAAATGCCGAACAGGGTTATTTCGATAGCCGCTCCAAAAACAACAATTACGAATCCAAAAGGGATTCAACTCATAGTGCGGGACGCGTCATGGCGGTTGTATCGGCACTAAATGCAAAGGACGCTGATGCCCGCAAGCTAGATGACAAGCAAATTGAAAGTGAATTCGAGAAGTTGCTGGTAAGTTTCACCGTGCCAAATCGAACAACAGGAAGCTCATATCGTTCAGGATGCACGGAACATTCCCATGAATATGCGGGACAAGATGCGATCTCTGGATACCAACATCAAGGCAGATTTCATCCAGAAAAATCAAGCCGAGAATTCATGTCCGAATTCGGCAACATCTAGCACATTTGAAAGTGCCGGGCGACGAGGGAGAAAAAATGAACGATCCAGCCCCTCTGAAACCCGCGATAAAAGCTTGCGTTCGCTATCTCGGGCTCGGTCTCCCTTCACGTCCGCCTCGAGGGGCGACAATTCGCACAAGAAACATCAAAAGTCGAATAGCGCTAGCTCGTTCAAGAGACCAAAGTCTGTCGACCTTTCGCGGCCGTACATTTTGCCGACTGCGTCAGGTTCTTCTACTTCTTTGCACGGCAAAGCCCAGACGGACACTGCAGCGGATCCTGCTGACTTCATTCACTACCTGAGAGAGGTACAGAAACCAGAACTTGTTGAAGTGGGCAAGTTGCATAAACTTCGTTTGCTCCTTCGGAACGAGACTGTGGCGTGGGTTGACTCTTTCATTGCCGGTGATGGCATGGATGAGATTGTCCAACTTCTCTACCGTATCATGAAGGTAGAGTGGAGGTATGTCAAACTTCCTTCGTATATAAATTGCAATCTTACTGATTTGTCTGTAGGGAGGAACACGAGGATAATCTCTTGCACGAAGCTCTGCTCTGCCTCAAAGCTCTTTGTACAACGTCTGTCGCCTTGCAGAGGCTGACCGCGTTGAGCAAAGAACTCTTTCCGGCTTTACTGGGAATGATCTTCGATGAAGAGAGAAAAGGACCTAGCGAATTTACCACACGAGGTGTCATTATCAGTCTTCTATTTACTCACCTGACGACCGCCCCGAACGGTGAAATGCCCGCAAGAGCAGCCGAAATCCTGGCTTATTTGCGCGACCCTGCGCCCAACACCCAGCATGTTGATTTTATTACCAACATATATCAACCTCGCCCCTATCGTGTGTGGTGCAAAGAAGTTACCAACGTTACCAAAGAAGTCTTTTGGATTTTCCTTCACCATTTGAATGTGATTCCTCTCAACCGTGATACTGCAGAGACGACTCCAGGTGGAAAGGACTACTTCAACAAACATTTCCCCGCTCCTCGGCCTCCTGTACCTGCAGCTCCGTACGTTGGCGGCGTCGAATGGGACGCAACTAATTACATTGCAACGCATCTCGACTTGATGAATGGATTGATCGCATGTCAACCCACGATGGAACAACGCAATGCTCTGCGCGAAGATCTTCGCGTTTCGGGCTTTGAGAAAGTCATGGGCGGAAGTATTCGTACGTGCAAGGAGAAATTTTATGGAGCTGTCCATGACTGTCTAAAGACGTGGGTTGCAGCAGCGCACGATGATGGATGGGATTACAGATTCGTACGTGAGGGACCGGAACCTGGGTCTCCGAAAAAGTCTCCTATCAAAACCTCCAGCAAGAAACCGATTGAAGAACCGCCCAAGCTCGCACTCGACATTAACTTGGACAAGAAGTCTTCTAATCGCCTTTCTGATATTGAAGGATGGATCTGATGAGCGATGAATCTTTTCTTGTCGTTTTGTCTTTTTCGTCTTTTTTGTGTTTTTGTTTTTTATGATTGGCGCACATGGTCAAGGGCATCTTGGAGTACAGGTCTGATTTTCATTTCCGGTTCATTTTGACTGTTTTTGTCTCTCTACTATTTGGTAGAAATGAATGTTTCTCGTGCTGGTGTTGGAACGACGAAACGAGATTGTCTTTTTTTTTTTTTTTTTTTTGCATATTCTTGCATGTCCGCACGGACTGAGAAAGCGCACGCATACACGAACATGGATGACCGAGACATGATCGATTACTCTGGCGTATATAATGATTTGATGAATAATTGTCGAATGAATCATTTTATTCTTATATCTATGATCCCATCGTAATTTGTTTAGGAGTTCAAGCAGAACAGACGTCCTCTCGAATCAGTCTGTACGATCCTACCCTAACCCTATTCAATACTTTTTACCTAAACGGGTTAGCTTTGCAGTTGCGCCAAATCGCAGCTTGACTCTTTCGTCACTCAACTTTTGTCAATTGACCTTGCAGTATCACCACTGTCCTCTCACCAGCAAGCCAGCACGATGGCGAGTGCTAAATATGTCCTACGGGAGGTTGCTGAGATGGCTACACGACGAAGTCAATTAATTGTCTCGCGACCATCAGCCTTGACGATCGCTTCACGAAAATATCACAATTGCTGCTGCCGTACTGTACGATGAACTCTGAAGCATTCATTCCCTTCTAATGGATTTCGCACTGATTTCATTTGTTGTACAGAATAAGCCCATTTCGGCGATATCACAAGCTCTCCAACAACGAGCAACTTATACATCTACATCTTCTATACTAACCAACTCGTCGTCGTCGTCCTCGCCGTTCAGACTCAGTTCGTCGCGACCTCCACACCGAGACCAAGAAACTCGGACAACAACGACAGAATCAAACCGTCACAAAGCAGACGAATACGAAAATGACAACGATTACGATGCTACCACCCAAGACGGAGAAGGGTATTACAGTCCCTTTCAACCCAAAAGGCAATGGCCGCCTGATATGTCGAAGCTCTCGCCCAAACATCAGCTGCGACTTGAACGGAAATATCGTCGACGAGCAGCTCTGAAATATGCGCGGCCGCGATGGGTGAAGTTTACGAAGTTGGCGCAATGGGGGATTATTATTTGTATGTTGCCCTTCTTGAGTCTCTTGAGGATGCTATTCCTTGACTCTTTCTCTGCGTCGTCCTTGGAATCAACTAATGAGATATGCGCGAATGTAGTTGTGGTGGTTTATTCGTTGCTTTTCATGGAATGGGCCAAAGAAGGCGAGGAACATCCATTCGAAGATGTGAGTGCTCTCTTACTGCATTATCCAAATTTCAAGGTAAAGATAAGAAGGTATGCTAACCCTCAAACAGTTCCGAAAAGATTTCTTTGCTTCGATCAATTCCCTTTTTGCGCCGGCTCACCCTCCCAGTAGAAAGAAAGAGTGATACTGTACGAATATATTAATGCATATTATTATTATTAGCATATGGAGATTATAAGTTATGGAAATGTCGAGTCAAGACAGACCAGAGATTGAATATTACATAAGTCCGATTTTCACATGCAACGAAGCAGTTGATTACTAAGCTAAGAATAACCCCGACTGATCACGTGTATCCCCACAATTTGGCTGTCAAACAGGAAACTCCGACCGGAACAACGTTAGTGCGGGATGCCTCGGCTGTTCGGCGGACATGCTGGTTCACAAGCGATGATATAATAAACAGCTGACCGGCTATTTCACAGCTTTTTCTTTCTACAACCGACTCCGGATTTCCTGATTACTTATTGAATGTCATCTCGGTCGAAGATATAAAGTCTGCACTCTACTAGAAGATCCTGCATCTCCATTGTTCTGTCTTTTCTCGAATTCGTACATTTCCTCTGTACTCTTTGTCCCAACGATCACCATGTCTCAAGGTAAGAAGAACACAACATCTTTTCAACCAACGTGACAGTAGCTGACTTTCTCCAGCACAACAACGCCTGTCGCAGGTGTCTTCACACATCTCCGGCCAGAAGAACAACGCCAACATCACTGCCAAATCTCCCGATGATATCGTCGTGACCGCCGCCCTTCGCACACCCTTCACCAAGGGTGGCAAGGGTGGATTCAAAGACACCGCCGCATCAGACTTGCTTGTTGGCGCTTTCAAGGGTCTGATCAGCCGCAGTGGAATTGACCCCAAGCTCGTCGAGGATATCGCAGTTGGCTCCGTGCTTCCTCCCGGCGGTGGTGCCACCGAGTTCCGAGCGGCGGCACTGGTTGCTGGCTTCCCCGAGTCTACTGCCGTGAAGAGTCTGAACAGACAATGCTCCAGTGGGCTGCAGGCTGTTGTGGATATTGCGAATGCCATCCGGGCTGGACAGATTGAGGTCGGCGTTGGCGCTGGTGTGGAGAGCATGAGTCTACAATACGGGTATGTATATCTGGACTGCAAAAAAGCTCGTCTATTTTCAAGATTTTTAATTTTACTAACGCCTTGATACAGACCTGGTGCCGTAACGGAATTCTCCGAACTTCTCGAAAGTCACATGCAGGCTGCAAACTGCAAAGTGCCCATGGGCGTCCTCTCGGAACAGATGGCCAAGGATCGCAACATCACTCGCGCTGACCAGGATGCTTTTGCGGCATCATCATACCAAAAGGCCATCAAGGCCCAAAAAGCCGGTCTATTCGACGAAGAGATCTACCCTCTGGAAGTAAAATGGACAGACCCCAAGACCAGTGACGAGAAGACCATTACCGTCAAGGCCGACGATGGTGTGCGAGACGGAATCACCCCGGAATCCCTCTCCAAGATTAGACCCGCTTTTGCGAAAGATGGAAGTATCCATGCCGGAAATGCATCCCAAGTCTCCGACGGAGCCGCCGCTGTCTTACTCATGAAGCGTTCCACTGCCGAACGTCTCGGACAAAAGATCATTGGCAAATTCGTCACAGCCAGCATCGTCGGCGTCGAGCCCTTGCTCATGGGTATCGGTCCCTGGAAGGCCATTCCCGTCGCTTTGGCCAAGGCCGGTATTTCCAAGGACGACGTTGACATTTACGAAATCAACGAAGCTTTTGCCTCGCAATGCGTCTGGTGTGTGAAGGAACTCGGTATCCCCTTTGAGAAGGTGAACCCCAAGGGCGGCGCTATCGCCTTTGGCCATCCCCTCGGATGCACTGGTGCCAGACAGGTGAGCACTTTGTTCACTGAGCTGAAGCGCACAAACAAGAAGATTGGCGTGACGAGTATGTGCGTGGGCACAGGAATGGGTATGGCTGCTGTTTGGGTGGCAGAGTAAAGCAGTTGGCTTTTCTGTTGTTGTCGAGTATATATTATATCTAGGTTCGTTGTATGTACTGTCAGATTCATTAGTGGCGTTGTCTTTGGTAATAGTCTCCATCAATTGCCAATTTCTTATATTTCAATCTCAAAGCACTTAAAAGGTTATTTTTAACGTCATCAATTTGAGCTAGGATGTAAAATTAGAGCGGCCTTTCATACCCCTGGAGCTTGAGGCTCATAATTGACAAGTTTTGCAAAGGCATGAAGTGCGATATCGTAGTTGTCGCCTCAGCCTAGCCTTCTGGTCACACAACACAGCGTCTGATCATATTACCTTATATAAGAATGCTTCATGCGGCCTAGAAAATAGTGGTGAAGTGAGCTATACCCAAATCAGTACCAGTATGCTCTGTATAGACGGCTAATATAATATTTTAAAACGGGCTGATTATCTACGTCGTGCCTTTGTCTGCCTTAGCCTCCGAGACTCTGACTATCATTGGCGATATTCCCGGTGCATAGATCCCCTAGGCAGAACAACCTGTGCATGATCTTCCACTAGACATAATTGTGTTGTTCTCTTTCCCGTTCACATCACATTCGTGGCTGGCTGGCAATTTATCTGTAGCCAATCAACATCTCCAACTACCAGTAACCGGAGTCGTAATCACGATGGCAACTGTGACAGGATGAAAGGTGAGAACCGAGATACAGACATGGGCTACCTATTTTGAAGGGATCGGAGTTCAGATTGATCAATACGAGGCGACGGCTAGCTGAGCAACCAATTCCAGTTCTATAACAAACATAGTTATAGCGTACTGCAATCCTTGCCAGCATAGCTTAATGATAATCCTGCAAATATAGCATCCGAAAGCAAATAGCATTAGCATACCTAGGTACCTAGGTAAGCGTTCGAACCATATTTTCCCCTTTGCTTAGGGGTTTGGGCCTCAACCTTCGAACGTCTTCCCATGTCGTTCGTCTAGCTCTACTATCAACACTGGTTATCATCATTCAGACTGATTATTGAATGGAGCTTTGGGGTATACAGGCCAGTCAAACTTCTCATATGATTAAAACCTGGTAAAGGATTGTTCACAACAACCTTGGAAATCGAAGTGGCAAGACATCCCGTAATCTAGATTCCAAATACAGGAGTGCAACTTGCAAAAGAAATGTCAAGAAAGTTGCCCGACTTCCCATACGTACTAAGGCTATCTTAGCATACGTTCCTTATAGCTCGTATCTAACAGGACCTAGTCAGCCATAATCCAGTACTGCCATAAACTCCCCATCTCCCAGGTGTTATCTGGGGGAGTGCTATTTCCGACGTTAGGATAGAACATCAAATGCAGCCTATGCAATAGAAAGCGAGCTCTAAGGATTTAGGCTCGATTCCCAACTTTTGGCACGTATGAGTTGTTCCCCATACTCAGGTATATATGTTGAGAGTGAACACTTGCATTTCTTGCTCTATTCGAGATCTGGTAAAAATTCTCTATGTTTCATACCTACCTACCTTTGGATTCAACCTGGAAATAGTACTACCTAGGTATAGCTTGATTGTATATGTTCTCTCTTTGGCCTAATTCTACCATTACTTTATTTAAAATCTCCTAGCAACCCCTTTTTTACAAGGAAAATGGTGTTTCCAGCTGAATCTCAGCCTCGCAATACTTATCTCCTGTGGCATATATTCTCCTATCCAACAGAAAAGGGGCACGAAGCTGCTTTCGCAGTGTCAAACAGCTGGGGTGATAGTATCAACGCCATATATTCAGTTTTAATTGAGATATTGCTGGTGCAATTCTTTCAATTTTTGGTTGTCATCTTCATTTACCTGGGGAACAGATCCTCATCAGCATATCTCCGTCGCATCGATCGATTCCTTTACGAGGCCGAACCTTTGCGTATTATCACAAGTATGCTTGAAAGCATTACTGGTATTTCGAGGAGCTCGATTCTATCAAACGGACTTCATGGATACGAGCAAGCAATAATCATACTTATAGTCGGGCTAGCCATATCGTTTGTTCCTAAAATTGTTCCGGCTTTTGCGATCCACGGCCTCTTAATCGGCAATGCTGCCCCTGTGAACCCGGCACAGATATACGTTCCTCCGGCGTCCAATCGCTCAAGCATCGGACTTCAAATACCACTAGATGCTATATCACGACCTAGAGCTTTCCGAGCTGTTGGCCAGGTTGAAACTGCCAGTGATGACCTGTTGAACAAAGTATCGTTTAGCCAGCCAGTCGTGTTACCAGATTCAGGCAATGGCGAACAGAACCAGAAAATTGATTATAACTACACCATTGTCGCCCGCGATTTTGGATTACAGAATTTCCATGGCCTCAAATTGAACGTTCAAGGCTCTTGCCGCACCGAGTATGGTTGGTTTTACGAACCCTACGAGAGTGGTGGTGTGGAATACGATTACTATCACATATTTGGAAACACTTCTCTTCCTTTCTTCGCAAGTAGCTTGTACGGATATACGCCTGTAGCCTATCCCCAGATCCCTGGGCTACCATACGCCATGAACAACACCTACGCTATCATGATAAGCTCCATGCAGTGCCAGAGTTTTACCAAAGGGACTGATCCATGGTACCTCACAAACACAACTGGAGTTTCGGAAGTTTCTGCGGACGGCGATCTCGTGTACAACGTGCTTCGAAAGAGACCAGCTCTCTCCTGCTGGCAAATGGATGAATGGACTTATAACAATAACAGCTATACTACATGGCAATTATCAAGTATACCAGGCCTGGACTTCCCGATATCTTTGAGAGATGTCTTTTACAGTCAATTAGGGACACCCTCTGTCTTCAAAGCCGCTACATCACTCGGGACTATCGCATTGGCCTCTAGCACTACCGCCCAATTCTTCACAATTGATGCGGCGTCGTCCAGCATATATAATGACTTGAATAGACTGGTTCTTGCGTCGTATATCCTGACGACCAATTCACTCCTGGATACAACTTTGTACAATCGGAACAATACCTATAATATCCCGAGCTTGATATCTGAGGCGGATCTGGGACAAGTTGCACAATTTGTGCTAAATGACCCACAGATTGCCACCGTATCACTCGCATTTGCTGTGGCGCTTCCAATCGCCACACTTCTCATGTTTCTGATTGTCAAGATTTCAAAATTCTACATCAAACCTTCGGCACTGGACGAGAGCAACGAAACAGCCGAAGCAGCTGAGGCCGCCGAGGGTAACATCGCTACCAAGAGCGAACGAGAGGGCCCTTGAAAAGTGAGATTCGATCAAGAGCCTGCTGCTTGTAGGTGTTATGTGAATTGGAGAAATGCTTTAATAGTATTACGGAGTCGAGACACTGTTGTGCATACTTTTCCTTCTAACCCCGAGAATATCAATATCCTTTTTTGACAATGAATGGCTAGATATCCATGTTGATTTATTCAAATACCAAAAGATCTTGCTTCTTTCCGAAATTTCAAAATTGTACCTTTCATGTATACCTAAGCAATGCCAAATATCTATCTTCCTGAAAATGTTGCTTGAGCTTTCCTTGCTTATAATTACACCGAGATAAGACCCCCCTTTTTTTACTTATCCCAAGCGTAAGCCCTTCCCATCCATACCTGGACATTATCAAGCTAACCCGGCAGTATATTGTTTCATTATCTGACTACCTAGGTAATAAGCTGAATATAATTTACATCTCTATGCTGAACCTGTCTTCCTTTCATCCAATAGAGGCCGAAACAATAGGAGTCTTTCCTCGCGAATTTTTTTTTCATTTAATCCCTTTATGAACTACCTATTTTGAAACTACACAGCTCACTAGATTATACAAATGACTAGGCAGGGAAATTCAGAGAGCCCTGAAGGGTTCCAAGGTTATATTTTATCTTTGGCAGACTTCGATGATTCCTTGGATCTAAGAAAGACAGTCATTTTCTCGGTGTCAAATTGACTATTTTCCTATAACCCGCATATACTATAGCTCGGGGCTCTCAGAAATTGATTGAATGGATCGTCAAAATAAGGATCAATGTCATAAATCATCTCCTGGGCCCCTTCACCTAGCGCTAGTCTCAAGGTATTCTTATCCATGATCCATACAGGGGCGAGGTCTGCTTTCTGTTTTACGGGCAAAGGATCTCGCTGGACCCGATAGAGCAACTGTTTGGTGCAGGCAGCTGCTGTCGCTGCAGCATAGTGCTGCCAGCCATCATTTTTAGCCTCATCTGCATAATTAGAGATCCCGCGTATCACCATGTAGGGCAGCTCAGTCACGAGCCCATACGCCTCCATCTCGAAGCAAAGCACATCAAAACCTGCTGATTTGACAATCGCATCGCGCTTATAGGCTCTGTCGACGACATTACCACCGGAGGCGATAAGGCCGTAGTGAATTTCAGGGTCTTCGGAATCACGAGGTGGTCTGTTCACAATCTCTGATAGACTGATTTGACGGCCATGCTCTTGCTGCTGTGGATCCGATTTGAAGCTGAAAAGGACATCCGTTTCCTGTGGCGGTCGTTTGAAATGATCTGGTAGTTTTGGATATTGAAGGAACATTTCTGAGATGGTTTCAGATATTCCATTTGACATCACGTAGTGATCGGATTTCATCATTATCACGACATTTCTCAGCTCAATAGGGATCGGCCATAACCCCTTCGTCTGCTCGACCATGTCGTATTGTAAAAGACCAGGAGAATTCTCCCCTGGCATGCTAACAACCACATCGCCGAGGCGTATATCATTTTTATTACTCGGCACACCACCACCTTGACCTACGAGTAGCCGCCATTTGATTCTCGGAAACGAGCGCTCTAAATTCGCAGCAACATATGCCGCGGCGATTCCTCCTCGCGTTCCTGGAAGCCAGGTGATAACGACGTTATGGCCACTGAGTTTTCCCAGGATGTACGAATTGGAATCTCCATCTTTCCTTGGTAGAGCTTGGTGTTCAGCGTCTAGCATGTAGCGGACAGCGCTCATCTCAAAATCGTGCGGACAGATAATGGCAACAGTATAATCACCATAGTCATATCGAGAAGCAGAGTTTAAGTGGTTTCTTGCCCTTGAAACCATGCTCACAAAATTAGAGAGAGAAAACCGATATCGAAAACGTTGCTTCCGTAGGTTTTTTGTTTCTCCTTTCGTCGAGCTTGGTTTCCTCAAGAAATGAGCGAATATTGACATTGCCTATGTGAAAGTGAAAGAAAAAGGACCAGCACAAGGTTGCGAGACCCTTTAAATTTCTTGAGTAAAACAGCTTGCAGGGTGGTCGAAATGTAGTGGTGTCAGCCTCGTAAGTGGGTGATTGGTAACTTTTGTTTAAGCAAAACTAAGTCGGCTATTGCGAACCAACTATTGGAGACTAGCTAACTCACACAGCCTCTTTTTTTTTTCCTGTATACAAGGAAAGTGTCAGAGGGCTTATTTTCTGGGGTGAAAAAGATCAATTGTCAACAAATGGATGGATGAGATTTACTCAAAACCTCGCGGCGCACTGTAGGCGGCGGTTAACTTAGGGCTAAGTAAAGTTGTCCCTGTATCCTGTATGATTGGTGAGCTGGTTACTAACAATAGTACCAAGAAACTTCATAAAACCAGCACTGTTATCAAATCCATGCCCAGCAAGTCAGTTTTACATCTATGGGTTTATTCTAGATCATGAAATTGAGCAAATATTACCAATATCCATTTCATCAATCGATACTAGCATTTGCATTTTTGCTTGACGCCCGTGTGATAGATGATTCAGGGATCGCTACACATATTGAGACCTTAGCTTGCAGGATAAAGATGATGAATTTTCTTCTATTCAATAGGTACGCTCGAAAAACAAAGATTATTCAAAGGACACAAGAAGAGGGATTTTCTATTCCACTGTCTAGGCAAAATAACTCTTCCACAAAACTCCAGATAAATCCTCCAATTGATCCGGTGTAAAAGCCTGGATTATTTCTATGTTAGCATTTACTCGGAGAAACAAAAGGATGATGAAAACCCGACGGCTGTCTCCAGCCTTGTGATAGAGAGGAGGGGAGGAGAGAGGGAAATACCTTTTGATCGATATGCCATGTATCCTGTCTCGTCTTCTTAAACTCACTGATAATACTCTTGACACTCGACCCGACTACGCCAGGGTCATGGGCCGCCTTTGTACTCAACGTGGTCAACGCATCTGGCATCCACGAAGGGGGCGGACTTGCGTAGGGAAATGCCTGAACCAACGCGCCAAGACCTAACACGGCGGCATGTCTCGTAATAAGCAGTCGCGAATGTTCGGGAGTCGGTGTGCCCGTGCGACTTGACGTTGCGGACGACGACGATCGGCCTAAGAGATGACTCTTTGGTTTCTTGGGTAATGGGTTCTCGACGAGGATCTTGGTGAAACGTTCTTGATACTTGGAAACGTACGCTTCACGCAGAGCGACGGGTGAACATCGAATCATTCCGGAGAGAGTCGCCGAGGCCCCGACACGGACTTCGTGCTGGCTATCTTGAAGCATGTTGGCGATACATTCGAATAATTTATCGCGGTCGCTTGCTGAGAGTAAGAATAGACGACGGAAGTAGATGATTTGCATGTTGATCATCACGCGCAGCCGTTGATGCCACGACGTCGCATGCTGTCCTATTTGAACCAGGGTTTGATTGAACGCAGACTCGCTCTCGGCAGGGTACGGAATATTGGGTAAGTGGCGGAAGACATGGTACGCGAGCGATTGAAGTTCCGGGTCTTCCTTGACGTCCATCATATGAAGTAATTCTTCTGTGAACGTGGTTGCGAAGAACGGGACTAATTGCGTACATTCATGAGACGAAAGAGTCGAGTCGAGCCAGAGTAGCACAGTCTTGCTTCCTGATGTATACGATGAAGGAGTCTGTTGACCCGGTTGCCGTTCGTGTCGCCATAACTTGAGTCTCTCGAAGACGGTGGTCATCATTTCTGAAAAGTCCTTGGTTGGATCGTAAGGGTAACTTCCGATTGACGAGGCATTGTTCTGGGTCTCGATCAAGCTGGCAATATCGGCATGGGATTCGTGATATCTTGTTCTGAATATCGACCCTAGCGTATGACCGATTGCCTCGCGAACGCCTTTGTAAGGATGGTCGAGATGAGAGACGAAATCGTCAACGATTGGTTTCTCGAGTTGAAAGTGCCAGCCTGCGTCAATGATACATTGATGCAAAAGACTGATCTTTGAACTTTCCTTAAACGCTGCATTAGAAGACATATCCAGCTTGAACGACGCCAGCCAGTCAACCAGAGGCCAGGCACGGCGAGGGTCTCGACATTGAAGAATCATATGCAGGAACGTCGTCCAGTAGCCGGAATTCTCGGGAGTCAGACCGTCCTCCAGAATTTTCCGGACCATGGGGAACGCGTACTCCCAGATCTTATTCCTCTTCTCCACGTCGGTGTCCATGACGGAGCTGATCAAAGCTCCCAGGATCTCGGCTGTGGCGCGATGTTGGTGTTTGTCACTTCCATCCTCAAAGACCACTTCTATCTCTTCCTTGATTTCCTCAAATGTGGCTGCAGTAATTTCATCTCGAATCATCAGCTCGAAGACATACAGCAACATCATTGCGCACGCCATGCGGAATTTATCCGCTGAAGAATCTCGAGGTTCCTGTTTGAGATACGCAAAGAAACTACGGAACCATTTGCGATCGAACAACTGGCCCATGTGTTTCCGTATATTCCACTCCGTCTCGTCGTATTCGATATCCTTCTTGATATTGGCTTTATACGCAGGCATCTTGCTAGACCAGACGAGCCAGCCGGGGAAATCATGATCGATGTAATATTCAGCCGAAGGTTGAGCAAAACTAGACAAATACTCTTGCGTCCAGCCCTTTTCGTACCTCTTTGTGGCGACTTGAATTCGAGCCGGGAAATGCTGTTCGCCAAGGATATAGTTCTCGTAGCTGTGATCACAAATAGCGCGAACGTCGATCATAGTGAAGAGAGCTATCAGGGCTTGCGAATACATGCCCCGCAGTCCCGGATGAGTATCGATGGCTCCCATAGTGACCAAATTAATAAGTTTTTCGCTCGCGATATGATCGAATCGCAAACCCATACTAACGACAATACTAGCTGCTCGACTTGCAATCTTCCAGTGCGAAGTTCGAGCCAGCTCAACGAGCTCTTCGGCCAATTCCGCTTTCTTGCTCTCGATTTGCACCCGCTTCTTACGAATCGAGTTGCGCTTTTGCGAAATTGCATCTTCCACGTTCTGAGCCGGCGCAATAGCGTCGATCAGCTCTTCATTCAGCACAGCCATTCTTTCTAACGGCCGTCCGTAGTCCATGATTTGGTAAATAGCGCCCGAGCACAGTTTCTGCACAGACGGCTTGTCGACGCTGCTTGCATCGATAAAGGCTCGGACAACGTCTGGTGTGTATTTCCAATGTCTTCCTACCGTCTTGGCCAAACTTCCGTAAAGCAGCGAGTACAATCCGCCTTTAATTCGCGCGTGATCGTTTTCTTTGATTGCCTTTTGTAAAGCCTTGAGCAACGGCGGTATAACCACGAGCCGAGAGCCCCAGACGGCTTTCAAGGCGGATTCGCCAGCGTTTTGCGCGTTTCGTCGGATATCCGTATAAATAGAGACACTCGACTCGGCCAGATCAAGGAATAGGACCTCGTCTAATTTGGATCGCGGTCGAGGCGCGGCATTATGTCGTAATCTTTGTAGATGGTAGACATTTGCTCTTCTCACGAGTAGTGGACGCGGATAGTCCTTGCGAACTCCACTGACTTTGTAGGGGTGTATGTCCGCCGCGAGCAAACGGGTGACACGATCCAAAACGTGAGCCGATCTCTCGATACCAACATCAATAAACCACGAGCGATAGGCAGTGTATAGAGCTCCGAAGCAAGGTACGTCGTCTTCTTGTTTTTCAGTCAGGAACCGATGCACGTCGTGAAGAACGAAACCGGCCCGTTTACGAATGTCGTGGATCGTTTGATACAACGGATCGTCCTCCGTCAATGAATATCCAGTCGGATAAGTAAAAGTCTCTCTCACGGTTTCCTCGTCAGAGCTATCCAGCGACGAATCACCGTTATCGTCCTGATCGTCGCTGGCGGTAGAATGGCCGTTGGCCATTTCAACGTCACTCGTGCTACTGGAAGACGAAGAACGGTCGTCTTTATCGTTCTGACTATCCCTGGATGCCGCTTTGGGATCAAACAGGACCGAAATTCCAGAAATAATTAATCGCAATAGAACGAGTTTTCGCGTGACCTCGTCAGACCACTCTTTCCCACTTCCATCGCGTTTCACACTAGACGTTCCGTCCGTTAGAGCCTTGAGTTGGGCCAATGCGCTTTCTGCTTGACTTTGGAAAAGGGCAACAGCAAATTCGACTTCCTGTCTGTTGGGAATGTGCCAACTGATGTTCAAGTTGCGAGGATCTGGACGGTAACCCCAATGCTCGATATTGATGCCGTCCTTAATGGCGTCGTGCTCAAAGAGACCATAATCTAATGTGTAGGTTACGGTGAGATTGAGAAGGAGATGATGAATAAAATTTGAAACGTGAATCGTGGGTATGCCCTTGCACTTTTCTTGCATATAAATGGCAATATCCAGAAGTTCTTGTTTGTGATTGAGGACTGCGCTTCCAACGTGAACAACGCACATGCTGAGCATACTGACGTTCCAGACCAAGGCCCTGTCTCTGGGCAGGACCTCCGATCCCGTGGTTCTTGTCGAGGCGGCGCCGTTCTCGTCAATCTCAGACCGAATAGCCTGGATTAAAAGCGGCACAAACCGTTTCAAGGCCTTTTCGGGATTGACTTTGCAAACTGCATTGCAGATAAATGCCATGGCATCTCTGGCTTGGTGGATAACATGGTTCGACACAAAATCAACGACCTTCTGCAGAGCCATATCGTATAACTCAGGTGAAAGTGCTGACAACAACGGCATGAGAGTCGCCGGCAGAGTGTTGACAACGTTTTCTTCCGGGGAGCCGCTCTTCACGCGCGAGGCATCGGGAAGATTCTCCAAAAGAGTGAAAACTCGGCCTAGGAAGGAGATTAAAAATTCGCCGAATCCCGTGGTAGACGAACGCAGAATCATTTCTTCCGTCTCGTCGCTGAGGTCAGTGGCGTAGTTGAGTTGTACGTTGGCACCTTCGATCTCCATTCGATCGACCTCACCAGTAATCCATTCCATGGCCAGTGTATTACAATTCACATCGTCTCGGCCTTTGGTCAAATCTTCGAGGGGAATATTGTAGCATACCGACTGGATAAACGACAGCGCATGCATTGATTTTTCCAGATCGTTGGCATCTATACCGGGTAGAGCAAGACCTAGCAACGTAGTTAAATGACAACGGAACCCCTTCGTGCGAGCAATGATTCTGGACAGAATCTGCAAAGACCGAAGAGACGATGTAGTTCGATGTACCTCGACCAGCCCTTGCATGGATGGATATATTCTCTGCAGAGCGCCAGGCAAAATCAATTGAGGTTCGAGGTACGCCAGACTTTGCAAGGTGGATAGGGAGAAATTCATCGCAGTTCCACTCTTTGCGTAGATGCCCATGAAAATGACGTCGCGCAAACACAGGACAAATCGTTTCTTCAGTGGTTCGTTCAATCTCCTCTCGACAGGCACCTCCATTTCACCGTTATGTTCGCGGTTCCACCGCATGACGAAGAAATCAGATAGGTAGTACACCAACTGAGCCAGCGTTTTGGTCCAAGCTCCAGAGTTCGAGGGGTGGAAGAAAGTTTCGACTGCCTGGATAAGACCCTCGAGTTGATGCAGGATGGAATCCGACGCCTCTAAGCATGCCGGCGACAGAGACATTACGATCCAGCGCGCGATATGGTGAGCGACGGGGTGTTTGCGGGAGTCGCGGTCTAGCATTATTCCCAAGCCAGACGAGATATCCACCAAAGCACTGTACGGAGACGTAGCTTGGCCAACGGGGATTTCAAGTAATCTAAGAATAGCTGTAAAAATGACGGCAGATTGGTCCTTTGTGAAGATTCCATATTCGGAGAAAGGCACATGAGAAGCCGGTAACGAGTCTCTAGCCAGTCTCGACAGCAAGTCCAAGAAACTCATATCAAAAGTCTTTGATCGGTTCACCAACGACCATAGGTGGAAGTAGGTAGGTAGGAATTTCTGAGGTCGTAGATCATCGCGAGACTCGGGTGCGGGAGACGTGGGCAGTAGTAGGTTCATCAAGCCGACCACAACGAATGCACCTTCTGAAAAGGAGGTTGTGAAGTGAGGCAGAAACTCCTCCAGCATTGCCGATACCTCGCAAGGGTCAAAGTATAGCTGGGCAAAGGCACAAAGCTTGGTTAAGGTCTTGATATTCCGTTTCAAATTCGTCGAATGGACCAGACCGGATTCTGTGGGCAGCACAAATGCCTTGATTTCTTTAAACAGCGGCTTCCAATCGAGAATCAGATCGCGCACAGGTCGAAGGTAATGCTTTCGTCTAGGACACGTTTAGTTGCGGTACTACTTGAAAAAAGACTTTGAGTAAACATACTTTGTGAGAAGCATGAACATGCTCGCAAACCGCTCCGCCACATTGGGATCTATACCCGGAGCAAGCGATAATTCATAGTAGAGCCTCACAAGCTTGATACGTTCCTCCCTGGTGGGATCGAACTTTAACGAGAGCCATCCTCTGAGTTCTCGGGTCCAGTGCACGGCACCAGGACTGAAATCGCCCGCCTTGATAGCGATGTATAGACAATTCAGTATCTCGTGCAGATTACGTTCACGCTGATCGTCGTCTTCGGTCTGATAGGGCAAGTAGCTGAAGTACGGATAGGTGCGTGGGCGGACGCGGGCCTTTTTTGAGCCATATGCTTCGGCGGGCTCGCCGCCGGGAGACGTAGCTCTCGATATTTCGTGACCGGTCTGGAAATTCTCGGACGTCAAAATGGACGCGATTCGATCGGCGGTACTTCTGTCCATGGCAGCAACAGCATTCGATGTTGGAGATGGCGGTTGTGTAGGAAGCGTGGGGGGGGTTATGACAAATCAGTGACACTAAATTCGCCGGTCAGTTAATCGATGAAGCTGGGTCTGAAACTCTGCTTATCAAGGATAAAAAGATGAATAGAACGGACATACGGTTTTGCACGGATTTTGAGGCCTCATGGAGCCTGACAATGTTGGATGGGACGGGTTCCAAGAAGAAATAAGCTCACACCACCACGACACAGTGATGAGTGTACGCTAGATGGCAATGGACGACGAACGAGGTAACCCCGATGCAGCTTCTTCTCGATGGCGGTATCATGAATCGACGCTGATTGACAGCAGAAGGTGAAGGAGAGCTAGAGACGGAGCGGAGCGATCGAAATAGAAATAGAATGCGGCGCGGGTGAGGCAATACGGACAGCGCCACAACCCCGATATCGTTCGTTCGTCTTTGGATCTCTCACGCACGCAGTAGAGAGCAGCGGTTAATTAAGCGCTAAGCAGCAATTCGACCGAAATCCCGTCTTTCTTGATTAAAGATGACAGAACGATGAGAGAGGATGGGATGGAATTGAGATGATGCTGATTTTGATCAGGACTGCGGATGGAGAAGAAATAAGTATTGGAAAGTAGTTAGTTAGATGGTAAATAGTTTGTAGCTTGTCAGGCTGTCACGAGTCCAGTCAAGCAGAGAGTAAGTAGCAGGTACTCCGTACTTGCTAGTAAACTAGTTGGGTCGTTGAGTACTTACTACTTTTTAGTACCAAAGTAGTTAATGTTAGTTAAGTTCTGGCTGGGGCGAATGACATACGACATGCTACATCCCCGGATCAACTATATCTCCGGGCTAGCTATGGCGACAAAAAACATCTTGAATTATACTATATAGTTAACTTCTCGTCGATCAGCCTACGGAGAAAGCGGTTTGAATTGAATAAATAATCAAGAATTTGATTTCTAATCGATTCTATTCTTTGCCTCACTGTTCCAGCGGCCAAAGCCGGCCGAGCGAGGTCGTCGCGCGGAGCAGCCTCGTTGGAGCTGACCCGATTAGGTCTAGCGTGCGAGCTCCGTGCGGCGTGCGGCGTCGGGGTCTTTAAGCGGCAGGCTTACTTTTGGTCCCGGAGTCCGGAGTCCAAGCTTATTAAAGTTAACAACCGGACATATAACTTGTCGGCGTCCTCAAGCGGGTGGAAGAAAAGAGCCGAATAGAACCGCCTGAACCAGCGCGTAGATGACCATCGCTTGAACCGCCACCGTGAAGAACCGCTTCTCCTTCGACGAGTCGGATAATGCGCCGCTACCCCAGCTCGCCAGACCCCAATACCAGACGGGATAGCCAGTGGAGATACGGTTGATGATTTGGACGTGGAAGCTAGTGAGCGCCATGATTGTGAGAACGCCTTGTGTGACGGCCAGACGAGTGATGGCAGCCTGCGACGCTGTTGGCCTGGAAGTTGTGTGTGGCGGTCCCAGGCGTTGCGCTAGGAGAGCAACCCACGAGGAATGCATCATTGTTACCAACACGGGAGCGGCGAGAATAAATAGAGGTATATTGGAGACGGTCCAGTACTTGAGAAAGCCGTTATTCCTGCCAGGTGTTGATGTCAATGTCAGCCAGTCTTGCACAAACCATATACAAGAATTGCACAAAACGAGAACGTCCTTACCAGTAATGAGCTTGGACCCAGGTGTAAACACTAGGCAGAACCCGTCCACACCATGGTCGTGGTGCAGTACCGCAATACTCGGTATAAGCAATGTACTGCGGTATAACGAACCCCAGGCCTAGAATCATCCCACCGAGCCCAACAATACCAGTGCGACGGATCAGATCGATAGAGAATCGGCCGTCGACGAGTCGCAATGCGCCTAGCACGGCATCGAATACGAACATGCAACCGCTGAGAATCCCGTTTCCTCGTATGGTAGTGGCGATAGCAAATAAGGCGCCTGCTAGTAGAAAGAAGACATCTCGCCGTCCTTGTCGACCCGTCGATTCTGCCCGTAATGCCGATGTATAGCAGTAGAAGCCGGCAAAATTGAGTAACGAAAACAACGGTTCACTGTACGGAGCCGAGAGAAATGCGCCGGCGGGGGATATAATGTGGAGAGCGGCAGTGGCGAGAGCAAAGGCACGTTGGGCTCGTGTCTGGGAGCCGAAAATCAGAGTTGTGAGGTAGTATAAAACCACGGCGGAGAGAAAGTGACAAATGTGAGCGAGTGCAATGCCAGAAATTGCAATTGTGGTGGCTGACGGGTTGTCGTAGGGGTTCGCAAAGACTGTTTTCCAGCAGTCAGCTACAGAGCGGTCCTTGTGAAGCGGCTATCGAGGAACAGCATACGGGAGGCCAAGTAACCCAACGTATGGGTGAATCCATATCCCCACGCCCACTCCTGCTCGTACAAATAACCCCTCTCAGCAACGCGGACGAAATATATGGCATCCCATCTGACGAATTTCCAAGGCGCAGGCAACCCTGAAGAGAGGAAATGATTCGACGGTAGTAGACTGAGACCAGAGCTAGAGCTAGAGCTAACGGGATAGGAAGGTGTTGCGCCAGAAGCAGAAGCAGAAGCAGAAGCAGAAGCTGCAAGAAGGGCAGTGGAGGTGTCGTATCCCAGTCCGGGGCAATTGGCGACGATGAGGAAGAGGATCGTCTTCCATGCGACAAACAGCACGGCTAAAGTCTGCAAAGGACGGCGCAAGTAGGACTCGACAGCTGCATGATCACGACTTTCCGCTGCGTGATTTCTTTGCTGCGCTATCTGCGGGATGGAAGTTTGACTGGCGGAAGTCATAATTAAAGGGAATTCCCCTGCAGGGTCAACTGGATGACTCTGCGCTCAGATCCATGGATGCACTGTCTGGTACAGCTGTCTAAATTGCATTGTGCAGTAATCAGTAGCAGTTGGTTAAGTTAGTGTAAGCAGGAAGTCAACAAGAAGCTCTGCTTTTGACTAACTTAGCTAATCAAACAGGAGACCAAGTGCAGTGAATTGTCATTGGACAATGGGGCTTACATGATCCAAGTGGGTAAAGTGTACGCTAGTTTTTTCTCGGGGACATAAAACAATCTAATCATGATCCATCCATGTTGCATGTTGATGGTTCACTTCTTTAAGCAACTAATCAAGGAACTAGTCAAACAGTCAATATATCCTGTAGGACGTAGTCTACTTGTCTCGTTCTCCTCACTCTGTATTAAACACTGTATTGATCATGTACTGAACACGTGTGCATCCTATGGTAAACTCAGACGAACGACTAGACATGTCTAGAAGTTACGGTGTAGCGAAGAGAGACGACGAGACGAGAAGACGAAGCGAGGTCGCAAGACATTGGTTCTCGCAACGGGCTCGGATCTCTTAAGACATTCACTATTCACGAAGCAAGTTCTTATATCGCTCAGGCCAAGACTTCCGCAACCAGATCTGTCTGGCGCGCAATTCATTTATGACGCATGATCAACTGTTTTTTGTAAATGTACTCTGTACACTAACTTATTATGTAGGATGTAAGTTAGGTGTATGAGTAGTACCTAGTATATCTTGTTGAAGAATAGAGAGAAGATCGAGAAGCGCTCCGGGCACGGGCACATTCAAACCCGAGGCACCGATGTCCGCCAGAGAGATCGCCGCCTCGGACTAACCGGGGCGGAACAGTGCGGCTCTCGTGATCTTTTTCTCTCTCTCTCCATTTCGACTCTTTTCTACATTTTCTACATTCAGGCCCACCGATGAATCAGCGAGTGAACCTTCTATCTCAGTCGTCCTACTATGTAGTATTGACTCTATTGAGTATCCATATTGAGTGCCCACAATTGAGACCCGAGAATTTTTTTTTTTTCTTATCTTTTCTTGAAGTTGCGGAATTATTTCGTGGTCATCATCCATGGATACGTCCGGAACTGGAGTTTTGAAAAAATTCCAGACTCCGTCCGTTTTTGGACCGTCAGTAACTGTCTGAAGGTAGTACCTAAGTAGATACAGAGAGTAACGTAGGTAAGGAACCTGATCAGATCCGGAGATCGTCAATTCCAGATATCATCATAACTTGCGTACCGAATTGGGTATTTATCCCTGTAGTGTTGTAGTATGACTGCTACATAATGCAATGAGTATAGTTGAATGTAGTAATGTACAGTATTCGGCGCGGACGGAACTTCGCTGATCGCCGTGTTCTCGGGACTCGGAGGTTATTTCAGAGTGGCTCCTCTGAAATGATGCATCTGGGCCTGGTCTGATGGTTCGGCCGGGAGTGTCATCCAGCAGTCCCCAATAATAATCATATAATGAAAAAAAATAAAGAAAAAAAAATAATACATTGTTAAATGTTAAGTATTGGTTGTGCATAATTGGGGGACTGGCTGACTTGGCTGAGTCTTGGCGCTGCTGAAGAGCTGAAAAATTATCGCATGATTTACCGGGTCGAGGTATTTTATGTCTTTTCTCGGTATAAATTACATACATAAGCAAGCTGGACCAATTATTTACATGGTTAAGTAGGGTACGTGAAGAATAAGAATAGAATAAAATTGGTATCGATCCGTCACGATCCTACCAAGCTGAACCCTGCGCTGAGCTCAGCTCTAACTTACGTTAAGAGTAGTGAAAATACGAATACGGCCGAGCTACTTAATGTACGTAATGACGCTGTACTAGAACTTGTCAGCCTGGCATGATTTTCCTTCTTTCTCTCTCTTCATCCTCTGGAATCACTCAAATAATCTTGTCTGCCTGCATTTCTCTATTTTCTGAAGACTCAACACTACAACACTACAACAACAAGGAGGCTGTGATCTTGGACTATTGTGTGACTGCTGTACCTGAGGACTAGTCGACTATACGATACCCGCAACTACCCTACCCCGGTCTACTGCTATACTGTCACTATACTGCTACTATACTACGACTATACGACTCGGAAGATCCTAGCAACATACAACATTGATCAGATACAAGCTATTCTCACAACTGAGAATTTCTCTTGATCAGATAATCTCTATTGGTAGGTACTGCTGCCATCTACCATCTGCCATCCTGCTTAAAAACCAATCGGTCACCGAATGACTTCCCATTGTGTGACTACTGTGTAACTTCTGCCTTGCGCATGCATGGTGGTTATTGTGGCTGTCGTCGCTATCAATCTAGCCCCTTCGTGGGTGTCGATCACGTCCGTCAGACGACCAGTACTACGGTCGTATGGAAATATCAGTCAGAGAAATCTCTGGCAGGACGAGGAGCTGTGCTGTTCACAGTCCCACAAGTAGTTCAGCAATTCAATTCAATTGTACCGGAGACTAACGTCTTTCTTATTCGAGCAGACTCAAGGAGACTCTCCAGGTGATATTCTGTGCTGGAGCTAGGAAACCCGAATTGGGGAGTAAAGTCGACAATCAAATGAATATACCGGATCATATATCATAGCATAGGCAACATTGACACACAACCCATGCCGTTTAGTCTGGGCTTTACTGCGGACGCTGCCGCAGCCCATCGCCACGAATTTTCTTCCCCCGCTCAGCCAGACTCGGCTGCTTGGTCCATGTTCCAAATCCCGCAGTCTCTGGGCTTTGCGAAGCCGTTGAAAGATGGCGTCGTCTCTTCATCGTCGAGTCCGCGGCCATTACCGCCAACGCCGCTACCCATCATCACCACTTCGAGAGGCAGCAGTACTCTAGACTTTAGCTCCTCGTCCAGTGGAGACGAAGAGGATCTCCCAACTGAACGACACTCTAATACTGCGAAACGGCTGTCACGGCAGCAGCTGCAACAGCGACAACAACAACAACAACAACAACAACAACAACAACAACAACAACAACAACAACAACAACAACAACAACAACAACGAGTTCGCAACAGCTCGAATCGTCCCAAGACTCTATACCAATTTGCGCATCCCGTAGCGACTCGTCGTCGGTTAAAACTCAGGCCAAAACTGCTTCTTCAACTACACGAGAGCCATGCTGCGTCGAGGCCGTTCCCCAAATACGACGTACTCCCTCCAGACATGACCACCAAACTGGCGTGTCGACTGTCGAAACCTCTCGGCACCACGCGCACGTTCGGGTCCAAGGATCTAGTGATTGTTACGAGCGACATGTACGAGCAGATCGGCACGGGTGACGATCGCAGTATCTCGTCGGACGAAGCCTGTACCGAACAGCGCGAAGTCGTCGCGACTATATGCCACTGCGTATCGACAGAGGATGTACATCGCACGTTCAAAGTCGAGGTTGCGCTCAGCTCTGGCGTGTGTTGGGAAGGCACTTCGTTGTCCAACGGATCGTACGAGTTGCGGTCGACCGGACGTGGTATTGCAGGCTCCAACAAGGTGCGGTGGGTGGCGCGAGATAAAAAGCCCAAGGCGACGACTACTTCCGGTCGATTCACATTTAGTGTGATCGATCCCAATTCGCGTCGACACCCCGTCATTGCATCAATGACGCGGAAAGGGTTGACGGTATTTGAACAGTATTCGTATCCGACAACAAAACCACGAACACGAGCCGCCGACACTGACGAAGACGATGAAGACGAAGACGAACCCACACCACCGGTTTCGCCTTCAGCTACTTCCGCACGATCTGCAGCCGACGTCGAAATGATCAACACAGACGAAGACCTCCGCCAGCTGATAGTCATTACCGGGACTTGGATAGCGTTTATGGAGGGGTGGACGACCAAGTCGCTGGCCAACGGAGACGCCAGTGCAAATCGGGCTGAGCCACCTCTCCTATCACCACGGCTTCGGTCGTCGACTTATCTAAGTGTGGATGGCGGGGATAATAATACCGCGCCCCCGCCTGACCGACCATTATCGCTGTGCAGCGGAGGCGCAACGACCCCGACCACATCACGCATCAATTCGTTTAGTCGGAAGAAAATCCTCAATCGACGCAGTACGCATTCGGACGTGAGTCGGGATCGACTATCGGAAAACGATCCAATAAACGAGAATCGCCGACGTAGCAAGAGTCTTACTGTGGCGGATCGCCTGGATATCTGGAAGGACGTCAATGGAGGAGCGCACCAGACAGCGCAAGCTGAACGAGGTCTATCAGTAGAGCCACCCAGACACCACGACGTCGACGACATACATGGCGAGGACGAGACCAAAGGGAAGTCGAAGAAATGGCGACGGTTATCGTCGATGTTTGGACGGAAGAAGCATTAACTTGAATCGACATTTAGCTCTTTGTTCATATACAAGCGAATTTGAAGAGAGCGTTTCAGCGAAGAATCAAAAGTAGTCGAGAACCGATATATATACGACACTAGGTGTTGAAATTCGGATAGATTATGAATGACTGGAGCATTCTTTCTTTCTGTGTTGTCGCTTTATCATGTCATTTACTTTGGAGTCAGGAGGTAGTCAGGATGAGACGTTGGTTGATGTATGTATGTATGTATATATGTGGCATCTGCATTTCTCCAGAAATCAATTCATTGATAAAGAATAAATTGACGAGATAAGTAAGTCAATGTGATGGAATGATATAGAGATAATAGAGATAATCATGCAGCAGCGCTAATCCCAAAGTCGCAGGTGAGAGAGGAAGAAGAAGAAGAAGAAGAGAAGAGAAGAGAAGAAGACGATCTGATCTGACCGGGGAACGAACAAATTCCACTTGATCGGTCTAGTAAATTAGCTTACTTAATATTTTAGTCTCTCGGTGAATTGAAATTCCTCAACTCCTTACATTTTCTTCTTCTTTTCTTCTTTTCTTCTTCTTCTTCTTCTTTTTCTCTCTTCTCTCGGATTTAATCAGAGATACTTACTTATACATCGTGAAGATAAACTGGTAGGTGATCTGATCTTGTCTGGTCTACTCCCTTGCTCTTCTCGCAGTTAACAATCTGACAGTTGGCTTAAGCCACTCGAACTAAGACTCCGTATCCCTTGCACTGACGTAGCAAGCGGAACCCTGCGATAAAGACTGAAGAAAGAACTTCCATCATGGCTGCAGGTATGTCTTTTTCTCTCCTTCACCACACTCAATTGATCTTTTCTCGATTTTGCTCTTCCAAATATCATCCCTGTATATATCCCTGCTCGATATCTGCTCGATACTGCACACTGGCTGGCTGCGATCTGCTCGACGATTCCAGAATGGTGGGGTCTCTCACTGTTTAACCGTCCGTGCCCGCGAACAACCGTCGATCTACTGAGTCATCCGGTCTTTTCTGTCAAAGCCATCTACTTTTTCACCTGTCATTGCGACTGGACTCGTCTACGGCTCAACATCCAATTCAATGCGCATGTTGTACCGTAGCAGACAGATACAAAGACATGACTGCTCAATTACCCATTCGCGGCGTGTCGCAATTGGCCCAGCGCAGTGGCCGGCTGCAGCTCCAATGCTTGTCGCGACGGCCTGTGCATCACCATCCTCATCATCATCATCATCCACGTTCCTGTCATAATAAATCCCATTCCCAATCCAATTGCCATCCTAAATCAAATTCCCTTTCAGCCAACACACATCAAAAGCAAACCTCCCAAACTAACCATTTCTCTACCTCCTCTTCCTCCTCCGCGCCAGCAGACAAACTCCAAGCTGGTCTCCAATACAACAAATCTCACTGGGCACCTCCCTATGCCGACAAATTCCCCAGCTTGGCCACGGACCAAAAACCCCAAATTCTCTGGATCGGGTGCTCCGACTCTCGCTGCCCAGAGACCACTATCCTAGGTCTCAACCCCGGCGATGTCTTTGTGCACCGCAACATCGCCAACATCATTCACGAAAGCGACCTCAGCTCCGCCTGCGTTATTGAATTTGCCGTCGGCGTTCTCAAAGTCTCTCAAATCGTGATCTGCGGCCATACCGCCTGCGGAGGCGTGAATGCCGCACTGGGAAATTCCAAACTCGGCGAGCTAGATACTTGGCTCCTCCCACTCCGGAATTTGCGTGCGCAGAATTTGGCTGCGCTTGAGAAATTGGAATCCGCGCAAGCAATCGTTAAGTTGGCAGAACTTAATGTGTTGGATGGTATTAAGAAGATTAAGCAAAAATCCGTCGTGCTTGAGGCTATCGAACAGAGAGGGTTGAAGGTTACCGGTCTGATTTATGATGTGGCTACAGGTCTTTTGAAAACGGTGGAAGCCGGAGAGCAGCCATCTCAGGACGAGATTAAGGCTCATTTGACTGCTTTCAAAACTGCTTAAACTGAAGCTGTCCTTGGTTGGATTACTTTTTGGATTACTTTTTGAGTCTGGTTGTGGATGGATAGATCGTGGTCAGTGGCTACCAGAGTGGTGGTTTGTTGAATTTTCAATTTCTAGAGAGCAGTGGCGCAATTAAGCAATTAAGCAAGCATTTAAGTAGTCACATGTACAAGACATCGTTCCCGACCAATTTTCACCAATTTTTGAATATTGAATACCAGATTCACAACCACACAACCACACAACCACACAACTACCCCCGGCGAGGCAATCACCTCAGCCACATCCAAGCACATAGACACACCACTCCATCCGGCGAGGCAAAAACCATCAGCCTGATAGGTGGCGTTTCGTCATAAAGCAATACATACTCAAATCAATCAACCCGACAATCAGCAGGCGTCCAGCCTAGAGCTCTATCAAATGAATCTCGAGCAGTGCTCGGCCTCCATCCTCCCTGTCCATCGCATTCGAAGCGCGCAAACACCTGCCATGGCGGATCGTACTTGTCGCTGACATGCGAGAGTATGCATATTGGTGAAGTCGAACAGGCAATATGACGTAGCAGTCCCTTGGCCAGAGCCGGGATACGAGCTGATAAAGGTGTGGATGACGCCGAAGAGGATGATACTGGAATCAAAGGCCGCGGATAAGTTGCGCGATCCAAGTCTCTCGACATCGCTCTTGTTTCGATGGCTGGAGACATACTTGTAGTTGTTTTGTGCGAAGTAGAGAATACTGCCGTAGATGACGGGTCTGAGAGTCCGTCAGCTAAAATTGTCGATGTCGAAATTGGAGGCGCTTCCGCGACAGATTCCACAGTCGATACCGAAGTTACCGGAGTTGCCGTGACTGATTGGATCTCTTCCTGTGTTGCTATCTCAGCCCGTGTTGTCTGCTCTTTGTCGAATGAATTTGTCTCGCTAGTAATATTTGTCGGCTCTGTAGGCTTGATCACTTCACTGCATGTACAAGGACACTCCACCGGCAGTGCTGAAAAGTTGCTTGTCGATGTGGGCAAGATCAATTCATCTAATTCAGTGGTAGTAGTCGTTCGGAAAGAATCTTTGAAATCGTAGAACGAAGCATTCGCGCTTTTAAAAGCAACAGAGCCCATGTCTCCCAATTGATAGGCGTAGTATTTTGCCGCGTAAAATGTTTTCGTCGGCGAGGAGAGCGGCTCTGGTGGTCCTCCCATGCATACACAGACTGTAAACACGAAGATAAACAGCGCAGGGAGCAGATGGCTCAGGCAATATATCGTCCGCTCCCGTAATTCGTGCCGCGGATCCATCTTACCATCGAAATCGTCGTCTACATCTGCCATAGTCTGGACGTCATTCAGATACTCCGCGCAGTGAGAACCGTATGGCACTCTGAAAAATGCTTCGGCCTCTTCATCAGTCGCCGTGCTTTTGTCGGAGACCCGAGGTTTAACAGTGACTTCAGATTTTGAAGGCCCGTGGATGGTCTCTTCGCCCTGAGGATCGATATTTGAGTGCACACTATCATCCTCAAAGAGGCTAAAAAGGGCCTCTGGCAGCGGTGCGCTGGACACCTCAATAAGCTCAATCGGCTCTACTTCAGTCGGTTCGGCAGTCACATTTAGATCCTCCGGCTCCTTCGCATCCTCTTCTTTCTCTTCGGCAATAGGTGACATGAAATACTTGTTCTGCCTTACAGCCATCTTGCCCTTGCCTTTGGCTGCACTTGTCTCAGTTGGCGTGACGTCGACGTCGCCTTCATCCTCATCGGAACGCTTCAAGTAACCGGGCGAAGAAAGCAACCCGCCGTCTAGGGTTGATTCACGTCGATCCTCAATTTTTCTAGTCCGCGACTTGCCGTAGCTCGGGGAAGCCATTTCATCTTCCCTCGCAAATGGTTCATGTTTGCCTCTATTGGCTCTGCTCCGAGGAGTAAGGTGGACAAATCGACGCTTCTGCTCGTCGTTCTTGGTGACTGATTCGTCATCTTCGTCGTACTTTTTGAGAGATGCCGCGCGACTGAACTCGGAATAGCTTGGGAAAAGGTCGTAGTCGTACTCTGTCGGAAGATCTTGATGTCTGCCTCGATTGGCCTGGCTGCGAGGAGTTAGATAAGTGAATTTAGACTTTGACTCGTTGTCTGTCGCATTTTCGGCTCTAGATTGCTCTTTGCTGTCGCTAAGATTGTCAAAATGAGCAGGCTCAGAGACCGGATCTACTTCGTCGTGGTCATCGAGATAATTCGATCGTTGGGTCGAAACGGTTTCATCAGCCTCGCTGCTGACTTTGTCAAGTTCATCGAGATAACTCGGTTTGCCGGTATTGCTGTTCACTTCGTCGTCAAGGTCATCGAGATAATTTGGTTTTCCAGCATCGCTGTTCGCTTCATCAAGATCATCGAGATAATTCAGTTTGCCAGCATTGATGTCCACTTCGAGGTCGTCAAGATAATTTGGTTTATCATTGCTACCCACTTCGTCAAAAAGTTCATCAAGATAATTCGGTTTTTTAGTCTGGCTGCCAGCGTCACTGCCCTCTTTGTCAAGGTCGTCAAGATAGCTCGGTTTTTTAGCCTCGCTGCTCACGTCGAGATCATCGAGATAATTCGGTTTTCCAGCATTACTGTCCACGTCCTCGAGGTCATCAAGATAGTTTGCTTTGCCAGTATTGCTGCTATCTTCGAGATCATCGAGATAATTTGGTTTGCCAGCTTCGCTGCTCACTTCGAGGTCGTCAAGATAATTTGGTTTGCCAGCATCACTACCCACTTCGTCGAGGTCATCGAGATAATTCGATTTGCCAGCATTTCTATCCGCTTCATCGATTTCATCAAGGTAACTCGGTTTTTTAGCCTCGCTGCTCACTTCGTCAAGGTCGTCAAGATAATTTGGTTTTCCAGCATTACTATCCACTCCGTCAAGGTCGTCAAGGTAGCTCGGTTTGCCAGCATTGCTGTCCACGTTGTCAAGGTCGTCAAGGTAATTTGGTTTTCCAGCATTACTATCCACTCCGTCAAGGTCGTCAAGGTAGCTCGGTTTGCCAGCATTGCTATCCGCTTCGTCGAGATAATTTGGTTTGTCAGCCTCGCCGCTCACTTTGTCATGGTCGTCGAGATAATTCGGTTGATGGGGCTCGACATTTTGGATTGACTGGACAGTCTCATTCCGTGGCGTATCATGGGCCTCGATCTCACTCAGCATAGGCTGCGGCTGATTATTCTCAGGCGGAGGAGGAGTCGTTGGCATATAATCCATCCCGAATATCTCCTGGTCAAGAATTTTCCAGCATTCGTTCTGGAATTCATCATCGTTTAACAAGTCCCTGCCATCAAAAATATCATCGAATAATCCTTGCCCGATTACCGGGCCAGTAAATCCAGTCGACTGACTATTAATATCGGCACCGATGTCCATTTCATTGTTTATGTAGTTGTAGTGTTCACTGAAAGTAGTCCAGGCGGGAGGATGGCTGACTGGCGGCTGGTTGACTTGCGGCTCCTCGACTGAGTCAGTCATTTCATGATCAGAAGAGTCCTCTGGAAGCTTGCGAATCCGTATCGTAACAAAGGGTCGCTTTCGAGGATCGAAAGGGGCATCCCAAATGCCATTGTTGAGGATCATGTCGTCGACCCCGAAGATGATGTTTTCGTACCCTTCATCATACCGTAGGAAAATCTTGATAAAGCCTGGAATCTGGGGACACGAAGCAATTGTATGTGCCAAATTCAGCACCCAGATGTTATCCTCAACCTCGATGAAATTCTCGTAGAGTATGACTTCTGCGTTGTACAATCCTGGAACGGCGTCGCTGGAAGCGAACAATTTAATTTCTCCATCCTCAAGATTCACGTTGGGATCAATTTTCGGAAGCTCCGTTCCCGTGGTCAAGTTTTCTGGATTTTCACTATTTTGACCGCCCTTCTCGTTTGTCTCCATGTAGTTCATGATCTTTTGAGAAGATGTCCACGGACTTCTTCCTTGTGACGATTCGGAGGGACTCGGAGGTAGGTTTAGCTGGTCAGAATTCGGGACGTCGAAGGATCCATCTACTCCTGAGACGCGAACTGGTATTTTGCTCGCCCTCTTCACCGTAGAACCCGTAGAAGGAGTTCGCAGTGTGGCAGAGCTTGTCGGGGTAGAAGGATTAATTTCGTTTTCTACCTTTGTTTCATTGGTGCTTTGAGGAGTGGCAATTCCAAAATCATCAGCGTCTGCCGAATACAGATCGCCCTGATGGTCCCAGAAGCTTGCACGCGCATTCGATGCAGCCGTCGTTTCTTGTGTTTGGTGATCGATTGACTGCGATTGACCAGAGTTGTCGACTGGCATGATATTTTCGACATCGAATGGGTCGCCATCCTCCATGGGAAGAACCCAGGCGCCCCATTTACTGATGTCAGTGAGATGGCCAGCGTTTTTCAATATAGTGGCCGTTGAATTAGGCGTCACATTCAGACCAACTTGAATTTTGACGAGTACAGGATATTCAAAATCCCCAGGCTCACTGGGGAACCAGTCGACTGAAAGTGTGAGGCAAATTGGTTGAAGAGTTTCTGCCATGATGCAGTGTTGCTGGATCAGCCAGCTCTGCAGATTTTGGACTGCGAATTGAAATGTAATCTGTCAAGACTTGATGATTGGCAAGAAAGAATTCAGGCTGTCTTTCTCAGAATTTGAAAGACAGATACGATTAGATGAAGATATTGGAATCAGAGTAGAAGTTAGAAAAGAAGTTGAGATCAGGAAGAGAGGGTTTGCAGAAGGTTGCAAGGTTGTAGGGTAAAATTTCAAGAAGGAGAAGCTTAGAGTCAAACACTCACAAGTCATTAGCTATTCTTTGCCACGTAGTAGCTTTGTTTGCAGGGAGTCTCAATCTCAATAGATAATATGATCGAAGGTAGTCAAACGCTTTGTTGACAAACGCCATTCATAAATCATCATCACTTCAGTCTTTTACCGGTCCATCCCGCTGAATTACCTCAAGTTTTGACTACATGAGTCTGAGACTGGTAAATCTTCGGCCCTCGCCCGGTAAGTTATCCTCAAATCACTAGGAGACTTCGGGCAACTTCCAGTCAATCCATTCAGTAAACTGAAAATCATCAAAGGAGTGAATTTCATCAAGCATACTGTCCCAATCCATAGACATATCGCCGAAATCTACCGACACATTTTGGCCTTCCACAATACTGCCATCTGGATTCGCTTGACTCAACAATACATCAATTCTCTTATTTGCGCGTTTCATGAGTCTTTTCAGCATCAATGTCTTTGGCCGTGTCGTTGAGTCTGTATGGCTCTCTTCGTAATGCCCCACTGCTTCTTCAATCAAAGGCCTCGCTCGCTTCAGAAGCGCAGTATCGTTGACGACAAAAGACCCTTGAATAGCAAGCATAATATGAGGCCATTGAGGTGTTACATACCACCTGAATCCTTCACCGCGGTCATCGCCGTGAATGCGACGAATATTTTCAAGGCTGGCTAGACATGTCTCGAGCACTGAAGAAGGATCTCGATGATTTGGTGGACGAAAATTGTGCAGATTCATGGACGATCGAAAATTATGGGCTGCATGGTGAACAAACCATGCATAATTACTATCGTTCATATTGCAACGCTGGGTTAGGGATCGAGTGCTCTCGATGAAGTGCTGCATTACCCGCTCGCGTGCGCTATGATCACCACGAGATATTGAATATAGACTTCGAGCACATGCTTGCAGCCGATAAGTGATGAGTGCAAATGTCATATCGGTCAGGTTCGTTCGCGCCATGATCTCGCATTCACCAGTGGCTGCATGAATATCGGAATCGTTGAGGTTCAGTGGTAGACTACTCTGCGTCTTCTCAAAAGGAATCAGGGGTTGTGAGTCTGGATCAAAAGACGTCTGTATATCTAATAGACAAATCGTGAACCACAGTCTTTTTCGCATTTGCCGGTTGAAGAATGACTCTTCTGGGCCTAACGATTCTAGATGGAGTTGGAGCGCCTGCGAGACACGGACTGCTGTGGCGAGCAAAGTCCATACCGCGCGCGATTTGTCGTGAGCTCGAGTAGCAGCCTACCCAACCTTCAGTCACCGTGTTTTCGGGCTTATATAAGTATAGAGAGACTACCAAGTATAGGACAAAGGCCTGGAGGACCGTCATATCTGTAGTGCGCATCAGGTCTGCCTCGCCCAGGGCTATTTCACACACACCTTGATACTCGGGTAGCACTTCTGCTTTGCAACATTGAAAAAGACCACGGCATTGACTATCCGTCATACTTGAAACCGCCGCATAGAATATGGCAGAGTCCAATGCATTCTCTGCTTCTCGAGACTTGATAGAAGCGGAATAGGGAACCCCTTCAAGGAGATGTCTTTCTAACGACGGCCGGTGCAAAACTTTGATGGCCCGGTCGAATTGGTCCAGATAGATGCGGCACAATGCAGTCGTTACTGCGGGAGAGTGACGAATCCCTAATGAGCGTGGCAGCTTATGCGCTGGACTTCGCGAAGAAACTCCAATGAAAGGTGAGTAAACATGAGAGCTTGCGCAATTGGTCTGATACGACGACGCTTGCCCATTGTTGTCCGGGTTTTCATCGTCAACATCGTCGACATCACCGTCATCATCATCAAAGCTATCTTCTGCGAGACCCTGAGAATCTCGAATCTCATTTATTACGTTGGCCCAATACTCAGCTGCCATTGGTTTGAGCCTGTTACTCCTCCCCAGCAAATCCGTCGGTGTCGAAAGCTCTCCCACTATCGAGGCCGCGGAAACGCCAACATCCGAAGGTAGCACAGCCCTGGAGTCCGCTAGAGCCACATCTAAAAGAGCTTCTAGCCGTTTTATCTTCTCCTCGAGTGGGGTTTCTCTTTTACTGCCGCTGTATTTGGCCGGTGCAGTGATGTGTCGACCTCGAGGCAGCCGCTTGCGTCGTATTGCTTCGCACTTAACACCAACTCGACGGCAATTGCTGCATGGATCTAGTTTATCGCATCTTATCTTTCGATGACGGCAAAGTTCACAGCTGAGAATCGGTAGTGACGAGTCTGCACTATGCTGATGAGTAGATGTCATCTTTGATCACCTATTGCATAACCTATTGCAAGTCGGATTGCGAATTTGCTGTATAGAGTGCTACCAGCAAGCACTTGGGAACTCTACAATGCCATACAGGCAAGCCGAACTCTTGATGAGCTTTCAAGATAAAATAAAAGTGACTCTGCTGTTGGATTTAAGACAAGAGAAGATATTATAGGACGTTGCGTTCCTGCCAACATTACCAAGATGATAAACAACAGGCTAGAACTAATCGGGAAACTTCAATGGAAGCTAACGGTACGGCATCGGTAATATTACTGCAGCTCATACAGTTAAGTTACGGTAGCCGTAGTAAATATCGGTATTACTGCGTCCACTACCGTAACCGTTACTCTGTACGGCATTATAGAATGGGAAACACTCTGGAAATAAGAGATTTGGCAAGGAGTAAAGACCAAAAGGGCAGCTAGGGAATATGCTTAGTAGAGTGACACTCAAATAGTTACTAGCATACCAACATCTAGATGGTATTCAGGTATTTAGATAGTAAGACAAGCTCTTTTGGCTGGGATAGATCTATGGTCAACTTCTAGGATGAACGTTGATCATTGGCTGTATTTATTGCAATACCTACATCACGATTCCAAGTCTAGTAAGGCTAGAAGAAAGGCATACTAATGTAACAGTAAAATACGACGGAGCTGTTGTGCTTCCCATAAAGCCGTAATTAACGGCGATATTTGAGCCCTAGACAACTTACGGAAAGATCCTGGTATAATAATATCAGTAGATTTGAAGGAAAAAGCTAGGTAATATAACATCTTCACACAGACGAAGCCAGTTCCCAACGCTGCACAATTTCCGTCCAATGCGCTTTTCTAATCAGATAAGAAGAATAGCCAGTTACCCCGTACCTTACCAACCGGTACCAATCCGATCCGAAACTCCAAGCAAATAAGAATAGTTGACGCCACTATGCTCTCTCTCGTCGTACGATATAGCAAATAGAATAGAATACAACGTGTCTTGATGTTGCGCTGTGCTGATATTCCCTCTATCAGCTTCTTGCTCTTCAGGCAGGATATCGCTGCGAGTTGATATAACCAGAGTTGTTGAAAGATCTCATGGCCAGCATTGGATCTTCTGAGGGCGGGTAGGACGAGCCAGCGCTCGCTAGTGGTTGTTGCGCTCGAACCCCGTACTCTGGCATGGTGGTGACATGCTGTGCTTGTCCAGCGTACCCGAAGCCCATGGGATTTTGATACGGACCAGGCTGGTTGGGATTGGGGTACATTGCGTTGGGTTGATAAGACGGCGCAAACCGCGTATCTGGTTCATATACCGCTCGCGAGTCCATTTCCATTGTTGTACGGACTCGTTTTGAGGCCGGCGTTGTAGGGTAATAGCTGTGCTGGGGGTAGCCTGGGAACCCGCCGCTGACTATTTGAGGCATTTGCGGGCGATCCGGCGACCGAGTCAGGCCTGTCGAATAGTCTTCGGCTCTATTTGCGCCGCCGCGTTTCCTACGCTGCCATTAGTCTCCTAACTCGACGTTCGCTGAGATGGAATTGACTTACTGCGCATTCCGGGCTTCCTTGCGGATCCTCAGCTTCACCCCTTGATCGGCGAACAACCTGGAAAGATGTGTGGATTCTCTCATTCCGGGGAAATTCTTCGGTGTTAGAACTGTAGCATCTCGTATTAGTTCTGATTTAATTCACTTTGCAAAGAGACACTCACCTGGAAATGCATTCGAGACGGTCGACTTTAATGCGACACAACTGTCTCTATCGAGCGACCAAGTCAGTTTTGAGCCATTTCGCACACAGAGGTCAATCAAAATTACGTACTTCTGCATCTCAAAGAGTGTGAAATGAAGTCTGAAATCCCCTTCCACCTTGATGGACAAATCTCCAAAAACAAAGAACCCTCCATCTGTCCGTGCGACAAGAGTTAGCAAAGCCCGGGTGACCCAAATCAATCGTCTCTCAAGATCGTGTCTGAAAGATGGAGAAACGTCTTACCAGTATTGTCAGTATCTTTTAAACGATGCAGCGACGACACGAGAGTGCCCGCTAGAGCTGTGGATGGCTGGCTGGCATAGACAGGGTGATCTTCCGTGGCATGATACAGGCTACAGCACATAAAATAGTACGGACTCTGAAGATAGTGTCTGCGATCTCGTGAGCATCTCTGCTTGACTAAAGGGCAGGATCCCCTCGAGCTGAGGTCTGCGATCAAAGACTGGGCATCACTTACTGCGCGAGATAGGAGGTCTCCGGCGAGACCTTGAGCTGGATAACAGGTGGCGGATCCACTGGTTTGCGCTCTGTGACAAGCCATGAGAAACTCATTCAGACAACCCCGGATGGGGAATCGCGGGAGAATACAAGCAAACGTACCTTTCTCCTTGCCCCCAGCAACCCGTGCTTGCTCCGGTTGTTGGCGCACAATCAACTCGAAGTCAGGGCTATGAGTGGAGAGCATGGTCAGTGAACAGACTGGTAAGCTGCGGATTGTAACCAGGCTTCTACTGAAAGTTGATGGATCGGAAATGTTTCAATCTTTCTGGAGAAAGAAAGAGGAAGAGCTTTTTTTTTTCTCTTTCTCTTTTCTGGCGAAAAGGCAAAGACAAACAAGGAAATAGAGCTCTTGGGAAAGAAGAATAGAGTGAAGAAACACGGGCAGTGCTAATAGACCAACCTCTGGGAATCGGAGCGAGGCATAGGGAACGATTCGCTGGACACAAGACGAAAAGCTGGCGGTCGTCTGCCGCAGTCCCCGGATTCTCCTTTGCTGGCTCCCTTTTGGTGGTGAAGTGAAATACGTAATAATCCAGGCAACCAAGCAAGATTGCGGTATTTTTCTTCTGCTGCTTTCTTTTAATCCCACTGTTTCTTTTTCTCCGAGATAGATCAAGGACCAGCCGAGCGGAAAATGAGGTACAGATGATGAGGTACCAGGGAGCAAGACCCAAGTGTGAGAGAGTTTTGGTTTAGACCCACGGGAATGGTATAGAGGAGAAGAAAATAATGATGGTGAATAGGTAGTAGGTATTGTTAAGGAGACAGGAGGAGAGAGTCGAGAGGCAGAATAGAGGAAGAATGAGAAGAAAGAAAGAAAAAAAGAAAGGAGAAAGAAAGATGAAGTTGAAGATGAAGTTGAAGATGAAGATGAAGATGGCGATCAGCTCGTGGTTCGATTGGGTCTGATTTGGCGGAGGGAGGAAGGAGGAAGGAGGACGAGGAAGGAGGCAACTTGGAGGGGTGGGAGTTGCCGCTTGCGTGCAAAGCGTACGGAGAGTCCCTCAGTATTAAGTAAGGTTAAGCTGTAGCTAGCTTGTATGCGTATGTTCAGTACAGTATTAAATAAATTATACTTACATGTAGATATGGGAAATTTTTAATTATATACACATAGTACACAACAGTCAGTAAACAAGAGACAAGTATCTGCTAGGTACTAGATACCTACCACATCTGTCAGCTTCTTGCCAATTGCTATGTCTACTACCTAGGTAGATTAGTATATTAGTATACAACAATACTAGACATTGTACACTCACATCCTCACTTTGCATACCTGTATCTATCTGTATTTGCAGCTGTATCTGCATCTGCTCCTGCATCTGACTGTGTAGGGCTTAGTGTATTTGTCAAATAATCGCATCGCTTACTGCAATACTTTACCGCGCACTCTATACCTATCACAGCCATGAATTGCTAATTACTGATTTCTAATTACTTATCTTTCGACGCGACTCGGACATAGAAAGCACATTGGCCAATTTAACGCACATTTCCATGTTAGTCCACACTTCAAGATACCATGCCTCGAAAGTTGCATTTTGCAATCATACGACTGTCCTCTGCTGCTATAGCTATCACTCTGCGACCGTCCTCGGCACTAGATTCCTGCTTCCACAATACTATTTCAAGAGGATGTATAAATCCGGAAATTAAGTGGCATTGTCTTCAAGGTTACGGTTACCTATCTCTCTTCTCAAAGGATGTATTGTGCAGACGAATGCGTCCAAAAGTACCGGTACCGCCCGGAAATATTACCGTTATTACATTATATTTCGTACTGTAATTTTCAAGCACGTATTTGAAAATGGAAATGGAAAAGGGAAAAGGCTTTGACGGCGGAAAGTCTGACTGACGGTTCCAGACGAATGACGCCCTCTCTCTCTCTCTCTTTCTTTCCCCCCACCTCATTCCCATGGTAAGACTCGAATATCATCCATTCATCCGTCCTTTTTCTTTTCCCCTACTTATGAGCTAGTCGGTACGATCGGAATCGACTCTGGACACGGGACCTGGACCCTTAAGCTGGGTGACAACGGCACTTGTCATGCTTGTCATGGCTAGGATCTTACAGATATTTATTTTTCTCTAAAGCTTACCATAAAAATGACTTGCAGGGATTAAAAAGAAATGGACCATTGAGATGAGACGGATCGAAGGGCCACGATATTAGATAACGAATTGCCGAGAGACTCTTTTTCCCCTCCCCCGCCACCAAACTCGGAGCGTTATCGATAACGAATTTCGAAATTCTCAACCGGAAGAAAAGAATCGAGGAACAGAAAAGAGAGAAGAGAAAATAGACCTCGGTCCAGAAGCGAGTCTATGATGACATGTTGGCAAATCCTAGATCATGCTCTCCCAGCGTTTGTGCTCTCTCGCGGTCATTGTCTACGCAGTAACTAAAGAATAAGACGACCGGTGCAAAAAAAAGAGAAAAAAAGGTCTAGATCTAGGTCACGTTCACTTCGAGTCAAAAAATTATCCACTGTGTTTATTAAACTCGGGTGGATTTGCTGCACCTCCCAGAGCGAACCTTGGATCAAAAACTTCTGGGAAATGCAGGTCGGCCGTTAACTGTGGACTGTGGACTGTGGACGGACTACGCCTGGGACTGTGTGGGCTGGCTAAGTTACGGTCGAAGGACTCGAACCCGCATTACACCACATTACTTCATATTACTTCGTACGACATCTTGCACGACATCTCGTGTAAGGCGTTACTAACCATGGATGAACTCGATCTTGGAGTTTCGTGGCTCCGGCCGTGGATCGCGCTTCTGTCCGCAACCGCTTCCTGCGATCCGGTGATAGCATGACAGATCCCTTTAGGTAGAGTGGCGGGAGTGGTCAGCGCTGGACTGAACCGTGGTCGCCTTTTCGGATGGTGAGATCATGTCTGGCCGATACAACTCCGCGACGGAAGAGAGCATTCGGCCGCAAGCAGCTTGACGATAAAGTAGCTGATTTTCTGGACTCTATAGTAAAATAGTAATAGTAAATAGTAAAATGGACATCCTAGTTTAGTCCTATAAGCGAGTGTTCTGAAGTATCGTCTGAAGCTGCTGTACACTAGTCCTAATGCAATCAACAAAGCTCCACTGCGCAGATTTTCTAGTGCGGCGTGTTTCGTTGACTTCAACCAATCAGAATGCATAGCTGGTATCAGCCGAGAGCCGGGATTGCAACATAACGCTCTGATTCGCTGGCTGGTTGGAGCTTAGACTGGATTAGTGGTTTAGCTGTATGCACGATGTCTCAATCTCATGCAAGGGCAATCTTAGGGGATCGCCCTAAGGCTTGCTTACTGCTGTACTAGTCAACTTGGGGTGTAATTTACGTAACGCGAGAATTACTAGTCTGGTGCTTTGATTGCCGTGTTATTTCCGTACTGATACATCTCTACAATACACCCCAAGGAATACTGACACAGGATTCAGTAGGTACATCTGTAATATCATTCAACATTCTCTTGTGTAGATATCTTGTCTTGTCGTCGCTTTTTCTTCTGTAGACCACATAACCAACACGGCGACAAGACCAAAGACCTTGACCTGAACCTGAACCATGTAACCAATTTCCCACTCACGACCTCCTCTGGCAAGCTAGTTCCGTAGTGCCTGGTTAGTGTACCAGAGGATGTGCCTGGGGTCCTGCTATATAACTTGCGTCTCGCTCCAGACGCGACGTCCAGATATACAGATGCGTGTTGAGCAGGATGTGTCAGAGACGAACAGTATCCAGTATCCCCGGATATCGACTCAGTCGTATAAGTGCAGGTGTTGCAGGTACCTTGAAAGTACATCGAAGGTCCCGAAGATGTCGCCCGAAGTCTCCTGAGGGCGCTCCTGCCCTGCGTCAACTGCTGCCTCAAGACACGCTCCTTCCCTAGACAGCCAGCCATCAAACACAGCAGCTATTGTGGCGGTCCTTGCCTTTGCCCTCGTCTTTCCTCCAGACTCCGAATCTTCTTCAAGCTCCGAGAAGACACTTGAATCACTTCGTCTGTCCAAGTCTCCCGATCAGCGAGCTGGATAACACGCGCTGATTGTGTGCTGCCGTCCAAAGGACCAGAATCTTCGAGGCAAAGACTGCCTTCAAACCGACACGCGTTGCCAGAGGAGACCATTTATCGTGACTGGCGCAACTTCTTGAAGAGGGAATTCCCCTCATGGAGTCGCTAACCATTCCAAAGCTGGAGATTGCAATCAGTGATGTGCAGGGCACAGCGCACAGCGGCAGTAACGTTGGATCAATATGCACAGCATCTGCGGAGGTCTGTTTAACTCGAGTCGATTCTCCGTCGACCGGGGCGCTGTTGCCGTTCAACTGCCGGGCACAACGACAATTGAAGGCTATATTGCTGAGATGGAAGCATCAAAGCGCCCGAAAAAAGCCGGAAAATCAAAATCAAAATCAACCAGATTCGCAGGCTCGGCAGAGCAACGTCCTGCTTCTACCCGTGCCGGCGTGCTCGTTGTTCTCCGTCTTAACCCAATTTCGAGAGACCAATGCAAAACTCAGGGGAATAAATCAGACGCGTCATATTTCCTTGCTCGCGATATGTGTGTGTGCTCGGCGCTTTGAAGACTTGCAGTGCTCGAGAATTGAGAACGACGCTGAATGGATCCACCGCAGCCGAGGGGACCGAACGCTGTTAGGTCGTATGAGCTTGTCGGGGAAAGGAACCGCGATGATCTATTTATGCGGCATGTCGAAGCATGCGTCGCGAAGGGAAATCCTTGACCTAAGTTACTGTACAGTACGCTCCGCAAAGCGCGGCCGTGCCCGGTGCTTTCGATAGATCGCAATGCATGGTTGCGTGGAAGAGATGTGGTGTGCGAACCGTGCATCCTATGCGTTCATACCTGCGAACTAGACTGTCGACGACAACAAAACCCCGGCCGGGGTACCGGGGGGAGCGTCCGTCCCACCCTTACGCAGCATCGTATTCGTTCAGTACGGGCGTATGCTGTACGGTCATATGCGGTATCGCCACTAAGCAATAAGCTACGCCGCTATATCACGAACTACTTCATTAGCTGCATGAGGATCCGCTTCGGCGCCTCAGCCTTTCCAACCTCATCTGATTTTTCTTTTGCTAGCCGGTCATCCGGTTAATCTAGCGGGTGGGTTGTTATAGCCGAAGCGAGCGGACGAACGAACGAACGAATGATCGTGCGATAGAGAGTGATTTCCGCGTGTATCCTACCAGAGATAGCCACGGTACTCCCCGAGTGTCGCGCCCGAACAACAGGGGGACTAGTGCTGCAGTGGATTTCTGCACAAGCAATGCCGCAGCGGCTAGGTTAGCTGGTTGCTGGCTATTGCAGTGGTGCTGCTACATGCATTAGTCGAGATTGACCTGTCATAAAGAAAAGCAAATACCCCGGCGACACAACAATACAATACGCTTACTCAGTACTTACGTTTACTTGCTGGTTCCATCTCCCCGAGATTCAGTCCGCTATTCTCTCGTCGTTGTTAGCCATTTCCGAGCTCATTCCCGAAGATAAATGTGCTAGAAGAGCCACGACCGACTGTGTGCTCAGGTTATGTCGGTGAGTTTCCATCGACTTCCTACCAATTTGTGAAATTTTAATATGTGTGGACGCCAGTAAGCTGGCAAACTCGCCAAAGGCTACTGACATAGCTGCTTATATGAGCGAGACATACAGCCTCGTTCCATGCGTACAATGCGTTTATAACAAAGTTAAAACGTGATAATCCTTGATCAAGGCCCCGGTTAATGACCCAGCTTCCTCGAATCATAAAATTCTCACTTCCATCGTCCATATCTGGTCTCAATATATAGTAAACCGGAAATACCTAAGTACCTAGGTGAATTTTATACAAGCCTCCATCAAAGGCCCATTCCGCTCGTAGTAGAAAATTGCCTATTCCGGCATTTTTTGCAATATCACCTTGGAAGTCAAAGCTGGGTAGTCATCAAGACGCCCGGGCGGATGGGGACCCATTCTTCTCATCCCATGGATACCTAGGTAGGATAGGATAGGGACCTGGAACCGACGCTACCTATTTAAAACCGTATAATAAACCTTGGAATAGGTGAAGTGAACCCTTGGAAGCAGCGGTGTCTTTTCGGATACCTATCGGGTACATCTTATCCGTACGTAGTTCGACCATGGACGAGAAGCGCTGATCGTGGAGCCCGGTAAATCAATTTCCGAGTCATCCACCTGGCCATATTAGCTGGTTTGTTGTCTACCTGGGTACCTAGGTAGCTATAGTTGTGGTTGGTAAGGGAAGTCCCCTGGTATCGGCAATAGGTACCTAGGTAATTTTGAATTATCCATGGGTTCCTAGCAACCTTGGAACTGCTTGCGTGGGTATCTAGGTATATCTTGGATCAGGATCATGTACCCAGGTAGATGGATAGATACCATGTAAATATCTAGGTCACTGACTTCGGAATACTGTTCACTGCTTCGTCCGGAAAAAACCCAGTCAATCTGAAATGAATAGGTAATTAGTTATCATTAGGTCACTAGTTAAGTATCGGGTAAGAGAAGATCCAAGAGTAAGAAATTCCTATGGTTCCAATTTAAGCTTATACTCTTACAGTACCTGGGCTACAAGACTCGTCAACCTTGGATCCTACTAGCTGCGATGTTGGTATGCCCTGGGCCTGCGCCATGTCTTCCTGCTTACCTACTTCCTGCACCGCCGGGTATGCATCAAGAGATAGACAACACCTGTCAGCAATCTTGAGAAGAATTAAATAAGGTCATCTAAAGCTGGCATTGATACTCCTGACTATCTATGTGATATAAGTGTGAAACGAATTTTGAGAACAAACCATGCCGGTATCAAAATAGAAAACGAAACGCCCGTACTCCCACACTCCCGTATTCCCGTAGCCTAGAGAGAGAAAAAAAAAACATAGCACCGGTGCAAAAATCCATTGATGCCCGAGCATAGAGAAAGAAGCATATGTGTGAAAATGACCGAAACGAAAGACAGCTATCAAACGGAATGGGTTCATTGTATCATCGACACGTCCTCGTCGATTTCTCCCTCGGCGTCCATTTCGCTTCCCTCTTCATCACCATTTTCGTTGGTCAGTGTTTGTTGTTCTGTGATCATCGCCGGCGTTATAGTTGATACCATTGATGTTGTTCTCGCCAGTCTCTTCTCGCCATCTGCGATTGATCGTCGCGTTCGTCGCGGCGCGTGACTTTCTGCGCTATTATTGACTACCACCTGGATACTAGAGGTCGCGTCGTGGTCGTCGTTTGAATCTATCACGGCCGGAGATGACGACGAAAGTGAAGAGTTCTTGATAGTGGAGTTTTCCTCGGTCTTGACATCTGAGGTTTCGTGGTTTGTATTTGTAGTTGTAAGATGACTTGCCACGTCGGTTGTGCCGTTTGTAGTGATCCCGTCTGTATTTTCGCCTGCAACAAGCTCGTGCGCTTGTTTCCCTTCTTCGCCTTCACCCTCCTCTGCGTCTGCTTCTCTGTCTTCCTCTTCCTCTTCTTCATCTATTTCGACCTCGCCATCGCCATCTGCGTCATCGCCGAGCCCATTGGTACCATTCATGCCGTATCCAAGAGATGGACTGTCAGGCCCGGACGTGAGCTCAGCTATTAACCCGCTCCGACCCCTCCTCACTGACGTGGCAGCTACATTCGCAAAAATAGGCGATCCAGTCCCAAACAGCGGCATAGAAGTACGGCGTGGAGTCGTGCGTGCGCCACGAGGCGTCGATGTGTAAGAACTCCCGTATCTCGTCTTGCTACCCCAGGGTCTTCCCGGTCGACGCTTAGACACAGGCGGCTGTACAGGAGGATAAATCTCAAATCGAGTCGGCGGAATACCTGCTGCAGGGTCCGGCGAAGTAGATTTCGTCGTTGTTTCTTCCTCGCCGTTGTATTGCTGCGATCCATTCACTGATGACTCCCCAAAGACAGAAAATGCAGCTGCCGTTGAAGGTGGGCCAGCTGGCGCGTACCCGGCTGGTTTTGTCCCGTCGCCGTTCATATTTGCGCTGCCGTTTGTATCGAGCGTTGAGACGTGGTTGTTGACGTTGTCTTCTTCTGCGCCATCTTCGTCTTCCTCGTTGGGATCTTCTCGCGGGGCAACTGTCTGCAACTGGGCACGATCGTAATGCGACTGGTTGCTGCGACCCATGATGTACGGGGTCCAGACCAGTGCCTCCGGGTTCAGTTTCACGTAGCCTTTAGATTCCCAACCCTTGATGTACTCGTCGAAATACGAATAGTTCAATCGTAATGCATACGTCTTAGTGACCGGATCCCTCACAAGCGCACGCAGGCCTTCGAGTCCAGAAACAATATCGTCAGCGGTCATCCCCGTGCGATCGGAGAGTTCTGCTATGCTGACTGGCGACTTCTGATCCCGGAGCTGATAGCTAAGGACAAGTCGCCAGTAATTGCGATACGATACCAACCCCATATCTGACAATGGTTTTTCGGGGGATCCAGTCTTCTTCTCAACCCGCGTCAGCAGGTAGGAGAAATCGATCAGTAGATTGCCGTAGCCTTTGCGTTGGTGGATAGGGAGTGTAAGAATACACGAGACGTTATTCGACGAGCTTGGCCGCTTCTCTTTGCTGAAATACCCCACGAAATGACACCCCAGTTCATCGTACTCGGTCATCACGTAGAAGAGAAACGGCTCAACGTCGTAATAGAGCGTTTTCGAACCCAGGAATAACTTCGCCAGCAAGCACAGATTTTGACAATACACCGGATTCTTGCGACCATCTACTTCGTAGATAGAAACTGACCCGTCTCGATAGATCTCGTCACCAGGGGGATGTTTCGCTGGACATTTCAACTTATGCCGCCACGCCACGAAATCCGAACTCATGTATTTGAGACAGAATTCGCAGATGTACAGAACCTTATTGCGACTGTACTCCTCCGGGTACGGCGCGGCGTACCACGTCTCAATCTCATAGCCACCGAAGTTTATCCATTTGATCTTACTTGGGGGTCCTGAAATTTTCTGAGATGCGCGATGGCTAACTTCTCCAACGGTTTCAGACTCCATAACTTTTCTTTGCCATTCTTCCTCTGCGCTTCGACGCGCAGCTTCAAACTTCTCTCGATCAGCTTGCGTCGGCAAAGTCCGGCTCGTATCTGCGTCGGTTTCTGATAATATACCGCCGTAAGGCTTCGACTTCAGTTCATCCATTTCACGATCATGGAAGGAGTAAAAAGGTGTAGTGTATGTAGGTGTAATCGGGGCAAATTGAGTCAGCGGCTCTTCTTCCACAGGAGCAGGTTTAGGAAGCCTGCGACGTCGCGCTTTTAGTGGACGTGGTCGTGAATTTAAAATCTTGGCCATTTTCACGAAATTCAGGTGCATTGCGACGATACATTTGCCAACGTCACTCTCGATAATACGGCAGAGTTCTTTCTCTGCCTTGCGCTGTCGTCGCGGTCGGTTCCGCGGCAGATCGTCTGTGTCGAGAGACCCTTCAGCACTGTCTGTTGCCCCTTGCGAGGGGGTCCGGCGCTGCCGTTTTCGTAGGACAGGTACATGTTCTTCAGGGTCGATAGTCGAAGTCTTTCTCTTCCGCAATGAGCGTGTTCCATCCATAGGATCGTCCTCTACAATCAGGGTGTTGAAAACAGAGTGTTGACCAGCCGTGGAAGCAGCCTGCAAATTCCGCGCAGTGCTCTCCGCAGCAGACCTTTTAGAAGCCGCATCATCGTCGGCTGGTTCTGGTTGGAAATTGTTTTGAACACAGGTCGGGCAACGCCAATGTGTGGCATCTAGTGAAATCAGAAACTACTCCAAGTCCCCATAAAAGAAAGAAAACATACCTTCGCTATCGCTGAATGCGCTTTGTTCACGAGCACATTGCCGATGAGCTGGTACGCATTTGATATTAGTATTCGCGAAAATCGTGTTCGAATTGTTTGATAGCCACTTACAATGATCACCGCAGACTGCACACGTCAAATATTCCTCAAAGTCCTCCGACGGATCATGATCTTCATCTTCACCGCAGAATCTAAATGATTTTGTCAGCATCAAGTCCTTCGGCAAGACCATCTCCTCGCAAACTCACATGCAATTCGAGCGGATCAATTTATCCGCGTCATTTTCATCTTTACCGTTGCTTTCCGCCTCCCAGTCTTCACCTTCGATATCGGACCCGTTGCTCGTCGAGTCCGAGTCCGAGTGAGCATCCCCTTTTTCAAAGGCGACATCTGGATCGCTTTGTTCGGCATCAGATTCTGCCTTTCGAGACCTCCGCGGTCGGTGCAATAGTCGACTTCCAAACTCGTCGTTGTCACTCTCTCTTGACATTACATCGTCGTCGGGCTGCTCTGTGTAGTCCTCCTGGTCACTTTTGTGGACGTCTCCATCGTCGGATTCTGCACTTGCTTCGTCTTCATCCACGGCGCTCCCGGCATCTGCTTTCTGAATCGCGCTTTGGAGTTGCTGGTCGAGCTGATAAAGATCTGTATCCTCCTCACCTTCGGCGTCCAAGTCGCTATCGGCTCGCTCGTCGGGGTGGGAGCTGGCCCCTAATTCCTGGTGCCGAGGGGGCATAATAGCGGCCATATTGTAGTCTTCTTTGGACAAATCTGCCGCTATCAATCGAATCTGGGAGTCAGCACCACCGGCTGCCCCAGAGAGCTTTCTGAAGAGACGCTGCACGTTTAAGAATATTGTAGGGCTCCTCGATGTTGAGGAGACCGGCGTCGCTTGATGCTAGACCAGCACGGCATCGGTGATTGGCATATCAATGCCGGCAACCAGGCCAGAGACAAATAGCTTTGAGTATCAAGCTTGAATGCGCGATGAAACCGGTGATTCGCCTAAGCAATAGGGCGCAAAGACGTCTTCGGTAGTTCTGTTCATGATTGGCCGTGACGTTAGCTTTGAACGATTACGGGCAGTGAATATCCAAGAGGCCGGACTAACCTTCAATAAAAGGAGCCAAAGCTTTAACACGTCCCAAACGCGTAAACTTGTCTGTAGTCGCTGTGTAGGTTGGAAATTCTGTTCCTGGTCTCTTTAACTACCGATGCGCCAAAGTCCCCTTGTCGAGGTGCTTGTCAACTTAAACTGCCGCCCGCCGCGATTACTAAGGCACGAGCCACGCTAAACCTGTTACGGACAAGGGAAGGGCCAACCTCGACGTTCTTAACTTCTTACTTATTTAACTGAAGTCATTTCACTCTCCGCAACGATCGAATTTATCACGCAAGTCACCAACCAGGCCATCTACAGCGTCAATTGGGTGGCTGGAGATATTGCTGTTGGATATCTTGATCCGCCTGATAGTGTTTTCATTGATTACACTACCGTTGAGATGGGTGTCCCTTTCGAGGCTTTGATTCCTTATGGAATCATCATCGGCGTACGCTTCTCACAATAAAGAGTTTCATATCGAAATCAGGCTCATGCTGACATATTGCTCAGATGTACTGCGTTACCGGTGTCGGTCTTAGTGTCACAAAGTACTATGCGAACGACCACAAGAAAGCGAGATGGAACACAGATGTTTGGGACAAGGTACGTTTAATGCTAATGCCGATCGAGGAGAATAAGAAGCAAAGAATCTTCAGCTAACTCTGTTGCAGCAAAGTATGTGCGATTCTATCCCGGTTTTCGATGCGACGGATACCATTGAGAGTAAATTGGGATTTTCGATGCTGATTTCTTCGATAGTGATGGAGAGAGATTTTCGGATAACAGGTAGCATGAGAGGCCAGTCCACCAACGCCGAAGCCCCGACAGGGTTCGAAGTCAGCAATCCATGGAAGGTAAATACAGGCTCATCCAAAGATACAACATGAGACGCCACTGACGATATATGAACAGCTCGAAAAACGACAATACTAGAGGCAACGGAATGCTTCATTTCCTCCAGCTTCTATCCACAATGCAATCCCTCGGCGTCTCTACTGTGACTATTAGTTCTCTTTGTACATTTTCGCTTGATTTATGTCAACAGTTGCAAGTTGCCCGGAATTTTCCAGAGTGTTATAAATTTCAATACGCTTTTTGATGTCTCTTGTCCGGAAGCGGTTATCCTCCGATCTATGGCCACGTTATAAGTCGAGTATTCCAGACTTGTTATACACTGTACCTGCTGGAACTCAGTATTCATTCTCACCTCACCCTCAGTATCTTCACCAGATGGTTCGTTCTATCTAGATGACGCCCCTCACAAACCCATAATTCCAGGCTTCGTGTCTACTTATACTGTGCCTACTGTGGGTTTCAATGTTTGGGTTGTCTCTAATTTTGTAAATTCCTGAGATCTAGGCGTTGCGCAAGAAGATTATGAGTAGCTCGAAAACAGTATTTGAATCTTTAATTCTGTCCGCTTTTCGAATTGTCCCAATCAAGTAAGCCGGACAATCCCGCCGGGTTTCACAGGTTCCTTTGGACCTCCAGATAACCGAGGATTATTTCACCGAGTCTACCTACTATTCTTATCAAACATGACATGAATCAAGAGCAATTGCTTTTTTTTAAGCCCTAAATTTACAGGTAGCTGGCGACGTTTAATTTTAAAATAAAATACGCATCTCGAGTGATTTCCGACTATACCATTCTCAATCAACTCTGAGGTTTCATATTCAACAAAAGCCGGGGATCCGGGGATTCGTATCTTGGACGTCTTTATGGCCAATCGAGTCCTCAAAGCTGTTTCAAGGTTGTCTACTACATACTCATACACTAGGATGTCATCTACATCATCGCTTGGGCACAAGCTCAAAGCATTAGAGGATCTATCAGCGTGCGATGTACGTATACAGTTGAACAGAAGGCCAAACGAGTACATGTGCTGAATTCGTGAATTCTGGCGGCGACAGGTTTCAGATGCTCTGTTGAAGCTACAAAAAGTGAAGCCGGGTGAGCAGGCAAGGGCCGGGCATTTAGTTGATATCAGTGAGACTTGTCTGAAAGGTCTTCAAATGAGCTGCGCATAAGACTGATCTGGAATCTTCAGGCCCTGTGTCTCCCTTCATCGGTCGACAGGCCCATCAACCCAAAGTGATTGCACCGGCAGCCACATTTAAATTCATCCCCAAAGAAGAGAAGGCTCCCACAGTGTCAGATCCTGAAATCAATGGGTTTCCGCCGGGCAAGCACTGGGTGGACTGGAGTCAACCTGGTACTATTGCCGTCTTGGATCAGCCAGCGGGACAGTGCTGTGCTGTTCTCGGTGGCATTATGGCCGCCAAAATGTCCTACTCTGGTGTGAAAGGCGTCGTGGTGAATGGCAGAGTCAGAGATCTAGCAGAATTGAGCGCGTCCGGATTGCCTGTAAGTATTAAATTCACTCATTATAGCCGAAAGTCTCCTTTGGCACGAAAGAAATTAACAAATTCCAAACGCAGGTATGGTCAAAGGCGACCTCTACAGTAGGCACAGGAGCCGAAGCCAAAGCCGGCTTGCGCAATGTTCCAATTGACTTCAATGGCGTGACGATCAATTCTGTGAGCCTTTCTACGAAGTGACGAGTTTGCAAAACGCTGACCCTTGTAATAGGGCGATATTGTCTTCTGCGATCCACTGGAAGGCGTTGTAGTTATACCGAAAGATCTGCTGGACGACGTCCTGGAGCTAGTGCCAAAGCTCGTAGCTCAGGATGAGAAAGTGAAGAAAGACGTGGAGAATGGCATTCCAGTATATGAAGCAATGCAGCGGCACCGCAATTTATGAGTTGTCCCTGTACCAGGCGAAGCACCTTGCATTGGGAGATTCAGCATCATCAATATAGACACGATGACACTTGTTCAGTCTATTTAATCAGTGACGGATCACTTTAATCTGTCAAGAGGTGATCAGACGGAAAATCTCAATGAGAAGTTGTTAAAAACAATAAAAAAAAAGAAAATAAAGTAAGAAGCGAAATAAAAATCGAGGAAGGAAGCGATTGTCCTTTGATGTGCCTGATTGGTCACATGGTCCGGATCACGTGATGCTAAGACAACTGGAGCTTGAAGCCAACCGTAACTACTAACTCTTCTGATCAACACTTACTTTGCAGTCTCTCCGAAGACTGGGAAACACATCAAACCCCTTAGTCAGTTTCTAACAGCCATCGCTCAAGTAAGGCGGATTGTATTCTTGCCTCCGGATCGACTGTCGAGCGACCGTGTTCTACGGTCGTTGTTGTGATCAAGTGCCATCGCCTCGTCGAGCTTCACAGACCAGCACTTCCTCAACATGGCGCCGAAAGATACGTTCTTCCGCTCGGCGGATATGAGCCTGACGCAGCTCTATATTGCGAATGAAATTGGTCGAGAAGTCGTGAGTGCTCTAGGTGAAGTGGGTCAAGTTCAATTTCGTGATGTAAGTGTACAACGAGCGCTATTGTCTCGAGCACCGTTCGACCTCGGGACTACTATTCTTCTCATATTTCGAGTTGGACACTAACGATCTATATAGCTCAACCCGGACACAAACGCATTTCAGCGAACATTCACCAAAGAGATTCGTCGCTTGGATAATGTGGAAAGACAACTCCGTACGTGCTACCTAGTGAACGATGACCTTTGCGGCTTTCCAACGACAACACAGTTAACAATATTTAGGGTATTTTTCCGCACAGATGGAGAAAGCAAATATTACCATGCGGCCCTCCTCCGAGTTTGGCAATATACTTGCGGCGCCTTCGTCGTCTGAGATCGATGAGCTTGCTGAACGAAGCGAAAGCCTGGAACAACGTATCGTTTCGCTCAACGACAGCTACGAAACCTTGAAGAAGAGAGAAATGGAACTCACAGAATGGCGCTGGGTTTTGAGAGAAGCTGGCGGATTCTTTGACCGCGTATGTTGAAAATCGATTACTGAAGTCCGCTGTGCAAGCTTGCTAATTTGAAAGATAGGCACACGGCCATACTGAAGAGATCAGAACTTCTGTTGATGGCGATGGTGACGATGCCCCCCTTCTGCAAGACGTAGAACACCAGAATCTGCGGGAACAAAACGGCGACACGCAAGGCCAGCAATCCTTCTCGGTCATGAACATCGGCTTTGTTGCCGGCGTCATACCACGAGAAAGAATTGGTTCTTTCGAGCGGATTTTGTGGCGCACGCTGCGTGGTAATCTTTATATGAACCAGACTGAGATCCCGGAACCCATTATCGACCCCGCTACGAACGAGGAAGTTCACAAGAATGTCTTTGTCATCTTTGCCCACGGCAAAGAAATTTTGGCAAAAATCAGGAAGATTTCCGAGTCTCTCGGTTCGAGTCTCTATGGGGTAGATGAGAATAGTGAACTTCGACGCGACCAAATCCATGAAGTCAACACTCGCCTTGGGGACGTTGAAAGTGTACTCAGGAACACGAAGAATACTTTGGATGCCGAGTTGGCTCAGATTGCTCGGTCCCTTGCCGCTTGGATGATCATTGTTAAGAAAGAGAAGGCTGTCTACCACACGCTCAATCAATTCTCCTACGATCAGGCGAGAAAGACTCTGATTGCAGAAGCCTGGGTTCCGACCAATTCCTTAGCACTCATCAAATCAACTCTTCAAGACGTGAACGACCGGGCAGGTCTGTCCGTGCCTACTATTGTGAATCAGATCAGAACAAACAAGACCCCCCCGACCTACGTCAAGACGAACAAATTCACCGAAGCATTCCAAACGATTATCAACGCTTACGGCATCACCAAATATAGTGAGGTCAATCCTGGTCTGCCCACGATCATCACTTTCCCTTTTCTTTTTGCCGTGATGTTTGGTGATTTCGGTCATGGATTCCTCATGACTCTCACTGCGACTGCAATGATCATATTCGAAAAGACCCTTTTGCGAACCAAGCTGGACGAGCTCACCTATATGGCATTTTACGGCCGTTACATAATGCTGATGATGGGTATTTTCTCCATGTATACTGGTTTGATCTATAACGACGTGTTCTCGTTGTCCTTCGAGATATTCCCCAGTCAGTGGCAATGGCCCCGAAGTATTGAAGAAGGCCAAGCCGTGCAAGCAACATTGAAGCAAGGTTATCGATACCCATTTGGGCTGGACTGGAACTGGCACGAGGCCGATAATGCGCTGTTGTTCACGAACAGTTACAAGATGAAGCTCAGTATCCTGATGGGATGGGCTCACGTAAGTTTACTTCTGTCTCTTTTGCTTTCTCGGTGTTCTACGTTCTAACTTTGTCCGACTTTAGATGACCTATTCGCTTTCTCTACAATACATCAATGCCCGCCACTTCAAATCCAAGGTCGACATCTTTGGCAACTTCATTCCGGGCATGATCTTCTTTCAGTCTATTTTTGGTTATCTCGTCTTCACCATTATTTACAAATGGTCTATTGACTGGAATGCACGAGGCGAATCTCCCCCGGGTCTTTTGAATATGTTGATTTTCATGTTCCTTAGCCCGGGTACCATAGAACAGCAACTCTATCCTGGACAAGCTGGTGTTCAAAAATTCTTGCTGCTCTTGGCTGTGATACAAGTTCCAATCTTGCTCCTACTCAAGCCTCTCTGGCTGCGACGGGAGCATAACCGAGCGAGAGCCCTGGGTTACCAAGGTATCGGCGAACGGAGTCATGTCAGTGCGCTAGATGAGGACGGCGATTTGAACGGCCGCACCGCTGAGGGCCGCGATAGCTTGGCTAGTGACGGGGAGGGAGTAGCAATGATTGCTCAAGATCTGAACGAAGGCGAGCATGAAGAGTTTGACTTTGCAGATGAAATGATTCATCAAGTTATCCACACCATTGGTAAGTAGTTTCTCGCTTTGATGTTTGATGTTATGTTTGATGTTATGCTTGCAAGCAACACAACCCGCTGACCCTCAATGGCTAGAATTCTGTCTGAACTGTATCTCGCACACTGCATCCTACTTGCGTCTGTGGGCTCTTTCCCTAGCCCATCAGCAACTCTCCATCGTTTTGTGGACTATGACCCTCGCGGGTGCCTTTGGGGCCGAAAGCCCAACAACTCGTGTTATCCTGGTAGTCGTCTCTTTCTATCTATGGTTTACTTTGACGGTGGCTATCCTGTGCGTTATGGAAGGCACTAGCGCCATGTTACATTCGCTGCGTCTGCACTGGGTGGAAGCCATGAGCAAGCATTTCATTGGAGACGGTATTCCGTTCCAGCCTTTCAGCTTCAAGACTCTGTTGGAAGAAGATCCTGTTGATTAGTCACTCGTTGAGTTGTTAACTTACTTTGTATCTATAACATGGAATAGACGTTACTTTCTGATCAATCCTGAGCAAGTTGCCGTAGCTTCAGTATCATGGTACCTAGATAGTAATGGTATTCTTCTTGAGCACCTACGTATCCAAGGTTAACAAGAAATATATATTTCATCCATACGACTATTTCTTATGATGTTTGTTATACATATCAATAGCCTTTTGCACCTCGTCCTTCGAACCCAAGAACACGCCGCTGCGGTCGTGAATATGCTCGGGGACAACGGTCAACAATCTCTCACCATGGGAGTTAATAGCCAGACCACCCGCATTCTCAAAGACCATTGCCATTGGGGCACATTCGTACAAAATACGCAGTTTCCCCTTGGGACTCTTCTTGTCAGCAGGGTAAGCGAAGATTCCTCCATACAAAAGCGTCCGATACGCATCGGCGACCATACTACCGATATAACGAGCGCTATAAGGCTTTGATCCTTCCTCGGCGGGGTATTTCAGCGAGTGGAAATACTCGTTTACCCAATCGTCCCAGTACATGCTATTGCCTTCGTTGACGGAGTAGATGGCGCGTTTGGCGGGCAGTTGCATTTTCGGGTGAGTCAGGATGAATTCTCCGAGGGAGTTTTCCATGGTGAAGCCATTGACCGAGCCGCCTTTCATGGTGATGACTAGCTGGGCCGAGGCGCCGTACATGGTGAAACCAGAAGCGACGAGCTCAGTGCCGTCGCGCAGGATATCCTTGGCGGAGACGGTCTTGTTGGCGCCCAGAATCTCGTCGGGGAGACGGAAGATGCCGAAAATGGTGCCGACGGAGACTCCGGCGTCGAGATTTGATGAGCCGTCGATCGGATCGCAGACTACGGCGTACCGGGCGTTGGGATGCTCGTCGAAGATAATTGCCTCTTCTTCCTCTTCGGAGACAAGTAGACGCACTTTACCGGATCCGCGCATGGCGGAGATGAAGACATCGTTGCCAATGACGTCGAGTTTCTTTTGGTCGTCGCCGGTCACGTTGGAAGAGCCAGCCAGTCCGGTCAGATTGATCAGACTGGCTCGACGGATATAGTAGGCAATGGATTTGAAGGCGAATTGTAATGCGTGGCAGAGGAGACTATGGAGGTCTTCTTAGCCATTGTTCAATGCGTCAGTTGGAATCAGAGAAGAAATAGAAACGTACGTGAAGTCGCCCGTGGCCTCGGGCACTTTGGTTTGTTCTTCGGTCAAGAATCGAGTGAGAGTCACGATGTCTGTGTTGATATTCTCCTGGCCCACGCCCGAACTGCCATTACCATTGGCTGACATGATGAACGATCCCTTCTTTCGATTTTCAGAGATTCAATTTCTAAGCTAATAAGAGTGACAGTAGATGTGCTGGAGCTGAGCACGTAGGATATCTGAAGAAGAAGGCACTTCCAGGAGCTCCGTTGCTAAACGTAAAGTAGAGTATTACCTCGGTTCAGCGGGGTACTCTGTGGAATGGATGAGAGAAATGTCGGTATGTTGCAGCGGCAAGCAAAGAAGTCTCCGTTACACAGTTTCGGATGATGCCCCGGATGGTCGTGAGATATTTATGCGAGATGATGAACCTTGGAAACTTTGGAATTGTAGCAGCAGCATCGCGGAATATCTAGGCAGGACAGGTGCAGGCCAGCTCGACTACTTATACCCGTCCGTCTACAACTACATGCTGAGCGAGGTCACGGTCAATCATCAGGAGACCAGCCGATTCAAGCCGTCAGAGACCTGACCCGAGACCGAGATATTCCAAACATCAGTATTCGGTCATGTATCCCGAGAATTTTCTTCTTTTTTCTCTTTGGACAGAAGTTGAATGGATGAAATCATATAAATGGGCCAGACTCCATAGTACTGGAATATCCCCCCCCGCACTAGTAATCGTAGTAGACTAGATCAGAACTGGAGAAAAACTCATGGCTGCTCCGGTTTATCCTCGTTGCGCGCAATGTTTTAGTTTCTGCTGATTGCCGGGCAAGACTCCGATATTTTCCTAAGAGCTCAATAACGGGATATTTTTTGACTGAGTGAAAGAGAGAGATTTGTTTGGTGGGTAATTTTGAATTGATTCACCAGAACTATTTGCTACTAGGGTTAGTGACCCTAGACTACCCTAATTACCCTAGGGTAACTTGGTTGATTGACCCTGGATTACTAAAGTAAACTGACTCAGCAGTCACGAGACCAAGTCACGAGTCTGACATTGCAAACAGAACAAACAGATCACGTGCCTCGTTCTAGTCTCCTTTTGGCAAGCGCTGTTTAGCCGACCTTCAAAACTGCGGAAAAAATAATTTCTTCATCTTCAGTCAACCAACCCAGCATCTCCAAGCTATCAATAAACAAGATGCTTGGAACACGGCGACTGTCCATTCTGAAATGAAATGAATGAATGAATGAATGAATGAATGAGATGATTCTCCAGATGCTTACACTTCCTACAGTGTACCATGCAGACTAACTAGACCCGGTGAGTTGAACAGAAATTTTCTATCTTCCCTTCCTTCCATGATGATTTGTTACAACCGCAAACTAGAGTCTTTGACCTCCCAAGGAATGAAACTCGCATTGACACGTCAGTCTGATATTGACTCGACTTCTTGCTCTTATCATTGAACCACGCGTGATATAGTACTAACGCATTCATTCAGGCTGCTCTGAGCAAGAACCACCTCATTGACAGCCACTAGACAGCCACCAGCTTAACAAACAATTGGTATGTCCGGATTTACTTGCTCTTTCCTCCCTTTAATGATGATCATTTCGTATAATATACGCTGGAAATTACCGGCTGAAGCTCTCGGGCTTTTGATTATATTCAATGGCTTTGACTGATTTTGTACCCTCACTCTGCATACCTCGTGGCTCTATATTCATTTCGTCGGCTAATCAATCGAAGCTCTCATAGGTACGCTGTCACTTTCTGGTTCTTTGAGCAGTACATTCGTCGGTGATGAAGCGGCACTGGGCTCCGACGGCTGCACAGCAGTTCGGTCATGATGGACACGCCTTCTTTGTGGCAGGCCTAGAAAACCTCGCCCACTGAGACACACATTGTTCAATTGAACCGTTGGCGAGGATCAGGACACTTTGTCTAATATACTGCGTCTGTAGTATTTTTCTGTTGTTCTCACTGCAGCTTTAATCAACAACAGGTAGGCTTTTGCAACTACCTTTTGCCTCCCTCTTTTTCATGATGATTGCCTAGATGACGAGTCATATTCGAGTTTTCGATGCTGACAACCTTTTTTTAATAACCATTCATGCTTTACTGATCAATGCCTCATGTCTTGTGATTAAACCAATTTTCCGTGGCCAATGCTAATTATTATTATTATTTTAGGTATTTCAATGGAGGGCACTCACGTAAAGTACGTCGCCGCTGGCAACCATCCCTTCCTCCTCCAATGATGAATTCTCGACAAAACAAGACAAGCATATGTCCAAGCTGGGATACCGGCAAAGACGAGAATTGTCCGGACTGAAAGTCTTTGACCACAACGCTGTTGTCATCTGTCGTAGCAAGCATTTGCTGATTGCAGCGTCTTATAGCCCGACGTCCCACTCGCTGCGTAATGTGACTACTAATCTGTGAGTACACACTGCTGTCTTTCCCCCACCATCTATCTATTTTACATGATGATTTATTTCAATTTTATCACGACGGTCAACATAAGGAATTTAAATTGATGACCACTGCCTGTGACAGGGCTCTAACTGACACTGAATTTCACTCTCACTACACATTATATGTGTTGAATTAGAGCTAATGTCTTTCAAAGAACAGGTTTTTGCTTTCACATAATTGATTGCTCGATTCTAGTTTAGTTCTCACCAATACCAACTCGATACTTGAATAAAACAGAAGTAACTACTCCAGCCATCACTAAGTTTTGCGTAGCCCTACATCTGACCAAAGATGCCTTACTTGATCAGTCACAGTGTCGTGCACACACGTAGTACTACATTTGACAAGACTGTCTTATTCGTCTTTAATACCTGGTACCTTCTACCTAGGTACTTGATGAATACTTGGTACAGATTCTTTAATCCAACCGAGAGAAGTCCGATTGCTTTGCAGCCGTGCATGAACTGCAGACTTCTTCAGTATACATCCAGAGAGTGAAGATTGAAAATCAAACTTCCAATTCATGCGTCCTAGCAAGTTACCAGTAGATAAATACTTCAAAGCATTGGCTAGCATGAAGCAGCCGATTCCGCAAAAGCGGTTAAATATGCACGCCGATTGGCTGCGCGGCAGGAATTCCCGTGATAGCCTGGGGTAGCTGCATCTCTTTCCAGCCTCTCGTTTCACTTTTTCCTCCTCTTCATCTCCTCATCTCCTCATCTTCTCTGGATTCTTTTTGTTGTCAGAATCTGATTTGCTTCTTCTGACTGGAAGATGAAGCTGCCGTGTTCTCCACTAGACTTGACTCTTCAAGGATCAAGTCTCCGTTGCGTTGGATTCCCTTCCCCTGACCTATCTCTTCAAAATGCTCGATTCTCCGAATTAAGTGCCATGAGCTAGCCATCTAGCTGCATGCTAAGTTCTGCTTACACGGCACACAGCTACGACCTATTTATACACTTTGCTGCAGCGAATGGATCAGTTGACCCAATCAACTCTGTGCTGCCCACCCACGTAGGCCACACGGGCCTGGGTTCCCACGACAAAAAGCGAGTTAGATAACCCAGGTCTGTGCTAGTCGTTTCTATAAAAAGATGAGCCCAACTTATCTAATCATCAGAGAGATCAGATCGTCAGAGGTGCTAGCGCGCGAAGAGCAGCAGTCGTAGTTAGTCGTTGCAAAGAATAGAAACCAGCCGCATTGTTGGATTTTTCTTTCTTTCCTTACTTCTCCTTGTCTCGAATGCTTGTATTTGCAACCGTTGAACGTTTCCGGCTGCGCCAACCTTCGCTTGTGGCCTCAGTATCTCGAATTTGCTCGGTCGAGACTTGCTTGCTCAGCTGTTCTTTGTCTGGATGCTTACGTGACCTGACTCGTGAACGAGAAGCGAAAAGAGTCAGTCAGTGCAACAAATAAACGATCATGGCGCGTCTAGTGCTTTGTTAGTAGACCCAGACTACGCCGTTTTACTGACCGCGTCGCTTGTCAATATGCATATCCATAGGTAGGTTGATTTCTTTTATATATGAGCTCTCATCCACGTCTGCCTCATCGACGCAGAGACTACAGGGATGCAGATGCAAAAATTGCGCTGGATATCACTGACAGATTTTGTAGTTGGAATCGTACAAGCAGCCCGGCTACTGCTCCTGCGACATCCACCGGCCCTGGGCTATCTCCCACCGGACGCAGAAACCATGGCATTCAGCCTCCAGCGCTGTTGACTTCGTTGAACGGGCCCCAGTACCACCAAAGTCACAGCGCTGGTGCAAGTCTGGGATTTATGTCGTCTCCCGCAGCCTCTCTGTCAAGCCCCTTTGCTCAAACCCCGCATTCTGCGTATTTGCCATCGCCAGGAGCCGCGCAAAGAGGTAGCTCGCCGTTGACCATGAGGGTCTCTTCTACTTCATCGTACAGTGCTACGCCCTATAACCCCCAGGAATGGGCTCCAATGAATGGGGATGGGTCGCCACAGATTGCGCAAGTCACGCATTCGCAACGCAGTCATGCTATTCGTGTTGTGCAACCGTCTCATCTTCAGCATAGTAGAGGTCAGTTGCATAGGTTGGGAGCAGTCGTGGTTAATAAGATGGGTTTGGCTGACATACAAGTGATTCGGTAGAGCCCATGCCCTCGCCGCCTCCGCCGTATACTCCACGGACTCAAGCACCGTCACCTTCTGGCGTACAGTCTGTGACAATTCAGTCGACAAGTCGCAGTACTCCTCCAAACGAAATGCATGCTGCAAGCAATGCGAGGTACCATAGTGGTGTCCCTCAGCCGCGGCCTCTTTCCATGATCTCAACGACCGAGGGAAATGTAACTTGGCAATCTGCGTACGCGGTGCCGCCTCCCCCTCCGCCAGCAGGCACCTCGAGGTCTTCATCTCGCGCAGAAGTCGATCGTTACCAACAGACTATGGATCCAAGTTACGATAGATCAACTCCTGAGCCAGTATTATCACAGTACCTTACGTCGACAAGCCAGCATCAGACAACGTATAGCGAAGTGAGCAATTTACGGCGATTCGACCTATCGATACATGCTCCATCGTCGAAAAGAGCCGCGTCTACTGGTGCCTTGAGCACGGCTACTTCGTCTGGATTGATGAATGTAGCATCGCAAGATCATTCCTCGCCACGGAATAGCTGGGAACCAGGGATGCCACTTCCACCACCTCCGCCTGGCCCCCCGCCGGCGGCACGGTCTCGCAGCGCAAGTACGAATACGTCAGATGCTTCCTCTAGACGGGCTTTTCAAGTCCCACGCTCTCGTGGACCTCCAGCACTGGGCTCTTCATTGGGCCAAGTGCCACCCACTCCAGCAGACTGGGTGGATGAATCTACTGCACCACGACGCAATCCGGATGGAGCTCAAAGGTTATATATCGACACAACGACAGCCACTTACGGTGTAGATCCTCGAGAAGAAGAACAGCGAGAGCACGAATTGGAATTGGAACATCAATCTGGGAATGGAGAGCCATCGTCCTCTCGGAGGGCGTCAAGTCGAGGAGGGTTGTTCCGCAGTCTCGCGGTGAAAAGAGACACCAGTGCTAAAGGCATACGGGAACGACGAATTGAGAATCGTCACCGAAGGCAGCAAGTTTCTGAAGATCTGTCCGCATTATCCGTTAACAGTAATCCTTGGGCAAACGCCCTGACGCCGACCAACCTGACTCTCAATAAGAACAACAACAACACAGTCGATAGCTCTGATGAGAAAACCCCCAGTGGGAAACGACAGGGATTTCCTCAGCCACTGTCAAGCGGTAGGAGTGTGAAGTCCGAGGAGGTACCTTCAAGCAGTCGCTCCAGAACATCATCGGGACTGTTTTCAGACCAGTCTTCGTTTGGAACACCGAAGCCTGAGTCAGTTTTCTCCCATTCCGAGGTCATGTCAACACCGCCCTTCTCGCCGGATCGCGATTCACCACTTGCCAAGGACAGGCAGCGCGGGCTGAATTCCAAGGCTCCGCTGACCACGCCACCAGCCTCAGCTGGTGAGCTGAAGCCGGCATCACGTCCTGGAACGAGACTTGACGAGCGGCCGGTATCCCATTTGTTACATATTCCAAACGATGTTGTGTCGGTCCCGCCGCCCTTATCGCCCCGTCGAGTATCAATTACCCAGCAGACGCCGTCCCTTGACTCTGTTCTGCGTGGCGAAAATGAATTCCTAGACGGTGCGCTACGACGGTATCAAGCGGTGCTTGAGAAGGAAGCGGCTGCGCCGAGTCAAACTGAGGCTTTGAAGATCTTCATGGAGTTCTTAGTATCCGAATCACAGATCCGACGTAGCATGTACGCAAATATCCTAGCAGACGCCGAGAACGACATTGCGCAGACTCGGATTGCGCTCTTTACACCGCAAGCAACCCCACAGATTCCCAAGGAGAAACCAGGTGGTATCAAGCTAGACACGTCTTTCGGTCAGCAGGACAAATCTCTCGGCGGCAACAATGGAGGAGTTGTCACTCGGCCGGAATCAATGTGGTGGAACAATTACAAGCCGTGTCTGTCACCGATTGCGAGTATCAGTATTGATAACGACGAAATGAGTTCAAGGGGTCGGCCTCCAAGCCGTTGGTGGGAATCCAAAACAGGCTCAAGCAGTGAAGGCGGAGAGCGGAAATCCGTTCGAACTAAACGAGAATCAAAATACATGGGAGTACCGCGAGAACTTCGAGAAGAAATGCAACGAGCCTATGGGGGTCCTCTTTCGGTCACGGAAGAGGAGCAATACAGTGATCAACAGAGCTTTCAAGCGAGCGGTTACGGGCCGGACGAGTATCCGCCTGAAAAAGTCGGACTGCATGAATCAGAGAACAGCTCAACCGCTGGATATCATCAATTTCAAATTGAAATCTCGCATGCTAGTAGCCACGTCCAGGAAACCCGGCACCCGAAGAAAATGGATATATCTCGCTTGGTTACGCTTCCGCCGCCTTACCCGAGACATCATCCTGCTGTCAATAATAGCCACCCTGATCTCGTGGTTTATCGAACAACAGTCCGATCGATAAGCGATCTGTCAGAGATTCGGGCCACTAGAGAGCAACATGAGCAGCAATTAGCACAGATGAGACAAGAACACGAGACTCAACTTCGAGAAAACCGCAAGCTCTTCACGTCTAATATCCAGCAACAAATCCAGGAAGGCAGCATCAAGTATGCGGAGGCCGCACGGGCAGAAGCAGCGCTTGAAGCAGAGGAACAAAAGCAGGAACGAGATCTGGTGCAGAAGGAATACGACAGTTTCCAGAAACAGGTCATGGAACCACTACATCAGATTCTCAACGACCGGGTGATAAAGGCAACCGAACGAATTGAGGAGCTTAGCGGAAAACTCAAAGAAGACATCCAGCACGACAACCCTGATCGTACGCAGGAGGAAGGCGACGAAAAGCCCGAGATATTAGAACAGCTTACTCAGCTGAAATGGCTCTTCGAGGCGCGCGAACAGCTTCATCGCGAAATTTATGATCTGCTCGGTGAGAGCAACAACAAATATCGGGCTATCGTGACTTTACCTTACCGGCAGAGTAAGAACGAAGAGAAACTCCGCGAGGCCGATGGTTTCTTCGTCCAGGATTCCTTTGACCGGCGCGTCCAGTTCGAATCGGAGGCTCTTGCCCGAACGGAGGCATTTATGGACGTCGTAGAAGAAAACGTGAAGAGAGGAGTCGAAACCCATCTTTCTGCATTCTGGGACATTGCCCCTTCCTTACTCACCCTGGTGCAACGAGTGCCGGAGGATCTATCGAATTTCCAGATCGAGATCCCCGCGCAGGAATACGAGGAGAATCCCAGCTATTACCAGTTTCCGCTACAATATCTCTATTCTCTCCTGTCGCACGCTGAAAAATCGTCGTATCAGTTCATTGAGTCTCAGACCAATTTGCTCTGTCTGCTGCACGAAGTTAGATCCGGAGTCATGATGACCAATTGCAGGTTAATGGCTGCACAACGGGCACGACACGGGGAATCCGAGGATATTGTCAGTAGGGAGATGCAGGAGATGCAAGCGCGTGAGGAGCGGGAATTGACAGCCGATCTGAAGGAGAAAGTCTCTACGGTGGAAGGGCAATGGACGGAAGCTCTGGGCAGTCAAATACAAGAGCTACGAACGAGAGTCAAGAATTATCTCCTGGCTGTAGATGGCTGGGACGAGACCTCGGAGCAGCTAGAATGAGGTTATCTAACCCTTTTCCCTTTCTTTTCCTTTTCTTTTTCTTTTTCTTTTTTGAATCTGGAATGAGGAAGGAGAGCAATGAAGAGCAATATACCCACTGTCGCTATAGGAAAATGACTATTTTATTCTTCTTCTTATTCTCGTTTAGTATTTGAACATTTAGATATTGAAGTAGTTCGTAGTTGGTAGAAAAGAGTAAAAGGAGGAGAAATGACCCTAACCCCGACTCCTCAGTGGGCCAGTCACGTGGGCTCTCTCTTATTCTAGAGGTTTCCTTCCCTTTTTTCCAAGAGCTTCTGTGACAAAACCGACTTCTTCTTCGGCAAGAAAAAAGATGGCTCTTATTCTCTTCTACACGACACTGGCACCACCCAGGATCTACACTTTTGTGACAACCTGATATTACAGACCACTGCTTCATTTTTGATTATTCTGAGCTGAAAATACCTTTTATCAGTCTGATTGCCTGCCAATTGTAAGTACACTGACTGGTTCTTTCATTTCCCCTCGCATTGCCCATCTCCATCAACCTGTGCTTTATGCATTTCTATTCACGAAGTTCTTCGTTCTTCGCTCTTCCCTCTCCTATGATGAGATATATAGCTGGCACCAGTCCTAGAAAGATTTGTTCTCTTTTCACTGCGGACTTGCTTGCAACGGGTCGCATAGACGGCCCAACGCTCTGATTTAATTTTGGATATTCTTCTTTCTGAGCACTGCATTCTGATTGCCAGGTTCAAGGCTAATCATAAGGCCAGGTCAGATTTGATTCCCCAGAAACTTCTCAAGACTGGTGGAGATTGTTCTCGCTTCCCCCACAAATTGGACAGGAGTTGGATCTTCCGTGTACACAATGGCTCTTCACAATCCCAACAATTGGCACTGGGTTAATAAGGATGTTGCCCCCTGGACAAAATCATATCTACAGGAGACTTTGTCCAAGATCTCCGCCGAGGAAAATGGGGTCACGGCAAAGGTGGAAAAAGTGCTCAGCATGGATGGCGACGTAGATGTCAGCCAACGTAAGGGAAAGGTTATTACTCTATACGATGTGAAATTGCAGCTAGAATATGAAGGTGCTTCCACTCTCTCAGCTGATATCCCTTTCTGGGTCCCTTGGAATTCCCTTCTTCCGAATGATAGAGAACTCACTCCGGATAATTTGTAGGTAAAACAAAGGATGATGAGACCGTGACGGGTGCCATCACCATTCCCGAAGTCGCTCACGATACTGAAGAGGATGAGTTTGTCGTATGTTTCTACTCCTTTCTGTTCGCATCTAGTCCGCGACTGTATTCTAACGTGAGATTCGCTGTCTTTGGGTCTCTAGTTTGAAATCAGCGTCTACTCTGAGGAGTCGTCGAAACAGCCCGTAAAGGACCTCGTGCGCTCGAAGATTGTTCCTCAATTGCGCAGTGCCCTCGTCAAACTCCCCAAGGTCTTAGTGCAGGAACATGGAAAGGATATTCAGCACGCGCCCGGCTCAAACCCTTCCAGCGGGTTTGCGACACCTGTTCATCAACCCCTCAAGTCTCCGAGCCCAGTGGGCGGAGCTTCAAAGACTACTACTACATCGACGGGCAAAGTGTCCGTAAATACCACAACCGTCACTGCCTCGGACGAGTTCCGGACCACGGCAGAAGAGCTGTACATCACCTTCACTGACCCTCAACGCATCGCGGCCTTCACGCGAGGCGCACCGCGGCAATTCGACGGAGCTCAAGTCGGAGGGAAATTCGCCATTTTCGACGGCAACGTGACTGGCGAATTCGTGACGCTAGAGCCGGCGAAGCGAGTTGTGCAGAAATGGCGACTGGCGCAATGGCCCGAAGGGCACTACAGCACGCAGGAAATTGTCTTTGATCAAAACGACGTTGACAGCGTCACTGTCATGCGAGTTACTTGGACTGGCGTCCCCATCGGCCAGGAGGAAGTGGTACAACGGAACTGGGAAGGATACTATGTGCGCAGTATCAAGCAGACTTTCGGGTATAGTCCCCCGTCTTCTTTTGCTACTGTTCCTCGAAAATACCCCCGATCTTCTTCATCCCCTACTTCGTCCTCTTCTTCGACTTCTTTTTACGACCGTTTCCCATTGGTGTTCCGATTACTGATGTCTGTCTTCGTACTTCTTCTTGGTATAGGTTTGGCACGATACTCTGAGATCCTTAAATTTTGATCAATCCTTTTTGTCCACAGAGCAGAATCCAGTATTCCGTCTCGACTGTTTTTTCCTTTCTTTCTACAGCGTCCCGTTCTGCAGCGGTGCCAGGAGGATGGTGACTGGGAGTGATAAGAGAGATTAGATCTTTTGATTTTTGTCACATTCACGAGTAGATGAGAAGATGAATAGAAAGCATATATGTATTCAATTACTATAATTTCCGTCTCTGCCATGACTCAACCTTGGAAGTAAATAGTCCAAAAACGTATCGAGATGCAATTGATAAATTTTTAATTTCTAACAGAACACTATCTATCTCCTTTTTTACCTGAATGAAAAAATTTGCGTTCGCAGAGAACGACCTAGACAGTCTTTTCAATCAACTCGATGCCATACTCTTCCTTGAGAGTCTTCAGCAGAGGTGCACACAGATCCATGGTCATGGGCGCCAAAACTCCCTTCTGACTAATTGTGCCATCTAGCACAAACTTGACGGCCACAGCACACGGCACACCAACCAGTTTAGCCATGGCGGAGTATCCCTTGGGATCACCATACTCGACCAAGGTGCTAGTACGAGTTTCTTGAGAACCGTCCTTATTCTTAATTTGGAATCTGTGCTGGAGCATCACCATGTCCCGCTCGCCCGGTCCGTATTGCATCTTTTGTTCGAGCGTGGCACACAAAGTGTCCAGCGGGTTGTTACGGGGTGTGATGAGGTCGTCAGAGAAGAGACCGATCCATCGCAACCCAGCCAGGATACGATCACGCTCTTCGTTATTCTCGAATTTGGTCTTGGAAGAAATCGCCCACAAGATATCAGACTCCTTATTAGAAGTTGCCCCGAGAACTTTCGCTGTGGCCTCCTTCCAGGGAATAGGTGTCTTGAGGAAATCGTGTTCTGTTTCACTCAAAAATCCAATGTCGACAAGCGCCTTGATCATTTGTGGGAACCCTTGGTATCGCAGCGTACCACGAACCACGGTCTGAGCTTCGGGGATATTGTACCGTTCACGATAAGGAGTCGAGTCTCGGTTTGGGTAGGCCACAAATGCGTAGCCGGGATAGATGAAGTACGGTTTTGCTTCACCCATCAGCTCAGTGCCGGTTACATTGAACTCCTTGCCGTCCTTGATGTATTTGGCGGGATTGCGGAGAGCGAGTAGAACACCGCGGCTGGACCAGGAGAATTTGTATCCCAGCGGATTATCAGAGTCTTCGGGGGAAGGCAGACCACCGCAATAGGAGAGGAAAGACACAATTTCGCCTCCTGCATTGTGTACTTCTGAAATGGTCTTGACGGCGTAAAGATGATCAATACCCTAGATATCCCCCGACGTCGATGTGTTAGCAAAAATTCAAATGTGACTTCCCCTTGTCAAGATCCTGCCAGTCATCGACGGACGACTTACCGGGTCCAATCCAATCTCATTCATAACCGTGATCCCCGCCTTTTTCACGTCTTCCTCCAATTCTTGCATGGCCGGTGAGACGTACGATGTCGTAACGACATTCTTCTTCGTCCGAATCGCAGCCTTGATTACCTGGGCGTGGTAAGTGTATGGAATGAGGGAGATGACAAGATCGACAAGTTCGAGCTGTTTGTCCAGAGCAGCGGCATCATTGACATCGAGTGAAATAGCCTTGGTATGTTTTCCGCCCGCAGCAAGTTTTCGAGCGTTGTCGAGGTTTCTGGCGGCTATTCATCTTGGTTGTTAGTAGGTCGACCATCCTCTGACTCATAGGCTTAGGAAATGCTGCACAGCTTGTTCTTCCTCGCAAATACAAAGAAGAAAGGCTGTATAAGAAGGAATAAATTACTTACCAACTGTGACTTCGACACCGGCTTGATCCAGTACATCGACTGTAGGTTTGGCAACTACAAGACAACGATATTTAGCAATTTCTCTCATTCACAGCATCATCTACCAATTGAAGCGGTCATACCAAAGCCAGAGCCCAAAAGAAGGACCTTTGATCCAGCGACGTCCTTGCCCATTTTGTAGTTTACTTTTTATTTGAAATGTTGGTAATCAGAGTAAATATTGCGTTGCTTGAATGGATAGAATGGAATTTTGAAAATATTTGAGAGATTACAAAGTTGAGGCGGGGGAGTCTCCGAGAGCGGAGTGCTTTTTTTTATATCGTCGAGAACTGGCGAATTGCACGTGATGGAATGTAATTTGATCTACCGCCAATTGATGAGGATTTCTACGTGAATTGAGATCGACTGACGAATAGAAAATATTAGCGTCTTTGAAGTACAGGGACATGGGTATTGAAAATATTTTCTAGCATGAAGATGTTCTATTTTGACGAATGATAGAATTGCGCGGTCAATGCGGGGCGTCGAGATTTTCGTCTTAAAAACATGAGAAAAACACGAAGATGCGGGTGTTTTCTCTAAAGAAGTCCAATATACACAGGTAGAATCCAGATGAATTCAATTGCTTTGATTATTTGTAAAGAGGCCCGGTGATATCGAGGCTAGAACGCCTCGATTGGCGATTTACTCTCGCCAACAGTATGAAGTGTCTCCTTCGAGTCTGCCCATTCGTCACTGTCGAATCCATTCTCGCTCTTCCATGACTTTGTGACTCTTCGCTGCCACTTCCAGAGGACAGGCAGGAAATGCCACAGGTCGAATTCCGGCCAAAGAACGTCCAGAAAAGCAAGCTCGGTATTCTCGTGGCACTGCCAAAGCATGAAATCGCTAAGTCTTTCAACGCCGGAGGTTCGAATTAGAATATCGATTGGGGGGTTGTTTTTCGTGTACATCCTCTCCGTCAGTGTTTGGGAAGTGATGAATTCTGAAGAGGGATATTCCGAAGTACTGGCGGTCTGTCCGTTGAGGTGGAGGGTCGTAGACGATGAAAAGGATGAGGGGGAGTCGTATCCCTGATCCGCCGGGTTGAGACCGGGCGAGGAAGTACGATCTTCATCCGGGGAAAATGTAGATACCGAATCCGAGTCTCCGCTTCCTTCCTGATCCCTAATATTCTGAAGAGTTTGAGCTCGAATATTGGACGCAATATGGGACTCGGAAAACGGTTTTCGCGGCCCAGTCCCTCTCGCTGTTTCCAAGGGCGTGCTATAATCAACGACCGTCTGTCGTATGGCATGCGTAATCTCGTCTCTTGATGTGTACGGACAGCATATATTCAACACTCTATCACCGTTGCGGCTGGTGACTTCGACAGCCCGATCCACCGCGGCAACCACGTCGGGTCTGAGCAGGTCTTTTCGTCCGAGAAATCGAATGCTGGCTCCGTACCGGTCAAGAATATCTCCGTGTTGAGCGAGTTGGGCGAGTTTCACGTTCGCCATGTCCATCAAGCCATTCACTTCGAATTGTGATCGGTTGAAATTTTCAATACTGAATGCGTAGATGGTAACGACCTTGACGCCGCTTTTGTAACAAACTTCGAGTATCTAGAAAGGTCAGCTGTATTTCTTCTTCTTCTTCTCCTTTTCTTTTTGTTAAATCTTCTAGGATAGAGCTCGCTCGATGATAAGAAGTGCAATCGCAGACACGGGTACTAGGGCATTTCTACTTACTCTAGCCAAAGCTTCGAATCCCAGATGATGACCCTCAATCGTCTCGATTCCATGACTTCGCGCAAATCGTCTATTTCCATCCATCACAAACGCGATATGTTGCGGGATAGGACCTTGTCTGAGAGCACCGAGCAGGAGCTCTCGCACTCGATTAATTATGAATTCAACGGGTGGACTTGCGATGAACCATTTTCGAAGATGCGAGAAATGCATAGACGTCGACATCTTATATAATATTATGGACGAACGATAATTTCAAAAGGGGTCTGAAATTCGACGATGCGACGTTCACTCCGAGCGGCTTGCGACGGATGGATGGATGAATGGACGGAAAATGGAATGTTGTTGTTTTGTCTCAGTGACGAAGCATGGCTTGTTCGGTTTAGAGAAATTCGACGACGGGCTGTAGAGACAGACAATACGAGTAGACAGAAATATCGAATAGCGACTTTTGGTGGATGTATTAGGCGTACAGATTATGAGAAGCAAAGATGAGACAACAAAATAAAGACAGGCAGCTCTTTAGCTCTTTTGGGACGAAAGCAGGGACTATAGGGTTAGGGTTATGGTGATATTCACATGCAGATTAATACAGGAACCCCTTTTCAGGGAGCAAGTCTGCTTTACGCAGCGACCGCACCAGAAATCATACACCAAAGCATTGAATAGGATAGCAGCAATATGATCATCTCAGTAATTACTATTAGAGGCTTTGAGATGTACAATCGGTGGGTGTCAAGTAACCAAACCATCGGGGAATGATCAAAATGCAAAAAATCACTGGTATAGCAGGCCACGTCAAGATCGTCAACTGACCAAGAATCAACGTACAAATGCATAAGGTATCATGTTCGAGCATAAATGCAAATGAAAACAGCCTCCTCCGTAGATATTACCAACGATCATCGGGTCTTTTTCTCGTCGTCCTCGGGCGGAGTTATAGAGCCTGCACTGATATTCTCCCAGCCAAAGTCCTCGCTCCGCTGTCGTCGTTCCTTACCGCGTTCTCGCATTGCACCGCGAATACGCTTGCTAACCTCTTCCAGTCGATCGTGGCTATCGATTTCACTGAGCGGCTGAATTGACCCGCTGGAGCTGAGACGAGCTCCAGCAGTGCTGCGGCTGCGACTACGACTGGCTGGCCGCGTAGAAAAGAACCCGATACTGGCCAAGTCGTGAAAGGACTCGTTCCGCGGAAGCGGTTCTTGCGTCTTGTAATCTCTTTTGATTTGAGGGCGAGACCGCTCGTCCTGGCGATCGGCTTGGGTTTCTTTACTGTCTGAAGGACCCTTGAATGGGTCAGCCACGATGCGAGCCGACTCGAAATCCGGGAACAATTCAGGTCCTAGCGTGTTGATTACGTCCGTCACCTCTTGAGACAACTCGGCCCGTCGTTCTCGCAGCTTCACCAGGGTGTTGGCAGACGAAGGATTGAGGGACAGTATAAGCGGGCGAAGAGATTTGATAATGTCCATGCCAATCTCGCCGATGCGAAGGGCAGCAAACGTAATAGTAGGAAATAGGATGATGCCTAGAAGAACCATCGCCCACAACGGAACCCACTCGGGTACGTATCCCTGGATGCGGTTCCGATATGTCCAGTATGTGAAGACCGCAGTGTAGAATGCGTACACAGCAGGTGCAAATGCCAATGCAACCAGGAGTTTCCAAGTCGCCATGACATCTCGTCCCTGCAATTTTACCGTCGATGCAGCCAAGGCTTCTTGTGATTTCTTCTTTGATATAGATTTGGTGGCCACGAAAACTGGAGCAAACAGAACGAGGCCTGGCAGGGTGCCGATGGCGAGCAGTGTGAGTTTGATGAGTCTGTAGATCAAGGTAGAGACGACCCTGACAATCGAAAATTTAGCGTATTCCACCTGGTGATCGCGGAGACCAAGCAAACGGAGCTGTTTATTATAGTTTGTGATTGAATTCTTTAGTTTCTTAATGCGTGGGTCGTCTCGGAAATAGGAATAGCCCTTGATAAGACGGCGATTCAGCTCTACAACCATAGGCAACGGGAGCTTTTTGCCCTTTGTGTTGTATAGCCGTCGAGCAGCTTGAACAGCCTGCGGTAGAGGTGAGCTGTTTATTCACAAGTGTATCAAGTGAGGGCATCTTACCAGCAAGGTCTCGTAATCAGGTCCATTTACAGTCACAGCCAAGAGCGCGTGGTAAATGGTATCGAGAAGTTCTCCCACAGCTTCTCTCCTCTGGCCGTTTTTGTACTTTTCAACCAGTTCGCGAGGTACCTCTATTGGGGTGCCGAATTCCACCACGGCTCTTGATCGAAACTTGTGCGCGTGGAAGTAATTCATACCACAAGGTACTATCTTTAGACCGGAATCGGGATTCTCGGCCAGAGATCCCAGTGCCATAATTGCAACGCCAGCTGTTAGAACATTAGATATCCAGTCTATATAGAAATAAACGATCACCCCCATGTAGAAGAATCTCACCTTTCAAAGGGAGCAATTCTGGGCGGTCGTGACTTCCACCCTCAGGAAAGATACCAATACAACCACCATTACTTAATCTGCCAAAGACAGCCTTGTAAACTGCGCTTTGGTCCACGTGCGGCGCAGACTTGAATTTGCTGCCTTGAAAATCCGACTTTTCCGTCGACGATGCATCTCCGGTAAACTTCCCCTCGTCAGAGATGTCTGTCCGGCCAGTCAATTGTTGAAGGGCATCTTTCTCCGTGACTGGTTTCTTGAGGATAATTTCTTCAGGTCCATTGATCTTCGCAATGGTTGCGCTGTACGAATTTCCATTTATTGTGGGTAGATGAATAGTGCCTTCCGGTTCGAAACCCGGTCCGTCGAATTTGGTGCCAATACCACGCAACAGCGTCGGCTGATTGACGGGATCTGGTAGGTAGATCGTACCAACACCCGGCTTCATATTATCCATTGCTCGGGCGACAGGGACCGCACCGATCCATCGCGCCAAAAGACCGATGAACTTGCGTTTGAACGACTTTTCAGCGATCAGCCAGGAGATGCGGCGTCCGATTTCTCGCCGAACGACGCGCATGAGAATGAGGGAGTCAACAAACTAGAGACAGAGTTATACGTCGTTAGCTTTCTTTTTCGATCAAGACCAAGTGGTGTTTTGCCGACGGAATGCTTGATCTACCTGGTTAGCATGTGGTGCGGCGACGATGATCAAAGGTCCTCGTTTAGGAACCTTCCATGACCCTCGCGGATGCACCTCTCTGAAGAAGAGGTCTACCAGGACAGAAAAGGTCCAAAGCACCAAGTCGTATAGCCATCCAATCTGGCGAGGAATACGCGGCGCCGGCGCCATAGTTATGTTAACGAACGCGAGATGCTGCGGTGTCTCCCGGGTTGGGATGGTTGTTCGGGAGAGCGTGGAATAGTCTCTTGCTCGTCAGACTCCGTGGAACGAATCTGGCAATTGTGGTGGTCAGTCTCTCATCTTTAATGTCTTTAGCGTCGCACTCCATGTAGCTACTGGTAACTGTTGGGCTGATCGACATTGACAGCGCGCGCAATCTGGGGTAATGACGTACTGTAGGGTAGCGGGGATGAAGGGAGACTCACTTGTTTGTTATTCACATTTGGGAATACAACCACAGAAGAATATAATTCCAGAGAGAATAGTATTGATTAGTGGAATGCCATAATATATCGCTGGTAGGCAACTCCTGGCGAGAAAGGAGAAGTTGATCGCGGGGGTTTGATGTTTGTAGACTTTGTCTGTCCCTTAGTAAGAGTTAGCGACGCTTCGAGAATCCAGACCCTCGTTGCCTGACAGCCTGAGGCAGCGTCTAGTCTTCTTCTTTCTCCATCCATCGACAACTTGTCTTTACTTTTCACTCTCATTTACTCGACTGACATCTCTGGGATTCACGATTCTATCCTTTTGACAAATCTCCGTCGATATTACAAAAGGCAAGATACACTCGGCAATCAACATGTCTTCCGCAGATTCCGAAGTTATCTGAAATGACCCCTCCATGGCCGTTCCGTCTACGATGAGACAGCAACTTTTGCTATAGCAGCACGAACATACTCACGCCTGTATTGCCAAACCTCAACTTTGACTCGGATCCCACTACTGTTGGAAGCTTACGGCAGGTTGACCGGGATTAAAATCTACCGATCGAGGCGAGGGAAATGTCTCTCAAGTACGACTATCAGGTGCCTTTCAGTCCTTCGGAACATACAGAACTTATAGAAATACCGCTGGTTTCATCCTTAGAAGAAGCATCACTAATTGTTTATGTGCACACAGCTGGGTTATGCTCTCGGGCAAAGAGGGCTTCGTCCGTCTCCCAAATGAACATATCATTTACACCTCCCCACCACGCACCGCTCTCGCGTTAAAGCCTCCTGCATCGTGGCAGGAGAAGGAAACCTTCTCGATCTCCAGCAGTTCTGGTTGTCTGTATCTTACCAATCAAAGAGTACGCCATCCACCGGTGGAGGATAACCACGCGATCAGCTAACTGATGATGTTTTCTTCTACAAGATTGTCTATCTACCCGCCCAGCCGACTGAGAGCTTGCAATCATTCACAGCGCCGCTCCTCAACCTTCACGACAGCCACGTCTCGGCGCCTTTCTTTGGTCCGAATGCATGGACGGTATTGGTACAGCCCGTTGCTGGAGGCGGGTTCCCGCCGTCGCTGCAGCTGGTGGAATTGAAAATCACATTCAAAGAAGGAGGCGCCTTTGATTTTCATTCAAATTTCGAACGTATAAAGGACCGCCTCCAACAGGCGCTCGAGCAGGCAAGAGATCGTGGATCCTCGTCTGTACAGGGCTCCGACGGCAGAGGTGTGGATTACGTGAACGTTCATCTGGACGAACTTCCTGCGTACGACGGATCGAATACTACATCTGCCGAACCGCATCGACCATCTCAAGAAGAAATGCCGCCCTTGACGGCTGTCGCGGAACCTATAGAAAGAGCCCCCGTTGCACCTGCAGAGCCGCCACCGGGATACGAAGAAGTGCAGCAACAAAGTGTAGCGGAAGAGTTAGAGGAGCAACTTCGGAGGGCCCAATAACCAGCAGTCGATCTTCAGTCTAGATTCATCATCACTATACAGTCGTTGCGCGTTGTCAGTATAGTCACGTTATTCGTAGCTGGCTTGATTCCGATGATTGAATGCTTGATGTTCACCATAGCCTAAACAGATGTAAGAGTTGTATGTAGTAAAGAGTTGTAAGAGTTGTAAATGTTGAAGTTGGAGAGGAGATAATCGGGAGAGAGCGGGACGAGCCAATCACGTGCCATGCAATTGGCCAGTCAGCATCGGGAGATCGGAAGGACCGACCTGCTTCCCGTTTTTCAAGCTTCACCAAAACATCATCTTTTGATCCTTTTGATTCTTTTCCTGTCGTACCCTTCAACATCAAGTCAATTGCGCTCATATACAATTGAGCTGTTATAATTTTAGACATGGGTTTCACAGATTTGTTCTCCGATTTGGTCTCCTCCTTGGGGTTCGCTGAAGCTCACGCCGAGGCACCTCCTGCTGACCAGAACGACGACAGTGCCGCGGACCAGCAGGACGACAAGAAGGACGATTCCAACGACGCCGAGGCTGCCGCCGAGGATTCTGACGAGAAGGCCGAGGCTGAATCTGGGGACGGAGACTCTGAGGACAAGGAAGAAGACGGAGAGGAGAAGGAAGGCGGAGAGGACGAAGAGGAGGAAGAAGAAGAGGAGGAGGAAGAGGAAGAGCCTGAGGATATCAAGCCAAAACTCGAGGAGGGTAAGTTTTGAGACAAGGCTTTGATATTATTATTTTCTCTTTCTTCTGGTGGAAGAAATTACGATTCGAACCAATCTTTACGAGATGAGCCTGGGTCTGACTGATGTCAACAATTGGACGACTCGAGGGTTTACTCAGGATACTGACTATGTCAATGCAGACTGCGCAAACTCCAAGCAATGCGCTCCTTACAAGCACCATTTCGACGAATGCGTTGAGCGCGTCACACGCCAACAAGAGGACGGCGATTCCCACGGCCCCAAAGAAGACTGTGTCGAAGAATGTAAGCATCCTTTTCTCGTACCTTTTCTCGTACGCTCTATACTTATTGCTATTGCTAATGCGATGGATTTAGTCTTCCATCTCCAGCACTGCGCCACCCAGTGTGCTGCTCCCAAGCTCTGGAAAAGCCTGCGGTAAAGGGCTTGCTTCTATCTGTATCGGAGTTTCTTGTGCCATGACGAACGTGAGATGTTTACTTCTATATTCTGAACGACAGGAGAAGAAAATCTCACTACGAATGACACACGACGCTTGGATCTACAATAGAGCAATGGGCGCCTTTCAGATCAGTCTATGTCGACCTCGAGATAACTTGTGCCATTTCCTGGCTTGGTCGACTATCGACTGGTTTGCGAAATCATGTACTATCATTTCAAAGTGTTGCATACCCGGCTGAATGTCGGGGTTCTCTATATTGGTTGATAAACCCGAAGAGAAAAGTGAATATAGATCGTCTTCATGTTTCACTTTTTCTGTACAGGTAGCTTGTGACTTTTGTATTTTGATCAATGTTCGTCTGCTTCTATATCTTCACGTATCGTTCCAAGGTCTCCAAGGAACTCAGTAAAAATTGACGTGCAGATTACAAGTGGTAAATATTAGCTCAGAGGCTCCCGAGGTCCCTTAGATATGCTGGAGCAAACTGGAGAAATGAATGTTCATCCATGATCGTTACATCAACAATATGTACATAATGGAACCAACATGGCAAAATGATATATACATCGTGTCCACACGTAGAGTACGTACTAGACCTCTACAATGCATACATCTCATTCCAATGCTCATGCAACATCTGTGCTCGAGCCCTATCTGCTTCCAAGCGTCTATTCACAATCTTCGGCCCCAAAACATTCAACGTCAACGGGAAAATCGCAGCAACACAAGCCACCACCGCACTGAAAATAAGCGACTTCTTCATATTATTCGGCGGATTTCCGTCTGCGCCGGCCTTGAGCTCCGTCTGGACAATAGTGAAGATCGCGCCGAGCAATTGGCCGCCAGACCAAAGTAGCGTACTGCCAATCTCTGGAGAGTAAGGGTAAGTGATTTCGACGATGAATTCGAGGGCAACGGGTAACAAGGCAAAAGCGCTTGCGCCGAGGAGAGCGCACACGACGATACTTGGGGCGAGGCCATAGGGGCTTGAAGGCGCGAAATAGAGCGCTATATAGGATGCAGCATGGATTGGGATGGCGATGCGGATAATGAGTAAGTAGCATTTGAATCGGTCATTGATGGGGGATACAATTGCGGACGAAATCAGGCCGACTATGATGAGCACGCCGCCTGCTATGCCGGCTTCGGTTTCCGAGTATCCGTACGGCTCTAGGATTTGGTTTATCAGGCCAGAGACACTGTTGAAGAAGCCGACGTAGACTGAGAATGGGATGAAGATGAGCCAGAATTCTCGAACTCGAAAGATCCCCGTGGCGGATTCCATGAATGGCGTCTTGGTGACTTCGGCGGAAGCGCAAGGAGGTGTTGGCGGCTTTGATGGGATGAATAATGATGGAACGCAAGCTACAGTTGCCTGGATTTGGTTCATCGACGTTAGTATCAAGTCTCTGACCAGGAAAGTCTGGATATACTTACAATGATGGATAGGTAGAGAACCATATTTGGAATATCTCCAGGATCCGAAACCCACGCCGAAGCCACAAGCTCACCTATAGCTGCTCCCAAGGGATTTGCCAAAGTCGCCAAAGCAGTCGCACTCGTTCGTCCCTTTTCCGAGAACCACAAATCACTATACCGCGTTGGCGCGGCCAAAGCAAACGGTTGAGCAAGACCTAGAAGCAATTGGCCAAGCATGACCACACCGAACACGCCGTTGTCGGCTTTTGCGCCTGCGTATCGAATCCAGTTGCCCACTAGAACGAGTGATGAGGCGGTGATAAAGACGATCCGGGGACCTCCTTTGTTTAACATGTACATGACAATTCTGACAGTCGTTAGAATGGCATCCGATCCATGGATTCGATTGAGTTAATCAAAACTCGACAATTAAGAAATCGAGGATACTAACGGAGTAGAAAGACAAAATGCAAAAAGAAAAGCAGTGCTCAGCCAATTGATTGTGGCCTCGGAAACCCGGAAGTATTGGGCTGATGTATTTGAGATTGAGGAGAAGGTCAACCACTGCGAGATAAATTAGGACAGTTCATCGAACGAATAAGTAAGATTGATGTGATTTTTCAGGACTCAGGAACATACATCCCAACTAATCACAATATTCAAAAGGACCAGCTGCAACAGGCCCAAGAACCGCCGCTTGTAGACTTTGTACACCGGAGCTGAGCTCCTGGTCGAGATATCTCCAGCTGTCGCATCGTAGGGATCCGTCAGTGTGGGAGTGACTTTTTCCAAGTCCGTTTCCTCGCCGTGGGGACCGGATTGCGAAGATGATGGGTTGATAACGGCATCGGAAGAGGCTCCATTTGGAGAATCCGTTGGCGTTCTATTCGAAGACATCGTTTACTTATCAACTTGAAAGCTGGGTCTTGTTAGCTCCGTTGCGTCTGGCGCAAAAGAGACCGAAAAAGAAAATCGCAATCCAAAGCTTGCGAGCACGCTGGGCCACGCGCTATCAAGTAAGCCGTGAAGCGTGAAGCGTGAAGCGTGAAGCTATCTAGAACTTCTTCAATGTACAACTCCAATAGATAAAACAGTCAATCCACATCGCGTGCCCAGGTGACTTTCAGGTGATACCAGTTTCCACCCCATCCTCGGCAATCTTGTTGGTACTAAGACTACCGCCCCAGTTTCTACTATGAAATTTTTGGATTTAAGTGTGTTGGAGGTTGCGAGGTGGAAGCTGTGGATACTTGCGAGGCGTGTCTAATCCACGTATCGGATGCAACACAGGCTGGCCTTCCCCGCATCTACGGCTGCTTTCAGTTAGTAAACGCTGGGCAGACTCGTCTTGATTACTCCGTTATCTATGCAAATTGACGTGTGCCGTGTAAAGCATCCATAGTATCCTACCTACCTACCTAATGATTGTGACGGTATGTAGTGTAGCAGCCTCGGCCGCTACATATTTACCCTGGTATTCGACATGAGAATGCAGAGTAAGTTGACGACTGTGTCTCTGAGATCAGACACATTATGTAGCAAGCTTCGAAACACTTCGAAACACACTTCCGGCAGCAAAAATAGCTTGAAAATCAGCAAAATAACAGTTCCAGGCACCGCTCCACCGGAAAAAGGGGTCGGACCAGCTAGGTTACTTGGCTTCCAAGTTCTTACCGTCTATGCATTCTGAGGTCGGCACAGCCTGCTTGCTTTAGTTCTCAAGGCAGTGAGTGCGATGCATTCGTCAGTCGGTTCCCGTGAAATAGAAGGGTTGTAGATACAATAGCATGAATGGAAAGCAGCGGCTGTTCCTGGTGCTATTTTACCTACACGTCTTCTCAACAAGCTCAACTCTAATTTATTCTTGGATCATGTACTTAGGTATGGAAGTCATGGTCGTCGGCGACGACTCGGAAAACAATAGAAGTTATAAGCTTGAGGCATGACTGTTTCTTGTCGAAGAAAGTTTGGCAAGCGTCTAGGAGGTGATTAAGTACAGAGGAATTTGCCAAATTGGCAAAGACCAAGACCCGGGGTCCTTTATAGCCTTTTGATCCTGCCGGGGTTTACCATTTGCAAGTACCGGTAATCTCGGAGAATTTGGAGAGCTCAGACAGTCCCAAGACCGGGTTACAGGCCAGTGAATGCATAAATTTTGCCGTGTCAGCAGGTCTGCAGGTGGTTAATTTACGAAACTAATATGAAGGCCGCGCGGCTCGCTGTGCGTGGAATACCTCATTGTGCCCAGTGATTGCGAATCTCTGCCGTGTACCTGCGCAACATCCAGCTTGGACACTGAACTAAGATTGATCCTTGGATGTGGAGAGAATGCGCGAATTACCCGGACATCAACATCTCTATACGATATCTCTATTCCACCTATATCCGATCTCTATCCGATCTCTATCCGATACTCAAAATAATCACGATAACCTTGGAATGTAGATATGCTTCCAAGAAGATCCGGGATAACACTTAATGTAAAGGAGAATATTTCCAAGACAAGGTTCCTCCCCGTCTGGGGTTGTATCCGGTGTAAGTTTCGAGGCTTTTCGGCACTTTTTCATTTATCATCTTCCAACGTTAATTTGCTCAATCAAATTCAGAATGAAGCTTTTCCCCGACTTCCCCAGGCCGGCAATTGAAACTATCGAGCGCCACTCTATTCCTAGGTACTAGGTAGGTACACTAGGGACAGAATGACCAAGATGTCGACATTCATGCGAATGATCGACCAATACCAACGCGGCAGCTAGGTATAGAAGAGGTTGAATCAAAAGTGAATCTGCGATATTCCGCCAAAGTGATCGGCATTTTTAATTTTTAATTTTTTTTTAATTCTGATGTTTTTTCAATTTGTCAGTCGTTTCAGACTGATTTGCACAACTAAAAACCCGCATCGACTGGTCTAGCCCACGTGTATGAAGGCAAGCCCTAACTCCATCTGCCTTCGGAGAAATTGAAATCTCACGCTTATCCAGGTACGGAGAGTGCTTAAAAAATTGATAGACCGGGGTGGATTCGCTGCAAGGCCACTCCCACTCTTGTTCCTGACAATCTCCATATTCAACCACTTATTTAACCTTTAGAAAAACCGACGCCAACTATTGTGACAGCTGTCATTGGTCGCTATTCCCGGTCTGTGCCGTTTCTTGACGAGATTTTGGTCCATCGTGATGGCATCGTCGTTCGTTTCAAGCCAATGTGATCGACAGAGCTAGATGCTTTTTGCTTCTCTCTCTCTCTCTCTCTCTCTCTCTCTCTCTCTCTCTCTCTCTCTCTCTCTCTTACGGAGTAGTCACGATTTAATTACCGACATATAGCTTATTCAAACCAGAAAGTTCCTTTACCAGTGGGTTGTGCTCCACTGACCTGTTGAGAAAAAGTCACGATACTGTAGCGGATACTCGCTTCTACGAAGAGCCTGTTGTTTCCTTCTCCCCGCTTCGTCGTCGTCAGGTGAGTCTAAAACTTCACAATCAAATTAATCTGAAGCAGGTTATCGGAAGGGAGGGCAATCTGTTTCGTTTCTTACCCCGGATGAAGACTTTCGTTGGTATACCTAGGAAATTGCCAAGTTTTTTGATGTGAAATGGGTATATTTGGTAAATAAGGAGTACTGAGAAGGCATCCGTGGATGGGTATAAAAGACTCAGGATCACCCTGCGATGAAGTAGAGAATTGTAAATCAGGAGTTCAAAGTCTCATCCAGTCTTCTTGAAGCAAGTTCAAAATCAGAAAAATCTATTGACTTCAAACTTCCAACTTCCATTCCAAAATGCAGCTTACTCTTCTCTTCGGTCTGGCCAGTGTCGCCTATGCGGCACAGGAGACCCTCTGTAGCCAATATTCAAGCTATACCAGCGGCCAATACACCGTCAACAACAACCTCTGGGGTGAAAGCAGCGGCACTGGTTCTCAATGCACCTATGTCAATTCCATCTCTAGCTCTGGTGTTTCGTGGTCGACTACCTGGGCGTGGTCCGGAGGCAGCTCTTCGGTCAAGAGCTATGCCAACTCCCAGCTGAGTGGCCTCACCAAGAAATACGTCTCTTCAATCGGCAGTATTCCCACGTCGGTGTCGTGGAGCTACAGCAACACCGGCATCACTGCTGATGTATCGTACGATCTGTTCACGGCTGCAGACATCAACCATGACACCTACAGTGGTGACTACGAGCTTATGATCTGGTAAGTCCAGGCGAGACTTGATGTCGTAGTCTTTGAGAAGCTGAAGCTGAGGAGTTGTAAAAAATCTTAATGCTAATATACACCTCAGGTTGGGCCAGTTTGGCGGCGCTCAGCCCCTCGGATCCCAGATCGGAACTGCCAGCGTGGGCGGCGCAACCTGGCAGCTGTGGTACGGAGTGAACGGATCCCAAAAGACCTACAGCTTCGTCACGACCTCGGGCCAGAAGACCTCCTGGAGCGGCGATATTTTGGCATTCTTCAAGTATCTGGAATCGAATGAAGGCTTCCCGGCTAGCAGCCAGTACTTGATCGGTAAGCAGGATTCCAGTTCATTTAGCACCTGCAGCGCATTGGCTCGACAAAGGGTTCCAGGATATTGAAGAAATAAGAGCTAATATTCATGTTTGCGAACAGATCTTCAATTCGGTACAGAGCCTTTCACTGGAAGCTCAACGACACTGAACGTGAACAACTGGTCCGCCTCAGTCAACTAGAGGGTTTTGTGGTAGTCTTGTCGGGGGATGTTCTCAAATCTGAGGTGCATTCGACACAGCTGGACTGTCTATTGTGCTGCCTACCTATTTACCTATGTTGAAAGATGACAGACCGGGGATTTCAATGTATCAAGCCGGACTGATCGAGGAGGGCACTACCTAGATAGTCTTGGTAACTTGTCACGGAAAAGCCGGAAATGTTGAAAAATGGATTGGATATCATTGAATGAGCAAGACTATTTCTTTCTATACATTCCGAACGTACTTGTAGTGATTCCGTGCAAAAAGTAAAGAAAGAAGAGAGAGAAGAGAGAGAAGAAAAGGGGCCAGACTGACAAAATAGTTCGTTCTCCGTAGTTCATACTTAGTTAGTCAGATCCGCTGATTAAGCTCAACTTGGTTAAGCCCCTGAACCGCCGCTATGATTATTTTATCAGTCAGATCCTCCACTAGACTATTTTCATTCTTCAACATCTTCTGCTTCGGCTTCGTCGGTCAACTTGCAAGACCACGACCAGTTCGGGTGTGAATATTATCATTATCATTGTCATCATCATTATAAAGGTACGACGGAACTCAGTCTTGTGCCTGTTTTTCAGACAAGCCTGCTGGTCGAGGTCATTGCGCCTCCACTTTGAACAGAGCCCGAACGGAACACCGCAGCTGATAATTTTTCTATTCGCAGTTTCGCGATCCTTTCTACTGACCGCAGTCGATCCTTTTCTATTCCGCCATGTCTTCCTCGTGAATGAAGTCAGTCCGGAATATCTATAATCTATATAATAAATCCCGACTTCGTTGGAAAGAATCATGGAGAGCCTGCGGTCGAGTACATCGTCGTACGGGGATCCCCGGTACCTGTCTACCGGCTATACCAACGGTGTTGTCCCCCTTGATCCTTCTCGGGCGCTGGCAGATGGCTATCGGAGCGTGTCAGAGATGACTGCAGACGATAGGTCTCACTACAGCGGGGTATGTTGTGCTTTTTCCTCCCCCCGGTCTTTTGTCTTTTGTCTTTCGTGGTATTTTGTCTTTTATGGTCTTCGCGGCTGACATTCCTCCTTGCCTATTTTAAAAGCAATCCGCCGTCGTCCCTCAGATGAATCACCCCGCGATCGATATTCAGGACCCTGTATTATTACACCTGTTGACCGAAACCGCCATCGGAGATAGCACCGGCTACCAAATACTGCCTTTCGAGGAAGTCGAGGATCTGAAACAGGAATACGCTCGTCTATCTAGTCAAGTCGAAAGCACAAAACGAAAGCTTGCGTTAGAAAGCAAGCTTCGAGATGCGGCGCAATCCCTGCGCCGACTCTCGAAAATAAAAAGCATCGGATCAGCCAACGGCGCGATTAATGGAGAGACGGACGCGACAGCACATCATTTAGAGGACGAAGAGTTTCGGGTTAGTTCGCGGAAATGCGAGGAGCTTTCGCAGGAGTTATGGGGCTTGGAGAAAAGAGCGCAGGAGGTCCATAAGCGTCTCTTGGAACACACGGCCGGCATCTTGCAGCTGACGCATCGGGGATTGAAAAAGAATAATAATCGCGGGAGTTCAAACAACGATCGTATATCTGCAACTTTCGAATTCGACGAGAGAAGTCTGTACAGGGAAATCGAAGGGGACGACACGGGTGCTCAGTCACGTAGCGGTGGGTTGTCGGCCGATGTCGATACTTTACGCGGCACCGAGCAAAAACTGGAGCAACTCAACGGACAATTGCGGAACTTACTGCTCGAGTCCCGTAGTGTTAACGACGTTCCGCCACTGCCACTCAGAGTCACGCAGGACACGTCTTTGACTTATGTCCAAGATCACCTTTCTTACCTTGAAAGGAGCCTGGAAACGCTCCAGGCCGAAGGAGTTCGAAGTCGTGGAGGAGAACCCGATATGGAAATATCAGCATCTGAAATGGGCTCAGAACTTCGCGCTATCAATACGCATTTACAAAGTCTACTAGGCCAAGCTGGTTCCCATCTATCACCTACTTTACCGCCACCCCCGAGCCCATCGGGCCAATATCTCAGTAGCCACATGGATTATCTCAAGTCCGGAATGGCAGACCTGCAGAATCGAGTGGCTGGGTTGCAAGATCAAAAGAGCATTCTCACAACACAGATCCAACAACAAAGAGAATTAAACTCAAAATCCGATGCGGAGAAAGACGCTCACGTGGCGGATCTGGCGCAGCAATTGATGGAAACTAAGAAACAATACGAGCTATCGGAGCGTGAAATGGAAGCTCTCAGGGATGAATTAGCTTTGGTAATGGAGCAGCTCGATTCAGTACGACAGCAGAGCAATATCGAGGATCAACAGAGAGAGCGCGAACAGGCGGGCGCCCTCGAAAGGGAAAAGCAAGCTCGATCTCAGGTAGAACGCGAATTACAAAATCTTCAGGACGAATTGGCCCGCGTCACTGACGAGCAGGCACGAACGAGCGCAGCGGCTCTCGAACAAGAAAGACAAGGGAAACTACAGGCCGAATCAGAGGTGCAGCGTCTGAAGGAAGAGCTTGCTGAATTAGAACTAGAATTCGCGCGTGCACAAACTGAATTGACAGTCGTCAAAGCCGAGTTAGACGGAGCATACGGTACTCGAGCACAACGCGCGGCAGAAGCAGCAGCAAACCCGGCACTATATAAAGAAATCGAAGATCTCAACACCAAAAACATCAGTCTCGCAGAAGAATTAGCGGCATTGCGCGCCGAACAAATGAACAATCAAAACAGCAGCAGAGCAGCAGCAGCAGCAAGCCAAACGGACGATCTCCAAAAACGAGTCGAAACGTTACAAAAGGAACTCGAAGAAACGATCGAAGATTACGAAGCTATGACCAAAGCAAGTATAGAATTTGAAAAGGAGCGCGAACGTTACGAAGGGACGATTGATACTTTGCGCGATCGGATAGAGCAATTAGAGGCCCAACTTAGCGACGAGCGCATTACTTGGATGGGCGTGAGTCAGACGGCGTTGAGAGACGGTGCGACTGAAACTACTTCGACAATGGTGTTGAAAAATGAATTCAAGAAGATGATGCGCGATACGAGATCGGAGAATCTCAAACTTCTCAGGGTAAGCTTATCTCTAGACACAGCTGTCGTCGGGCTAAGTCCCAAACATAAGAACTTGTTACTGACCCTGCAAATTCCCAGGCCGAGCAAGAAGAGAGAAAAAGACTTGAAGCGCTGGTGCGCTCTCTCAAAATGGAGCAAACAATCGTCAAAGGAAACCACAACCAAAACAGCAGTATATCCTAGATATACCGATGATTACCCATATAATTACCATATATTTCATATTTCATATTTCTGATTCTTATATTTTCACCTCTTACAAACTTACGACTTTCGCATGGTCTTGAAAATTTTGGAGTGGGATTTCGGAGATATTTCACCATTTTTGTTTGTCTACAGAGTATCATGAAGCATGCGAATCCATTGTACAGTATATTACGCACGGCGAGGGTATGTGACTTGTCATGATGATGTTTGATGTCAGGTGTTTGATAGATATGGAAGCCGAGGAAAAGTCGTCGTTTTACATCCACCAGTGGACATTCCAGGCAGATGATAGTTACCTACTGCTAAATGGGCCGAGGTCAGAAACTTGTCAACAATCAGCCATGAAGGCTTAGGTACTTCCAGCTTTTTGAGGAAAAAGAAAGACAATATCAACAATTCATAGATGCAAGCTTGCTATGGCCAAAATCCCTCCATTTACACGTAGAAGGTGAAACAAAATGCTTTTCGTGATCGTCAAGTCATGATGGAATTTCCCCCTTTTCTCTGGCAATGGAAATAAGATATGAAATGAACTATTCCGCTATATAGATGCAGTGAGATGCAGTGAAAAAAAGGCTTGCTGGAGTGAAAGAGACCTGATGTAGGCGCACGTCTTTCACGAGATTCGTTATACACCCACGAAGAATTGAGATGCTTCCATAATTGCCTCGTCGCCATTAGCAAAGTCCCAGCCTACTATGCGCGAGTCCTGACTGGCACATATGATCTTGCGCGCATCGAATTGTAATTTGTAGATTCTGGCCGGCGGCGCAAGGGGTCCGTTCGGGTGTCTGGCGGCTGCATTTGCCACCATCAAATGGGCATGAAGCCCCGGTAAAACACCTGCTGCCTGAGCGGCCGTGTTAGCTGCTTGCGCTGCTGGTAATGGAGCGGCAGTGGGGTGTGCTTGGTTTCCCGCTCTTGCGGGCGCGGTTGCGGCAGTTGTTGCCGTGGCTGCTACCGTGGGAGCAGTCGATGACCCAGCCAGAGTCGTGGCGGTTGGAGCAGTCGTCGAAGTAGCATTCGCGGGTCCCTGTGTTGCGCTATTCACGACGCGGTGATTGTTGTTGACATTGGTATCGCTGGCGACATTGGCAGCAGCCGAAGAAGCGCTTGCTCCGTGGGTCAGCGAGGGCACGCTCCGTGACAATGATTGAGACATGTTCATATAACGCATTGCTTGATCGCGAGCCCGGGCGGATGTAGCCGTATTTGCCATTAGCACAGCATCAGCCTGGCGTAATCGATGCCCAATGAGCCATCTTCCGTCACGGTCTTTCCTCCAGATGATGACGGTTTCGTCGTACGAGCCCGAAACAATTCGAGCCCATCGACTTCCTCCCCCGCCTGGGGGAATACGAGCACCCAACACTGTAACATCACTAGGATGTCGCGATCCGGTATTCCGAGCTGCTGTTCGGCGCATACGAATCGTTGGTCGGAGCTGAATCGAGACAGTCCCCTTGCGTTGAGCATCCCAAAATTCATTATCGACCGCAAGCGCTTCCATTCGTAAAGCCTCTTCTGCGCCAGGGGGATCGCCGAATCCAGCTTGTACAGCTCGCACCAGATTGCTATGCCCTTCTAGACAGGCAACCTCTGCAGCCGTAACGTGATCGTAGATCCGGACTGTGTCGTCATTGCTGCCGCTGATGATACGTCGATTGTCGATCTGTACACAGGCGATGCCTTTCTGATGACCTACACAGGCTCTCAGGCACGTTCCGTCGTGGATATTCCAGATTTTGATTAAGCGATCGCCTGCAGCCGAGATGACTTCATCCTCATTTATCTGGAGCGCATTAACGGCAGCCGTATGCCCTTCGAGAGTCATTAGTAGACTGTACGGCTCGAGGGGTTTGATTTGCCCATTTGCGAGATGCGCCTCGAGCCAAGAAGGCGAATATTGAGATGTGTCGATTATATATGACGGGTACTTATTTGGTGCCCCTTGAACAACAGTGGGGTAGTCTTTGTCCAGGGGAGTCAATTTCTGGCGATTCCAGATTTTGACCAATTTGTCTTTCGAGCAGGTAACGAGGTACCGTTTATCGAATTTCAAGTTCAAAACAGAGTCGTCGTGGGCGTTGGCCAATTCAAAAAGTTTTTTGCCGGTGGAAAATTGCCACAAAATCACTCTTCTGTCACTACCTCCCGACATGATCAAGTCCTCGTCTTCACTGGGATCGAATTGCAGACACAGCACCGATGTTCGATGACCCCTCAAGGGAGGAAGACTTAAGCGCATTCGACTTAAATCCCAGATCCGCACGGTGGTATCACGGCTCCCACTGACTAGCCACTTCCCCGAAAACTGAAATGCGTACACGCACTGCTGGTGAGCTTCATCCGAATGAGCTGGATGGGGCAGTGCAAACGTGGTAAAGCGTCCTTTAATCCAATTGTCTTCCAGACGTCGGCGTTGCTTGTAGAGGTAGGGCCAATTAATCTTTGCAGTGCCGTTCGGATATCTTATTATCAGGGGGGAATGTCTGACGGACGAAGAAGACTCGGACTGAGCTTCACGCTGGGGATATGGTTGATGTACAGGATTGACGTCTTGCATTTCTCGGTCGCCATCTCTATCGTGCGGCGATGGCGGAACATCCGCTTCAACGACCTGATGCTGCTCATTCCAGGGCGGATCGGAGACAGTTCCGTTACCGGAGGAATCCCGCGATTGAATGCTCGCCTCGGTGACACGTCTCTTGAGCTGTGGCTGGGGGGCTTCCGGATCAGAATTTCGAGAGCGCGATTTCCGAATTTGAGACGTGAAACGCTCAGTGTATAGTCGTTCAAATTTCGCAATCGCGTCAATGTCCACTCTCCAGCCTTCTCTAATGTACATATCTTTCCATAGTCGCGGATCGGTAATACGAGCCCTCCAGCCTCGCGAAGCTAGCGATGCCGTGTGTAGGGTGCTCGGATCGAGATAGGAGAATATCTCGGCAGTAATTTCGGGCGGTAATCTGAGAACGGGGTCCATGTGAAGTCTCGGGGCGAGTCGCTCTACGACTGAGGCGACTGAGTTTGTTGGGAGAGTGGAGAGTATGGAATAGGCAAGCTCTGTAGGACGTTGTCAATAATGGTACAGCGACGAGAGTCAAGTCAATAACTCGAGTAAGATACGGCAGCAGCCATACAAGACGCACCAGCTTTCTCTGAATCACTATATGCGAGGATCCAATCCGGTAGAAGCACAGCATCATTTTGAATATTTCCTTCTTCGCTTTCAATCTGACTTCTCGAGTCGTCCGAGTAACCTTCATCCACTTTGTACGATGCAGCAAGTGAGGCCGTAGTGTAGGGGGGCTTGCCAGCGCGCATTCGCAAGACGCGCTCTGACGATTGCATAACAAAAAAGGCGTAGTCTTTCAATTGAAGCAATAGGTCGCGGTGTGTGCCGAGTGAAAGAGATTGGAGTTAGGATTGACCCTCTCAATGCGACCAGAAAAGGGAAATAATACACAGAAGGCAAAATGAGTATATCGGGAGTCGACAGTCGTGCAAGTGGTGGTATCACTAATTATCAGGGGAATGCGCTTCGATGGTGACTTTTCGTATTGTTGTTAAATCGAGCTCGCTAGTAGTGATAACACCAGAGGACCGAATCACAGCAGCGACAGCAACAGACGACCAAAGGTCTGTCACATTAGCAGTCTATCCTCCTGAGCAGAGAGATGAACGAACAGGAGAGAGGTTGAGAACGAGGAGAAGTAAGAAGAGCAAGAGGTCGTCTGTCGCGGTCGTGAGCTGGACTGCTGAGGATGGCACGTGCACGAGAGCTGATTGGAGCTGACTAATCACGGGTAGGAAGATCCAGACTCGCGCTAAGCACGTAATAGGCTAGCGTGAACGAGGCGCTCTCGTGACTGGACTTTATTTGCCTCAGGCCAGAGATATGGCAATCTAACTTCATTCGGCTAGCTACCACCCACTTATGTAATCAACATTCTAGCATCGCCAAAATTGTTTGTTGTTGTTGTTTAAAGCAGTTACAGAGTGGTCAAGTTAACCAATATAACACCAATAGTTATTCTTTAATGGTTTGTACTGCAAACACCTCCTTTAAAACCCAGCGTTCATTCATCCCCTCGATCATACTCGTAGTTTCTAGTTCGTGACTGCTCTGTCCATGACTTCCAAGTTCCAACTTCCAAGAGATGGACCCGGTGGACTAGTGGCGTTTCAGTTTCTTCTTTCTTCTAGTCTCCCCATCTACTATGTAGTGCATAGAAAATCTGCTGCAGCTTTAAACTCACCCGGCACTTCGGTTGGTAGTAGTACCAGTACCAGCATACGAGGAATCTAAGTTGTACAAAGTAGATCCACATCCACGACTTCTTTTTTTCTAGTCATGGTTCAGCAAACGTTTCGTTTCAGCGGCATAATCGACAGTGCTCTAAGTCGATTGATCACACTATGTAGTATGTACTATGTAGAATGCAGTACTCCGTCAGGAGACAGAGTGTATCAGGGAACGAAAGAATCAGTCATGTCGCCCCATAGTTACCTAGTTAAAAGTACTCCGTCGCACCACTCTGCCAAGCTGAGGACTTTCCCCAGCTAGAATTAGTTTCACGTTGGCGAAACACGCTATGGCAGAATTTGCACACTGCTAAGGAGAGAGTTCATACTCTGCCATGCTACGTAGTTTACTCTGTATCCCTTGATCGTCTCGACAATTTGAACCCTAACCCTGACAATATAGAACTCTTCCTCAATTCATCCATCGTATTAAAGCTATAGTAAAGCTATTTGAGCGGTGCTGTTTGGGACATGTTCGGTATCACCATCAATTAGTTAAGTCAAGTATCTGTTACATTGCTAACAATATAATCAACTGAATAGGAACTGATTCTCCTGAGAGAACTGATGGACCACTTAGTCAGCCGGTCATTCGGGAGCTTCCCGCCTGACAGCCTGAGGCAGGCCCATTTCTCTCTCTTTTTCCACCACTTCTTTTGTGGTTGTTTCTAGTGCCGCCCGCCATCTCCACTCTTTCCTCTTTCTCTCTCTCTCTCTCTCCTCTCTCCTTCTCCCTCCTCCCTCCTCCCTCCTCCCTCCCTCCTTCCCCCCCCACTAAAGCCCTTTTAGTCTCCAGTGCTAACTAACTTCTAACTACACCAAACTCCCTCTTAGCCTCGTATCATCCATCCACCCTTCTTTTCTTCTCATCCACCCCTGTTAGTAGAGTTATATATCACCACTATCGCGAACTCCTCGGTGCTATCAACCTGTCTCTCTCCATCATACAATCTCCGATACGATCTGCTTCGATACAGAACATCTGCTTTACTGCCGCCACCTCAACTCCGTGAGATCTCGCTTTTCTGTCGTCCGTCGTGACCTTTACCGAGTCGCAGCGCTGCCATTTTAAAAGATTCTCTGACACGTCCGACTCGACTCCGTCTCAAAATTTTCGTCTCGCTCGCCCCCCTCCCCCTCCCCCCTTTCCTCGACAAAGATCCGTCACGATCGTCTGCAACACCCGTGTCCAAAGAAGTTTCAAGATTCATTCTCTGGCCAGGGAACTGTCAACAAGGGAAGGAAACATCATAGTCCGTTCGTGAGCAGGTACTCGCTGTGTACTGCGTGCCGTCCATCCGCATAAGAACACCAGCTGTTCTAGTTTTTCTTTTCCCTTTCCTTTTCTTTCGCAGGAGACCCTGGAGGCCCCGGCTGGAATTCCTTCTCACCGTGTCAAGACTATTCCTGTCTCTCCGCGCTTTCGAGTTGGACGCATTGAGTTGCGGCACACGTTCGACATCCATGAGAGACAAGTCTTGAGTTTTGCAGGTACGCTGGCTGGGTCAGTTACTTGAACTTTTTGCGAATCAAGCGCATTATTCGGTGTAGAGTTCTTGAGTGTGTCGAGATTTGCCGAGATGGATACTCCTCTGAGCAACGGGCTCCCTGTCGGCGGCCCCGTCGCCGAGGACAATATCATCAACCGACGTGGTGGCGAGTCAATCTATCAGAGCTGCGTCAATTTGAAGCTTCGTCTTGCCGAGGTTCCCGGTTTCGAACAGCACCTGGAAGAAATGGAAGCTGAAGAGCGTGCTACTGCCGACCCTGTATCTTCTCTGTGGAAATGTCTGCGGAGCGGCTATCCGCTGATGGACATTTTCAACGCCTCACAACCGGACGAATTGCTGGAGATTGATCCGGACAAGGTTCCAGAAGCAAAGAGACCTAAAGCAGCAACGTTCAAATTTTTACAAGCCTGTCTGCAGGACATGGCATTCCCTCAGCAAGACTGTTTTCTCATCACAGATCTCTATGGGGATAATACCACTGGCTTCATCAAGGTCAGCACTGCAGATCTTAATCTAATATATTTCCTCATTTGACCTATGGCAGAAACTGACCGTCACAGGTGATTAAAATGGTGAATCGTGTTCTGGACTTATTAGAGATACAAGGACGTCTCCGTCGACCGTCTGCGGCAGTTTCCAGCTTGCAGCAAGATCTCGAAGGGACGGTGAAACTGACAAAACGCCAACACATCTTGAAGGAACTTCTCGTGACCGAACGTAACTATGTACACCATTTGCAAAATTTACAGGCTTTGAAGAAGGAGCTTGAAGAGACTGGAGCTCTTACGGGTGACTCGAGTCATCAGATTTTCATGAACTTGAACGACTTGCTAGACTCCGCTCAGCGTTTCCTAATCCGAATGGAGCAACACTACGCCCTACCCGAAGAGCGTCAAGACTGGGGCCATCTTTTCCTAGATAACGAGGATATCCTACGACGATACGAGCCGTTCATCTCCAATCAATTACAGTGTGATGAAGTATGTCTGCGAGAGTGGGACAAGATCAAGTCCGCACCGCGCTCCACAGATCTTCAGCAAATGGTAGCAATGCCGGCTACCTTGAACAGTTACTTCCTCAAGCCTTTCCAGCGGTTAGCCAAATATCCGCTCATGCTAGGAGTAAGTCTGGATTCTTAGTCTTTTTGGGTCGTATTCTATGCTGTCGGTATGCTAACGCTTATCTGTTTTAGGAACTCACCAAGCAGATCGAAGATCAGTCGTTACAGTCCAGGATCAGACTAGCCATTGATATGATCCAATCCGTGCTCGACTCCGCAAACGATGCGATTGACAAGGAGCATCTACAGGCAGCCATGATTGATCTAGCGAACCGTGTTGACGATTGGAAAACCCTGAAAGTCGATGGGTTTGGTGAATTACTGCGTTTTGGTACTTTTACCGTCGTGAAGGGAGAAGGCAATAAGGATTCCGAGAGAGAGGTATGTCAAGACTCGCTTACGTCGACTCGACGACGGTCTCCCCCACTAACTCCGTACAATAGTACCATATTTATCTGTTCCGACGAATCCTCCTCTGCTGCAAGGACATCAATCCCAATAAACAGAAATCCAAGCTCATCGGCTCGAAGGACAAGCCGTCGGCAAATCTCAAGGGGAAGCCTCGTCTCCAGCTCAAAGGTCGCATCTATATGGCGAACGTCACAGATGTTGTATTACTTCAAAAGCCAGGTACGACACCCTTTCTGGTTGAATATGTCATGCTATCATTGACACTAATCTCTTAACAGGCTCGTATCGCATTCAAATATTCTGGAAAGGCGATCCAGGCGTGGTCGATAACTTCATTATCCGTTACGGAAATGAAGATATTATGAAAAAATGGTATGCGGATATTGATGGACTTCGTGCTGAGAGTGTGAACAGTCGGAATACCCGCAACACAGGAACGTCAGACTCCGAATTCATATACACACAGAATCTGGCAGGAATGGTCAATCCATACAAGGAGTACGACGCTGAAGAACCAGTTTACCCGCAATCCGCATCTTTCTCGGAGTTCCCTGTCAGCAGAAATGCGTCCAGCACCAGTCTTCGCGCTCGATCAGCAACTGGAGGTAGTAACGGGTCCATTGGTCTTCCGTCTGCTCGTCCGCCTCCGCGTGTCCCGTTGCCAGACGTTCCACCTTTACTTCAGACCCAATTGTCGAATGGTAGTCTGTCTCCTGGTGAACGACTGGGTGGCACGTCTTACTTCTCGCCAGTTACAGAAACTCCATCCACGCGCTCAAGTTCTCAGTCAACGTTCAATTATACTCGCCAGATGACACCGACCAACGCATGGAATGAAGAATCAAACCGATACACTGCGCCGGCTTTATCGAGAGGGGTTTCAAGAGACGGACCTAACGGCAACCCGTATTTTAACCAATCGAACGGCGCCAATGGCCGAGTGCAACGACCTTCGTTGCCGCCACTTTCGGGCTCTGGACACCCTGCGAGCCAAATGTCCCAACGCATGCGATCAGCTAGCAGTCCAGATATTCACAACACGCCCAGATATATGAACGGACACTCCGTGCAGACCATTGATAATGTCCCCGTTCCTCCAATTCCGCCGCAGCTCGCCAGTATGCGTGCTCCGATCAATCGGAGTCAGAATAATTCACCTATAAACAATGGACTTCCGATGCGACCCGCGACTAATACACCGGGAGCCTCGTCACGGAACATGCAAGGCAATGAATATCCCGACAGCTATTTCCCGGCGATGACCAATAGCCAATCTTCACTAACTGACCACCATCCTCTATCAAATTCTGGCACTTTTGAACCAGACGGGCCAATTTCCCAGGATCCAATTATGCCCACGCAACTCAAGGCCAAGGTCAATTTTGACGACAACTACGTTACTCTCGTCATTGCAAGCAATATTCTTTTCCGCACTTTAACCGATCGAGTCGACGCTAAGCTTGCTCGTTTCACCAATCAGTCTATAGGCAGTCGGTCGGTTCGGTTACGATACAAGGACGAGGACGGTGATTTCATAACGATTGACAGCGACGAAGCGGTTCAGCTTGCATTTATGGAATGGAGAGATCAGCATCAAGACAGTCTCGCGCAGGGCCAAGTCGGCGAGATTCAACTTTTCTGTCAAGCCGTGGAAAACTGATCTCGCTTTTTCCCTTCCTTCTTTCTCTTCTTCTTCTTCTTACGATCTGTTCCTTTTTCAATAATAGAGTAAGCACCTACCATTACGAATCTGTTTGTATTTCGAAGCAAATGATCGTCCTTTTTTTATGTGCTTTTGTTCTCTGTCGTTCTTCTATGAAAAAGCATTCAAATCGGAAGTTTATGGCGTTTTCATTTCATCCATTTCATGGCTTTTATTCCCCCCCCCCCCTCAAAGGTCTGCAGATAGAATGAGTGTGTGTAATCATCAGGGTGATGTTGTCGTTAGTTGTTTTTTGGCTTGCGACAAATATCCCCTCTCCTTTTCTTTTTTATTTATTTTTAATCACTGCATGAAATGACACTTCAAATGACTTCAAAAACAACATCTTGTCCTAACAGCAGGTTCCATCTTCAAGTTTTTAGTTGTGCTGTTGAATGAGTTTTGTGGTCAATGGATTGTGATTTATATGATGTTCCATTCTGCTATCCATAGATCATGTCGAAGTGCAGTCTCATGTACGCCGAGTAAACTTCCATACTTGATCATGTCGAATCTTTCAGCAAGGTTGACTGACTTGTAGACTTGCAACTAGAAAAATTAAGTTGAGTAAACCTTGGAGACCTTGGTTTAGCCACAGACAATCAGAAGAAAAAAGCATTTTTATAAGCTACCTAGGTAGGTACCTAGGTAGGTAAGAGTGATATATAGGTATGCACTATAATACATGCCCAAGCAACAGCGATCTATATTGAATCACCGCCACGAGTCCAATTCCTCAAACCCAAAATTCCAAATCCCTCTTGCACCGCTAATATTAAACCAATCATGCGCCTCCGTGATACCAGCCTTGACAGTCTCGGCTCCAATATGCTGAAACGCACTGGGCACGAGCGCATAACGCTGCAAATTGCGCTCGTCGGCAAAATTCTCTATCGAACTATCGACGGGTGCACCTGGTAGCCGATCTCGGGATTCGCTGGAGGCATCTGTGTCCTTCTCGAGCCAGTTTAGAAGTGTCAGAGACATATCGCGCGGAAATACGAGTGCTTGTGAGCAGCAGCCGAAATTGTTCATTTCGTTGACGCCCCGCGGCAGAGGTTGGACGGTCATGCGACCGGCTGCGAAGTAGAGGATGATGAGCGCGGGGACGCAGAGGAAGCTGACGCAAAATATAAACAGGAGAGAAACTACGGGTTTGTTGTTGCATGTTGGCGTCGACTGGTCTGATGGTAGTGCCGTGTAGGGCAAAGAGGAGGCGGAGGAGGAGGATGAGAAAAGCTGCGGGGAAGAAGACGATAGACGACGAAGGTATAGACCGATTCCAGCCGTGAGGATAACCGCAACTAGACTCCAGGCTAGATACGTCTGCCAGTCTTCGCTGTTCCAGCCGAGGAACTTTTCCGTATAGAACAGACGGAGGTAGAGCCAGTCTTCTATCCGTTCGCCGGCGCTGGTTGTTGTTTTGCGATCTAGTTCTCGCAATGCCTCGATGGTGCGCGCATACCAGCCGGCTTGGGCGAGGGTGTCGTCTTCCAAGACTAGGACCCACGGTGCCTGAGATTCGTGACACTGTCTCAGAACCAGAGCATAGTCGTAATAGGACTTTTCGTTGTAGGAATTGGACTGCTCGAGCTCGTGGATCCGGTCTGCAACGGCTTGCGACCCGCCGGAAACGTTGTGATATGTGAGGACGTTGTCGGCCAGGCGTGCTATATTAGCAACGGAATTTTGCTGGTCGTCGAAGAATGGATGTTGCTCGGGGGTTGCTTGAGCAATCAGTATATTCAATTGGATTTGCTCGCGTTCTTCCGGAGTCAAACGATCCAGTAGCGAGGCCAGCGCAATATTCACGTATTGTTCTCTCGGTCGTCTGGCAGTCGGCATACCAACGCACAGCTCCGGCACCTTCTTATTATCAGGCGATTGATGCACGCCGTCAGCCGGAGCTTGAGTGGAATTATCAAGACGGTCGAGAAAAGCCTGTGCCTGTTGCGCTCTGGTCAAGCTGTATCTCGGCTCGTAGCCCCGAACAGTAAAGAAAAACGAGCCTGGATCGTGCGAAACGTGCCATCGCAAAAAGACCCAAGCCAGCAGATACGATGTGATGAAAACGAGGAAGAATTTCGACTGAAATGAGATGACCGACCATCTAGTCGACCATTGTTGCGGTGGACTGTTTCCCCCTATATGTTGACTGAGTGGACCGAACACCTTGAAAATCCGCGCAAGTCGCATATTATTCTTGCGAGAGGATGGTTTTGCAGTATATAATCCGCCACAAACACATGTAGCATGTCCATTTGACTACTGCTAGATTTTTCGTGTTAGAGCTGGGTTGCACTTTTGTTGACCGTGTCGAAATTCACTTTTGAGAGCACATAGTTGCGCTAATGTTCACCCCCCCAGAAGGCCCGGTCCAACACATGACAGCCATGCAGGTTGTACGAAGTACAAGCTAAGGTACATGGCCGAAAGGCTGAAAAATTTATCCCATGCTCAAACCGTCATGAACCAACTGAGCAGCGTCACAGGCAGTGTGATTGGGGGCGAGCACCTAACTAGCGGAGGATTCGATGCACTATGAATTGTTCGGGAGTAGTCGGTGGATTAGTTGCCAGAGAAATTATCCAACAAATCCTGGAGGAAGAAAATTAGGTGGAGCTACGAATTACCAGAAAAGGTAATTTTTTTGCTCTTTGTTGTACAGAGTCAGGTTTCGAACCAGTCAAAGTTGGGCTAAGCTCCTCCAGCGTGTTGGTTATTTAAATAGTCTTTATTGTTATTGGTTTGTCGGATTCATTCATAGTGCTTAGGCCCTGGCTGATGGGGAATAAGCCCACAGTACCTTTTAGCCCCATGGCCCCCTAAGCTTGGCAACATATGAAGTCAGACGGCTCTATAGAGCCCGGAGCAAGCAAACTGACGGCCGGACGAAGGCAATCTGCTGGATCAAAATCCCACACATTCTATGAGGATATTTTTCTATGCTTTGGGAGAGAGTTACAAATGAAGCTTTTGCAAAAGACTATTCGAATGACTTGATGATCTATGTACGCTCCTAGGTATACATATAGACACGAGAAATAAGCTACACATGCAGCAGTTTGCAAATGATTCCATTATCAACACTTCCATTACAATCTGTTGTATACTCTCGTATGGCCCCCGAATGAGTCCGTCAACTGAAACGATGGTCTCGAGGATGGCGAGAAGTGATGCTGAAAATACATGACTTGGACCGATACTCTGACGCAGCAACAAACAGTATCCTGATGTCAGTTCTAACTTCGCAGTAGTATTTTTGACCCCGGAAAGAAGCTGGAAAATCGCCTCTTAAGCTAGCTCACTGTTGGTGACATCTCAGACCAGCCACAAAACTGGACACTAGGCCAGAACGAGCTGAGGCTGAATCTTCCGGCATCTAAAGATAGTTACCAAGAAACTGCTGATGTCAGTGCCTGTTGATCTTCAAGTCTCCAACTGACATATCGAAGACTTCTGAAACGGACCCCTATCGTCGATCGCATACAGAAACGAAGAAGGCCAATAGTAGCTATTCGACGTCAGTCCTGGAGCTCAATGATGGTAGAAGGATGTCTCCACTAGATGTCAATCCCCCAACTTCCCCTAGTGGGTTCCTGGGGCTACAGAGAGACTTTGATAATTGGCCCTTTTACATGCTTCGAGAAGGAATGGAGATGATGACTGATTTTGAAACTATTCGCGACATCGAAACAAAGTTCATGTCATTGAAAACCTAGTGCTGATGTCAGGGACCCCAACTTTCAACTAGCCCCATTCACGAAAATGGAAACACTATCTGGAATTCTGGTATCTGATTTGATGAGTTGTATACTAACCAACATACAGAATGCTGGGAAGACGAAGAAGAGAGGCTGTCGATCAGAGAGTTCGACACAACGACGTATTCTGATCATGAAGGAAAGATCTAAGTATAGAAACTTGAAGGCGCAAAAAGAATCCGATTCTCAGACATATAAAGCCTCCAAATTCCCCATCAAATCGAATCCAAATTATCATCACCACAACAACAACAACAATAACAGCAACCACTACTACTACATCATCAAACAAAAAACCCCAAAAAGCCTTCAAGCTTTACAATCAATTAATCAATTCTATCCACATATTCTTAACCTCAAACCTCAAAATGTCTCTGAAATACGCCCTCACACTTGCTTTGGCCGCAAAGGTCGCAACCGCTGGCTGGTGCGGCTTCTACGATGATGACCAATGCCAGGACCAAGTTGGTAGCGTTCACTATTCTACCGGCAACCACAACACCTTCAAGAACACTGGTCCGGGATTCTCCTGCAATTCCGGCAGTGACTGGACCCTGATCCACTACGTGCCCGGCTCGGACGAGAATGTTCAAAATTGCTACCACTTCACGGCTGGTGATTACGGATCTGGCATCTGTGTCAATCTCACAGCCTTGGGATACCAGCCTTGGACCGACGGCGAGTACAGAATCACTGGTGACAAGGATTGCAACTCTCTTAGCCGTCGTGCACCCGAGCCCGAGCCCGAGCCCGAGCCCGAACTAGACGAGGACGATCTTGCCAAGCGTGGCGGAGCATGGATTGATTTCTACAGCGACGACAAATGCAAAAACCACGTTGGCAGTGTCTCCTACTCGACTGGTAACCAAGGCTGTATCTTCAACTCTGGCTCTTATATGAAGGTTCACGGTGCCCTGGACTACTCATGGCACGTCGAGCAGTATGGCACATCTCAATGCTCCGGTGATATGACCAACTGCGCCCGCGCTGAACTTTTCCTTGATACCACCGGCACTGACTGGGCTGGTTGTGTGCCTGCTTCCGCTGCTGGATTGAACCCCGGATCTGGCACTTACAAGATCGACAAGGATGGCTGCCCTTTCAGCTTCTCCACCGGACAGTAAGCTCGTCGTTGCGCCTAAAGCGAGGAAGTATATTGAACAAGTCTCTTACACTTCCTGGCAATTATTCGCTTCTCATCTACCTGGGTAAGGACCGTCTGGTACGTCCTTACATTGAGTCAATCAAGCGGTTAGATGTATCGAATCTTCTGTTTCAATTGCATGTATCATATGTCGAAATGTACTTTTATTTCCTTCTGCAGTGCGTCTTAGCGTTGGTGTCACATTTCGACTGGAAAATGCCTCAGAGATTCCGAACATTTCTGCAAGTCCATACATTTTCCGGGGTTGGTCGGCATCTGGTTTCCTTGTCTTTTCTTTGCATTGCTTGTCTTTTATGATAGATGAATTGATTTTTTCAAAAAAATCCTTTTTCCAATTGTGTAATGCACCTCGTAGTATCGTGACTGACATAGTTATACAAAGAAAGGAATGATCACAAGTCAAATTAAAAATGATTGACCTGTTCATTTTTAATGAGAAGAACATTCTTGTCTACTATAATTTTAATACTTTGAGGCAATACCAGTGTAATTTTCCAGGCAAAAAAACATATACCTATATAATACCAGTATGTACCGGTATTTGAGACTTCGGAACAAATCATATCGTGGATTGTATGATAAGGCACGTCCCGTTACAAAAGTGAAACGGTATCAGTGCCTGACGGGTATCAAAAATCAATGTAATTGGCCAACAAAGATTCTGAGCTTCGTCCTCTCCATAAAATCCCTCAAATTCCAAAAAAAGAAATCAACAATCATTGCGCTTTTTTCTACGTATAAAAACTCATTCGGACCTTTTGAATAATTTTGATCTGTAAAAAGGTACGGTCTTTGAAGCAAATACTTTTAAAAGCCTTGGCAGGCTTCGGGAAATCCTCTCTTTTCTACGTCCAAAGCTAACCAGACTCTATCAAGAACCCCGCAACATCAAATCACAATGTCGTTCTCTGGTCGCCGAGTGAGCATTCTGCGTCCTGCGGAAGCTAGACGCTTCTCTGCTACTAAGGATCTTTCGCAAAATGGTATGCAATGCGTTTCTGCTGACACCGGAGTTTTAGAATCTCCATTCCATCTAATCAAGCGGTCAAGACTGGCTACATTCTTGGCATATTCTTCCCTTATCTTCACCTTACCTTCAATGTCCTTTTTTCACTTTTCCTTTCTTTCAATAAACCAAGGACCAGCGGAATATAACAAATTTCACGGCTAATTCGTACCCCCTCGTGGGAATCTCTGAGTAGAATTGAAGTCCGAAACTCATCGTCACTTCCGTTCCGCCCACGAGGGTCACAAACCGCACGCCGGACTCGACGCTTCTCGTGCGTCGACTGGCGTTATCTGGTGTACGGAGCGTGCCAATGAGCATGGCTTCTCAGAATATCCGCACGAATGGGCCAATTTAGGCCAGGGAGCCCCCGAAGCAGACGATGATATTGCAGGCAGTTTCCCCCGTCCCACTACGATTCCTATCGATTCGGCTGCCCGAGAATACGGACCTACTGCCGGTATCAAGTCTCTGCGTGCTGCTGTTGCCCGTTTGTACAACGAGCAGTATCGAAAAGGGAAAGAAAGTCAGTATACATGGGAGAATGTCTGCATTGTGCCTGGTGGTCGTGCCGGGTTGATTCGCATTGCTGCAATCTTGGGGAATTCGTACTTGTCGTTCCCTATCCCCGACTATACTGCGTATTCGGAGATGCTGTCGCTTTTCAAGAACGTAAGTGATCTAAAGTGGCTGGCTCGCCACACACCTGTCTCACAACGAGAAGCTGGATGTTAATATTTTGGTTTTAAACCCATCAGTTCTCTCCAATTCCTATACCGCTGTCGGAAAGTGATCACTACCAGATTCACCCCGACAAGATCGCCGAAGAAATCGCTCGAGGTACTTCGGTGCTTCTCACGTCTAACCCTCGTAATCCCACGGGCCATGTCATTGCCAACCCAAACCTCGCCAAGATCCAAGACATCTGCCGGGATCGTGCAACCTTGATCTTGGACGAGTTTTATGGCGGGTACAATTACAGCACTGACTGTGATGGCACAACGCTTAGCGGCGCAGAAAACGTCATTGACGTTGACCAGGACGGTAAGTGAGCTGCAATATGATTGAGACAAACGTAAAGAGAAACGAATAACTGATTTGGGATAATTCTTGGCGAATTGCAGACGTACTCCTTATCGATGGACTCACGAAACGATTCCGTCTACCCGGATGGCGTATTGCTTGGATCGTTGGGCCCAAAGAATTCATCGAGGCTCTCGGGTCCGCGGGATCTTACTTGGACGGTGGTGCCAATGTCCCCTTCCAAGAAGCAGCCGTCCCCATGCTCGAGCCTTCCCTCGTCCAGTCTGAGATGAAAGCATTGCAGGTGCATTTCCGCAACAAGCGTGATTACGTTGTGTCGCGTCTTCAAGAGATCGGATTCCGTTTCAAGGATGTCCCCCAAGCCACTTTTTACATCTGGCTGGATTTGACTTCCATCGAGCCTCCCTTGCCCGAGAGCGCCAACATTTCGGACGGATTGAATTTCTTCAACGCTCTGCTGAAAGAAAAGACCATCGTCGTGCCCGGAATCTTCTTTGATCTGAATCCGGCTAAGCGTCGTGATCTTTTCGACAGTCCTTGTCACCACTTTGTGCGTCTCAGTTACGGGCCCAAGATGGACGTTCTCAAGAAGGGTCTGGACGGTATTGAACGCGTTATCCGTCGGGCTAGAGGAGAGAATGTTGGACCGACTCTTGAGGATGAAGTGGCCATCGAGGATTGAGCTAGAGTCTGCTAGTCGAGCACGGCGTTCGAAAGTGATTTATCGAATGAGATATATACAAAGGCATAGAATTTGAAGCCCATACTAATATATGAAATACAACTTGTTAGACACGACGGAATCATTTCACTTGGTGTGTTGAAGTAATGTGTAGATAAATAGTGAAAGGAGTATAAGTCTCCGTGGGTAACCACGGCTGCTGGCTGGAATGCCTCGGCTGTTCGCTACAAGGGTTAGGGTTATGACATACATCCATCTCCACGTGATCTGTCAACGTCCAAGCAATTCTTTCGGCCTCTCACTTTCCACAATGTTATTCTACCAACGTCTTCCAAAGTTATCGCCATAACCTCGTTGCAAAAGTATTGTTCCTCGTTCTGGAGTAAGTTCAGTGGTCAAGTGGGCTCTAGGCTCACGTGTGCCGAGAACGACCTGTGTCCCAGCCATGGAAGATCCATCTCTACAATGATTTTCCGTTTCAATACCCCGAGCATCCTCAACTCTACGGTCTACTCTATCTTCACGGTCCTATTACTCGCTCTTACTCTTCTCACACCGGGCGACTTCATTTATCAGTGCCTTGTCAACAGGACACTCACGAATATCTTCATAGTCGGCGGCGTATACGTTCTTACCGTTCTAGTTGGTCTCCTCATATATGCCAGCCGGATATATACAAATCGCACCGCCTTGCGCGGGATCCCGAGGGCATGGATCCCCGTTTCGAAAGGCGAGGTGGATCGGAAAGTGCGAAAAGTAGTGGAAGAAGGACTCAACAGAAGTGCCATTGTTGCTTTTCAAGCTCGACCGCGGAACGTGTTGGATCAAACCAACGAGCCGACCCACGATGCTGAGCTATCGATTTCTATAGATCGACCCCCTTGGGGCGCTGTTGCGCACGCCGGATGGTCAGCGCCATCGTCAGTTGACTTGCCCGGCCTTCAATACGAGCCCGTCATTGAAGAGCTACCACACCTGATCGAGGCCAAAGCCGTGTCCTTGATTCCTTCAAAGCCGCTATCGGCACCGCGAAGCTTTCTGGATCCTTCGATTCCTGGAGAGATGGACATTCCGGACCCTCGCTTGGTAGACATGCTGCAAAGACCCGTGACAATGGGCTTGCGCGAATACCTGGGTCTTTTGACTTCCTTCGGTCTGATCAACCCTCCCGAAGTGACAACCGAATTCCTGGCCATCTACGAACGAGCTCGATTTTCATCGCGTCCATTGGCCGAAGACGAGTTTCGGAACCTGATGAGATTGTTTGCAGATATTCTCCGGGGAATGACGGAGCTAGACTACGAGTATTTGTATGAAATTGGCGGGTTTGGATCGCGAGGTGACAGCGAATCCTTTATTGGTCCTTCGGACGAAGAAGGTGAAACAGATACATCTTATTCAGGGGGAAACCCAAGTTCTTTACGACGACGTGAACGAAGTATAGACTCGTCCACTTGGAGCAGTAGCTTCCGGTCGGCGCATGCGGCTCCCGTCGTCCCGCCGGATGCTGTATCGTTGACATCCGTCCACTCCTCGCAGCGCCGAGAACCGAATTCATGGCCGGAGACTCTGTCGCGCACTCGTTCAATAGCTTCCCAAAGCTCAGGCAGCGTTATCCGCCTCACCAGGACACGGAGCCCGAGTGATCTTCTCTATGAAATTAATTTTCGAGGTTGATGATCTCGGTTCGCCCTGATGCGTATCAATATTATTATGGCGGTCCTTGCAATATTTTTTTTCTTGTATATTCCAGTATATGTATATATAATTTCTAATACTTTCCGTTCCTTTGCGACGTGCTTCTCATACTAATCCTAGCAATGTCCGTCTACGGATCGTTTCGGCGATATTTCAATCTCCTTGCTCCGTCCGGCTCGGAGATAATTACTGATAAGTTTCCCAAAGTTAGGATGAATATCGAAATTAAATCCGAACCTGCCTTTTCCCCCGTCGTGTGGATCATGTCTGCCTGAGAATTAACAAAAGATTTAATGCTGCGATTTCATCACTCCGTACATCCTCGTCTTTTCAAAAACAAATCGAGAGATTATCGCAAAGCCAGGAAGAAAAAAGGATCATGCAGAAATTCATCCGGGCCGGCGCTCAATTCCTAACTCCGCGAAGCGGGAGTCCCGCCAACACGGACGATGATGAAAATTACGGCTTCAAAAAGGCTGCATCACAGACAGTACTTTTTCCCAAAGTTGACCCGGCCGTGGACGGTGAGGATTGCGATCATGACTGTGCCAGTTGTACTGTGCATTATCCCGCGCGGTTCAACGTGGAAATGAAAGATAAATTGTATGGCCATGTAAAAGGGTGGTCGACGCATCTCCTAGTGGCGACTGGCAAGTCGGATTGGGTGAGAGATGTTGCGGATGAGAAAGGAAGTGTGATGGAGGCCATTGATAAGCGTGGTCTGACGCCTAGTAATGGTGTATGTACTTTTCCTTTTCTTCCCACTGCTGGACAACCAAGGTCGCAGTTCAATCATCAAGTTGCGAAGTTACGACACAGAAGCTAACGATGTATATAGAACTTGAAACTGTCTGCTTCAAACATTCCAGTTCCGGACGAGTATCATCATGCCACAGATGTCAAGAACAGGCCAACAAGCGTCGTCTTGCTCCCTGCTTTTCAAATCATTGACCACGTTACTCCGGCTCTGGCGCCGGATTTGATCAAGTATTTTGTGAATCCATCGATTACAACTACAACGCCTCTTCGCAGCGAACCAGTCTCTGCAGGAGTATCATCCGAGCGAGAAGACACTTCTAAGCAACAAGGGAACAAACCCCCTCAGAATGGTACTCACACGGATATCTCCTCATTAACCCCTCTTCGGTCACGTCCTCTACCTCATGCAGCAGTCATCCTGCTCTGTTCTCAACGGACGCGCGATGCTCGATGCGGCCAGTCTGCGCCTCTTTTAAAACGCGAGTTTGAGCGACACCTTCGCACTCATGGTCTTTACAGGGATTCCAACGATGAACGTCCAGGTGGCGTAGCAGTACACTTCATTAGCCATGTTGGAGGCCACAAATATTCCGCCAACGTGATTATATATCGGCGACGTGACTTTGAGTGGCACAAAAAAGTCCAAAGGGGCGATGAATCGGGGGACTCTTCAGAGAAACCTGCATTAGAAAGAGATGAGGGCGCTGCCCAGGGCATATGGTTGGCTCGCGTGCGTCCTGAGGAATGCGAGAATATCGTTAAATTTACTATCTTGCAGGGGAAACTAGTGAAGCCCGACCAGCTGCGAGGCGGGTTCGATAGAGAGAAAAGATTAATTAGTTGGTGATCTGTTTGAAGGCACCACATGCTTTACGAAGAAGGTCAACTGCCTAGAATTTTCCACATGACCTACCTAGTATTTCATTATCATAAAAGAATATCTAGACTCTATGAGCGTACTGACATTTGTCATGAAAAATCGTGTGCTGTAGCTGCCTAGCTGTAAGAAGTTTTATCGAAAACTACCTAGGGACCAAGATCCTGAAATTCATGAAACCATTTCATCAACAGAATTAAATAATACTCAAACATCATTATATCTTTAACTGCTTTGTTCTGTAAATCCACGGCTATGCAATCCGATATGAACATGTTTAAAAAAAAGAAGTATAATGGGGTCTTCAAGCTCCAGATCAATTCTTCGCGTTGTACTTCTCGTTGAAGGCATTGACGGCTACATTTATAAGTCAGCTGATTATTCCCTCCATTTCAACTAATGCAATTCCATGACTCACCTATTGCGATCTGTTTGTATAGCCAATTCCGCGAACTTTCATCCTGCACGGGTATAAAAGGGCCGTTGGCTCCTCCCTTGAGCGTGATGCTCATTCCAGTACGCTCTTTGGAAATCGTCTGGATTTCGGTGAGTTTGGTCTCCCACTCAGTACGCAATTTATCAGATCGAACGAGCAGTATTCGATCGTAGGTCAGCATCACGATCATGTCCCTTCCAGGGAGTTCAAGATGCGCAATGTAGTCTTCCTTGAAGTACTTGCCGTCGTCGGTTGTCTTAAGCCAGAATTGTCCCAATGCCTCTCGCTGAGAATATGGACGAACAATACCATCCATTCCGATAAAGCGAGTAAGACGTACGCGATCTAGGCCGTCAGAATCGAACACAGTAGTCGTGTTTCGCACACCTTCCGCGAGATCTGCAACCGGTTCTGATTAGAGATGATATCAAATAGATTCTGGACCATATGCATAACTTACTCGAAGCAAGATCGAATGCCCCAATAGCCGGTTTCGTCACAACTCCAAGCATTCCTACACCAACACCTTTCACGAATCCCCCAAACCCACCTTTTTCTGCTCCTTGTAGTGGGTGCCGAGCAAGTCCTTCAATGCCGCTGAAAATGCTACTCCCGAAAGCCTTACCACCCGACGTCACACCGTATAAAGCATGCTTTGGCCGATTGCGTGCTTTGGACATACGTCGCTGATCTTGAAATTCCTTGTCAAGGGTCGCAGCTGCCAATCCCTTGGACATACTACCAGTAATCTTGGCCATACTGTCCGAGAATCCAAACACCGACTTCTTGACAAAACTGGAAGCACCTTTGGCTATACCGTATCCCAAATCTTGAGGTCGATCCGTGACAAGACCCTGAATCGGTTCGTAGAAGATATCTGCCACGCCCGAGCTGACTGTATTGAAGAGACCCACTGGGTTGCCAAGGAAATCTGCTGAGCCCAAGACAATATGGATTTGACGAAGAAATTCTTGTGTATAGTGCTTCCTCATATTGGATATAAGTAGGGGTATCGAGACTCTTGCATTTTCAAGCATAAGCGCATTCAACCTTACGGGGGCATCGTTGACATTCCCAATCGACATGGTCATGACGTTGACGAAGAACATCAGAGGGTTTGATGGTTGAAGCTTGTCTTCCGCGTTAACACGCTCCGTGCGCATGAAGGAGATATCCAATTGCATGGGTTGTAGATGCAGAAGTTCAAAGTACACGTCCTGGCGAGCTTCTTCGTATTTGGGCTCGGGTATTTCGAGATTTTCATCGCAAAGCTTTCCGTCTTGTTCAATGGACCAAGAAGCACCTGGCACTTTGGCAAAGTCTAGCATGGCAAAGATGAAATCTTCATCCAGCTCAAGAGTCATTTGCTGCAAGAGTAGAGTAGCGTATTTGATATACAAGACACCATAGGAATCATCCTTGACTCGTGTGATCATCGCATGGAAAATTGGGTGGGCCTCCATCTCTTTCCCAGTCTTCGGAACAACACTAGGGTAGAGGAGAATCGGGAATATACCGCCGTACAGCTGATTATCAATCTGTATCCATTTTATGGTGGTGTCCAGAGTCTGATATACTTTGCTTTCGCGCAATTTGATCTCGATCTCACGGAAAGTACAGTAGAGCAGCTCCTTCATGTTTTGATTGACAAGTGAAATGCCCACTCCACCCAGTCGAAGTTGTGCCTTGAAGGTCACATCCGAGTTTTCCACCTTGACTTCGAATCCAGTTGCAACACTGGCTTGAGACGTCTGACCCTTTTGTTGTTTATAGATACTCTTGGAAGGCTTGTAGTTTGACAAGACCAATGTTTGCGTCGGCCCTTCTGCGACTATGTTCAGATCTACAATGCTTTGTCCGTTCGGATTTGTTTTTGACGGTACCCGCATGGGAATCAAGTTACCGATTTCAGCCAATCGAATATGTCGTTCTTTGCCGTTGCAGTTCAGTATGAGAGATTTGCTCTTTGCTGCCGGGTAGTCCCACGCATAAGGCATGATACTCCGAGGTGGTAAACGATAACGTATCGGTCGCCATCCGGTGTTGGCTGTATCTTCGTATTCGTCTTCTTCGACATTGGGATTCGATTGGTAAAAAATGAATTCCATGTCACTTTCATTCCTCATCGAGTATGGCCAATGCCTAGTTTCCATTTTCAAGTGAATGAAAATAGTTGCATTCTCCATCACGACTTCCACTTTGATCAGTCGTTGGCGTTGAGATGCTTTGGCGATTTTCACATGCGTGATACCAACGTCTGCAATGTTGAAAGGAGACGACCATTGATTGTTGACTCCAGGGAAGCAGAGACATAGCTGTTTCTCCGGTACTTGACGGAGAAAGTGGAGAGGGACAAGATCTCCAGCTTTCATGGCCAGAACGTTTGAAGTTCCAGGTTCCCGAACCTGCAGCTCTTCACTCAGCTTGTTGTTGAGGATGAATCGAGGCGTTATGGTGACCACTCTAGTCAATTTATATTTCCCTTCCCCTTCAGCAACAGAAACTCCCGCATGGAATTCAGCCCGAGATGTTCTAGACGGGACAATCATCTCGAACGTGCTGCCAATCGCATCAAAACTCTGCGGTTTGCTCCACCGAGAGTCGCCTATTCGCAAAATGGATCGATTTTTGGGGTCATCCGTAGGATAGGAATACATGTAAGGTTTAGCATGACCAGCCGTTGAATCAGCGTCTATACCTCGACCAGCTGCTGATTTGGCAGCTTGCATGAAGCCTTTACTTTGGACATCCATGCTTAATCCAGTCTTGTTCAAGATGAGATAAGGACTGTAGACGCTGACTTTGAATGCACCACCGCTGTCGGGTAAGTTGTAGTAATGGAGTTTCAACCTGAGCTCCACGCCGTCCTCGTCCTTGAGGGGCAGCGACTCTTCCCGACGGAAATCCGGAGAGTTACCATTTATTATGGCGAATTCGCTCTGTTTGAATACGGAGTCTTGCAGATCAATACTCAGTAATAGAAGATGCGATAACTCCACAACATGAACGGGACTGACGCCACCCCGTCTGAGGAAGTTGGTCCAATCTTTCTTCGTGTTCTTATCGTAGATTCGATACTTGAAATCGTAAGGTAGCAAGTTTTGAATTTCGACGGGAGCCGTTAATCGGATTTTCATGTGAGGGTAGTTGTTGATGATAGGGTCACGCTTATCATATGAGGCATTCATTTGGAAATAGAATGGCGGCGCCCTCTGTCCACTCTCACTTACGCACATGATAGTGCGCGTTGGTCGTCGCAACAAATCCTTCCAGTACAGCTGTTCATTTGACCAGTCGTAGCCAAAGCCTTGATCTGGTCTCACGACAAGCTGATGAAGGAAGGCCGATCCGACAGGCGCAGGCCGGGCATCTCCAGGAAGGATATTCTCGATCTTGAGCAAATGCCCATCTTCAGGGCTGAAAACTCCCATTTCCACAGGGATTTGTGTATTGTTTTCCAGAAGCAACGGGGATCGGAAAGTGATATATTTGACGTTGTCCGAGCCCAGCTTCACCTCAACAAGAAGCTTATGCAGTACCTTGTCTTTCTTCGGCTTCAGGTTATACAGAGTCTCGCCTTCCCTGATGACGGGTACGTTATTGATGCTGTCGAAACCGCTTCCTTCTAACTTGATTCCAACTGAGCCTGCATTGCCCTCTGGCGTGAGATTTTCTCGCATCGCAGTTGCATCTTCGAAGCGCCAAGGGTACTCCTCTCCATCACTTAATTTGGCGGCCGGCGCGTTGTCGCTGCCCTCTGGTCCTGCCCAGACCCGAAGATCGAATCCAGTATAATTGCGGATTCTGTAAGGTGCATCGGCCCCTCTGGGCTTGGATAGTACGTCTTCATCAGTGTTAAGAAACTGAAACGATTTCGAAGCTAGTGCAATGGTTGCAGATGTAAGGGTCAGTTCCATGTTTTTATGAGAGTAAGCCTCAACCGAGAGCACATCTGGATTTATTTCCTTTGACATGTGGAATCCCAACTGCCACGGCTCAATCAAGGGTTCCCAAGCGGACTTCGAAAAGTTATAGACATTAATGAAAGTATCAAATGACGTATCCGCGTTGAGCGTGGAGGACCAGTCTCTGACATCGATGCTGAATTTCTTGATACTCCAATCGAGTAACGGTAATTCGTGCAGGTCACCAATTAGAATGATTCTGACACCGTCAACATGGGCGCCTAATTCTTCTCTTCTGATGATGGCAGATTGCTGAGGTGTGATTCTTTGTTCCGGAATTAGTTGGCTCCTCCTCTTGGATGTTGCTGCGGCCGAACCAGTTTTGCCCGTTATCGTCGATCGCCGCTTTGACTTCTTGTCGGTGCCTTTGATTTCTTTGATCTTTTGCGGTTCTTCGTTCTTTTCTGCCTCTGGTGCTGTACTCGTCCTCATCTCAGACACCTTGTTCATGATCTGAGTGGCCAAGAGAATATCGCGCAGTGACAGTCTCAAAACAAGCGGCTCCACGTGAACATCAATACTCGTCAGAGTCGAGCCCTTATCTTGTGAGCGACTATCTACTGAGCATTCTAGTGTGAAGTCATCTAATATGCGCAGACGACTGGACTCAAACTTGTCCATTCTGCAGAGAAACATCCCGACTTTGTTGACCTGAAGGGTAGAGACGTTTTGATGCGAGAATAGAACCTGCTTAGTTCCCAAAACAATAGCTTCAGTGTTGTGGATGGCAGGATTGGCCACCATGATGACTTGAGCATCAACAACGTCAGCTCTGAAGGAAAAGGTCATTGGCTCTCCGGCAGTCGGTGAACGTGATCTTGACTCATTGGCAGATGACTGAGTACCGCTCACCACTTCACTGGAGGCAGCGTCGGACTCGTCGGGAGTATCATCAATCTCTTCTATCTCTAAAGGTTGATCTTGCACAAAGGCCTCACTAGCAAATGCCTGCAGAGCCATCAGATAGTCCAGCGCAAGTATTATGCGTGGACTGTCGATGGTCACCATGGCAGTGACGTGTTTCTTTGGTCCAGGAGACATGGAAACATTCGCCATGAATTGCTGCTGAACTTCGTTATTAATCAGAGACATGATTTTGCGGAACTTGTTTGTCTCTTGCGCGCG